>CM037595.1:9109528-9709528 GCA_021018995.1 Chloranthus sessilifolius | reverse complement strand
TGGAGTATGGTGACCAAACCCTTTTTGCCTAGTAGGGGCAAAAGGACAATCAAGGATTGCCCCAGGGGAGTGAACACTCGATTGTATCAGGCCTTTCTTTGCTTAGGGGTCATTTGTCCCCAGAGGACATTGTTCTACCTGAGGGCCTGATTTGTTGGTCTTTGGCCTGCCATAACCTGAAAAGGCACCATGTTGGTGTTGGGCTGGATGTTCATTATTGTCTGGACATCTGCCCCGATCCTTTTCTCATTCCTTTGCTTGATGAATATCCGGACTCCACTGGCCCCACTGGTTCTATTTTTGCTTAATCGGCCTTCTCTTACCACATCCTCGCAACGGTTGGCATTCCTTACTAGGTCAGTGAAATTGAATTGCTGTTGGTATACCAAGAAATCGAAGATGACGGGTAGGGTTGTTTTCGAGATCATCTCAATTTGTTCATCATCCGGGATTCGGTTTCTTACTTGGGCTGCTAGGGCCCACCATCTCCCAAGGCATTCACTGAACGTT
Organism: Chloranthus sessilifolius; assembly: GCA_021018995.1. Lineage (NCBI taxonomy): Eukaryota > Viridiplantae > Streptophyta > Magnoliopsida > Chloranthales > Chloranthaceae > Chloranthus > Chloranthus sessilifolius. The sequence goes on along the minus strand of CM037595.1, from coordinate 9,709,018 downwards.
TCATCGGACTTTTGTTTCAATCGAGCCAAATCAGATTTGTGTGGCTCAATGTCCATATTGTAGATATATTTTTCTTGAAACAGATAGGTTAGGTCCTTCCAGGTTGTTATCATTGACGGCTCAAGGGAGGTGAACCATCTTAGTGTGGGTCCCGGGAGAATTTTCTAAAAAACCTTCTGAGTGGCGCTCATCCCCTCCATATTGGTACATGTCCCCACAATATGACTTGAGGTGTGCGATGGGATTATCGGTGCCATTGTATTATCAAATGTCAGCACTCTAAACTTAGGTGGCAAAGGCACCTCAGCGAATAGGCACATATCTGAAAAATTTGTGGCATGGATCTCAGTCCCACCTATCTTTATTAGTTGTTTCTGGATTTTATGCAATTGTTCTTTCAACGGCTCTAACTCCCTAGACTGTATTGTTGGGGCTGGTCCCCCACTAGGCTGCCCCCAATCATTTGCCGCTGCTTGCTGGTTGGTAAAAGTAGGATGCGGGGGGTTAAAACTGACAAATGCCCCTGTATAGGCCCCGCTGTTTCTAATCTCATCTTCCTCATACTATTGATCAGCATAGGGTGGTGGAAGGATAAGATTAGTATGTGAGCTTTGGATGGGTTGGGCAAGCACCTGAGGAGGCCATTGTGCTTAAGGATTTGGGTGACTGGTTTGTGGGGTAAGGAGATGAGCGAACGGGGGATTTTGGACGGGTGCCTGATGAGGCCATTGTAGGTAGGGGAAGCTTTGATGAAAGGCTTGTGGGGTGATGGGATGAGTGAATTGGAGATGCTGGATGGGCTGAGTGGGTGCCGAATGGGGCCATTGTGGTTGATGAGGATTTTGTTGGGCAGTAGGTGGATTGGATGAGATGGGCTTATAATTGGAGGAATGGGGGGTTTGTTGGGTGTAGGTGAATGTAGGAAATTGGGGGACTTAGGGTGGGTTTAGGAATGTGACCCTTGTATTTGAATGGACATGGGTTTGGACTTGGGGTTGGGCAATGGGCTTTTGAGACCTACTTGAATGGTCCCATGGCTGATGTTGGGTGGTGTGGATTATGGGTGGTTGATCGGTGTTGAGATTTTGGGTGAATGGGATATGGAGGTTTTAGAGGGTTTATTGGGGGTTTGCGATTTGAGGTGGATGAGGAAGGTTTTGGGATGCCATCCAAATAGTGTAAGCCCTCACCATGTCTTCCATCATGGACATGGGGTCGGGTATGGGGTTGGAAATGGATGACCCTTCTGATGAGGGGGGTGTATGGGGAAAAGTGGGCATGACCAGGTTGGATGGGTGAGAAAAATTGGGCATGACCCGAGTAGATGGGGGAAAGTTGGGTGTGTTTAGATCGGAGGGAAAGTGGGGTGTAAGTGGAGTGGATGGGGGGGAATTAGATATGTGTTAGGTGAATGAGGGAAAATTGGGGGTATTTGGGTTGGGAAAATGTGGTGAAGAGTTGGGTGGATTTGAAGTGGAGGGATGTGGAAAATTGGGCATGGGTATGGGTTGGGCAGATGGAGGAAAATGTGGGGGATTTAGGGTGGGTGAAAAGATGGGTATGTTTTGAGTGGAGGGGAAATTGGATATGTGTTGGGTAAATGGGGAGGATTGGGTTGGATTTTGGATGATCGTGGGGGGGGGGGGGGGGGGCGGGGGGGATTTAATGAGGAGGTAGATGGGAAATTAGGTGTATTTTGGGAGGAGGTAAAATGGAGAAAATTGGGTGTGGAGAAAAAATGTGATAATTGTTGGGCAGATGAGGGTGGAGAAGTGCTCAAGCTTTGGGTGGAAGTGAATGGAAAGCTAGGTGGAACATTGGGGATGTTTTGGATTGGCATAGGGCGGAAGATGGATGTATTTTGAATGGATGTGGAGGGGGAAAATGGGGTGTTTTGAGTGGATGTGGATGGAAAAATGGGTGCACCGAATGGTCCGGTGATGTTGAAACGGGATTGGGTGGGGGAATCAAAAATGGGAATTTCCTCCATGTGAGAGTTATCAGAATGTGATGGGGAAGAATCAGGGTTGGCATAGGCCAGATCGACCGCCCACGACATGGTTTGTAGGGTAAGGGTTTCTTGGGTAAGGCCCGAAAAATTTTCTTCTCCTTCCCCTACGGGAGGATGGTGAGGGGTGCGGCGATGTCGTGGTTATGACACCATAAGTTTTTTTTTGGATTTTTTGTATATATGATTTTTTTGGATTTTTGAATTTTTGTGGAAAAAATGAATCTTGGAAATCTTTGGGTCCTTGGAACTCCCTTTTGGGGTGGTGTTCACACCCCAAATGCCTCCCACGGCGGGATCCCAATATGCCTTGGAAGAATCAAATGAAATCCTTTGATCTATGTAAGGGCACGAAAATTCACGCGATGACTTGATCCCCCAGATGAGTCAAAAAGAGGGTGACCTCTCTCGACCGGCGAGGGCGTATTGGGTATCAAACGTGTGGGATTTATCGGGAGTGTTAAACCACTAAACGGGGGGTCGGGGTAATACCCCATGGAACTTGTTCTTCACTTTTCGGGTCCCTCCTTTCCGTGCCTAAAGGATACAAGGCTTTTTCGAGATATTCTAACGTGCTCCCCAAGGGTTTTAAGGCTTTTGAAAGTTCGGTCACCCATCCGATATACATCCAGCATGAATGCCTTCTCAGATACTGGATGGGATGGTTCTTTTCGGGATCATCACCACTAGGGCTACCGCCCTACTTGGAACCGAGACAGTTGTATTGCTGGCTAATTTTCCAACCCTTTTGTATAATCTTCCCGCGTAAAAATAAAATAATTAAGTCCCTTTGTTCAAGTTTATGGGAGTTTTCCTTAGTTCAAAAATGGGTGGTGACAATCCCGTGCCGCCACTATAGGTTGACGTCCACTGTTGGAATATGATTCTAAGTTAGCAAGTAACCCGCCAATCGACTAAGGTGCATAAAATGACAAAAAAGAAAAAAATGCTCAAGTAGGCCCGCCGATCGGCTAAGGCGCACAAATGAAAAAAACGTAAATACTCAAGTAAGCCCGCCAAACAGCTAAGTCATATAAATGACAAAAATATAGGGGCAAGTATAAAAAATGCCGAATTGTAGGGGTAAGTATAAAAAAGTGCGAAATCGTAGGGGTAAGTATGCAAAAAATAAAAAGTTAGTACAAAAAGAAAGGAAAATAAAAATGCATGCAAAACAAGGGCCAACACTTCAAAGAGAAGCTCTACAAGCTATCCCCAGTGGAGTCGCCATCTATGCAATCGTGGATTTCATCAATCCATCGTGACGATGTGCTAAAAAAATGGAGTCGCCACTTGGAGCTTTTGGTGTCGGGATACCTAAAATTAAGATCATGTGCACCGAAGTGCTCGATTTGACTCTGATCTGGTCTACACCAAAGGCTCTTAGGTAGGGGCTTTAGTTATCAATCGAGAAGGTGTTAGGCACCCGATTGACCCACTCGTAAGCGGTCTCTGGCTAAGTGTAAAAAATATATATATAAATGAGCAGCACTTCCTCTTGCCCGAAAGCACTCCGATCCTATTTGAACCCCCCACAATCACCGAAATTCGGCAATGTAACGGTTCAAATTCTAGGATAGAGGAAAAACAAATAAAGAATGTAGAGGAATTGAGGTGAGCAGAGCTCGGGCCCTTTTTGCACCACCGTGGATCTTCGTGTGGGTTCCGATTTCAATGAGCTTCCAATAGCACAATGGTAAGAGCAAGGTTCTAACTTCTAAGGCTTGAAGGTTTGGAAGGCTAGGTATGAGGGTATGATAATGATCTAGGCTAAGACTTCAGAGCTTTAGGAAGGATGGATTAATGTAGGAGGATGTGATGGTATGAGGGAGAGGATGGGTTTCAAAGCTTGGAAAGATTAGGGCTTGAAAATGGGGAGAGAATTCTCTATAATTTTCTCTCTCCTTTGGAGATTTTTCAAGTGGCTTAAATAAGAGAGAGGGGGGCTCTATTTATAGATGGAGAGGTGATTAGGGGGGTGGTTAAAGTTCTAATTGGTTTAGAAATTAGGTAATGGTGAATCTAAGATTTTTGGGGTTTTTAAGAGCTTAGAGAAGAGGAAGTTGGGTTTTAATGGTGGATGATGGGGTGATGACTTAACTAGCAAAATGATAGTTTTTAAAGCTTATTGGGGGCATAAGAGTCCTAAGGAAACAAACCCCAAGCCTTGGGATGGTCCACAAGTCAAATCCCCAATTAAAAAATCAATCATTTTTAAGAAAAATGATTTTTTCTCAATTTTGAGGAGTTAGGGCTCGATTTTACAATTTCCTGCACAAATATGTATTTTTCAAATTACCATAACTTTTTATGTACAACTCCAAATTAGGAAATTCTTGGCTCGTTAGAAAGATGAGAACCTTTACTTTCCAATAGTATAGGCATTAGGTTGAGAAATTATTTGTGTAAACCTTAGCACTCCTCTTTTCATTAGCTATTTTGATTGATTTGAAACGGGTTCTATGGGTCCTTGTTAGGCTTTCTAAGGGTTTGGGAAGGTAAGGGTTGCTTCCTAAGGGTTTTAGAATGGTTCCAAAGGTTACATTAAGTTCTAAGGGTTTGGGAGGTGCTTTTGGAAGCTCGGGAGTACACCGTTCTCGAAGTATGGGTCGATCGGGCCTTGGGCTAAATTTGGGTCTTTACAATGAAAAATACCTAGATTGATGTGATCACTAGCTACAGATATTTATCGGCGTTGCAACACGTCACTGATCACACTATAAGAAGAGTGAGGGCTTATAGGTTGAACTCCTTTATTGAATGTTGGCTGACCAACTTTAGTAGCTTTGGGTTGCCTTTAATCCAACTAGTTTGGCCTTCTTACTTCTGCTAGAATTCTAGCGAATTTAATCTCCTAATCCTATTGGAAGTCTAATTGACCCGGTCTCCTGATCCTACTAGGAGTCTAATTGATCTAGTCTCCTAATCCTATCGGGGTTATAATTACCCTAGTTTCCTAATCCTACTAAGAGTCTAATTAAAATAGTCTCATAATCCTACTAGGAGTCTAATTAATAAAAAAGGGTTGTGGCTCTTTATGTTAAGGAGGATCGGCCCCGTTCTCGGGTACCCTCCGTAAGCTTCCTTGGGCAAATCGGGTGGCTGAGGATTACTTTGTAAATATTGGAGATTAAAAACTAAATTTGAATTAAGAACTAAGAATTTAAGGATTAAAAATGAAGAATTTCAAAGATTAAATCTAAGGATTTTGAATTAAGAATCGAGAACTAGAATTCAAATGTGAAACTAGAACCAAGATTAAAAGCTAGAACTTGAATTAATAACTAGGATTTGAATTCAGAATTAAGAAACTAGAATTATAACTGAGAACTAGAAAATAAGAACTGAAAACTAGGAATTACGAACTATAATGAAAATCAAGGATTATAATCAAAATTAAGAACTAGAACTAAGATTAAGAACTAGGAACTGGAACTAAAATGAAGAGCTAGAACTAGAACTAGATTACCTGAAGATTGTCGCTTCCTCCCTTGCTTCTGGCGCTGCAGAGAGAGAACCTTGAAATCTCCAGAAGGAAGAAGCTTGAGAATGAGAATTGTGCATTGAATGGCTAGGGGTAGGGGTCTATTTATAGGCTTTTACTAGAAATCCTAGTGTAGCTCTAATAAGGAATATCCTAATTCTTCTAAAACAATAAAATAAAGTCCTAAAATAATAAGGAAACTAATCCTATTTCTAATAAAAGAAACAAATCCTATTTTCTAAAATAAAATAATAAAGAGACTAATCCTAATTCATTTAGGAGTCTTGAAATTCATCACTTTCTATGTAGCTTCCGAAAATTGACCATAACTTCTTCAATACTTGTCGGAATTATACGTTTTTTGGCTCGTTGGAAAGCTACTTTGATAAGCTTTCAAATGTGACCAATTGCACATCAATATAGCTTTCTTTGATATTTCAAAATAAGTCAAACATAAAAGTGACGAGATTGACAATTGGGAAAGGTTGGGGAGACCTAATTGGCTCTAGACTAAGGATTTGGGCAGGGATTTCCTAAGGGCTAGGTCTAAAACTAGACTAAGGGCAATATTGAAAATAAAAACTAAACTGAAGACTAAAGGAGAGATTACCTAGAAGCGGAGCGCTTCCTCCTCCGTGCTCCCCTGAGCATTGGGACGAGTGGGCCGATGCCACTAGCTTGAAGACCCCAGAGAGCTGCTCGACTCCTCTCCTTGAAGCCGTAGAGAGAACCTCAAAATCCCTAAGAAGAGGAAGCTTAAGAAAGAAGAGAAAAATTTAGTGAATTGGTGAGTTTGATCGAGGTATGGGGATATATTTATAGGTGTAGGGCTAATTTCGCGTGTAGGACCATGTGCGTAATTAACAAATTACGCGCATAGCCAGCTGCACTCAATTGAATTCCGCGCATAGTCCAATGCGCGTAATTCACTTCAAGTCGGTCACCGACTAGGGAGTGACCGGCTGAGCGGGCATCCTAGTTCCAATAGGCTTTGGAACCAATTCCACGCATGTGTATTTGCGTGGAATTCGATTCTGCGCTAGTGTGTCTGCGCGAGATCAGAGAGTTCGAGCGATCATGAGAATTAGAGTCCTAGTCCAGTTCTGGACTGATTCCATGTGTATAGGCACACGTGGAATCAATTTCAGCAGTATATATGTGCGTAATCGAGAGACTTCAAAGCGTGTGCACGGAAGCCTATGCCTAATCCAAGTGGGACTAATCACGCGCAGCAGGATCTACACGCAATCGAAATAAGCGCGTAGTGTCATGCACGTAATTCGAGGACTTTCGTGCCTTAATGGGTCTGACCCATAGAGCTATTGTTTCAGTCTGGGTCTCAACCATATACTATTGTTTTAGTATATAGTCCCCGTATTAGGGTTGTAAAGTCTTCAGAGAAGGTCAATCCTTTTCTGGAGATCGTGGGCAAGGCCAAAGATTGGCCGAACAGGTTTGTATACTCTGAGGGGGGCGAAAACAGGGTGTCTACACTAGGGAAATTTATATTTTAATTGTAGGTGTTTCTAAATTTTAAGGGGTGCCAATAGCAGTGGCCCACTCAATTTGTAAACAAGGACATCAAGTCCTATAAGTTATCTTGAACTATTTGGTTAGGCCCATGGGTCGAGCCGTATCGGGTTTCTAGAGCCTAATTGGTCTAATTTCAAGAAATTAAATTTTTGGGCCTCTAAGGGTCCCATTTTGATTGGTCAAACTTGTGGTCAACCATCTGGTATTTTAACCAATGGTCACTAGTGGTTACTGAGACTATAACAATAATCATCAGTGATCTCTATGCCACGAGACTCGAGGGGAAGTCAAGATTTTGACTCTATCGCTTCAACACTAGTTATTTCACTCGGGTCACTATTTTCAACTCCGATCAATTTTTCCGGTGATTCAAAAACTCTGAAAGATGACTGGGAGCCTCATCTTTCACAAGTAATGGCACTCAAAAATATGGTCAGACATAATTGGAAAGCTCTTCAAGTTATATATAATATCTTTATATATTTCTAATACCAAAAATATCGAGAACATGATAAAATCAGGGCCATCTAATCAGATGTCCAATAGTAGTCATAATGTGTGCCCCTTGACATTGTTTCGTACCCTCGTTTTCTGGATTTTCTATCTGTCAAAATCGATCGATTCAGAAGCTAAATTTCTAGATGAAATTAATATGTTTATAATTTCATTTTCCTGAAATTTTATAGAATTTTTGGGGTCACTCTGGCCCATGAGATGATAGCTCTAAACTGGGTCATTATCTGGCCATATCGGCCTTTGGGCCTTCTAAGTGTCAATCTTTAACTTGGTCAACTAAGGTCAACCATCTTGATTATAGGTCATCAGTGACCATTAAAACCTTATTTGTGATCATGAAAAGTCACAATATCATGGGATTTAAGGAGAAAGTCAAAATCTTGACTTAACCTGTTCATTTATAAAATCTAGGTAAGGGTATCAAACCCTTACGATGTCAGTATCATTTTCAATCCCGATTGAATTTCTGAGTGATTCTAAAACCCAATGAAATTTAACTGATAGCCTCATCTTTCACAAGTGATGGAACTGAAAATTTAGATCATATTTGATCAGAGCCAGTGATTTACAAAACGTATTTTTAATTCAACCAGTCATCAGACCAGATTTTAAGGCCTCTGATACTCGGGCCATAACATTTATTAGCGATATTGAAATTAGACGAATGAGTGCTCGTTAAAAAGATATCAAAGTTCTCTATGATGTTTCTATATATCGGTAACTCTAAAAATATTTTGATCATGATGAAAATAGAACCATTTGATCAACTGCCTATCCGTAGCCACATAGAACGGATTTATGCGTTCTCGGATTCCGAATTTTCTATCGGTCAAAAGAAATTGAATCAAGATTTGAAATTTTATAAAGTGATAATAAACTGATAAATATCCATCCTCAATTTTTTTTACGTAATTTTTAGGCAAATTCATATCAAGAGATTGACAGGCTGAATCTCAGACAGATTTTTGGTACACTGTACAAGGCAAATCTGCACAGTTCCACGTCATAATTTGTACCGATCAAACCAGAGTGAATAAATGCCTAAAATTTTATAGAGATGATCTACACTCATGTTTACACGCCCATGAATTTTATAGAATTTTTCTAAGCCTAGGGAGTGGTCAATTTGTGACCATTAGATCAATCAAAATCATAATTTTTTAATATTTAAAACAATGACTATATTCATCATGTAACATCTATCACCATTCAAATCAATCATAAAAATAACATCAAATATATAATAATTTGCAGATTTTAAATGATATCTAACTCATGCAAAAGATATACTCATAATTAATCATTTTAAAGATAAACCTTGCAAGCGCACAAGTTCGATGTACTTGAGCAAGCACAAGGGTGTCGAACCACAGGGATTTGTCGTTTATCTGGATTTAACCTCTATTTTATAAAATATATTGTAAAATTAGATTTCCTAAATTATCCTAAAACAAATAAAAGGAAACTTAAATAGTTTTGAAAGAAGAGAGGAGAAGGCAGTCTGGACTCTCTCTTGGATTTCAGACTTGTAAATAATAAACCCTATTTCTTTTCTATAGTGAATCCTAGGTACCCTCGCTCCAAGCTACAAGTTCAGTCGCTTTGTTTATGAATTAGATAAATCTAATCGTCAAGGCATCATTGCACAAACCAACAAAAACTATCCTACAAGGCCTAGTCCTTCGATGAATATCCTATCTAGGTTAACCCCAATCCCTACAAGGCCACTGAGATTATTCTAAACAAAATTACAACATTACTATCTTGTTCTCGATATATTCGAAACCTCGAACATGCAATCGTACCATAAATGGAATTCAAAAATAGAAAAAGAAATAAAATTTTATAAAACACTTATCCAAATTTCACAAGAGATCTCAGCCTGAGCGCATTTAGCCTAGCATTGATCCAGAGACCTTCATCATTCCTGAATCAGTCTCAGATCGATGATTACATTTAATATCCCTCTATTTCAGAAATATACTTAACCTAAACTATGAAAACTCACGCCAAAAAACTCTCTAGAAAGGTTTGTCATGCGAATCCCCTAAAATGTAACCCTAGGGTCCTTATTTATAGAGTATAAGGCCCTAACACAGTTATACACGGCAAGAAACTCTAAAGATCCCAAGAAATCAGCTTGGAGAAGAGAAATCCAGAGAAGATCTCGGACGCCAGAAGATATCCACAGCTAGGCCTGGTTCTTCGCGTGAAAACTCTGTGACCGGTCAAAACTGGATTCTTGACCGGTCAAGCTTCAGATTGGTTCTCCAGGTCACTGGCGCTTAGTGGGGCCTCAGAATTCTTGAATTCCTGACCCGATGTCTTGACCGGTTGACTTTTGTGTCTGAAGCTTCAGAGAGGTTTGGCAGGTTGAAATAGCCATTTCGATCGGTCCATTCAGTCCATTTTATTTCTTCTTTGTTTTTCTTCTAGACAACCTCTGATGCGCAATCCTGATCGATCGAGAATGTAGTCTTGACTTGTCAGAGTTACCTTTCTGGGCTTTCCTTAAGCTATTTTCTTCTTATATTCAAGCCAAAGCTTCGGGCTTCTTCTAAACTTGCTCTTTTAACTCATTTTACGTTTATTTAGCTTTTGGACCTGTTGCAACACAACACGAACTAAAAGTACATTAGCAGTTAAGTGAGGGCTAATAAGGATGAGATTTGGGTATAAATTATACCATTTTAGAAGCCGATCATATTCCCAAACCTCAACTTTGCTAGTCCTCAAGCAAAGACAATTTAAAAACATAACCCAAAAGTAAACTAGCCTATTCTAATAATGTACATTCTAATCTAAAAGTGAAAAGCCACTTTCGTATTAAGCACGATTGCATTTAAACATATGCAACAAGCCTTTAAACACCTAAGTGATCCCTAGTGGAGGAGTTGTGTCTCCTGAGGGTTTTCAGTAAAACCAACAAACTTCCAAAACAGTTATTAAAACCATCGATAAAAGAGTTTTCAAAATCGGTTTTCATATGATATCTATACTTTTTAAATAAAAAAACTTGTAATCATTTCAGTATGCAAATTTTTATTCCCAAATATCAATGTTATGATAATTCCACTGTTGCTTATTTAAACTAATCTCATGTTCCGATCCTTAGACAAATCTTTCATCCATGTCTAGACTGTCGGGTGTGCTTGTGCCAATGCTTAAATCGTTCTATCTTCGGATTAATCCAAGCAAGGAATTGTTGGCTCTCAAGTCTCAACTCAATCCTCACCTTAGGTATACACTCTAGCAAATTCGTTCCGATGAATGGTTAACTTTTTTCACACGTATGTGAGATGAAATTACAACACAAATAAAAAAGATCTCACATGATATAAGAAATGCGATGTATCAAAGAATTTAAAAGTAATCTCATAAAGAATGATGTTTGTATCCTAAGGATGCTATACCACGACACCGTAATCATTGCATCATCACTCTCCACAAGACATTTACCAATCGAGATCAGATCACGAAGGTCTTTTTCAAGGTTGTAGTGGGGCTCGGGTGAAAGTTATGGAAGAAAGGGAAAGTGGATTCAAATTTCTCTGAGAAACAAGAAAAAGATTACATTTGATTTTTCTCATTTTTCACTCTTTCTTTTTCAAATTTTTTAGAACTTTTCTTTTTCTTTTTCTCTACTTTTTCCTTCCTTTCATTTGTTCTTTTTTATTTCTTTTCAACACCACCTCATATTTTTCATTTTTTTCTCATTTTTCTTCATCTTGCACAAATATATATTTTTCTTTTCTTTTTCTTTTTTCTCTTCCCTTTTATTCAAAAATATATTTCTGCTATATACTCCCTTCAAGTATTACTACCATGCCTCTCTACTTTCTCTCTTGTTTAAATCCCTCTTTTCTAATTTCTCAAAGATTGAAGGGTAAGGTTTTACATTTTTCAAACTGGTGTGGATTATGATTAATATAACTTAACAAGAAATATTTAGGGCAAAAATTTTCAGTAAGGCTCAAAGGGGGTGCAAAAAGGTAAATCAGTATAAGGTGGGGCATTTTAGGTACAAACGAGCCAAAGATGACCTTTGATCATTTCCTTTCAAGGTGGTAATGATGCCTATATGTCTTGAGTTTAAAAATAATGAGTTCTAATATAATAATATAAAGCATGCAAAATAACCAAACCGAGATAAAGTGTATGAGATTTCAACAATTAAGCACGAATTCCAAAGATACTCCAACTTTATTTAGCATTCATCAAGTGAGAGGAAAAAGTTCTAAAGCTTTTCGGGTTTTAATCTTTCTTAGGATCCTAGAATTTCATATTTGAACTAATCTTTTGATTTTCATACTTAAGCATGACGAATAGTGCAAAAATTTTTCTAAGCATGAAATTCATACCGATATTTAAATGTTCACAATGGAGTTAATTATCTTAAACAACAACAATTTTACCATGGCATGAATATTTAAAAATTAGAATTTATGTGCATAAGCGACTACTGTTTGAAAACTACACAAAAAATAAACAGTGATGGTTTTAAAAACATGGTATTGAAGGTGTATTAAAACAATGGTCAAGTAAAAGATATAGAGATTAAAGAATATGATCCACGTGTTAAGCACAACACCCCCAAACCTAAGTTGTGCTATACCCTCATTGTACAAAATAATAAACAATAAAATAACAAGAGGTCCAGAATAAGAGGGGTGCGGGCATCCATCAAAGAAGGGTTGTAGCTCAGCCGAACCGAGGCCAAAATCGTCCAAGGATGCAGTAGAGAATCCGGCTAGACAGGTTAGGGATAGTACCCCAAACACAAGCAAGAAATCCAAGGGCAAAGAGGCTCAATGTGCCTCCCCCCAAACCTGTTCAAAAACTATAGCCAACACCACCACAGAATTTAAGCAACCAAAATATAAAAATAAAAGACCTTTTAATAATATATTAAAATTTACAACTATCAAAACAGACACTTATGTACAAAAAGTGGAAACCTAAGAAAAATCTAGACACGCCCAAACATTGGCAGCGACCCAAGAGACATAGCAAGATCTGCGTTGAGATGGTCCCTTGGCCTCCAAAAGGTTGATCCTTTAAAAAGATGTCGCTCTCCCAGCCTGGGATGGGTGCATCCAATAGAAGGGGAAAAATAACACGGCCAGACAGAGGAATTATGGAGAAGGCGGAGGAGGAGGAGGGGGTGAAGGTGGATGAGGCTTGTGGCGTTTTGAGGGAGGCGGAGGTGGTGACGGAGAAGGTGCATGATTGGGAAATTCAACGTCCAGAACAACTAGGAGCAGAGCCTCCCACAGTTCTTTCTCAACCTCAGGCATCATGGTCTCCTCCCTCTTTAACCGATGAGTAATGGCCCTTCGGATGTCAAGCCAATTGGGTTCATCTGCCATGGCTGAAGGGCTTCAAGAAACAAGGTAGAAGGCAGAGGAGTTTGGATGAAATGGGCGAGATGGGGTCTGGTTTTACAATGGAAAAGGGTGGAGAAGGTGAGGGGTCGTGATTAATGTGGAAGGTGGAGGGTTGGAATGTGAAAGGGCACTCCAAAAATTTAAAAACGACGCTCGGGGCTCAAGGAAGATCTCTAGGAAAACTAGGGCAAGGCCGGTCGAAATGAGATTTCGATCGGTCAAAGGGCTTTAAATAGCCCAGTGCCTAGGGAACTCGACCGGTCGAAACGGTCAAGAATTTCTTAGACTGGGAAATTTAGCTTCAGAACTGATGCACTACTGGAGAAATCAATTTTCTTTTATATTCTATAATTTCGGCCGGTCAAAGCACAACAGAATAACAGAAACTCTAGTTTCTGCTATATTCTATAATTTCGGCCAGTCAAACAAACTCGATCAGTGGACATCTACTGTAGTTCTCCTTTCTTAAGAAATTTGACCAGTCAAAATCTAGTAGAGAACCCAGTTCTCAGCCCAGATTTTACCAACACACACCTAAAGACTCCTAAACTAAACTAATCCTAAAACCTAAAATAATAATTTACATGGTGCTTGGGTTGCCTCCCAAGAAGGGCTACAGATGCGTCGGTAGCTTGACAAGGTCAAAGTGCTCATCAGGGTACCAATGGTTCAGAGGAAGATGAAGTCTCCCCAGCCATTGCTTTACCTTTTATTTATTAATTGGTTGCGTCTGCAACCGGCCCTCGCCTCTCTTATTAAAGCAATTTTTAGTTGCCCAAATTGGGTTCGTAGCGCGATTATAGAATGCATGAGAGTGTGGAATAGATGTACTTGGTATTGATCTTGTCGTTGACAGTCATGAAATGCCTGCAACATGGTGTCCTCCGAAGAATTATTGCATCGAGGTTCATAGTATTGTTGTCTGTCAGATGACAAAAAAAATTGCAAAGTGTTCATTGGCCTAGGAGGCTGATTGTTTCTTCGCATCAGATTGGTATGCCGGGACAAATTGGGATGGTTCCTCCAGCTTGGATTGTAAATATTTACACAACCACAATTCTTGTCCAAGTGCTGGAAGGAACTCACTGCAACTAGGTGTTCTTGAGGGATTGTGGAGGGCAAAGGGGTAGCAGGATGCGCAGATGCCTCTTGAGCAGGGTTATGGTTGATACAAAAAACCTCACCTCTATGAGATGTTGGGTAGGATTTTATACCCAACATGGACTGAAATTTCATCCTTCAAAGCTTTAACTTCGGCAGAGAGTTCATCTTTGATTTCAAGTTGTACAACTCTCCCCGCTTAGGAGGTGTACTTCTTTATTCCTTCGGATCAGTCCTTCTCAATGCAATGTGTTGCACCGGTTCCTCACAGAGGGTACCAAAAATTTCCCATGCATCTGTTGCGGTCAATGAAAGAAACATACCCCCACAAGCAACATCAATAATATGTCGGGTTTGTTCATTTAGGCCTTCATAGAAACTGAGCACTAATTCCCAGCACGAGACCTTATGATGAGGGCACTGATACAGAAGCTCGTTAAAGTGTTTCCAACTCTCATGAAAAGACTCTTCCGGAGATTGATAGAACATGGTAATTACCTTCTGAAATCAACTCGTCTTACAGGTTGGGAAGTACTTATTGAAGAATGTGTTTTGTAACTCTTCCCAACTAACAATCGAGTTGATGGGCAGAGTTCAATCCTTTGCTTTTGAAAATGGGAAAAGCCTCAAACGAATGGCCTATTCTGATAAGTTTTTAATTTTAAAAGTAGCACGGATTTTCAGAAAGCACGTTAGATGCATATGGGCATCCTCGTTACCATGCCATGAAAAATAGGAAGCAATTGAATCACGTTGGGCTTGATCTCGAAGACTCTATTACCGACGGCTGCAAGTACACGGATACACAAGGGAGGTGCAAGAGTAGCCACTGTATAATACTCCCTCAACATTTTAGCCATATATTCCTCTCCCGCCATAATGAATCTAATTGAAAGTAGGGCAGAACGGCTAGAACATTCAAAACTATGACGTTTTGAGAAGAACAATAGCTAGCATGAATGTGACGACACGTTCTCTCAAGCACAAGGTTGGTTGCGAAAGAGAGAGGGGTTGCAACTACAACCTTGGCAAAAACAGAAACTAAAACTAAAAATAAAATACTAATCCTAATTAATGAAAATCATAAGCACGTACCTTAGCCTCTCGCAACGTCCCGTAATAAGCCTTTGGTAAGTTAAAGCCTTTGATCTTCCAAGCCTAAAAAAAAACAAAGCAATCGAGGGTTAGTATAAGATACAAAAATAAATTAATAAAATAGAAACCAAATAAGATAAAGCCGAAATCCTTGGCAGCGGTGCCAAGAATTTGATCATTTTAAATATAAACCTTGTAAGTGCACAAGTTCGAAGTACTTGGGCGAGTACAAGAGTGTCGAACCACAGAGATTTATCATTTATCTTGATTTAAGCTTTGTTTTATAAAATATATTATAAAATTCGAGTTCCTAAATTATCCTAAAACAAATAAAAGAAAACCTAAATAGTTTTGAAAGAAGAGAGGAGAAGGTAGTCTGGAATCTCTCTTAGATTTCAGACTTGTAAATAATAAACCCTATTTCTTTTCTATAATAAATCCCAAGTACCCCCGTTCCATGCTACAAGCTCAGTCGCTTCATTTATGAATTAGATAAATCTAATCATTAAGGCATCATTGCACGAATGAACAAAAACTACCCCACAAGGCCTAGTCCTCGGTGAATATCCTATCTAGGCTACCCCCAATCCCTACAAGGCCACTTAGATTATTCTAAACAGAATTACAATGTTACTATCGCGTTCTCGATATATTCGGAACCTCGAACATACAATCGTACTATAAACGAAATTTAAAAATAGAATAAGAAACAAAACTTTATCAAACACTTATCCAAAATTTACAAGAGATCCCAGTGAGCGCGTTTAGCCTCACATTGATCCAGAGGCCTTCATCATTACTAAATTAATCTCAGATTGATGATTACATTCAATCACTCTTTATTTCAAAACTAAACCTAACCTAAACTATGAAAACTCATGCCAAAAAACTCTCTACAAATTCTATCGTGCGAATCCCCTAAAACCTAATCCTAGGGTCCTTATTTATAGAGTATAATGCCCTAGCACAGTTATACACAACAAGAAACTCTAAAGATACCAAAAATCGGTTTGAAGAGAAACCAAGAAGATCTGACGCCAGAAGATAGAGTATAAGGATCTAGCACAGTTATATACAACAAGAAACTCTAAAGATCCCAAGAAATCAGCTTGGAGAAGAGAAATCCGGAGAAGATCTCAGACGTCAGAAGATATCCACAGCTGGACCTGGTTCTTCGTGTGAAAACTCTGTTGTGACCGGTCAGGCTTCAGAATTGTTCTCCAGGTCACTAGCGCTTCGCAGGGCTTCATAATTCTTGAATTCCTTACTGGTAAGACTAGTCTTCACTGGTCGACTTTTGTGTGTCTGAAGCTTCTGAGAGGTTTGACTGGTCGAAATAGCCATTTCGACCGATCCATTCAGTCCCTTTTATTTCTTCTCTGTTTTTCATCTGGACAACCTCTACTGCGCAATCCTGACCGATCGAGAATGTAGTCTTGACCGGTCAAAGTTACCTTTCTAGGCTTTTCTTCAGGTGTTTTCTTCTTAGATTCTTGTCAAAGCTTCGGGTTTCTTCTAAATTTGATCTTTTAACTCATTTTATGTTTATCTGATTTTTGGACCTGTTGCAATACAATACAAACTAAAAGTATACATTAGCAGTTAAGTGAGGGTTAACAAGGCCGAAATTTGAATATAAATTATACCATTTTAGAGGCCGATCAATAATATTTCAAAAGAATATTGAAAAAGAAATCAAAGAATAGGACTATTTATAAAAACAATTCTAAACTAATACTTTACATTGACCTCTAAGCTACTCCTTGCTAGTTTGATCAAATTTCTATGGTCGAAAGGGTTGGGATGAGGTTCTATTTGATATATGTGGTTTTAGGAGTAGTGGGGAGTAGATTGGTGGTGTTAGATCATAGTTTTAATGGTTAGATTGAGTAGGTAAAGGCTAGAGGAGAGGAGGGCTCTAATAGAGTTTTTAGAGGAAGAAGAAGATGGAATGAAGAGGAGTCCACAGGGAGTTTCGGTTTTTGCAAGGAGTGGAGGGACAAAGCCTTCCAATGGCTTGTCATGTGTCCCCGTTTTACTTCCAAACATCTCTCTCTTTCTCATCTCTCCTCCATATCACATGCGCATGGGATAAATGGGACCCACTAGGGTTCCATTTTTCACCACCTAATTTACCTCATCCTGCCTTTTCACTTTCTCAAAGCCCTCAATTTGTGTGAACTTACAACTTTCTAACCCATCTTATGTTGCATGTGTAAAAGCCCATCTTTCACTTTAGATTTCCCCAAAGTTTTTTATTAGTCTAAGATGGGGTCAAAGTTGGTCAAGTAGATGTGTGGTTAGGATGTGCTAGAACTTTGCAAAATTTTAATTTCTAATTAAATAAGTTAGAGAAATTAATTAGAATAAGTCTTTGGTTTTATAACTATTTACAAGAATTGCCACTATTCCATATGAGGCACACACATGATGTTTAAAGTGTTAGTGCATCTAGTCTTCTTGAATTTAGGGGTCTATGTTTGACCTAAAATATCGATCATCATCAGGGCGATCATCAAAATCTTAACTATGGATGATGATCGCTACATCATCACCAAGGCTCAGTCCTAATTTGGGCTAATTATCGGGTCAAGGTCACTCAATAACAATTTTGGACTTCTCATGTGATGTGAGATGTGATGTGTGTTTTACTTAATTACTAACACGCCAAATTAAATAAAAGGGGTGCCCTATGGGTTCCATTAGAAATGGTACTATCCCGTCAATCTATAGGTGGGTGCTTAATATTTTTGGATAGACCTGGCCTCGGGCAGTCACCTGGCACAGCCAGATCTCATCAGGTCTCAATCAACTGGTCGACTAACACAAAATTTGAGAGGCAGGTGTCACACACAAACTTCCAACACATGAAAGTCCGTAATATCATAGTCACACAAATGTGTGGACTGCTTTAATGCACATGATGGGTGGGCACCCATTCTAGTCTAACTCTTAAGTATTTCATTCAATCTCTGGATCACTAGTTATGAACATTGTAAATGGTAAAATAGAATAGTTGTATACTCCTATAGAAAAGTATCTCTTTATCGTGCTCAAATTGCAACAATCTAACCTCTCATTGTAAACATCATCGAGAGAATTTTTAAAAACTAATAATTTGATTTCTATTAATTTACAATTTAAAATTTTTGCTAGTAGTTTGCAATTCAAAATCCATATAAGAAAAGGTTGATGCCGTGTCACCTACATCAATAGTTATACTACTCAAAAGAGCGTTGTCTAAGCCATATGGCGCATATATTTGACTAACATTACTTAGTCCGCTAGTTCGCTCAGTTCGAATAGTGTTTCTAATTTTCAATTCACTTTTATTAAGCAAACCCAATTCGCTAGGAGTAAGATGGGTTTTTAAAATATTAATTAATTTTTAAATATAAATTTGCACTGTTTAATAAAAGAAATGCAATGATTACTTGATTAAGGCTGTCAATCATAGTCACAGAGTTCCGAAATAATTCGGTGAGATTCAAATTCGAAACGACTCCGACAAAATTCGGCAAATTTGGGGAAATGTTCGAAAGAAAAATAGGAGAAATTTAATAAATAAAAAAAACACCTAAAACTACAAAAAAAATTTAAAAAATATTAAAAATCAAAATTTATTGAAAAGCGAGTATTTTAGAAACACAAGAATTTTTTAAAAATTCGAGAATAATTCGGGATTAATTTGCATAACCTTAAATTTGTGAATTATTCGCAAATTTTCAAAAGTTCGGAGAATTTTGTCACTATGCTATCAATGGGTCGGACCGGGTTGGGCTAAAAAATTGGTTGCCAAAGGTGAATATGGTATATACCCGACGCCATAGTTACCAAAATCTCCATTTTTTGAGAAAAAAATTGTTTAAAATGCGTTTTTTTCATAAACTATCGAATATATGTTTAAAATGCGTATTTTTTAAAAATACTCGTATTACTAAAAAATCACGATTTTTATGCTTTAAATGCATATTTTAGGAATTATTTCTGAAAGTTTCCTCATTTTTGTCAAAAAATTATTTATTTTTTTATTATTTATATATATTTCCATTACTTTTTCCCAAATTCTTCCAGTTTTTTCCCCAATTTTACCCATTTTCACCTTTTTTTTCCATTTTTTTGCCCCATTGAATTCTTCCCGAATTCCAACTTAGAAACTATGCCCGACGCAATCTGAAGGAGCACATTATCTGACCTGATCCGACAACAAGTCAAGAATATATATACCCGACCCAACCTGAAAACTTGACCCAAATTGAGAGTTACTATGGCTCAAGCCCGACCCATTGAGACCCCTAATCAAGTGTGTGGTTGCATAGTTGACAAAACATCAGCTATTACTGTAGGGTGGCAATGGGCCAGATTGGGGTAAACCAAGCCCGATTCAACAAATTTGAATCCAACCCAAGCCAGCCTTAGCAAGTGGTGGGATTATGACCCTAAAAACCAAAGCCCAGCTCGGCCCGACCCATTTGTTTACAACTTATTGAAATTATCTCTATTTTCGTAAACATAGAAACATTGAGATATTGCAAATATCTAAAATAAGTTCACATTTATTTCCAGGAAAGTGTAGAGTTTAAAAATGAGAAATTTTATTTAAAAATCCTCTTTGCTTGTTTTTACCCACACAACCCTGAAAATAATTTATTTTATGCGGAAAGCTTGAAAAGGAAATGTAGAGGGCAAATATAAAAAATGTACTTAAAAGGCATAAGCTTATGACCCTAAACCCATGCCAAAAATAAAATCAGAGCAGGGACCGAAGTCCAGAACTAGAAAATATTGTAACATGTGGGTCTAGATCATCACAATAAATACCAAGAAATAATTGGACACTCATCTTCAACACTCGTTTCTCCAACCCTCATCTTCTCAAGCTTTTATCTTATGCAAACACTTTCCCTCCGGCGCCCGTGTTTTGTCGTTGCCCTTCTGAAATTGAAGTTTGCTTCATTGCGTTTTTAGGTGACTCTCGAAAGCACCAACTATTGAGGATGCCTTGCATTGAAAAGTAAGCCAATTATTTATTTAAATCTTTATGTTTTGCATTCGAAATTTGTATTGTAGGTCATTTTTTAGGTTTTGGATAAGAAATGTGTTGTTGCAAATGAAAATATGTTATTACTGGATGAAAGTACACATTAAAGTGAAAAATAGAACTTTGAAGTGCATTTTCTATACATACTGCACTGGAATACTAGATGCTCCCTGTGACTACGATGAAATGAATTGCACTAGATTACAATTCATTTTATTGCACTAGAAGAAGTGGAAGGTATATATTTATGCATTGTAAGCGGTCACTGGTGCATTACAATGCATTTCACTAGATGCATACCATTTTAATGCATTGTTAATAGTCTCATGTGCATTACCATTGCACTAGATGCAGTGTACAATCAAACTATGAAATGCAAAATCGAGTTTTGAAGTGTCACAATAAGATGCAATGAATTGCACTACATTCCAATGAATTGTCAAATACATTTTTATGCATTGTAAGGAGTCTCTAGTGCATTACATTACATTGCATTTTCATCTGGGATTATCATATCTCGACTAAAATAATTTTGTTCTTGTGGACGGTCTGCTAGAACAAACTTCTAGCAACTTCTCCTTACCTGTGAGAAAATATAGCCCATTTGGGATGCTTTCTTTAAAGCTCTCGGTATCTCATATTGCATACGCAAGAACATAATTATTTTTCTTTTTGATTGGGATCAATGCAATGCTACGGGTATCAAGAAATGGATTTGGGATCATCTCCATATTTTCACTCTTTGGAATATTTGGATATTTTGAAACAACATCAAATGAAACAACTCTTCTTTCAATGCTAAGAGGCTCATTCAAGACGGTATCACTACTATTTGCAATTGGGCGATAACGGATGGCAAAGGCGACTCTTCTCTTTTCAACATTAGAAGCTTCGAAGTTGAACAACTGTTATCTTTTTTTCACTCTTTGTAGGGGGTCACTTTTCTATAGGGGTTTTTGGTTTTTCATTTCTTTTTTGTTGGAGGTTTTTTCCCGGACATTCCGGTTTCCTCTGGGTGTAGGTTTTTTCCCATTTCTCTTGGGTTTTTTACGCCACCCAAGTACTTATTCTGATTTTCTTCGAGAAGTCTGATTTTCCAGATAGCAATGCTTTGGGTACTACCTAGTGTATTACTTGGACTCTCTGAGGCACTAGGTTAGCTTTTATACACTTTAATAAAACAACTTTATAAAAAAAAAATTGTTAATGGTCTCAGGTGCATTACCATTACACTAGATGCAGTGCATAATCGAGCTTTTTGTTTATAGTAGTAACTATGGTATTTTTTATAATCTTAAAGTCACTAGACCCTTTGTTGGAAATAAATTATTGGGAAATTTCCCAAATCGACCCTGTCAGATACACCTTTTCTGTCAGAGACCCTATATTTTCACCTTTCACCAAACCGACCAGCTCCAAGCCCAGTCGCTAAGGAGAGTAAAAAGTCAAATTTATCCCTTCTATGACTTTCTTTAACCCTGAAAAGAATCTGCTTCTTCCTCATTTTAATCTGCCGCAGTTAGTAAAAAGTTAGGGTTTTGTTGGTGACGACATCCTCTTCCTCAATTCGATCCTGCAGTTTATTATTTGGAAGAAGACAACAGAGGCTTGGGAGAAGAAAACCCTGCATTTTTCCATTGGGAAAAGAAGACCCTGCATTTTACCATTGCGACGTGAGGTATGTTCAGATTTTTCAGTGTAAACCCCATTTTTTAGTTTCTTTTGGTCTCTTACTGGTGCAATATAAAAAAGATGTATATTTTCTTAGTGAACTTTTTTTTAAGAAACGGTCAAGACCGACTGCATAAATGGTTGATACCGATTGTATAAATGGTCGATAACGACTGTATAAATAGTCGACATCGACCGTTTATGGAATCGGTATCAACCGTTTATAAAATCGGTATCAACTATTTATGCAATCGTTTTATCCATTTTTTGTTATCTGTCTTATGATGGTCTCCTCTTCTCTTAAACAGGTGATTCGGAGGTAAGCATTCATCTTCTCTATCACTATGATGGTCTTCTTGTAAGCGATGATTGTATAAACAGTCGACATCAACCGTTTATGGAATCGATATCGACTGTTTATAAAATCGGTATTAACTGTTTATGCAATCGTTTTATCCATTTTTTGTCACCTGTCTTATGATGGTCTCCTCTTCTCTTGAATAGGTAATTCGGAGGTGAACATTCATCTTCTCTGTCACTATGATAGTCTTCTTGTAAGCGATGATGGCTTGTATGAAGGTAGCCGGCAGAAGGTTCTTACCATTTCGACGAATATTCCTTATGAATAATTCATAAGGTGAATATTCGCTATTAGTTTTGTGAGGACAGATGAAACAATTTTCATAAAGTTCTCTATGAAGATAGTGAATACCCTTGTGCTTGCCGATATTTTGGACTCGAATGATTTGGCCACCCTATTTACGTTTTATAAAGCCGGGGTGGACGTCAAAAAAGTATTCATCATTAAAGAACCTGTTGGTACGAGCTTTTTCTGGGTTCCTCTTAGTCCCCGAAAAGAGTGGCCAATTTCGTCCAAGTGGACTCTGGCGAAGGCGATGAATGGTAAGTTAAAATGTAACAATATAAGGGGTAAATTTTAAGAGAGAAATACCCAGTTCGATACGATCGTCAGTTGTAAATTTTTATCGACACTGCAACACGTCATTGATTATGCCTTTCGGGGTGTGGGTTCGACTTCTTTACCGAATCGTCCTGTCGACGTCAGCAGCACTGAGTCACCTAGAAGTTTAGTTTATATGGCTTTCCTAATCCTGCTCTAATTCTAATTGCTTTAGCTTTCTTAGTCTTACTAGAAGTCTAATTAATCTAATCTTTTAAATATTTTAATCTAGAAGTACTAATCCTATTAGGGGTATGACTAACTTAAATATCCTAAGCTTATTAGAAGTCTAATTATTTTAGATATCCTATTTCTACTAGAAATTTAATTTTTTTAAATATCCTATTTCTACTAGGAATCTAATTATTTTTAAGTTTCCTATTTTTACTAGAAGTCTAAAAAAAGGGGGTTTAACCCGCTATGCTAAGGAGGATCTGCCCCGTTCTCGGGTACCCTCCGTAAGCTCCCTTAGGCAAATCGGTTGGCTAAGGTCATTTTAAAAATAGTATAAATTGAAATTTTGATTTTTGAATTGATAAATTAAGGTTTTTAAATATGAAAATTAAGGTATCTTGAAAATTAAGATTATAACTAAAAATTATAAACTAGAAAATATTGAGACTAGAATTTGAAAATAAAGGCTACTATCTAAAATAATTAGAGACTAAGATCTAGTTTTAGAGATTAAGAACCAGAAATTTAGAGGTTAAAAACTAAGAACTAATTTTAGGAATCAAGACCTAGAACCAGAGATAAAGAAAACTATGAATTTGAATTTAAAAGTTAAGAGTTGAAATCGATGATCTAGAAATTAAGATATTAAGAACCAAAATTAGAAACTAGAATTTAGAACTATGACTAGAAACTAGAATCAAAATTTAAGGACTAAAAGCTAAGGACTGGTTCTAAGAACCAGAGATTGAAAACTAGAATTTAAAGACTAAAATTAAAACTTAAGATCTAAGGTTAGAAATTAAGGACTAAAAACTAGAACTTAAGAACTAGAACCTAGAAGTAGAAAGGAAATTAAAAACTAGAACTAAGAAATTACCTCAGGCTAAGTGCTAAAGAGAATCCCGAAATCCCTAAGCTCGGAAGAGCGGAACTCGAAAACTCGATTGCTTGATATTTTAATGTATGGGGTAAAGGGTCTATTTATAGATATTCGGGTAATTGCGCGCTCTGTGGGAAGTGCGCAATTAGCCGGTCAAACCTAATTACGCGCTCTGGCTAGTACGCTCAATCGGATTATGCGCCCTATCCCAGGCGCTTAATGACTCCGAGTCGGTAACCGACTCAGTGAGTGACCGGCTGACTGGCTCAGTCGGGTGTCCGAGTTCTAATCTAATTAGAATTAATTGCACGCCTTGTACAGCGCCCGCAATAGATTGTGCGTGCTGGTATAGGCGGGCAATCGGGCCTTAAGGCGGCCTCTAGAAGGTTAAGGACCGGTCCATGTTGGACTAATTGTGCGCCAGTAATGGGGCATGCAATTGGGTTCTGCGCGCTCTGTAAAGCACGTAATCCACTCCTAAGGCGACCCAAGGGAGAACAGTTGTAATACCCCGAAAATTTACGTTGAACAGTGACCTCGGGATCCGTGCCAGACTGGTCATAGGTTTGATCAAGTAGGAGTTCACTAATTGACTAGAGAGGTGATGAACGGATGTGATGTGAAAATGATGTAAGTGTGGAGTGTGAGGATAAATGAGAATCACATACGCTTATCTTGGGTGTATGTGCTCATCACAAGGAGAGTAAGGATATAAAGGTTAAAGAACCCTAAAGTCATTTATTGAGTTGTGAAGGAGAGTAAAGAAGAGAGAGAGAGAGAGAGAGAGAGAGGGAGAAGCTAGTTAATGCAAGGGAGTTATTGTGGCTTGTTGGAAGGGAGATTGGGCAACAAAAGCCGAATTCGACGTGACAAGGATCCGTTAGAGCCAAAGCTGGAACCCTAGCCTTTCCAACCTCTAGATCCAATCAAATTGAGATTTGATTGAGGTAATTTTAGTTGAATTAAATGCATAAATTGTAGCCAAGAATACTTAAAATCATAGGATAAAGGCTTAGAAAAAGAAGGAAAAATAGGTTGAAGAAGATTTGGAAGATCAGCCCGAGAGGGGGCTGAATCTGACCAAATCGATTAATCGAAATTGGAGTTCGATTAATGGATTTTGGTCTGGAAGTTGAAAAGTCAAGTAAGCCCGATTTCGATTAATCGATTTTGATTTCGATTAGTCGATTTGGAAATCGACTAATCGACTGGGTACCTCCAGTGGCTGGAGAAACAAGACCTGAGGAAATCAGCTAATCGACTTGAGAAATCGATTAATCGATTTCGGACTTTGACTACTCGATTTAAAAATCGACCATGCTATGCCAGGAAATTTGATTAATCGATTTGGGATCGATTAATCGATTTTGGGTTTCAATTAATCGATTTTGGGAATCGATTAATCGATTTGGGTTTCGATTAATCGGTTTGGGTTTCGATTAATCGATTTTGGGAATCGATTAATCGATTTTGGCAGACTCAGTTGACTTTTGATTTTTTATTTAAGATTGAGGGAGGGTCTAGGACCTTCTTTATTACATCTTTAGTGATGGATTGCATGTGTTATGTTATACTATAGGTGGTACGTGTGAGCATGAGCACAAGGAGCCGCGTGAGACCTTGATGCTTGGAATTTCAAAGACTTGAGGTAGGGAACACCTTGAACATGTACTTTAATTTGCAAGAGCATGTATGTAGTGATATGGAATTCAATTGAAAAATGTTTTATTGCTTAAAGTTTTGTAAAAAGAGTGTGTGTCTGACATCAATAGAGTAATTAATAATGAGCCATCCCCAGGGGATGAGGAAAGTAATAAGGGCATCAGGTGTGATGCAAGTAAGTAGATACATCCCAGGGATGTATCTAGGATTGAATAATGTCTGATAAGGCCTAATTGATATAAGATAGCACACTTACACGATGAACAACTATATGTAAAGCACCTATTATTTTTGTTATTTGAGATTTGATAGGATACCCCACCGACGTGGCGAGATACCCACGACTGACGTGGCAGGATATCCGTGACCGATACGGCGGCGAAATCGTAAGCCAGTACGGAGGTTTATCCGCACACAGTAAGCACATCCCAGGGATGTTGAGATAAGATTGAACCCCGCCACCGATTCCCAAGGAAAAGGGGCTTGGGTAGTATTGTATTCCCAGGGAATACGTTTAACAACTGTCTATTTAGACGACGATGAAGGGTATCTCATCGGAGCTCGATGCTATATTGCTCGGGGATTATTTAAGTTGAAAGATTAAATTTTGCTTTAGGCCTATTCAGTGTCATTCATGATTAATTAAAAAGACATATGAAAACAGTAAACTACCAGTAAAATGTGATTACAAATTGCTATCCTTTCAACTATTTTCTTAGTAACTGCATAGACACATCATGCTTGGAATATCATGGAATATATGTGAGGTTTTAACTTATATGTTCACAGTGTTTGTTCCCTATTGAGCTAGGATGTAACTCACCCCTTTAGACTACGTCGCAGGTCCAGTACTAGCAGCAGCGGAGGTTTCGGGTGACGTGGATCCGGGTGAGTCGGACCACACGCCCTTAGACGAGTTGGAGCCACCTCCAGAGGACTTCTTCTAGAGGACTCTGCTGTGCATTTTGAGAGAGTGTTTTATGAGCTTGTTTGGTACGACTTAGTATGTCAAGCATTTATTTCTGTTTAAGTAATGTAATTAAATTGAGATAATTCTTTTGGGCGAACCATCTGGGATGATAAGTTATCATCGATGGTTCGGATCGGTTTTCCACTCATGCTGGGGCATGAGGGTAGAACTGTCTTTTGGGAAATGTTTAAGTCATGATGTTTCCGCATTTATATCTTCTATTTCTTTTATGTATAAATTGTTTGATGTACCAATGTTCCGTGCTTATCCAAGGGGCACGGTCTGGAGATCGTGCTAATGGCACGGGTTTCGGGGTGTCAAAATCCGGGCTGTCACAACAGTCCTAGTCCATGTGGGACCAATTGCACGCCAACTATGGGGTGTGCAATCAAATTGCGCGTGTTGGATAGGGCGCGCAATTCGGAGCTTTCTGTGGGTTAAGTTGGGTTCGAATCACATGGCTATTATTTCAGCCTTTGCTTCAACCATATATTATTGTTCCAATATATAGTCCTTATATTAGGATTGTGGGGTCTGAGCCACAGAGCTATTGTTTCAGTCTGTGTTTAGCCTAAATCTTTCAGAGAAGGTAAGTCCCTTCTGAAAGTCATGGGTAAAGTCAAAGGTTGACCAAACAGCTTCATATACTCCGAAAGGGCAAAATTGGGGTGTCTACAGAATCGTCATTCTTCCAAGTCGAAGTTGAACAAGTATCTCTTGGAGGGATTGATTTTGAGAGTAACGATTCCTTTCAGCCATATAAGTTTGAGGAAGATGGACCTATATATGATACCGTCTGGTTAGGCTATGACGGTGATTTTACGGCAAACATGTCGGTCAGGAAAGCAACTATTGATTTAAATGATGCTCCAGTTAAATCATATGATGACCCACTAAAATATATGCATGGGTCACAACAATGTCATCAAGAGTTAACTATACGTATCTAAGAGTGGGGGATGAAGACGATTTCGGTCATATCTTCCCCGGTGGATTCACAATTTGGTTGACTCGCGAATTATATTTTACCATTCCATCAATAGGTATTACCGGAAAAGCTCAACCATTCGGTGAGCACCGCTACGGTGAATAACCTATGAGCACCCCTTCGGTGAGGGGCCTAGTCAACAACGCCAGAACCTGCTTCGGTGAAAGGCTTAGTCAGAATCCCACTAGTGAGGGATCTAGTCAACCAGCTGAGAACATCGTTGGTGAAGGGTGTAGTCATCCTCGACCTACTAATGAAGATAACTTAAAAGAGAACGCCCATGACTATAATAGTGAACCGGATTGGTTTATAAAAGAGGATCCAAAAAATTTCATGAGAGGCGTTGATAATCCCCTAGTAGATGGAGATTATGACGGGTCAGAGACATCGGGCGACTCTTCCGATCAAGAGGTAGAAACCAAATACCATAATTAGATATTTAAAGTTAGAGATATTTTCAGAGACAAACAAGCATTCTAAAGAGCATTGAAAGAACGCGCGGTGGAGAAAAACTTTCAAATTCAGCCCTTGAAAACTGCTAGTTATCAAGTGAGTTATCGAGTGACAGTCGAATGCTACGAACCTGATTGTTCATGGCAAATATATGCATCTAAATTGATTGGGTTCAACTCTTTCAAAATCAAGACGTTCAATAGTACTCACGCATAATGGGTCGCTAAAATCGGAGTGCACGATTGATCATTCACAGAATATACCATTTTATCACCCTTAACTTAGTGATGCTAGGACTTAGTTTGTTACTAATAAGTTGGTAATATACATATATTAAAAATAATCAGTAAAAGAGGCCCATAATGTTAATCTTTGTCCAAATGAACTAAAAAGAGCAATAAGAAGATGATTAAGCGTAAAAAATAATTCACCGCCTACTTGAAGCTAGAAAATCGTGAAAGACGATTGTGTTGTTACTAAAGAGCTATAGAAAATCGTAATTTACGATTCTTCAGAGAAAGAGTATAGAAGAAAAGTGATGAATCGTAACTCAAAGAATCGTCAATAATGAGGAAGCTATGAAAGATAAGAAATCGTGAGTTATGATTTTTCAGAAAGAGAAGAAAAGAGATAATCATAATTTACAATTATAGATGTAGAAGCTTTCCCATTGCTATTGCTGTTGCTGATCAAGTGAGAATTTCTACCACCATGTATAGAATTAGAATAACTTTTGAATTAGAAGTTTAACTGATCACAGATCTGGGAGATTGATGAAGAAGAATCTTAAGAGGACTCTACTACTAAAATAAAGGAAGAAATCTAAAGCGCATCAACTATTCGAAGCAAGGAAGAATAAAATTAGAAGTAGAATTATAGTAGGATAGTTTAATTTCTTTTATTAGAATTAGAAGTCTTGTAAATCGACTCTTTATAATCTATAAATAAGATAGCCCAGTGTAGGAATAAACAATCGAAGAAATTCTTAACATCAATTGATGGCTGAGATTGGGTTTTCTTCTGATCAAAATTAGAATAGATTTTTATTACTTTGTAGATTAGATATTCAAGGTTTCTCAAGAGCAATTGACGACTGTTATTAGGTGTTAAAAGTTAGTGTAGATATCTGTAGTTTCTCAGAAGCAATTGACGACTGTGGCTGAGAGGTGAAGGATATATTTACTTTATTTTCTAGTTTAGATTTTATTTCCTTTTATTTCCTACTTTGTAAGCATCTTCAGATTTTAATTTGAATTGACGGCTTAGGTTGAAGTTTGCGGAAGTGTAATGATTTTTACTTATCTATCTTCAGTTTTCTAAAGTTTAATTGACGCCCAAGTTTTAGGAAGTTGTTAATTAGATTAAATATGTATTGATAGGATTTTAGTATTGATTGACGACCAATGCTAGGACACTTGAGATATAGTGTAACGGTACTGTTTAATTTTATAAATATCTGATAGCAAAAGATTGTGATTGACGACCATAATATGAAATTTGAAAGATTTATTTTCTGCAATTTAGATTAGTAATAAATTCTTTATTCATATTTCTCCAGTAGTTTAGGATCTTAAAAAATAAGTATAAGTTTTCAAAAAATTTGAGTTAATATAGTATAACCTATCTCTGTAGGAACGATCCTTTGCTAGTACTATAATTTCCATTGTGCACTTGCAATAGGTCAAGACTTAATTAGATACCCATATAAGTAGTCACAATCAAGTTTCTTCTGGGGATAGCGTCGTAAAATATTAATTCAAGAAAACAAGTATTTATCTTTCTCTTTTTATATTTCTTTATATTTTTAATTTTCTTTGATCACTTCTTAATCTTTCTCAGGTTTATTCGGAGTGCCGAATCAGAGTCTCAACTTCCCTTGATCAGAGAAGCTCGAATAAAAATTAAATAAAATTAAATATACTAAAAATAGAGTTTTCTTTTTTGCATCATACCCGATCTCGAAGTCTAGATTTCTTCGAGTGTGATCCAGAAATTGAAAGGACTCTCCGACGTAATTTGGTAGCAAACCAAATTTCCCCAAGAGAATCCTTACTCATGGCTACCGATTTGTCAATCCAGGCACATTTCGGCTCCATAGCTTTGACCGAGCGCCCTTGTATAGTTATACCAGAGGTGCCTGCGAGTCAAAATTACTAAATCAAGCTCCATACACTTCAATTTGTACCAACCTTTCATAGGCTTGATCGAGAAGATCCCTACCAGCATCTAAGAAACTTCATAGAGCTTTGCACAATATTGCAATTATCGAATGCCAATAAAGAGCCCGTAAAATTATGTTTGCACTCATTCTCTCTCAAGGATAGGGCAAAGGCACGGTTAATTTTATTAACTGCCAGAAGTATTACCACATAGGAGGAATTACAGTCCAAGTTCTTGGGCGAGTACTGCCCAATTGATAAAACTAATCAAATTCGCTAGATAATTCAAGACTTCAGGCAAAAGCCAGGAGAATTATTTAATGAGAGCTAGGAACAGATGAAGGATCTGTTACGGAAGTGTCCTCATCATGAGGTACCAAATTGGTCGATAGCGCAAAGCTTCTACCAAGGGTTGACTGAGACCAACCAGTCTACAGTCGATGTCGTAAGTGGAGGAGCCTTTATGGGTCAAAATGGCCAGCAGTCCTGAAATTTATTCGAAAAACTAGCCAATAACTCAAAGCAAAAACAGACTCTGCTTAGATCTGATCCAGATATCACTCATCATACCCTGCTAGCGAGGGTGTGGATTTTACGATATCAGCAAAGATAAAGTAAAGGAGGACATGAGTGCAAAAATTTTGGCTCTTGAACATCAAATCGTGACATTAATGGCAGCCAAATCTAGCACTCCGGACAGCCCTGTAACAAGCTATTCCAATAGTCAGACTCATAACTTTACTGAAAACTCAGTTGCGCCACCATACCAAGAGGTAGTGGAAAATGAACAAGTGTTGGCTTTTCAGAGGGGAGACTATGGGAATACCTATAACCCGTCGTGGAGGAACCATCCTGGATTCAATTATGATTCCACGAGAGGAGCACAACTAGCACCAACAACTGTGCAGCCCATATTTTCCCAGACCCAAATTTTCTATCAAAGACATAAATTGTCAGCCGCGCAGCCTCAATTTAGACCACAGAGCAATGCAACTGATGCCACAGTTGTTCAAATCCTTCGGGATTTGCAGCAATAGTCGCATCAACATTCGAAAGACTTACACCAGCTTACTCAATTCTCCCAAGTACTTAATTCATAGACGCAGTCCATTTCAAAGCTGGAAAATCATATAAGCCAGCTAGCTTCTCAAGTGGCCAAAAGGGAGAGTGGTCAATTGCCTACACAGCCAGTAAATAATCCTAGAGGACAAGTATTCCTAGGGGAGACATTGCCTCCCCAAAAGTAAGTATAAAAACCTCTTTGAACGTCGAGCTACCGATTCATCCGTACCACCAATTATAAATTATGTAAACTATTTTTTTTTTAAGTTTACGTATTATAATACAATCTAAATCGTTGAAGAACGCTAGATCGTAATTCATACCTACTGTATATTATAACGGACAATCGTCTGGAGTTACGATTAATCCTCATTGTGTTTTTCAAAAGCGCAGCGATTGCGATTCTTATTGCTAGAATCCACTTACGATTCTAGGTTAAAGCTCACATGAAGACCGGCTCAGCAAGTCGTCACTGAAAACAAGACCTACATATTCGTAAAAAGGATATGTCAGCCCCATTTTCAAAACCTTTCAGTTTTTCCCCTCCTACCTTCCCTCTCTTTTTCAAATCGCCCGCAATCTTAATCGTTCTTTCACCCAACCCAACCGTCTATTTTCCTAAAAACCCTTTATTTCTATTGTTTCATTTCGAGAGAACCTTACGAGCATTCTATTATACAATTTCAAATTAGGGTTTCAATCGTCAAAGAAGGTAAGGTGACGATTTTAATGGTAGAATGGAAGGGTATCTGCAAGAAATTTTTATTCAATACTCGAAATTTAAAGTTTAATTAATGGTGTTGCTGATTAATTCTTGCATAGAAAAGTTGAAGTATGACGAACAAGAAGGGCAAACGACAAAGGGAAGAGGAGAAAGAAGAAAGTAATAATTCTAATAACACCCCAATTATTCATCGTATCGCAAGGTCTGCTGCCTATAAGGTCAAATCAAAAGCAGTAGACCCACCCAAGAAGAAGACCAAATCTTTTGGGATAGTTATCAGAGAAAATCCTAAAGACACAACTGAGAAAGAACCCGTGTCTGTCCCAAAAAAGGGGCCCAAATTAGATAAAGGTAAAAGGCTAGCGTCCTCTGCTACGCCAGCAGATAAACTCTCTTCTTCAATGAAACATCATATCATGGGAGCTAAAATTGCAGTAGACGTAGAGTCTTTAGAAAAATTGAAAATGGGAGGAGAAGCTATTAAATATTTTAAGGATATCGGGCTGAACTATTTCTTAGAGCCAAGAGTCACACCAGTCTATCATAGATTGGTGAGGTTGTTTTATAAAAATATGACCAAAAGCAGCCAAGGGCCATCCCCAATTCTCTCCACCAATATTGATGGACTTCCGATCGAGATAACAAAGGAAATGATCGTCAAGGTAATGCATGCACCCCTAGAAATACCACAATTGGCACAAGATAACCCAAAGGCCAACCTTTTGAGGATGCCATCAGAGACCCTCCCTAATTTTATCCAAATGGCAACAGAACTATTAGGAAAACCTCTATGGGATAGGTCTTTTTTCCTTCGAAAGGACCTGGTCGTAAGGAGTTTATCACTTTACTTCTTCGATGTGCTCATTCATAGGACTATTCACCTCACATGGCATGAAACACAGAGGACACTTTTTACCAAGGCATCATACTTGATGGCAAATCGGTATTGGTTCAATGTGCCCTCTTATATTTTTAAAGTAATCATGACAGTGAGGGAGAAACTAAGCCAAGAAAAATACCAAACGAGGAAGTTGAACCTGCCATTTGGAGGCCTTATTACGAATCTACTGATAAATGTGAGATATAGTATAGACCCCAAAGAAAAAGCTTTATCGAGACCAGAGGAAGGCGTAACAATCACAGCCTATAGGAGAACTTTAGGTGTTGAAAATAAAAAGAAAATCTCACTTACAGCAAAAGTTCCCCCTCTGTCCCACAAGCCCCACAAATTCATGAGAAAAGAGAAGAGACTGTCATAGAGCAGCCAGCAGAAATCATAGCCCTAGAAGTAGTAATGGAAGGTGTGAGTACTTCTATTCCACCTCATGAGAGAGCATAGATCAGCTCTCCAGTACCAGAAAGAATAACCGAGTTAAGACTTCCAATTATAGACCAAGCCAGTCTATACGACCCTGCTTTGGACTCATCGGTAGGGCCTGCTATGCCCCCTTCAACAGAGGCAGACACATTACCAGCCATCACGGAAACAGACCCAGTGAGCCCAAATTTTGAGAGATTAGAAGAAATTCCTTCCACAATTGATCACCAGACTACGAGAATGACTACTTCTAGCCATACCTCTGTACCAATAGAACATGTTGCTCAACCTACAGTTCCAGCCAATACAGAGCAAACCCTAAGAATTCAAGCTGTTGAAGAAAAACCAAACTCTGAGTTACTAAGAGGGAGTTTTATAAAATTATTAAATGAAGAAGTACCCCCTGAGGATCCTCCAGTCACCACGACATCAATCAATGAGTTAGAAAGGAGATTGAGGGTAGTAGAGCAATGACAACTCATAGATGAGCCAAATTTATTTCCACTACCAGAAGTACTAAGGGTGAGAAAACTATAATAATGGATCTCTACAAATGTCCCACCAGTGATGCAACTGCCAAGTGTAGTGAGAAAGTAGATGGGGGACTTTCAAAGTCTAAAGTAGAGTCTTTGATACCACCTTGACAGCTCAATAGCGAGCAAAAATAATGGAAAGCTTGCGACGAAAAGTTGTACAAGAGCAAAGTGCGAGATGGGCAGCAGAGACGGAGAAATGAGTTCAGGATACTACTTCAACCCTTCAAACCCAACTGGTGCAGCAGACTAGAATAATGAGTGAGAAACACCAAGCGTGGGAAGAAGAAAAGAAGGCATATGAAGAGAAAATTGACAGTATCCTTGAACTGTTTGAAAGTTTGATGGTAGTCCCAGATAATGTGGAAACTGTAAAAGAAAAAGTTCTTAAGGACTACCAGGAAAAACTCTTCCAATAATTAAGGGAGAAGAATCACTTATTGACTATAGCTTAAGGAAAAATAACATAATTACAAGAAGACAAAAGATTCCCTAAGCTCAATCAATGCTGATCAAAAGAAAATAATTGATTCTCAAACAAAGTATTTTGCCGCATTAGCAAAGGAACAAGCCAAGGCAGAAAAGCTGATAACAGAGATTCAACTAAAATATGTCGTAATTAAAAGGTTGACTGCGGATATCAAAACTAAAGAAAAGGCTGCTAAGGAGCAACAGTGCCCGGAAGGAACTTCTTGCCCAACAATTGTGGAAAAGGGACATACAGAGGAAGCCGAACTAGCAACACATGGAGAGTCACCAATAGAAAAAGATAAATATGGTTATTCAATAGATGAAGTGTCAAATTAGGAAGATGACCCCAGTACTTCTATCCTTGTACCATATCCTACATCATCAAGTGAGTAAAAATATTGCAGAACATTACAAATCTCAGAGGTGTGATCTCATTAGATTTTTTCGAGTCAGAACCCTAGCAATATATTCCTCATTTGAAAGCTCAGAAGTGAACTTTTTCTACCAGACTTTGGTATTTTAGCAATACTTTGATATGGTAGAATTTATAGGCCTTAAAGTTTCACAAAAAGTCTTACCATTTGAAAGTTTAAAATTTGACCAAATTGAAAAAAATCGGATTTTGTCCTTGAACTAGAAAGTAGACTTTTTATTCATTGAGATTTTTTATCCGAAACCATTTTTATTGAATTCAAATGGGGGGTATTTCGCTATTTATATGTAATATCTTAAGTAAATGAAAAGAGTTATGACATTTACTTAAATGATATTACATGTAAATATGTATGCCTGTCTGTCCTTACCTGCTTGCTAGTCTGTCAATCATGAAATCCCAACACCTAGACCAACCCAACTCGGAAGGTTTTCCAATTTCGCGTCCTCACCCATGCACATAATTGAATTGTGCGCTCTGCCAGCAGCGCGCAATTGGTCTGTATAGGACCAGGACTTAACCTTCTAGAAACCGCCTGAAGGTTCGATTGCGTGTTCTACGCGCGAATTTCAGCGCACGTAATTAGTTCCCAAGTAAACCTGGTCTCTAACTCCTATGACCGCCTCAATTCCCTGATTAGGCGTCCCATTTCCAGCGCTTAATTAGATTGTGCGTATTAAAAAGGTCGCTCAATTAGTCTAATTAGACTAGGACTAGAATACCCGGCTGAGCCAGTCAGCCGATCACTCACTGAGTCGGTCACCGACTCAAAGTGATTAAGCGCCTAAAACATGGCGCATAATTCGATTAAGCACCCCAGAAAGGGCGCATAATCGAAATCCACTGACCAATTAAGCGCACCCCACAGGGCACGCAATTGGCAAAATACCTATAGATATGACTGACCACCTCGTCCCAAAAACACACACAACGACTCCGGGATTCGAGTTTCAAGCTCTTTGCCTCCCAGCTTAGGATTTCGAGATTCCCCTCTGCAGCCCCAGCTTTAGGTATAATTTTTCTTTTAGTTCTTAATTTTCAGTTCTAGTTTTTAATTCTTAGATTTAGATTTTTGGTTTGAACTATTAGTATTAATTCTCAGTCTTAGGCCGTAGTACCCTTTTTTAATTCGTAGGTTTAATATCTGGTTTCAGTTCTCATAATCTAGAACCAGTCCTTAATCTGATTGTTTAATTCACAATTTTAAATCTTTTTTTTACCCCGAAATCTCGATCTTCGGTTCTATCATTAATCTCTCGTTCTAGTTCTTAGTTTATAGAATCAATCCTTAATCATACGATATGATTTTCTGATTTCAATACCGATTTCAGTCTTTAGATTTCAAATTTCAGTCTTAATTTATCGATTTCTTATAATTCTGAATTTTAAAAATCCCGATTTATAGTTTAGCTCTCGACTTCTAGCTTCAAAAATTTAATTCCTAATTATAATCCAAAAATTATTGACTTTTCAATCCAAAAGAAATCATCTTATAATTCAAACTCAGTTTACTTTAATCTTGGCCACCCGATTTGCCTAAGGGAGGTTACGGAGGGTACCCGGGAACGGGGCCAATCCTCCTTAGCATAGCTGGCCCAAACCCCCTTTATTTCGATTGCTTTAATTAGAATTTCGGTAAAATTAGTATACTTGCTTAAATAAGAATTTTAGTAAGATTAGTATACTTGCCTTAATTAGAATTTCAGTAAAATTAGTATACTTGCTTTAATTATAATTTCAGTGAAATTAGTATACTTACTTTTATTAGAATTATAATAAGATTAGTACGTCTTCAATTAATTAGAGTTTCAATAGAATTAGCACATTTTAATTAATTAGAGTTTCAGTAAAATTAGCATATCTGCATTCCTAGTAGGATTAGGAGACTTAACCAATTAGACTCCTAATATGATAGAAATACTTAATTAATTAGACCCCTAATAAAATTAGGATACTTGAAATTAATAGGACACTTAATAGAAGTAGAATACTTGAAATAATCAGATTCTAGTAGAAGTAAGACTTTAAAAATAACTTGACTCATTGTAGAATTAGGAAACTCGGATTAATTAAATTTATAAAAGAATTAGGAGAGTTAATCGAATTAAAAAAGCACAAGACTAAAAAAATAATAATTAAAGTTAGGATAACACTAGGAATCCTATGCATAACCAGACTTCTAGTAGGATTAGGAGACTAAATTAAACTCCCAATAGGATCAGGAGACCAAGTTAATTAAAATACCAGCAGGAATAGGAAAACCAAACCAGTTAGACTAAAGGTAACCCACAGCTGCTGACGTTGGCCGGCCGACAATTTAGTAAAGGAGTTAACCCACACCCGCTCATCTTCTTAAAGTGTGATTAGTGATGTATTGTAGCGTCGATAAATATCTGCAACTGACGATCGCATCAACCTAGGTATTCTTTATTTAATATTCGCCTCTTTAATTTCAGCAATTTTATATTTCCTAATTTATTACCCCATCATCGCCTTTACCAAAGTTCACTCGGACCGAATTGGGCCACTCTTTTCAGGAATCGAAAGGGACCAAGAAAAAACGTGTACCAACAGGTACGTTATTATAACCCTAGGGGTTGACCGGCTGATTTCGAGCGACGTTCTAGTTCAGAGCGTTCTAGTTAGGGTATTGGTTTGGTACTGGTTCTGATTATGATTGGGATACTGCTGTTGATTTTGATTTTGGTATTAACTCTGACCGAAATTCCTTGGCTGGTAGTTCCCGTTGCTGGAGGTCTGACCCTGGTTGACGACGGTATTGACTTGCTCCGAGTCGAAGGCTTTCTTATTGTTCTTCAGCTTTGAATCACTGGAAGTAGCGACCTTTGATGTTACTGTTGAAAAGGCGAGGTCTCCTCCCTTTATATGTCGCTGGATGCGGCTAGCGCGTGAGTGAAGAGTAGCAAAGTCTGGGCAATCGCTTATAATAAGAGCACTTCAGAGAGGCTCTTTGACGTTGTTTATAATTATGTCAATCGCATCCTTTTCCTTCATCTGGCTCTCGGTGCGGGCTGCCAACTTCCTCCAGCGTGCTACGAAATTTGCAAAGTCTTCCTTAGATTCTTGCTTTGTCGTCATTAGATCACTGAGACTAACTGTTTCTTGTATCAGATGTTTATACTGGTCTAGGAATTGTCCGGCCAGATCAACGAACGTGTCAATTTTGTAAAGCGGGAGTCCGGCAAACCAGTTGATAGTCATTATAGAAAAGTGCCAAATGGTGGTTCAAGTTTCCCATACTGTTGTATTTGTTAAATTTGGGCGGCTTGAACCCCGTAGTAAGGTGAACTCTAGGTCTTTGCAGAACTTATCAAACCCAAATGAGCAACCAAAGAGCTCTCTCTTGGCCATGTACTCGTCGAGCATCTTGGGAAAATCTTCTACTCTTATAGTGGCGTCTTTTTGGGTAGCGCGAGGGTGAGCTCAGTCTTGGCGATCGTTGTTGAAGAGGGTGTGGGCGCCTTAGTCTAATGGCGACACATGGGCTGAGACTGTGCTTGGTGTGGGTGGTGACCCTTCTTGCCTTAGTCATTCTTGCTCTTGTCTATCTTGCCGCTCCTTGATGGTCTTGTACATGACTGTCAGGCCTCGGAGTAGTTCTTCGGCATGCTGAGCTCCACGAGTTGTCGAACGATGAAATTTTGCCCGATGTTGCCGTCTTTTCCACTATGGTTATTGCTAGTGCTCGGAGGGGTAAAGGGGATTTCCTGATCACTGGTCATGTTAATCTCGGGGTTGTACTAAGTGAACTCGTTAGATAGATCCTCACCATATACAGGGTTACCATGATAGTTCTATAACGGAGGATCATTACGGTCAGTGAGATTTATTCTTCGTATTCCTGCCATCTCGAGCCTCTAATGGATGCTCATGCACTTTCGGAAAATCCTCGGTAGTAGAATGGGTGCATAAAAGAAATAAAAGAAAATTTAACTAAACGGAGGCGACTTTGGCGACAAGAAGTCCCATCGCGATCGCCAGTTTGTTGGTACGCGCTTTTTCTGAGTTCCTCTCGGTCCGCGAAAAGAGTGGCCCAATTTAGTCCAAGTGGACTCTGGCGAAGGCGATGAATGGTAAGTTAAAATATAGAAATATAAGGGGTAAATTCTAAGAGAGAAATATTCGGTTTGAGGTGTGGGTTCGACTTCTTTACTGAATCGTCGGCCTGCCGACGTCAGCAACACTGGGTCACCTAGAAGTTTAGTTTATATGACTTTCCTAATCTTGCTCTAATTCTAATTGCTTTAGCTTTCTTAGTCTTACTGGAAGTCTATTTAATCTAATCTTCTAAATATTTTAATCTAGAAGTACTAATCCTATTAGGAGTCTAACTAACTTAAATGTCCTAATCTTATTAGAAATTTAATTATTTTAGATATCCTACTTCTACTAGAAATCTAATTATTTTAAATATCCTACTTCTACTAGAAGTCTAATTATTTTTAAGCTTCCTATTTCTACTAAGAATCTAATTATTTTTAAGTTTTCTATTTCTACTAGGAATCTAATTATTTTTAAGTTTTCTATTTCTACTAGAAGTCTAAAAAAAGGGAGGTTTGGCTCGCTATCCTAAGGAAGATCGACCCCGTTCCCAAGTACCCTCCGTAAGTTCCCTTGGGCAATTCGGTTGGCTAAGGGTCATTTTAAAAATAATATAGATTGAAATTTTAATTTTTGAATTGATAAATTAAGGTTTTTAAAGATGAAAATGAAGGTATCTTGAAGATTAAGATAGAAATACAAATTATGAATTAGAAAATATTGAGACTAGAATTTGAAAATAAAGGCTACGATCTAAAATAATTAGAGACTAAGATCTGATTTTAGAGATTAAGAACCATAAATTTAGAGGCTAAAAACTAAGAACTGATTCCAGGAATCAAAACCTAGAACCAGAGATAAAGAAAACTATGAATTTGAATTTAAAAGTTAAGAGTTGAAATCGATGATCTAGAAATTAAGATATTAAGAACCAGAATTAGAAACTAGAATTTAGAACTATGACTAAAAATTAGAATCAAACTTTAAGGACTAAAAGCTAAGGACTGGTTCTAAGAACCAGTGATTGAAAACTAGAAAAATTAAAACCTAAGATCAAGGCTAGAAATTAAGGACTAAAAACTAGAACTTAAGGACTAGAAAGGAAATTAGAAACTAGAACTAAGAAGTTACCGGAGGCTGAGCGCTAAAGCGAATCCCGAAATCCTTAAACTCGGAAGAGAAGAACTCGAAAACTCGATTGCTTGATGTTTTGATGTGTGGGGTAGGGGGTCTATTTATAGATATTCGGATAATTGTGCGCCCTGTAGGAGGTGCGCATTTAATCGGTCAAACCCAATTACGTGCCCTGGCTGGTGCGCTTAATCGGATTATGCGCCCTATTCTGGGCGCTTAATAACTCTGAGTCGGTGACCGACTCAGTGAATGACCGGCTGACTGGCTCAGTCAGGTGTCCAAGTTCTAATTTAATTAAAACTAATTGTGCGCCCTGTACAACACGCGCAATCGATTGCGCGTGTTGGTGTGAGCCCACAATCGGGCCTTAAGGCGGCCTCTATAAGGTTAAGGACCGGTTCATGTTGGACCGATTGCGCGCTAGAGATGGGGCGCGCATTTGAGTTGTGTGCGCTCTACAGGGTGCGTAATCCACTCTTAAGGCCACCCACGGGGAGAACAGTCCTGGTCCAAGTGGGACTAATTGTGCGCCAACTACGGGGCGTGTAATCAAATTGTGCGTGCTAGACAGGGCGCGCAATTTGGGGCTTTCTGTGGGGTAAGTTGGGTCCGAATCACAAGGCTATTGTTTCAACTTTCAACCTGTGCTTCGATCATATACTATTGTTTCAGTATATAGTCACCATATTAGAGTTGTGGGATCTGAGCCACAGAGCTATTGTTTCAGCCTGTGTTCTGCCTAAAGTTTTTAGAGAAGGTAAGGTAGAAATAAGATGGCCCAAAGCAGTCTTATTTTTTAAATAAGATGGCCCAAAACCGTCCTCACGACCGTTTTTTTTAACGTCTTAAATTTATAAGATGGTCCTAAACTGTCTTATATTTCATAAATAAGACAGTAAGAAATGATTGTTTCCACAATCTTAATATACGCCGGTTCGAAGCCGTCTCATAATAACCATAATGGACGGTCACTATTTAACAAAAAAAAAATCATAGGACGGTTGGAAAACGTCCTTCATTTAACGCTCTATTAGAGACGGTCATTAGCGGTCCTATTTGTTATATTTATGAACCATCCTATTTGAATGATGGTCGAAATAAGACGCTCTTAAGCAGCCTTTTTTGAAAAATGATATTAAAATTTTATTTTATAATTCTGGGAAGGACCTGTACCTAAAATACCATGGTCATCCATCAAAAAATTACAAATGTACATAAAATAACCAACCGAAAATGACAAATGAGTATAAAACATATTTTGAACTAAAACCACAAATTTATCTTGTTTTTCCAATATAAAATTACAAATTATGGGTATAAATTAAGCTTGGTTGCAAGCATTACGACAAATTTACCAACTCTTATATAATAAACAGGAGCGCGTCTTTTTGTTAATGCAGTAATAAAATTTATATTAAATGCCTCACTTCACAAAACCATATACAAATGGGCGGGACACAAGTCAGATCAGTCTCATCCAGGGCTGGTCCACGGAGGTGATTCTTTGTACAAGCCACCGTAGCATGAGTCGAGATTCATGCCAGAGAACCAGTACAGCATCAAAGTCAGGACTGGATACATCATCGGGACCAAATTTTTGCGCCATTAGAATGGGTTAAGATCAATTTGTGTTTAATAATCAGAATCATAATTTAGAGCGCTTATAAAACTAGGATCTATAAATTGTCTATATCTCAATAATTAATGATAAGAGATACGTACTATGTGTCTCTTACTCGCCAGCTTTCTCAAAGAATAGGTGAATGTCAACTTCACATTCCCCACAAAATGAAAGAAATGCCTGTTATATAGAAGAAAGCCAAAGGAAAATAAGCTTAAAGGCAATGGAATGCAGCAAAGAGTACCAAAACTATAAAAGGAAAAACAGGAACCAGTAAATGATTAAATGAAAATGTTTAATCTTATGCATCATGCCAAGAAATATGTGCGCTAGGTGCGCGGTAACTTTTCACCTTTAATAGCTCATTTATTGGGTCACACACAAAGCCCTCTATAAATAAGTTCTATCTAAAAGTCTTGTGGGCGTCCTGCTCTCCAATACCTTAATAATAGTTGTTTGAACAGGATCCAAAGATATCTCTGAAATAATAACAATGAACAATTTTAATTGCAAAAAACTGAAGATTTAGTATCCAAAAAACACCCCAAGACAGTTTACATTTGATAACCAAAATTATATTTGGGATTTTAAACTTTTCTAAGAAAAGTTTAAAAGCAAAGGATATGGAGTGGAGTTCAAACTAGTCTTCTTTCACCCACTTACATAGTTTGAAGGGACCCCTATAAGTTTTTGCAGATTGATTCACAAATCAGTATGTATGAATTCAAAGATCAACTTTTTATTCCTCAAAACACCATAAAAAGATCATAAAATTCAAATGATTCTAAAAAACCATGAGAAACCCTTTCAAATTTTGTTTGGCTCACTCTGATCTTATGACATCAGCCACAACGTTGCTGACATCAATCAAATGGCCTTCTTGCACACAAATACAGACAAAAAATAAAAAAATAAAACAAGCAAACAATTGCAGATAAAAGGACTCAAATTAGTCCCAAACAGAAGATTCAACCCCTAACTCCGAGAAACAGATGGTTTCGTAGAACAATTATGCCCAAAACTCTAGAAGGTGAAATCCTGATCTAGCTCCTATTCAATTAAAATTCAAAACTTTGAGAGAATATATGTTCCGTTATATAAATAATGACACTAATGGTTACACACATTT
This sequence comes from Chloranthus sessilifolius, assembly GCA_021018995.1. Taxonomy (NCBI): domain Eukaryota; kingdom Viridiplantae; phylum Streptophyta; class Magnoliopsida; order Chloranthales; family Chloranthaceae; genus Chloranthus; species Chloranthus sessilifolius. Next base: position 9,666,448 of record CM037595.1, on the reverse strand, counting down.
CAACAGAACTATAGCAACATGACTTAATATTCACAAATAAAGAATGTGATGGCTGAGGAATTTAAACAAGAAAAGATACAGATAATATATCTATCATAATTGCTCAAATCTTGCCATCCTTAACATACCTAAGAAAGTTGTAAATTCAAAATACCATATAAGATACATGAACATGCATTTTTCCCAACATTTTCCTTGCAGACAAACTAAACAAAGCATAGCTACTTATAAATAAAACTATGGAATTCTGAAGTTCTGATGCAGAGATGCAGAATTTAGTTTATTTAGACAGTAAGAAACTCTCAACTGATCTTCATCAAAAAACCTGTGGATGATTATCTCCCATTTTCATAACTAGTTGGATTGTTATTATGAACTAGAGAACTTCGATTTAAACAGATTTCACAGCATCTCATGACTCAAGATAAAAGAAAAGCAAAAAGAAAATCATTCATAAATTTCATCGAGCATTTAGTGTGCAACTGTAGATCACCTGCAATCATCGAGTGAAAATTTAGAAAGTAAAGTTCAAAAAGATAAGAGGCATAGATAATTTGTCTTTGGTTTCACATTGATATATCAATTTTCACATAATACATTAATATACACTGCATAAAACTCATATTGGTGAGGATGTAACCTTGGCTTTGGGAACGACCTTAACAGCAACCTGCTTCCCCTTAAGCTCCCTTTTCTTTAACTTTGAAGAACATGTGTACCCAAAATGCCCCGCCCTACCTCCTCACCAATTTCATACTTATTCACAAAGTTTTTCGAGAATCCAAAACTCTTATCAAGCTCTGCAACCCCCTCCGCTTCTTTACCCTCCGGTATCGCCGCCTCATTCCGCTTCATTGACCCGTGCCGCCTAGCTAGCACTGCCCTAATGTGCTTCGCCGAGGACGGCGGAGGGAACGGCCGCTTAAAGAATCTCCGCGGAGTCATCGAGTTCGAGCTTGGGTTCGTCCCCGCCAGCAATTTCTTCGAGAAAAATAAGTGTTGGGTAGGTCTAGGGCTATAGAATGGGAAGAAAGGGGATCGTTTATCGATCTCAAATCTTTCATCTTTGTTTTTCTGTTGTCTTCTCATTGTTGATTTTAGCTCTAGTTTTCGATTACGCCATTAACGGAGCTCTTCGAAAGTGGTTAGATTTCGTTCTCGTTTTCTACGTCTTTTGTGGAGAGGAGATCCGAGTTGGAGAGGGGTTTTCCATGGCAAAGCCCCATTTTGTAGAAGAAGGAGAAGGAGGAGAAGAAATCGAAACCCTAATTCACCACCTTTCTCTGCTATTTCTTGGGGTTCTTTTGGAAGTAGGGTTGAAGAGAAGAAAGGTGAACAACAGACACCATGAGAGAGAGGGATAGACTAGGAGACGGTTTTCGAACTTAAAGAACGTGTTCGTTTAGGTTAGTATACCCATCGAGATAATAAGACGAGTTATACGGTCTTATTAACCGTCTTTACTTTTTGTGTCATCGATTAGTAGGCGGCCATACTATTGCTAAATTTAAGAAGGTTACACACCGTCTTATTTTAGGATGAAAAATATCGTCTTATTTTTTGTTTTTTATAAACGTTTTTGACATAGTGGTCATTTTAATTTACACTTGACGGTAAGTTACAAAGATTTTTTTTGGGTTTTGGCTCGTGCATCGGAAGCTATCGCAATCACTTCGTCGCATATTGTTTGTAAATGACACACATTTATAGAGACGTTTCGAAAGGATCCTACTTATTGTCTCGATATAAGACAGTAATGATCATATATACCATTGGCGTTCGTCGTTATTTAGTTAGAAGAAGAGGATACGTGGATGTGATTTTTTGAACGGGTAGGTGCGTTCGTAATCGATCAGTTTAATGAAGATTTCGTTATTATCACAGACAAGTCGAAGAGTTTAATAAACGCAGTGAAACAAATCTTCCTTAATGCACACCACAGCTACTGCATGCGACATATGACACAAAATTTGATATACAAGTTTCTAACGGTGCATTGGATCTATGGTGATGCACTGCGCGTGCATTTTCAACAAACAGATTTGATTATTTTATGAACAAAATAAAAAAAAGATGCTGATCATCGGGCTTTCGAGTATATTTTAAAAATAAACCCGAAGCATTAGACATGCGCATATTTCAAGAGAAGGCAGTACGATTCCCTCACTACGAATAATGCTGAAAACTTGAACAGCGTACTGAAGGTAGCTCGGAGAAATCATTAGCGACGTAATCAGAACTACTAGAGAGAAAGTTGTCGATTATTTTCAAAAGTGTCGATAGAGATCTGACAATTGGAGCACGATCCTCTGTCCAAAAGCAAACAAACACATGAAAAAGTTGCTCCAATGGGCTAGTAGAAAGAGAGTTCAACCATACGAGCGCGATTACTTTCAAGTGAATTCCGAGAATTTCATTCATCACGTCGACTTGAAACATAAGACATGTACTTGTTGTCGTTGGCTCATTCATGATTTGTCTTACTCACATGCGGTTGCGGACATTAATCGGACAAATTACGATTATAATAACTTTTGTGAGTAGTTTTTACTACTTGCTTTAGACAAACATATTATGAATAATGGGTTCCCACACTCGATAAAAGTCAATGGCAGATCCAAACTGACCAATTGTCGAAAATATGAAAATGAGACCGCCCTATAATTCACGAAAATAAGCCGGACGTCCGAGAAAGAGAATGATATGGTCTAAGGGTTAAGTTAAGGCTCTATAGTGTGACAAATGCAGTAAGTATAGTCACAATCACAGGAGTTGCACGACAGTGGGACCGATGGGTTGATGCTGCCTCTTATGTTTAGTAAATCACATTTTCTATTTATCACGAAAGTGGGATCAGTAGCGTTTCACTAAGAGATTGGTAACTTGCATCTTCTATCTATTACGAAATGAGATTTTTATTTTGGCAACTTGCATACTAACAGAGATTGATTTGTATTTTTCATTGTAAAGGTACATTGCATTCTAAAACGCAACCCAAACGATAATTATGGGCTTCCACCTTCGGTGGGGGCAAGGCGTTGTTTACGCATTGAAACTTCTGAAGTAGTGAACTAAAGAAACTGTCAGACTAATTTGACTACCACTAATAGGTACCGCTTTTATTATATGAAAATTTTTCTTTATAATGAACGCCTTTGTAACTATTTTAAATTTCATGAATGAAGTCGGAACCCTCGATATAGAATCATCCTTCAGAAATAGGGTACCTTGGTATATATTTGACACAAATAATCTACCGATGAATGATAGGATTGCAATTCACGCACGGTGGATGGAGATAGATAGCACTCAGAAAGAGTAAAAGAAGTTAACTAGATCGTACAAGGAACGTTACGAGATAAAGTTCGGCGGTAAATTCGGTTCTTATTAGTTATAAATTTGGAATCTAATATATACAATGAATTGCCAATTTCGAATGTACATTTGCTCAAAAACTTGGAATGTACAAATTCAGTTACTATTATAAATTTTAAATCCAATATTAATAATGCCAAAAAGTACATTTTCTCGGTTCAAATTAAGTTAATAATTTTTATAAATTTTGAATCCAATATTTAAAATGTCAAAAAGTACATTTTCTCAGAACTTGCAACAATCGTATGCATGAAATCGATGATAGAATAGTGATGAACAACTCTATAGATAGTAGTTATTGACTGTATAGCCAGTCATTAACGATTGTTTAAACAATCGATGACAACTATTTAAACAGTCGATATTGACTGTATAGGCATTGTCTATAGAGTTTTTCATCGCTTGTATAATGACGAGAATGAACAAGAATATTTGTCTGAAATGTATGATCATTTTTTGAATGGACCATATCGTGGATTGGTAATTTAAGTTCGTTTAAGGATGATTCAATCACATCGACAGACGATTCAATAGAAAGGATTTGGAAAATTTATAGTACCAAAATTTTGAACATAAAATGGATCTATATGATATAGAATCATTTATACGAAGATTTATGCCTAAAAAAAAGTACATTTGTACATACTTCAGATTTACAATTTAATTTATATTTGAAAAAGACTGAGTGTGGTGCATCTTTAGGAAGTTCTTCATCGCTTTCTAACCCCCCTCCATCGCCAGTGTATGTAGCAAGGGCATGGCCAATTTCTGTCCTGATCTGACTCATTTTTTCTTGTGTGAAGTCGAATGTCTTTCCCACCATGAAGTACTCCACATACTTCAACATGAACACCCGACAGTCCCACCCATTGCTATGTCAGGGAACGAATTTGATCTGACAGTCAGCACTTGACCAAGGATAGTTCTTAACGGTCAGTGCAGTGGAGTCTCTGTATAAATATAAGAGTACGGGAAGGTAATGGGTCTGTTTCAAACAAGTGATATATCAGATAAGATAAGGAAACAATGAAAATTTATAAGTTTGAACAATTTGTATTATATATACTTACTAGCGAATTCAATTGGTCTAAATATTTGTCCTTAAAGGGCCTATCAAAAATAGGGTCAACGACCATTATCGATCATTCGACAACCTTCACAATCACAAGCGCTCAATATAATGGATGGTGACAATGAATTGGGACAAATATCTGAAAAGAAGAATATAATGTTAGACTACGATTTAAAATTTTTAAAAGTTGTTGGTAGCGATCGTAACATACCGTGCTACAATCATGAGCCCACAGATCCTGTACCCAATTGAAAAAGAAGTGTTGTAGCACCTTTCTGTCGTGGTTCTCTTCTTCCTTGGGCCGGCCACCATTCAATTTCTTTCTCGAATCCTTATGTGTAGAGTTTTTTAAAAAGAATAAATTTGTTAAAATCCCTCAAGTCTAAGACCATGTGGCTCAAAACGGTGGACCCCATAAGGAAGTATTTTTCCTTTCGGTCAGGATGACTAGTGTCATCAATGACTTTCAGGAATCCTAGGTAGGCTCCCATTATGTGAAAGCAATACAAATATAGAATTTACAACTCATTATATGGTCGATGCCGACTATATAAAGAATCAGTATCGACTATTTATACAATCAGGATCAAATCTTTAAACGGTCAATACCGAGCGTATAAAGAATCGTTACCGACTCTTTACACAATATGAGTTTGAAGGTTACTTATAATATTATCTAGGTATCACGTGCCTTTCAAATATCTGAAAGACTGCAGTCGGAGCGTATAATCACCTACTGTGCTTACGTAGGTGCTGGATAAATAACAACCAATGTTGAAATTCAAAACTCAATTTACTACTAACTAACTATCATGGGAAAAATGAACTTATTCGTCTTCCAAAACAGGGCTGTTCTAGAAGGCATTCATGTACTTCGGCTCCACTATCTGCTCAACCATAGAAATGACCATCGTCTCCTCAATGGTCATTTCCGTTCCAGGCTTTTTCTTCAGGGGACCCTTTCCCTCGGTCCTAGGTTTTGAGGCAATGTGTTTTGCGAGTTTCCTAGGCCTTAAGCGAGCATTAATTGGTTGCTCGGGTTGAGAAGAGGGTTGCTCGGGTTGGGGTTGGGAAGAGGGTTGCTCGGGTTGGAAAGAGGGTAGCTTAGGTTGGGAGGACGGTTGCTCATCACCAGTTGGCTCCTTATCGGCTTGAGACTCGGGTTGGTTGTCAGTTGGCCCCTTATCGGCATCAGATATGGGAGGAGGTGGTCTTTTATCGGTGGAAGATGGGATATCGAAAGTTGTTCTAGGCAGCTTCGATAGTAGCTTTTGAAATAACAACATCCTGAACATCAAAACAAATATAATTAGAAAGCTGAAATTATATTTACTTATACAAACTACATTGCAAAACATACCTTAGGTATTGCCTCCAAAATCGTTTGAAGGAGTTCTTTCAGAATTCCTTACTCCTTTCTGATCAACTTGTTGATATAAGTCATCGTCTATAGCTCAACATCCCTTGAAGTAAGCCGGTCAACTAATGAGTTGCATCGTGTCGCAAGGAGCGCATTCTGATGCTCCAAATGATTCACTCTATGGTCCAAATGACTCACTGGTTGGGTGAGTTTCAGCTTCTCAAGCGCTAGACCGTCAATCCTCCTCAACAATAATTTATTAGTAGAGGTTGGTGCATTGGCACTCGCCTTCGTGGCTTCCCTTGTTCTCGGCCACTCTAATTGGATGGGGCCCTCTTCCGACAACGAGTCTTTGTCTGACATCGATTGGCCGTAAAATTCTTCCTCGTCAGTAACTTCAATCGAAAAGTAATTTCTTTTCTTTTTCGGCCGCACATCTACTTCCACAGCTTTCTTGACCTCATCAGTCTCTTTTCCTTTCCTCTCAACAACCTTTCGACCCCACATATATTCTCTTACCACGGGTATCTCCAACTCGAAGGAAACCAATTCGAGCGGAGCACAAACCTTTATAAAAAAAGGAAATGAGAAATACCCAAAATATTATAATACTAAATTGAAAATAGAATATTAGTACAAAATATCGACTCTTTAAATAGTCGGTAACAAGTCTTTAAAGAGTCGAATTTGCTTTAAGCGATCGATCTTGTTGTTTATAAAGTCGCTACATGTTTAAAGATTAAATAATCGCTATTTAAATCGATACCCCTATACAATTGCTATTGGTACTCTTTACAGTCTTTAGCTTTAGAAAAATTTGTAGTATTTAAATAGACATCATACCTTGTTGTTCCGTATCTTTTCAAGAGTGTAGCCTTTCGTCCTTGATTGCACCTTCTTCTCCCATTTCAACAATCGTGGGAAAGGAATCTCCAAGGGCGTTCTTCCAGGTAAGATTTCTGACAGCATCTCATAGGCCCACCATTGAAATACACAAATGCATCCATAAATATTATATGACTCAAAGGCTTTATCTTTGTCGGCAGTCTTTTTATTCGCCACGCCCTTCACTATATACTCGAGCAAGTCATTGTACACGTAGAGACCCCACAGAGTTTGTTTGAAGTTCTCGACGGCACCGACGAGGTCAACGTACTCTTCCGACAGTTGATGGTGGGACCCAAAAAAAAGAAATGTGCACAACACAAATAGAAGAGCCAATCTTACAAAGTTGTCTTCACTTTGCGCTAGCCTCATTTTAGAGTCTATATGAGACCAAAGAATTTTCCCGGTAGATAGTCCATGAAAATATTTGTAGTGAATTGTTTCATTTTCTGGTGGTTTAACGGAAAGGGTATACTATTCGGGTTCGATCACGATAAGGCCCAGTATTAAGGCAATGTCCATCTTCCGAAAATAAACATCTCTCTTCCTGATTCGAAAGTGGTTATTTTCAATCCAAAAACTCAACATCGCATTGACGACATCTCCAAGATAACCCACACCCTTTGGCATTTAGGATATTCCACCAAAAACTGATGCTCTCAGCACCTCCTTTCGCTCCAGGCTAGTGTCATCGTAAAGCTTCCAAATGTCAGTAGGGGAATATTTGGCAATAGCTCGTTGTACGACCATCTTGACGGCTTATTTAAATGAACTGTAATAAAAAGGAAAGGAGTGAGTCTCATACTAAAACATATTATTTAAATGATCTGTATAGTATAATCAGGCTCAGAGAATCTAAAAGAATGATGTTGACCGTATATAAAGTCGATATTGACTGTTTAAACAGTCGGTATCAACTCTTTATACAGTCGATATTGACTCTTTAAACAGTCGGCATTGCTTCGTTAATATAGGGAAATGAAAAAAAATTAATTCAAAATATAGACCGTCGAAAGAATAAGATAAAATTCTACATTAATGGAAGATAATTTAATTTTTAACTTATAAATTTGATAGCTTAAAGATTGAACAATCAAGCGTCACTACTTCAAACGACTCCACCTTCCACCGACTTCGAACGAAAAGTAAAAAGTAAAAAAGTAAAACCCTAATGATTTAAATTTTGCACAGCTATTTATTACGTTGGGGGTACTTTCGGCATTTCGTAACAGCGAGCGACGACTTGGTTTGAAGCTAGTTGGTTAGGTAAAAGGTGAAAAATTAGGGTCTCCAGCAGAAAAGGTGTATCTGACAGGGTCAATTTGGGAAATTTCCCTAAATTATTTTCACACTTCTCGAGTTTATAAAATAACAATCGGAGATTTTTAATTGAAATTTCTCTTCTTTAGGGTTTTTTGAAAATATTACAAGTAAGATCAATATACATATCATTTATAAGAGTCTAACGAGCCTAAGAGCTTATGCCCAAGCTCAACCTGTTTAAATTTCGGTCTTATAGTGGTTGTGCAAGACTGGCCCGAAGCTTTCTGTTAAGCCCGAACCATCCTCAAATTGCACCAGGCGTAGTGGGCTGGGCCAAGCTATCTAACCCATTGGTACCCCTAGCTCATTGTCTACACTGAATCGCGCGATTACAAATTATTTGATCATTTACTTATTAGTTGGTCATTTTGTGGCAATTTTAAGCTTTTAATCACACCGCAAGCAGACTAGATTATTTTTTGATGCAATCGTAGGATGAATCTGATATGCACCAAATGGAACCACCTAATGCCAAACGTGGCGCATGTATGGAATCAATGACCTGTTCACCATCCATAGTGAAGGGGTAGGGTTACCCTACACCAACTCATAGGAAGAGTGGAACATTTTGTGCTTATCCTGTTTTAAGGACCCTAAGGAGAGAAATTTTTTTATCCCTTTGCTTCTTTTTCACATGGTGTTTACTTTATAGACACAGATTAGGTGTTGGGGATGGGGTACAAGGTCATGTCACACCTGTTGCTGACCTATTGAAGATTTGCCTTAAAGTGATTGGCAGTAAATGTCCAGTGTGAGACCCCTCCACTATGGGTGGTGAATGAGCCAGTCTCCCTTCGCTAATCTCTGGTGATGCATTGGTATTTTTAGCTAGGGGTGCAGATTCGGTTAACCGAATCAAATTGAAATTTTTGAGTCGATTTTTGCAAACCAAATCTTAATTAAAATATTTTGGCTCAATTTTGGTTAACTGTACTTTTCAATCCCTCAAATCGAATCGAACAAATCTAATTCGGATAGGATAAGTTTTAAAATTATTTATTAATTACAAAAAATCTTAAGCTCTAATCATTTCTTTATGCTTTTAAAACTTCAAATGAATCCAATTCAGATATTAATTTAACAATTCACTTGTTAAACCTAACTTCATTCGCAGTAATTAATTTCGCCAATTCGTTGGGTGAGTGATCGAACTAAGTAACATATCGCTGACGCACAGTGCACAGGTGATGCACCTAATACCAACTCTACCCTAAAATGGATGGTACATATAACCCCTTTTTGGGTATGTAAATGGCACGTTTCGTAGAATAAGTACCATTTATAAGCTATGAATGGTACCCCTACTTGATCCCTAAATTTAAGAGGGCATTTAGGGGCACAAAACAGTTTTCTTCCCACACACTCCAACTTTTGCTATCCGCTCGTCTAATCAATCGAAAACTAATAATAATAAAATTTGTTTTGTTGTGGCCGATGAAGTTCTAGAACATGTATTCGTATAAAAGAGAAAGAAACAGATCTAGAACAAGTATTGGTAGCAAAAATTGTCTTCGTAGCAGCTTTTGGATACCATAATTTTTTGGGAAATTTTTAAAATCGACCACCATAATTTCACCTTTTTCGACTGGACCTCTAGTTTCATCTTTTACATAACTTATCAGCTTGAAGCTAAGCCAAGTTTAAATGTCGTAAATAGCCCAAAGTTTTCGCCTGGCGGTTCCAAATGCATTAGCATTATTGGTTGCTTTGAATTCTATGATTGAGATCATTTTTCGTCCCGAACTTGAACATGATTGATCTTAAGATCATGGGCAAACCATCGGACGATCCATTTCATTCAAAAATGAGGAAAAAAATCAACGCATAGAATTACTAGACTCTAAGAGGAGTAATATCGCTACCACTGAAGAGCGATGTCGCTTCCATAGGGGAGTGTTATCGCTCCCACCGAGGAGTGATGTCGCCTCTGTAGGAGAGCGATATCACTGTCACAAAGGAGTGATGTCATTTATCTAGGGAAGTGATATAACTGCTATAGAGGGGTGATGCGGTTTCTCTAGGGGAGCTCTAACGCATTGAGTAAAATGGACTATATGATGGTACACTCATGATCTCAAGTTCAATCTGTGAAAGTTCAGGACAAAAAATGTTCTCTATCATGAGATTTAAAGCAGTCAATTATTCTAATTAAGCGTTTAGAGCAGCCCAAGATAAAAACTTGGTTTTATCACCTTTACCGGACCATAAGGGTATTTACAACTTTTTAACTTAGCTGGGCTTCAAATGTGTCAATTATGGAAAAGGTGAAACCAGACGTCGACTGCTGGAAAAGTTAAAACGATGATGGTCGATTCTGAAAATTTTCCTTTTTGTTAATTTATTTTTTTTTTCTTTTGATTAAATAAAATAATTTTTGTGGCTGTATATCAATTTTTTCTATCCCCACACCACTTAGTTTGTCCTCAAGTCTTAAATTTAAAATTTTATCATGGTCCAAATCATCCACAAGGACGAATAGGAAATTGGCATCGATCAAGCAGATAATAGACTTTTCACCATAAATATGGATTTTTTTACCTCTATGGGTACTTCTATTTGCACCCACTAAAATTATAAGGGCACCATTGCCAAAAATCATTCACCCTTTGAGCGAAAGGAAGCCTGATAGTTAGAGGCATGATTCAAAATTATCGGTCGGCACTGAAACGATAATATAGTGTTATCGTTTCGGTCAGGCTAAAATATTGGAAGTTTATATGATCGGCTGATAATTTGTTAATCACCAAATTATCGGCAGATAATTTGAAGGCCATTTTTAAAGTTTTTGAAACAAAAAAAATTGGCACTTAAATTTTGGCCTAGTCTTGAAAATTTCAAACAAAGTTTCGGTCAAATTTTAAGTGTCGGTTATGCCCCGAACTGATACTGAAACCGATATTTTGATCCTTGGTTAAGGGGTGGCCCAAGAACTTACATCGAGGTCTGAAGTTTCAAATGATTTAGCAACATTTTGTTTTTCGATTGATAAAATAGCTGACCCAGATAACAACTTTGGAGGCAAGCGGTTTCCACGATTTAGCAACCTTTTACAGAGCTTTCTCAGAAATTACAGCAGCTTCCCAGTGTGGATGATGAAGGAACTCGAAATCTGTGCCACACAATGCAATCAAGAAGGCGACGGTGGTGTTAGACCGGTGGGATCATACCGCGGCTCGTCCAATCAGTCTACGACATATCCCAAGTGTCCAAATATACTTTTTCCCTACCTAAACGTTCCTTATATACGTAATCAATTGTAACTGATAGATTTCCCATAAAGAGGCCTTAATCACTATCTTTACCACATTATTTATAACGGTTTCATCAATTATATTCCACTATGTAATAGTTAACTATATAATTATAATTGTTGGATGGCAATCATGGCCACATTCCAATTACATTGGGTAGCGTTATTCACTCCCGTTTTTCTTGTCAACAACACACGATTTTTCTTCATAAAAAATATTGACTGTCTTGATTCAGATGATAGAGATTATCCCAATCTTCCACACAATAGATCTTGAGATCATAGTGCACCTATCAGACGGTCAGATCTTGATTACATGTGACAAACATCCCTAAAAGTTATTGGAGAACCCTTTCTTATGGTACCCCATGATAGCGATCACTTTTGGGGATGTGTGCCACATGGAATCAATATGTGACCATCTCATAGGTGAGCCATAATCTCAAGATCTATTTTGCGGATGATTGGGACGAAAAATGATCTCCATTATCTGAATCAAGGCAATCATCCATGCTTTGTGATGCAAAATTGTGTGTTTTCACAAGAAAAACGGGTGTGAATGATGCCACCGTCAAGGTAACAAACTCGGTATCGGTCCTTGGAGGACCGAGACGAATAAGCCGATACTAATACGCATCGGCCCATTTTTTTTGTTTAAGAAAAAAAAAGAAAAATATAAGTATCGGCCAATACCGATACCGAGTTAGATACTCGATACATATCGGTGCCGATACGTATCGATTACAAAATACCGATACGTATCAGTGATACATATCAGTATCATCAGCCGATATTTGATACCATGGACATCATAATAGAGATTAGAAAGTACGAACAGTTTGTTAAAGTTAATAAAAATTTTATTTTATTGTTATTATTATTTTTTAGGTTTTTGAGATGGGTAACAAAGAAATTCATTAAATAAAGCAAACAAGTACAAGCAAAGACAATAAGAAATGGTAGCGAGAAGCCAAAGGACAAATACAAGAGCATATGAAGCTTTATCCCACTCTTCGAAACCATTGCTGCCCCCATCGACCCTTGGCGCTCGTTCGGCACTTTCCGCCCAGAAACTCATTTTCTGAGGAAAATATCAAGCCTCAGCTTTTGCTCAGAAACTCATTTTCTGAGTAGTTGTTCTTGAGTTATTCAGAACCTCATTTTCTCAGAGAAATTGACATTTTCTTGTGTTCTATACTTTTTCAAGAAAGTGTATTGTATACTTCCACGCCTTATAGCCGCATGTATTTATGACCTTCGTCAAAGCGGTTATTTGATCAGATAATCGTCAAAATTTATATACTTTAAATCGGTAATGTGTTTAACACTTTGTTCGGTCAGATTCTCGAAATGTTGTCTTCAACATGTACATCAACGAGGACTTACACGAAAACCGATAGTTATTAGTTTGACTTCGGTTTGAGAAATTAGAAACCGATAGTTATCGGTTCGGCTTCGGTTTAGCATGAAAATCGGTTAGGTCCGACCCGATAACACCCCTACCTATTTTCCATATTTTTTACATATAAAATATCGGCTTGGGTCGCATTGACCCGACACGATCTGATTTACGCCCGAACCAACCTCTTAATCATGCCTTGAAGCTATTTCCGATCTATTTCCATCAGTTTTTGTGTAACCCACCAATAATTTTAAGACTATTTTCATGACACAAAAAGTGATGAATCTCGCGAACAAAATACACATTATGGTCGTTGCCCCAAACTAATCAAATTTTGTCTGAGTACTCTATTAACGCTAATGCCATTTTTGAAAGCGCCACATTGACTGTTTTCAATCAGATGATGGAGATCATTTTTTGCCCTGATCTTCCACATAATGAATCTTGAGACCATAAGTGTACCATCAAACGGTCAGTTTTTTATTCCATGTAGCACGGATACCCAAAAAGTAATCTTAAAATCATATGGTACACATCACGCAAACGTGATTTTAGGTCATTTTTGGGGATTTGTGACACAGGGAATCCAAAACCTACCGTCTAATGGTAAGATCATGGTCTCAAACTTTATTGTGCGGAAGATCAATGTGAAAAATGATCTCCATCATTTGATTTCAACCAATCAATGAGTTACCAAGTGTTGCACAAGTGGGTGCTTTCAAAGATTGTGTTAGGCCGAATAGAGGTTTCCAACCACCTCAAAAATTGCCTCAAAAAATGTCGTTTCCTGAGAAGAATACTCTGAAAATCATGTGTCCCTTTTAGTAGAAAGTGCTCGGAAAACACAGAAACCCAAAAATCTCTCGAACACAAGAAAACCTCCGAAAATGCTCAGAAATAGCATTTTCTGCGAAAAAGCCTCAGGAATTGGCATTTTCCTGGCTCTCGAACGAGGCCTAGGGCTATCAATCGGCCCCTCCAGGCTTTGAAAAATCAGGCTTTGTTACTGACTAAACTTGGCATGTATATATAGACCCAGAAAAAATCAAGCCTGGTCAAGACATAACAATATGAAGCCCGTTTAAGCCCGACCTGGGTACCTATTATATATAAATTAATTTTAATAATAAGGTTACTAAAATACCAGCATGACTTATATAAAAAATTAGATTTATAAATTATAATTATTTTTAAAAAAAAGTTTACGAATAAAATAAATATGCATAAAAAAAATTCAAAAGAAAAAAATTGCACGCAACCCGGCCCATTAACAGCCCTAATCCCCCCTCCTTCTGAGCAATATTCACCCAACTCAAAGCAAAATCGTTGGTCGAGGCCACCACAAACTTAAGGGATCTCCCTACCTTATAAAAAGCTCTATTGTTCCTTTCTAACCAAACAACCCAAATAATAGCGTAGGTAGATTTTCCACAAATCACCATTAAAATTGTAGAAGCTTGTGCCATTCTGTAGTATCGGCCCATACCAACATGTATCGGCTATACATATAAGTATCTTTGATCTGCTACAATCTTGAATACGAGATCAGACTAATATGTATCAGAATATGTAGAATCAACTGATACCCTTTATTTGTTTTTTCTTAAGGTGTATTGGTATTAGTATCGGCCAATACGTATCGGTGGAGGACTGATACGTATCGGTCTTCCATGGACCGATACTCGGTACAGATACCCGAGTTGATACCTTGTGCCATCCACTTGCTCGACCAACGAAGCAGAATCTTCGCCTAAGATAAAATCTTCACCTCCTCACTATCATAGTCATCCAATTCTCCGATTTTTTCAAAAATTCACAAATAAATCATAAATTTGAGGTTGTACAAATTAATCACGAACTATTCCCAAATGTTTAAAAAATTCCAATGTTATTTAAAAATCCACAAACTTCACAAATAATTCACGATTTTTTCAATAAATCATGATTTTTAAAATATTTTTACACCGTTTAATCTTTTTTTTTTTAAATCCATTTTTTCCCTGAATATTTTCCCAAAATTTCGATTTTGACTGAATTTTAACCTTGTCGAATTATTACCGGGGTTGGTGATAATAGAGAATCTTTTAGAGTTATGCATATGCATAACCGAAGATTAAGATTAAGATAAGTTTGTTAAGATTAGGATTGATTTCATCATTTTTCATTAAGATCTCTTTAAAGAGATTTGTACTGTATGATTCGTCTATAATTGCTCTTGGGAGAGATCATGCCATACCTGACCTAGTAGGCCATTGGCTGCATCCCGATGGTGATGGACTTCACAGACAGGTGGTGACCACCAATTAGCACGAGCGAGGCATTTTCTGGATATATCATTGCAAGTATCTAAGGGCTCTTTTTTTTAACTAATCGAATATACCTTTTTTAGAGCGAGAACGAGAGAGGGAGAGGGAGAGGGAGACGGAGAGAGAGAGAGGGAGCGTGAGAGAGAGAGTGAGTGAGGGAGCGTGAGTGAGAGAAAGAGAGAGTGAGAGAGGAAGAGAGGTCCATAGTGAGAGCGAGAGAGAGAGGGAGAGAGCAAGAGCGAGAGAGGTCCAAAGCGAGAGATCTCTCGCTCACGCTCTCTCTCTCTCTCTCGCTTGCCCTCTGTCGCTTGCTCTCTCTCACACTCGCACTCTCTGGCTCTCTTACTCGTTAGAGAGCGAGTGAGACAGCTAGAGCGAGAGGGAGCAAGAGCGAGAGAGAGAGAGAACGAGAGCGAGAGAGAAAGAGAATGAGTGTGAGAGAGAGGGAGAGAGAGAACGAGAGGGAGAGGGAGAGGGAGAGGGAGAGAGAGCAAGAGAGAGCGAGAGAGGGAGAGCGAAAGGGAGAGGGAGACAGAGAGAGAGCGATAACGATAACGATAGCGAGAGTGAGTGTGAGCGAGAGCTAGGAAGACCGAGAGCGATGGCGAGTGAGAGCGAGAGAGCGAAAGAGTGAGAGGGAGAGGGAGAGGGAGAGGGAGAGTGACTGCGAGGGTGAGAACCAGAGCCAGAGAGACTAAGAGTGAGAGAGCGAGTGTGAGCGAGAGAGTCTCGCTCTCACTCACCCTCTCTCGCTCACTCTCTCTCACACTCATGCTCTCTCTCTCTCTCTCTATCTCCCTTTCTCCCCTGCTCACACTCTCTATCTAGCTCTCTCTCTCTCTCTCTCCCTCTCTCCCTTTCATTCTCCCTCTCGCTCTCGCACTCACTAGATAGCGAGAGAGAGAGGGAGCGAGAGAGAGGGAGAGATGGAGTGAGGGAGCGTGAGTGAGAAAAAGAAAGAGGGAGATGAGACATAGAGAGAGAGAGATAGGGAGAGGGAGAGAGAGCAAGGGCAAGAGTAAGAGAGAGTGAGAGCGAGAGTCGGAGGGAGAGGGAGATGAAGAGAGGGAGAGAGACAGAGAGAGTGAGAGTGAGAGAGAGAGTGAGAGGGAGATGGACACAGAGAGAGCGAGTGTGAGGGTGAGAGTTAGAGTGTGAGAGAGAGGGACAGAGAGAGAGGAGAGCGAGAGAGAGAGGGAGAGAGCGAGAGGGGGGAGAGAGAGACAGATAGAGAGAGAGAGAGAGGGAGAGAGAGAGAGAGTGAGTGTGAGCGAGAGAGTGTCCCACTCTCGCTCGCCCACTCACTCGCTCTCGCTCTTTATGGCACTAGCACACTCTCTCTCACTCACTCTCACTCTGTCCCCCTCTCTCTCCCACCCTTTTCCTAGCAGCAGTGAGACAGAGAGTGAGTGCGATGGTGAGAGCCAGAGCCAGAAAGGGAGAGTGAGAGAGAGAGAGCGAGAGAGAGAGTGAGAGAGTGCAAGAGCGGGATCGAGAGTGAGAGAGATAGAGATAGAGAGAGTGGGATGAAGGGAGAGAGAAAAAGAGAGTGCGAGAGGGAACGAGAGAGAGAGAGAGGGAGAGAGATATAACAATAGTGGGAGAGAGAGAGAGGGAGAGGGGGAGAGAGAGAGAGAGCAAGTGTGAGTGAGAGAGAGTGAGAGCGAATGTGAGTGAGAGAGAACGAGAGAGTATCCCACTCTCGCTCGCGCACTCTCACTCGCTCTCGATGGCACTCTCTAGTTCACACACTCTTACTCGCTCTCGCGCTCGATGGCACTCGCACTCTCTCTCTCTCACTCCCTCTCCCTCCCACCCTTTCCCTCTCTCTCCTCTCGCACTCTCTCTCTCGCTTGCTCTCCTTCCCATTCACTCTCCCTCTCGCTCTCACTCTGGCTCTAGCCCTCCCTAGAGAGCGAGAGTGAGTGGGAGAGAACGAGAGCGAGAGAGAGAGAGAGCTAGAAGGGGAAAGCGAGGGAGAGAGAGTGAGAGCGAGGAGAGAGAGAGAGAGAGAGCAATATCATGAGTGAGAGTGAGAGAGAGAGAGAGAGGGAGAGGGAGGGGGAGTGGGAGCGAGAGAGAGAGAGAGACAGAGACAGAGAGAGTTAAAGGGAGAGGGAGTGAGAGTGAGAGAAAGCGAGAGAGAAAGAGAGATATAGAGAGAGAGAGAGAATGAGGGAGAGGGAGAGGGAGAGAGGGAGAGAGGGAGAGAGTGAGGGAGGGAGGGAAAGAGAGATAGTGGGAGCGAGAGAGAGAGCCAGAGAGAGAGAGGGAGAGCGAGAGGGAGAGAGAAAGAGAGTGAGAGAGAGTTCAGTTCCGCTCTCGCTCACCCTCTCACTTGCTCTCTCTCACTCACTCTTTCTGTCTCTCACTCGCTCTCTCTCACACTCGCCTCTCTCACTCCTTTTCCCTCTCTCTCCCTCTCTTTCTCTATCCCTCTCTTTATCTCTCTTACACATGCTCTCTCGCTCATATTTTCTCTCTCTCTCTCTCTCTCTCTCTCTCTCTCCCACTCCCACTCCCACTCCCACTCACTCACGTTCTATCTCTCTCTCTTTCGCTCTTGTTCTCTCTCTCGCTCGCTCTCAGCCCCTCTCCCTCTCCCTCTCCCTCTCTCTCTCTCCCTCTTGCTCTCGGACTCGCTAGAGAGCAAGTGCTAGAGCAGGTGAGAGAGTGAAAGGGAGAGGGAGAGTAAGCGAGAGTTAGACGGAGAGAGAGAGCGAGAGCGAGAGAGCGTGAGTGAGAGAGAGAGAGAGAGAGCGAGAAGGAGAGAGAGAGAGAGAGAGAGTGAGTGAGTGAGTGAGTGAGTGAGCGAGGGAGCATGAGCTAGAGAAAGAGAGAGAGAGAGAGGGAGAGGGAGAGGGAAAGGGAGAGGGAGAGAGAGAGAGAGGGAGACTGAGAGGTCCAGTGCAAGAGTGAGAGGGAAAGAGTGACAATGAGAGAGGTCTAAAGCGAGAGGTCTCTCGCTCACACTCTGTCTCTCACTTTCCCTCTCTCACTAGCTCTCTCTTACACTCGCTCTCTCTGACTCTCACACTCGCTAGAGAGCGAGCACAAGAGCGAGTGAGAGAGCTAGAGCGAGAGGGAGCAAGAGCGAAAGAGAGAGAACGAAAGCGAGAGAGAGTGAGAATGAGTGCGAGAGTAAAGGGGAGAGAGAGAATGAGGACAAGAGCGAGAGAGAGAGAGAGCAAAAGGGAGAGGGAGACGGAGAGAGCGAGAGGCGTAGAGAAAGAGAGAACGAGTGGGAGGGTGAGAGCTAGAGCTAAAGCCAGAGAGAGTGAGAGACAGAGCGAATGTGAGTGAGAGAGAGAGAGAGATAGAGACAGAGAGAGATAAAGAGAGAAATAGAGGGAGAGGGAGAGAGAGCGAGAGCGAGTGTGAGCAAGTGAGTGTCCTGCTATCGCTTGCCCTCTCTCACTCGCTCTCACTCTCTATGGCACTCGCACGCTCTCTCTCACATTCGCTCTCACTCCCTCTCTTTCTCCCTCCCACCCTTGCTCTCTCTCCTCTCACACACTCTCTCTCTTACTCTCCCTCTCGCTCTCAGTCTATCTCTGGCCCTCGCAATAGAGTGAGAGCAAGAGAGAGAGGGAGAGAATGAGAGTGAGTGAGAGAGAGAGCGAGAGGGAGAAAGCGAGGTACAGAGTGGGAGTGAGTGTGAGCAATAGAGAGAGAGGGGAGAGATAGTAAGATCGAGAGTGAGAGAGGGAGAGGGAGTGGGAATAAGAGAGAGAGAGAGAACGAGAGGGAGAGGGAGAGAAGGAGGGAGGGAGGGAGGGAGGGAAAGAGAGAGAGCGGGAGCAGAAGCGAGAGAGTCTGAGAGGGAGAGGGAGAGGGGGAGGGGGAGGGAGAGTGAGAGGAAGCACTCGCTCTCTGTCTCCCACTCGCCCTCTCTCATTCCCTCTCTCTCCACCCTCTCTCTCTCTCTCTTACACACTCTCTCGCTCTTGCTCATGTTCTCTCGCTCTCTCTCCCACTGCCACTCACTCACATTCTCTCTCTCTCACACTCTCCTTCTCTCTCGCATGCTCTCACTTCCTCTCCTACCCCCTCTCGCTCTTCCTCTCATGAGAGAGAGTGAGAATAAGAGCGAGAGAGAGAATGAGAGTAAAATTAGAGGGACAGAGAATGAGAGTAAAATTAGAGGGACAGAGAATGAGAGAGAGGGTGTGAGTGAGAGAGAGAGCGAGAGGGAGAGGGAGAGAGAGAGAAAGAGAGAGAGTGAGCGAGGGAGCATGAGCGAGAGAAAGGGAGAGAGAGGGAGAGCGAGAGAGAGAGAGAGTGAGTGAGAGAGAGAGGAAGAGATAGAGGTCAAGAATGAGAGCAAGAGAGGGAGAGAGAGATCTAAAGCGAGAGTTCTCTAGGTCACGCTCTCTCTCTCAATCGCTCACACACTCTCTCTCTCTCTCGCTTGCCATCTCTGGCTATCGCTAGAGAGTGAGCACGAGAGCTAGTGAGAGAGGGTGCGAGAGCGAAAGAGAGTGAAGGAGAGAGAGAGAGAGAGAGGAGTGCTAGAGAAAGAAGAAGAGGGAGAACGAAAAAGAGAGGCAGGGAGAGAGATCAAGGGTGAGAGTGAGAGAGGGAGACAGAAAGGGAGAGGGAGACGGAGAGAGGGAGATAGAAAGAGCAATAGAGAGTGAGTGTGAATGAGGGTGAGCGAGAGTGACGGTGAGCGAGAGCGAGAGAGAGAGTGAGTGAGGGAGAGGGAGAGAGAAAGAGTGAGGGAGAGAGAGAGAGAGTGGGAGGGGGAGAGGGAGAGAGCGATAGTGAGAAAGAGAACGAGTGAGAGGGTGAGAGCCAGAGCCAAAGAGAGAGATAGAGAGAGAGCGAGTGTGAGCAAGAGAGTCTCGCTCTTGCTCACCCTCTCTTGTTCGCTCTCTCTCTCTCTCGCTCTTGAACGCTCTATCTCTATCACTCGCTCTCTCCCTCTCTCCGCTGCTCATACTCTTTATCTAGATCTCGCACTCTCTCTCCCTCCCTTTCGCTCTCCCACTCGCTCTCGCACTCTCTAGAGAGGGAGAGCAAGAGGGAGAGGGAGAGGGAGAGAGTGAGCGAGAGAGAGAGAGAGCAAGAGGGAGAGGGAGAGGGAGAGAGAGAAAGAGAGAGTGAGTGAGTGAGGGAGCATGAGCGAGAGAAAGAGAGAGAGAGAGAGAGAGAGCGAGAGAGAGAGTGAGAGAGAGGGAGAGAGCGAGAGCGAGAGAGGGAGAGAGTGAGGGTGAGAGAGGTCTAAACCTAGAGGTCATTCGGTCATGCTCTCTCTCTCTCTCGATCGCTCACACACTCTCTCTCCCTTTCGCTTGCCATCTCTCACTCACTCTTCCTCTCACTCTCTCCCTCTCTCTCCCTCATCCTCTCACTCTCTCTCTCTTACTCTCGCTACCACTCCCTCTCTCTCTCGCTCTCTCTCTTGCTCTCACACTCTCTCTCACGCTCTCGCTCTCTCTATCTCTCTCCCTCTCCCTCTCTTTCTCTCGCTCTCTCTCTCTCGCATTCTCATTCTCACTCTCTCAATCTCGCTCTCTCTACCTCTCTCCCTCTCCCTCTCTCTCTCACTCTCTCTCTCTTACATTCTCATTCTCGCTCTCTCTACCTCTCTCCCTCTCCCTCTCTCTCTCACTCTCTCTCACTCTTATTCTCTGAGAGAGAGAGAGAGAGCGAGAGCAAGAGTGAGAGAGAGAGTGTGAGAGGGAAAGGGAGAGAGAGAGAGGGAGCGAGAGTGAGAGAGAGAGAGAGCGTGCGAGAGTGAGAGAGAGAGAGAGGGAGAGCAAGAGTGAGAGAGAGAGTATGAGAGGGAGAGGGAGTGAGAGCGAGAGAGAGAGAGAGAGAGTGTGTGTGAGAGTGAGAGAGAGAGAAGAGCGAAAGAGGGAGAGGGAGACTCTCGAGCTCTCTCTTACCCTCTCGCTCTCCCTCTCTTGTTCTCACTCTCTCCATCGTTGTCACCCTCTCTCTCTCTCACACTCGCTCCCTCCCTCTCGCTCTCATACTCTAGCGAGAGGGAGAGTGAGAGAGCAAGAGAGAGAGAGGGAGAGTGAGAGAGAGAGAGGGAGAGGGAGAGGGAGAGAGCGAGAGCGAGACTCTTTTTCTATCTCTCTCTCTCTCTCGCTATTGCTCTCTCCCTACCCCTCTCATTCTCTCACTCCCTCTCTCTTACTTTTGCTCCTCTCTCTTGCTCTTGCTCTTGCTCTCTCAATCACTCTCACACTCTCTCTTACCTCTCGTTGTCCCTCTTTCCCTCTCCCTCTCGCTCTTGCTCTCTCTCTCCTCTGCGCCTCTCACTCACCTCACTGGTCGTCGCCTCACCTCCCTCCCTTCCTCTCCTCTCCTCCCTCTCCTCTCCCTCGCCTCTCTCTCATCTCTCCTCTCACTCTCTCGCCTCACTCTCAATCACCTCCTCTCGCCTCTCTCCTCATTCTCTCTCTCACTCGCCCTTCCTCTCGCCTCACTCACCACTCGCCTAGACTGCCTCTCTCGCTCTCTAGCGAGTGTGAGAGCAAGAGAGAGGGGGAGAGGGAGTGAGAGAGAGAGAATGAGAGTAAAAGAGAGGGAGAGAATGAGAGCGAAAGAGAGAGAGCGTGAGTGAGAGAGAGAAAGCAAGCGAGAGGGAGAGAGAGAGAGTGAAAGTCAGAGAGAGAATGTGAGAGAGGGTGAGTCGGAGAGGGCGAGCGAGAGAGAGAGTCTCTCTCGCTCACCCTCTCTCTCGCTCTCTCTATCTCTCTCGCCCTCCCTCTCCCTATCACTCTCTCTCTCTCTCTTGCTCACTCCCACTTTCGCTCTATCTCTTTCCCTCTTTCCCTCTCCCTCTCGTTCTCTCTCACTCTTTGTCTCTATCGCTCCCGCCCTACTCCCTCTCCCTCTCCCTATCCCTCTCTCTCACTCTCTCTCTGTCTCTGTCTGTCCCTCTCTCTCGCTATCACTCCTGCTCTCCCTCTCTTCCTCTCTCTCACTCTCTCTCTAGCTTTCAATCTTACTCTCTCGCTTTTGACCTCGCTTTTGCTCTCTTTCCCTCTCTCTCTCTCTTTGGTTCTCACTCTCGCTCGCTCTCTTTCTCTCTCTCCTACTCTCTCTCCCTCTCTCTCTCTCTCTCCCTCTGGTGTATGTGGCTTAATGTACTTAGCCTTAACCTATTGCAAGCACACAACGGAAATTATAGTGCTAGTATAGGATCGTTCTCACAGGGAAGGTTAAATTTTGTGTATATTTTTCTCTGAAAACTTTTATTTGCCTTTAAAGGTTGAGAAATATGAATAAAAGAATGGCTGTTTATACTATGTGCAGGAATAGTAAATCTAAATCCTCCTTCCAGATTATGGTCATCAATAACAATCCTTCAGTTCTCGAATGTGTACAAATTTAAAGTACCGTTTCACCCTATCTCAGTCCTCTAGAGTTTGGGCGTCAATCAAAAATTAGAATTCCTTAACACAGATTTATACTAATCAACCATCTTCCTGAAATTTGGGCGTCAATCAAACTTAAGAAAATTAAAGATGGAAAATAAAAACCGTTACACTAATCTGTAAATTCAAGACTTTAGGTGTCAATTTAAATCAAGAATTCTTGGATCTTTACAAAGCAGTAAAATGTAATAAAATAAATCTAACCTAGAAAGCAAAGTAGAAACATCCAAAGGGTTGATCTATCATATTCTTCAGCCTTGGTTGTCAGGCAAGACTTCCAAAAATTTGAGGATGAATTTACTTGATAAAAAATACTCTAAACTAAACTAAGGTTATTGGAAGAAAACTCAACTTCAGTCGTCAATTGAAGCTGAGAGTTCCTTTGATAAGCTTTCTCCTATGTCGAACCCTCTTATTTATAGATCATAAGGTTTACATTATTCAAGTTCAAATAAAAGAAAATTCTGAAAATAAAAGATTCCTAATATAACTCAAACTTCTAATCCTAGTCTTCCTTGCTTTGACTGATTGTAGATGCGCATAGGATTCTTCCTTTGTTTTAGCAACAGAGATCTTCAGGATTCTTCCGCCAATCTTCTCAGATCTGTGGGTTGCCAGACTTCTAATATAAGAGATCTTCTAATTTTGTACATGGTGATGTAGTTCTCATGTGATTTGCAACAACAAGAGCTTCAATTCTTATACAATCATAATCACGATTGTGTTTCTTTCTAGCATGAATGATCATATCGCCTTTTTTCGTACTCCAGTCTGAGGCATTTTATGAGGAATCATAATTGCGATTTCTTTCTTTTATTCCTTCAGCTACGTTCGTTCATAAATACAATTTCTCTTTTGACTGGCCTTTAAATACGATAGAATCATATCTACGTTCGATCATCTTTCTTACTGCATTTTGAGTTTATTTTGGTAAAGATTATCACTTTGGCTCTATTTTGCTGCCTGTTCTTAATATCTGCACATCATCATATCATTAGTAGCAAACTAGGTTCTAGCATCGCTAAGTTAAGGGTGATAAAATGGTAAATCATGTGACTGATCACCCTCTCCCTCTCTCATTCTTTCGCTCTCTCTCTCTCTCTCGCTCTTTCTCTCTCTCTCTCTCTCCCTTGCTCATGCTCTCATTCTCTCTCTCCTTATAACTCTCGCTCTCATTTTCTCTCTTTCTCCCACTCACTCTCTCTCATTCTCTCTCCCACTCTCGCTCCCTCTCCCTCTCGCTCTCTTAAACCCTCTCTCTCTCGCTCTCTAGCGAAGGGGAGAAGGATAGGAAGAGGGAGAGCGAGGAGCGGGAAAGGGAGTGAGAGAGAGAGAGAGAGAATAAGAGCAAAAGAGGGAGAAGGAGAGGGAGAGAGAGAACATGAGAGAGAGAGAAAGAGAGTGAGAGTGTGAGAGAGATAGAGAGAGCAAGAGAGAGAGAGTGTGAGAGAGCGAGTGAGAAAGGGCAAGCGAGAGCGAGACACTCTATCGCTCATCCTCGCTCTCGCACTCACTCTCGCACTCGCTCTCTCTATCTCTCTCTCGCCTCGCCTCTCTCCTCCTCTCCTCCTCCCTCCTCTCATTCTCTCTCATTCTCTCTCCTCTCTCTCTCTCTCAGCCTCTCGCTCTCTCTCACCTCGATCTCACACTTGCTCTCTCGCTCTCTCCCTCTCCCCCTCTCTCTCTCTCTCGCTTATGCTCTCTCTCTCTCTTATTCTCTCCCTCTCCTTCTTGCTCTCTCTATCTCTCTCACTCTCATTCTATCTCTCTCTCTCTCACTCTTGTCCCTCTTCTGCTCCCTGTCGCTCTCTCACTTGCTCTCGCACTTACTCTATCTCTCGCTCTCTAGCGAGTGTGAGAGCGAGAATGAGAGAGAGAGGGAGCAGGAGAGGGAGAGGGAGTGAGAGTGAGAGAAAATGAGAGTGAAAGAGAGAGAATGAGAGCGAGAGGAGGAGAGAGAACATGAGCGAGAGTGAGAGTGTGAGTGAGAGAGAGAAAGAGCCAGAGGGAGAGAGAGAGCGTGTGAGAGCCAGAGATAGCGAGTAAGAGAGGGTGAGGGAGAGCGAGACTCCCGCACTTACTCTATCACTCGCACTTAATCTATCACTCGCACTCACTCTCGCTCTCCCTCCCCCCTCACTCTTCCTCTCTCTCTCTCTCTTCCTCTCTCTCTCTCTCTCACTCGCTCCCTCTCCTGCTCCTTATTCCTCTCCCTCCCCCTCTATCTCTCACTCCCGATCTCTCTCTCTCTCTCTCTCTCTTTTACTCTACTTCTCTCACTCTCTCTCCCTCTCCCTCTCGCTCATGCTCTTACTCTCACTCTCATTCTCTCTCTCTCTCCCACTCCCTCTCATTCTCTCTCTCTCTCTCTCCCTCTCTCTCTCTCTTGCTCCCTCACCCTCATCCTGTCCTTCTCGCTATTATTCTCTCACTCGCTCTCACACTTGCTCTCTCTTTCGCTCTCTAGCGAGAGAGTGAGTGAGAGGGAGAGAGCATGAGTGAGAGAGAGAGAAAGAGAGTGAGAGGGAGAGAGAGTGTGTGTGTGTGTGCGAGAACCAGAGAGAGAGAGCGAGTGAGTGAGAGCAAGTAAGAGAGGGCGAGAGAGAGCGGGACTCTCTCGCTCTCGCTCTCCCTCTTCCTCTCTCCCTCCCTTTTCCTCTCTCTCCCTCTTCCTCTCTCTCTCTCGCTCCCTCCCTCTCATGCTCCCAATTCCTCTCCCTCTCCCTCTTCCTATCTCTCCCTCTTCCTCTTCCTCTTCCTCTCTTTCTCTCTCTCTCGCTTGCTCCCTCTCCCGCTCCTAATTCCTCCCCCTCCCCCTCTATCTCTCGCTCTCAATCTCTCTCTCCCTCTCTCTCTTATTCTTCTCCATCACTCGCTCTCTCTCTCTCCCTCTCTCTCTCTCTCTCCCTCTCCCTCTCTCACTCTCTCTCTCTCTCTCTCGCTCACGCTCTCTTACTCTCGCTCACGCTCTCTCACTCTTGTTCTCTCTTACTCTCACTCTCATTCTCTCTCTCTCTCACTCTTGTTCTCGCTCTCTCTCTCTCTCGCTCCCTCTCCCTCATCCTGTCCCTCTCTCTCTTGCTCTCTCACTCGCTCTCGCACTTGCTCACTCTCTCGCTCTCTAGCGAGTGCAAGAGCGAGAGC
Source organism: Chloranthus sessilifolius (assembly GCA_021018995.1). NCBI lineage: Eukaryota > Viridiplantae > Streptophyta > Magnoliopsida > Chloranthales > Chloranthaceae > Chloranthus > Chloranthus sessilifolius. Next base: position 9,640,934 of record CM037595.1, on the reverse strand, counting down.
GTGAGTGAGAGAGAGGGAGAGGGAGAAGGAGAGTGAGAGCGAGAGGGAGCGGGAGAGGGAGTGAGAGTGAGAGAGAGAACCTGAGCGAGAGCGAGAGAGCGTGAGCGAGAGAGATAGAGAAAGAGAACGGGAGGGACAGAGAGAGAGAGGCAAGCAAGAGTGGGATTCTCTCTACCTCACCCTCACTTTCGCTCAAGCTCTCTTTCTCTCTCTCACTCCCACTCTCGCTCTATCTTTCCCTCTCACCCTCTCGTTCTCTCTCTCTCTCTCACTCCCGTGCTAGCTCCCACGCTCGTTCCCTCTTACTCTCCCTCTCTATCACTCTCTCAATCTTGCTCTCTATCCCTCACTTGCACTCCCTCTCCCTCTCCTTCCCACCCTCTCCCTCTCTCCTCCTCTCGCACTCTCTCTCTCTTGCTCTCCCTCTCGCTCTCACTCTAGCCCTAGCCCTGCCAAGAGAGTGAGAGCGAGTGGGAGAGAACGATGGTGAGAGAGAGAGTTAGAAGGAGAAAGCGAGGGAGAGAGAGGGAGAGAGAGGAGGGAGAGAGAGCAAGACCATGAGTGAGAGTGAGAGAGAGAGAGAGAGATGGAGAGGGAGAGGGAGTGGGAGAGAGCAAGAGGGAGCGAGAGTGAGAGAAAGTGAGAGCAAAAGAGAGAGACATAGAGAGAGAGAGAATGAGAGGGGAGGGGAGGGAGAGGGAGAGAGGGAAAGAGAGAGTGAGAGAGAGCCAGAGAGAGAGGGAGAGGGAGAGGGAGAGGGAAAGAGAGCGAGAGAGTTCAGCTCCGCTCTAGCTCGCCCTCTCACTCTCTCTTTCTCTCTCACTCACTGTTGACGTATTTTAAGTTCTTGCTACTAACTTTATTGAAGACAGTGAAAAGAATGGGATGAATAAAAATGAATGAAAGATAGAGTGAGAATTATGGAGCAGCAAGCCTAAAATATACACAGTCCTGCAAGATACAGGGCCTGTTGTTGCAAGTTTTGATAAGTAAGAGTTTGTCCCACAGGGAAGTTGATATTAAGCTCCAAGGGAGCCATATTTAGTAGGCCCTCCAGATCTAACTACAGATCTGGCAATCCTAAATGGAAGGAGATTTAGGGTCACAAAAATCTAAATTCTAAGGTATCCTAATGTCTAAACTATAGAAAGGGTTAAGAAAGAAGATGGAATGAGAAAATCCATGTCCCTCTCATCCCTTTTTCTCGCCTCCTCTCTCCCTTTCTAGCCTCCTCTCGCGCCTAGATGGCGAGGGTGAGAGCTGTACGAGAGCAAGAAGAGAGGATGCTGAGAGGGAGACCAAAAGAGCCAAAGTGAGAGAGAGAGAACGAGAGCGAGAGAGAGAGAGAGAGAAAATTAGAGCAAGAGGGTGACAAAGGACTCAAGTAAGGGAGAGAGAGACAAGAAGTTAGCGAACAACATTAATGTGGTGGGAGCTAGAGAGAGCAGAAGCATAGAGGGAGTGATAGCAAGAGCGAGAGCGAGGGAGAGGGAAGAGAGAACAGAGCTGAGTGAGCCGAGCTGGCACAAGGAGAGGGAGAGGGAGACTGCTAATTTTAAAAAGAGATTATTTTGTATCCTAGTTTCAACCGATAATTCCTAAGGAAGTACCCAAGAAGATCTCCCAAAAACATAGCATCACCCCTCATTTAGAATTTGATATTTTCCACTCCAAGGCAGACTGACTAAAGTCATTCCACTAGCCGATCTGTGTAGCTTAAAATCTTCATTATGAATTTTGCCAAAAATTGCAAAATCCAATAAACGTACAATATAAAACCTAATTAGAGAAGTAATCTATTCAAATAAATCTGCCCAAATCGGGTTCAAACCCTCCATGTTATAGGAAATATTACCATAAAAGGAAAGAAATAAGAAAAATGGGATCGAAGGAAATAGTAGATTTTGACGTCGAAAAAAATCCCACCGCGGTAGTAGCACGTAAAGCGCCGTAGCAATGATCTTTCCGAATTGGTGTCAAATTTGCGCTGATTCGATGGTCAGCCAAAGTTATGCGCCAAAATACCGAGGCGCCCCAAACTTAATGCGCGAGGAAAAGATCACGATTTCTCCATTGCGCTGATCTCGCTAACTCGAGGTATCTCAGCCAACAATGTTTATCTGGACAACTCTCATCATCACATGGATCCTCTCCGCTTGAGAGTGAGAGGGAGAGGGAGGTTGAGAGAGACAGTAAGAGCATTTATATGAAGGCGAGAGAGATCAAGGAGAGCAAGATCGAGAGGGAGAGGGAGAGAGGCTGGAGGCTTAAGAGAAGCGAAAGCGAGGTTGTGAGCGAGAGGTCGCTGTGGCTCACACACTCTCTCTCTCTTTATCTATCTCTCGCCCTCTCGCTTTATTCTCTTCCACTCTTCTTATTTATTCTCGCCTCACATGTCCTCTTCTCCTCGCTCATTTCTCTCTCTCTCTCTCCTTTCCGCCTTTCTCTCGCTCTCTCCTCTCCTTCTCCTCGCCTTTCTAGTTTCCTCTCACTCTCACTTCCTCTCGCTTCTCGCACTCAAACTAGAGGGCGAGGGTGAGAGAGCGAGGAGAGAGCAAGAGAGAGAGTGAAGGAGAGAGAGGAGGGGGAGAAAGAGCGTGAGAGAGAGAGAGAGAGAGCGAGAGAGAGAGAGAGAGAGAGCAAGAGGGTGACAAAGGAGCAGAGGGAGAGAGAGAGAGTGAGCGAGAACAACATTGCGGGTGGAGTGGAGAGAGAGAGCAGGAGAGAGAGGAGTGATAGAAGAGCGAGAGCGAGAGAGGGAGAGGAGAGAGAGAGCAGAGCGGAGGAGGAGGAGAGGAGAGGAGAGGGAGAGAGGGAAAAAGAGATTAGAGCTAGTTTCAAGAGAATTCCTAAGGAAGAGAAAGAAAAAAAAACATAGAGAGAGAGACAAGAGGGAGAGAGAGAATAGAGAGAAAAGTCAATCCAGGGAGAGAGAGAGAGAGAGAGAGGAGAGAGAGAGAGAAGGAGAGAGATCCAATAGAGAGTGAGACATATAAGAGAGAATTAGAGAAGAATCTCAAATGAGTCGCCCAAGAGTTCTCCATGTTATAGGAAATCGCCTCAGGAAAGAGTAAGAAAAATGGGGATTCTAAATAGTAGATTTTGACTCTCCCAATCGCTTCTTCTTGCCTCTCCTCTTGATCTTTCCGAATCTAGCTCATTTATGCTTCATGGTGAGAGCCAAAGAGAGAAAAATGAGAGGGAAAAAGCAAATAGGAAAAGATCAGAGAGAGAGAGAGAGAGAGAGGTATCTCAGAGAGAGAGAGAGAGAGAGAGAGAGAGAGAGAGAGAGAGAGAGAGAGAGAGAGAGTGAGGGAGAGGGAGAGGGAGGGAGAGAGAAGAGAGAGAGCGAAAAGGAGTGGAGCGGAGAAGGAGAGAAGAGAGAGGGAGAGGGGGACGGAGAAGGAGAGAGAGAGAGAGAGAGCAAGAGCGAGGGTAAGCAAGAGAGTTTCGCCTCCTCCCTCTCTCTCACTCCTCCTCGCCTCTCTCGCCTCTCATTCTCTCACACTCTCGCTCTCTTCTCCCTCTCGCCTCTCTCTCCTTTCCCTCTCTCTCTCTCGCCTCACATTCTCTCCCTCACTCTCTCCCTCACTTCTCTCTCCCTCACTCCCTCTCCTCACATGCTCCTTCTCTCTCCCTCTCACTCTCTCCCTCCCTCGCCTAGAGGCGAGGTGAGAGAGAGAGAAGTGAGAGAGTGAAGAGAGAGAGAGAGAAAGAGCAAATTAGAGAGAGAGAGAGAGAGAGAGAGAGAGAGAGGAGAGAGGGTGAGAGGAGAGGAGAGAGAGAGAGAGAAGAAAGAGTGAGAGAGAGCGAGCGAGAGGGGAGAGAGAAGAGGAGAGCGAGAGAGAGAGGAGAGAGAGAGGGAGGAGAGAGCGCAGAAGAGAGGGAGAGGGAGACTGAGGAGAGAGGTATGCTAGTCTCTCTCTCGATCATTCTCTCCCAAGAAAATCTCTCCAAAACATAGTACACACACTCTTTAATCTATTCTCTTCTCTCACTCTCTCGCTGAGAGAGTCAATCCACAGGATCAGAGAGAGAGAGAGAGAGAGAGAGAGAGAGAGAGAGAGAGAGAGAGAGAGAGAGAGAGAGAGAGAGAGAGCAATTAGAGAGAGAGTAATCAAAGGAGAGAAATCGGGTTCAAGAATGATAGGAAATATTACACAAAAGGAGAGAGAGAGAGGAGAAAAGAGAGAGAGAAGGGGAAATAGAGAGAGCAAGAGAGAGAGAGAAGAGGCAGAGAGAAAGAGAGAGAGAGAGAGGAGAGAGGAGGTGAGAGCCAAAGTTATCGGCCCTGAGCTTCTCCCTGAAGATCACGATTTCTCTCATTCTCTGCTCGCCTCTCGAGGTATCTCACACCAACAATCTGTTATCGACAACTCTCGCTCCCTCGCTCTGATCCCTCCCGCCTAGAGAGAGAGTGAGGGAGCGAGAGCGAGAGATAAAGAGAGAGAGAGAGTGAGAATAAGAATGAGAGAGAGAGAGAGAGAATGAGAGCAAAATGAGAGGGAGAGAGAGAATGAGAGTGAGAGAGTGTGAGCGAGAGAGAGAGAGCGAGAGGGAGAGGGAGAGAGAGAGAGAGAAAGAGAGAGTAAGCGAGGGAGCATGAGCGAGAGAAGAGATAGAGAGAGAGAGAGTGAGAGAGAGAGGGAGGCGAGGTCTCGATACACATTCTTTTTCTGCTGCCACACTCTCTCTGCTCTAGCTCTCTTCTCACGCTGCCTCGAGAGCTAGAGGCGAGGGTGAGAGAGAGAGAGCAAGTGAGAGGGAGTGACAAAAGAGAGAGAATGAGAGGAGAAAGAGCAAAGAGAGAGAGAGAGAGAGAGCGAGAGAGAGAGAGAGAGAGAAAGAAGGGAGCAAGAGGGTGACAAAGATAAGATAAGGAGAGAGAGAGAGAGCAACAGAGTGTGGGAGGGAGTGAGAGCGGAGAGAGGAGGAGGAGTGAGAGCGAGAGAGGGAGAGAGAGGGAGAGGGAGAAAGAGGGAGGGAGAGAGAGAGAGAGGGAGAGGAGAGGGAGAGAGAGGCGGAAAAGAGAGGAGAGGTAGAGAGAGAGCTAAGGAAGAACCCAAGAAAATCTCCCAAAGAGACATAGAGAGTCACCACCTCTTTAGAATTAAAATTTCTCTCTCTCTCTCGACCCTCTCGCTCTCTCTCTCTTCTCTCTATCTTTTGCCTCTCTCTCTCGCTTTTCACTCTTTAGAGAAGCTTCCTGTCGCCTTCCTTCACTCTCCATGTTATAGGAAAGATAAAAGGAGAGAGAAATAAGAGAGAGAGAGAGGGAGAGGGAGAGGGAAATAGAGAGAGAAAAAATAGAGAGAGAGGGAGAGGGAGAGGGGAGAAGAGAGAGAGAGAGAGGCGAGAGAGGAGAGAGAGAGAGAGAGAGAGAGAGGGAGAGAAGAGGGAGAGGAAGAGAGAGAGGAGAGAGAGAGAGGAGAGAGAGAGAGGAGAGGGAGGACAAGAGAGAGAGAGAGAGAGGGAGAGAGAGGGAGGGAGAGAGAGAGAGAGAGAGAGAGAGGAGAAGGAGAGAGAAAGGAGAGCAAGAGAGAGGGGAGAGGGAGAGAGAGGAGGAAAGAGGGAGAGGGAGAGCGAGAGGGAGAGAGAGAGAGAGAGAGAGAGAGAGAGGGAGAGAGAGTGTCTTCCTCCTCTCACTCTTCTCCTCGCCTTCTCTCACTCTCCTCCTCTTCCTCACTCTCTTCCCTCACTCTCTAGAGAGGGAGAGAGAGAGAGAGAGAAAGAGAGCAAGAGTGAGAGTGAGAGAGCAATAGAAAGAGAGAGCAAGATGGAGAGGGATCTAGAGAGAGAGTGAGAGTGGGAGCAAGATAGAGAGTGCACAAGAGTGAGAGAGTGAGAGTGAGAGAGAATGAGAGGGAGAGAGAGAGAGATCAAGCGAGAGAGGGAGAGAGAGCAAGAGAGAGAGGGAGCATGGGTGAGAGAAAAAGAGAGAGGGGGAGAGTGAGAGAGCCAGAGAGAGAGTCAGAGAGCCAAAGAGATAGAGTGAGAAAGTGTGAACAAGAGCAATGGAGAGAGAGAGTGATAGAGTAGGAGAGAGAGAGAGAGGGAGAGGGAGAGAGAGAGCAAGGGTGGCACCGAGGGTGAGTGTGAGGGTTAGAGGGGGAGAGAGCGAGATAATGAGAGAGAGCAAAAGAGTGAGAGAAGGTGAGAGAGAGAGTGTGAGAGAGAGAGAATCAAAGGGAGGGAGAGAGAAAGCGAGAGTAAGAGAGAGAGAGGTAGGGAGAGAGAGCGAATGTGAGCGAGAGCGACGAAGAGTGAGAGAGTGTTTGAGGGAGAGGGAGAGAGAACGAGGGCGAGTGCGAGTGCGAGGATGAGAGCCAGAGCCAGACAAAGAGCGAGAGTCTTAGTGAGAGAGAGAGTGAGAGCAAGTGTGAGGGAGAGAGTATCGCTCTTGCTTACACTCTCTCGCTCGCTCTCTCTCTCTCTCACACTCTTGCTCTCTCTGTCTCTGTCTCTCTCTCCCTGTCTCTCTTTCTCCCCCACTTGCACTCTCTATCTTACTCTCGCTCTCTCTCTCTCTCCCTCCCTTTCACTTTCCTTCTCGCTCTTCAACTCACTAGAGAGCGAGATTGAGAGAGAGCAGAGAGGGAGAGGGAGAGGGAGAGAGTGAGAGAGGGAGAGGGAGAGGGACAGCACACGAGAGAGAGTGAGAGAGACTGAGATTGAGAGAGAGTGAGATAATGAGAGAGAAAGGGAGAGAGAGAAAGTGAGAGACAGAGGGAGAGTGCGAGAGGGAGTGAGAGACAGAACCAGAGGGAGAGGGGGAGAGAGAGAGAGAGCAAGGGCGAGATAGAGAGCGAGTGCAAGGGTGAGAGCCAGAGCCAGACAGAGAGTGAGAGTGAGAGAGAGAGCGAGTGTGAGGGAGAGAGTATCACTCTCACTTGCGCTCTCTCGCTCACTCTATCCTCACACTCTTGCTCTCTCTGTCTCTCTCTCTCCCTCTTTCTTTCTCCCCTGCTCGCACTCTATCTTGCTCTTGCTCTCTCTCTCTCTCTCCCTCCCTTTCACTATCCTTCTCGCTCTTGAACTCGCTAGAGAGTGAGAGCTAGATCAAGGAGCGAGAGAGGGAGAGTGAGAGAGAGAGAGGGAGAGAGAAGGAGAGAATGAGAGAATGAGAGAGAGAGACTGAGATTGAGAGCGAGATAATGAGAGAGAGGGAAAAAGAGAGAGAGAGGGAGAGTGCGGGAGAGAGAGAGGGAGAGTACGTTAGGGAGCGAGTGAGAGAGAGAGAAGTAAAGGGAGAGGGAGAGGGAGAGTGAGAGAGGGATAGAGAGAGTGAGAGCAAGAGAGAGAGAGACCGAGACAGAGAGAGAAAGAGAGAGAGAGGGGGGGAGAGAGGAGGGGGAGAGGTAGAGAGAGCGAGAGCGAGTGTGAGTGAGAGAGCAAGAGAGAGTCCCGCTCTCACTCGCCCTCTCTCACTTGTGCTCTCTCTCTCTCTCGCTCTCTATGGCTCCTCGATGCTCATTTCTTTCCTTCCTTCTCCTCTCCTCTCCTCCTCCCACTCTCTCTCCTTCAGACTTCTCCTCTCTCTCTCTCTATCTCTTGCTCTCCCTATAATTTGCTCTCCTATCACTCTCACTCTCACTCAGATTCTAGCCCTCACTAGAGAGCGAGAGCGAGTGAGAATGAGAGTGAGAGAGCGAGATAGCGTGAGTGAGAGAGAGTGAGAGCGGGGGAGAGAAATGGAGAGGGAGAGGGAGAGGGAGAGGGAGAGGGAGAGGGGGAGAGAGACAGATCGAGAGAGAGAGAGAGGGAGAGGGGGAGAGAGAGATAAAGAGGGAGAGGGAAAGGGAGAGGGAGAGGGAGAGGGAGAGAGAGAGTGTGGGAGCGGTGGTGAGAGAGAGAGAGAGGGAGAGAGTGAGTGAACGAGAGAGAGAGAGAGAATGAGAGTTAGAGGGAGAAAGAGAGAATGAGAGCTACAGAGCATGGGCAAGAGAGAGAGAGAAAGAGAGTCCCTCTCTCAATTAGTCTCTCTCTCTCTCTCTCTCTTACTTTCTAAGGCTCTCTCGCATTCTCTCTCCCTCGCTCTCACTCCTCCTTCTCCCTCCCACCTTTCTCTCTCGCTCTCTCTCCCTCTTACTCTCCCTCCTACTCGCTCTCACTCTGACCCTAGCCCTCACTAGAGACCAGAGTGAGCATGGGAGAGGGCGAGAGAGAGAGGGGGAGAGGGAGGGAGGGAAAGAGAGAGAGGAACGAGAGCGAGCGAGAGTGAATGAGAGCGAGAGAGAGAGAGAGAGAGAGAGAATGAGATCGAGAGTTAGAGGGAGAGAGAGAATGAGAGCGAGAGTGTGTGAGCGAGAGAGAGATATCAAGAGGGAGATGGAGAGGGAGAGAGAGCAAGAGGATGGGCGAGAGAAAGAGAGAGGGAGAGCGAGAGAGCCAGAGAGAGAATCAGAGAGCCAAAGAGATAGTGTGAGCGAGAGCGATGGAGAGTGAGACAGCGAGAGGGAGAGAGAGGGAGAGGAAGAGGGAGAGAGGGAGAGAGAGAGATCGGGATAATGATAGAGAGAGGAAGAGAGTGAGACGAGAGCGAGAGAGGGAGAGGGAGAGAGAGAAAGAGAGTAGAGAATCGGGAGAGGGAGAGGAGAGGGACAGAGAGAGAGAGAGAGAGGAAAGCCAAGCGAGACACAAAGAGAGATGGAGAGGGAGGAGAGGAAGAAAAGAGCGAAAAAGAGAACACCACTCATTTAGAATTCTTCTATGTCCAAGACGTTCTCCCTCAGTCAATCCCTCCCCTCCCGCCTGCTTAAAATCTTCATATCGAATTTTTCCCTTCTTCTTCTCCTTCCTTTCACTCTCCTTCACTTCACTCTAGTAATCTTCACAGAGAGCTAGAGCGAGAGAGCGAAAGCGAGAGGGATAGAGAACAAGAGCAAGAGAGAGAGCGAAAGAGCGTGAGAGAGAGCGAGAGAGAGGGAGGGGGAGAGAGAGGGAGAGGGAGAGGGAGAGGGAGAGAGAGAGAGAGAGGGAGAGGGAGTAAGAGCGAGGGAGAGAGAGAGAAAGAGAGGGAAAGGGAGGGAAAGGGAGAGAGAGAGAGAGATAGAGAGAGGAGAGGGAGAGGGAGAGAAGGAGAGAGGGAGGGAGGGAAAGAGAGAGGAGGAGCAGGAGTAAGAGAGAGAGAGAAAGGAGAGCGAGAGTGACAGGGTGCGTGAGACAGAGAGAGGGAGAGAGGGATAGAGAGAATGCGAGCTAGAGTTAGAGGGAGAGAGATAGATAATGAGAGTAAGAGAGGATGGGTGGGAGAGAGAGAGAATGAGAGAGAGAGAACTAGAGGGAGAGAGAGAATGAGAGTAAGAGAGGATGGGCGAGAGAGAGAGAGAGAACCAGAGGGAGAGAGGGACTGAGAGATAGAGCAAGAGCGAGAGGGACAGAGAGAGGGTGAGAGAGTGAGAGCGAGTGTGAGCGAGAGAGAGAGTCCAACTCTCACTCTCTCTCTCTCTCTCTCGCTCTTTATGGCTCTCTCACACTCTCACTCCTCCTTCTTCCTTCCACCCTTTCTCTCTCTCTTCCTCACGAACTCTCTCTCTCTTCCATTCTCTCTCTTGCTCTCCCTCCCATTTGCTTTCCCACTTGCTCTCACTCTGGCGCTAGCTCTAGCCCTCACTAGAGAGCGTGGGAGAGAGCGAGAGGGAGAGAGAGAGAGTGGGAGAGAGAGAGAGCGAGAGAGGGAGACAGAGAGAGAGAGAGAGCGAGAGAGGGAGACAGAGAGAGAGCAAGAGCGAGAGAGGGAGGGGGAGTGAGAGCAAGAGAGAGAGAGAGAGTGACAAGGATAGGAGCGAGTGAGAGAGAGAGCAAGAGAATGAGAGGGTGAGGGACTGGGAGAGAGAGCATGGGTGCTCCAGTGTGCGAGAGTGAGAGCCAGAGAGAGCGAGAGAGAGAGAGAGAGAGAGAGAGGGAGAGCGAGAGAGGGAGGGCAAGAGTGAGAGAGAGAGAGAGTATGAGAGGGAGAGAGAGAGAGAGAGAGAGTGAGGAAGAGAGAGAGAGAGAGAGGGAGAGGGAGAGGGAGAGGTAGAGGGAGTGGGAGTAAGAGAGAGAGGGAGAGAGAGCGAGAGCGACTGTGAGCGAGAGAGTCCCGCTCTCACTCGCCCTCTCTCATTCCCTCTCTCGCTCTTTATGGCTCTTACACTCTCTCTCCCTCGCTCTCACAAATTCTCCCTTTCCCTCCCACCCTCTCTCTCTCTCTCGCTCTCTCTCACTCTTACTCTCCCACCCATTCGCTCTCCCTCTCGCTCACTCTCTAGTGCTACCCCTCGCTAGAGAGTGAGAGGGAGAGAGAGAGACAGTGGGAGATGGAGAGGGAGAGAGAGGGTGAGGGAGATAAAGAGCGAGAGAGAGAGGGATAAGGAGAGGAAGAGGGGCAAGGAGAGGGAATGGGAGCGAGAGAGAGAGAGGGGGAGTGGGGGAGGGAGAGGGAGAGAGAGAGAGAGAGTGAGGTTGAGGTTGAGCGAGAGAGAGTCTCTCTCTCTCCTCACATGCTCTCACTCGCTGTGTTCTCTAGCCTCTCTCTAGCTGTTCTCGCCTCGCCTCCCTCTCCACTCCTCCTTTCTCCTCTCTCTCACTGAGAAAGGAACAGTGAGACAGAGTGGGAGTGAGAGCGAGAGAGAGATATCAAGATGGATATGGAGAGGGGGAGAGAGAGAGAGAGAGCGAGAGCATGGGCGAGAGAAAGAGAGAGAGGGAGAGCGAGAGAGCTAGAGAGAGAGAATCAGAGAGCTAAAGAGAGAGAGAGAGAGCGATGGAGAGAGAGAGAGAGCGAGATAATGGGAGAGAGAGGAAGAGAGCAAGAGGAGAGCGAGAGAGAGGGAGGGGCAATGCGAGAGGGAGAGAGAGAGAGAGAATCAGAGTGAGAGGGAGAGAGGAAAAGAGAGAGTGAAAGTAGGAGCGAGACACAGAGAGAGAGAGAGAGTATGAGAGCGAGAGTGAGAGTCTCGCTCTCACACTCTCTCTCATTCTCTATGGCTCTCGCACGCTCTCTCTCCCTCACTCTCACTCCTCCCTCTCCCTCCCACCCTTTCTATCTCTTTCTCATCCTCTCACACTCTCCTGATCTCTCTCTCTCTCTTGCTCTCCCTCCCATTCGCTCTCACTCTGGTTCTAGCCGTCGTTAGGGAGCCAAAGCGAGAGAGCAAGAGGGATGGAGAACTAGAGTGAGAGAGAGATAAAGAGAGAGTGAAAGAGCGTGAGAGAGAGAGAGAGGGAGAGGGAGAGGAAGAGAGAGAGATGGAGAGAGAGTAGGAGTGAGAGAGAGAAAGAGCGAGAGAGAGAGAGAGAAGGAGAGGGAAAGGGAGAGAGAGATAGAGAAAGGAGAGGGAGAGGGAGAGGGAGAGAGGGAGGGAGGGAAAGAGAGAGCAGGAGTAGGAGTGAGAGAGAAATGAGAGCGAGAGCGATAGGGTGCATGAGATAGAGAGAGAGTGAGAGAGAATGCGAGCTAGAGTTAGAGGGAGAGAGAGAATGAGAGTAAGAGAGCATGGGTGAGAGAGAGAGAATGAGAGAGAGAGAGAGAACCAGAGGGAGAAAGGGACTAAGAGAGAGAGGGTGAGAGAGTGAGAGCGAGAGAGTCCAACTCTCACTCGCCCTCTCTCTCACTCTTTATGGCTCTCGCACACTCTCTCTCCCTCACTCACTCCACTTCCTCCCACCCTTTCTCTCTCTCTCTTCCACTATCTCTCTTGCTCTCCCTCCCATTTGTTTTCCCTCTTGCTCTCAGTCTGGCTTTGGCTCTAGCCCTCACTAGAGAGCGTGGGAGAGGGCGAGAGTGAGAGTGAGAGAGCATGGGAGAGAGAGAGTGAGAGAGGGAGAGAGGGAGATGGAGAGGCAGAGGGAGAGAGAGAGAGCGAGAGAGAGGAAAAGGGAGAGGGATGGGGAGTGTGAGTGAGAGAGAGAGAGAGCGAGAGGGATAGGGAGAGAGCGAGAGAGCGAGAGAGAGAGAAAGTGAGAGAGAGCGTGAGAGTGAGAGGGTGAGGGACTGAGAGAGAGAGAGAGCGTGGGTGATCCAGTGTGCTAGAGTGAGAGCCAGAGAGAGTGAGAGAGAGAGAGAGTGAGTGAGAGAGAGAGGGAGAGAGAGAGGGAGGGAGAGAGAGAGGGAGGGAGGGAGAGTGAGTGTGAGAGGGAGAGGGAGAGATAGAGAGAGAGAGCAAGGAAGAGAGAGAGATCGAGAGGGAGAGTGAGAGGTAGAGGGAGTGGGAGCGAGAGTGAGAGAGAGAGAGGGAGAGAGAGTGAGACCGACTGTGAGCGAGAGAGAGTCCCCCTCTCACTCGCCCTCTCTCTCGCTCTTTATGGTTCTCACACTCTCTTCCTCGCTCTCACTAATTCTCCCTTTCCCTCCCACCCTTTCTCTCTCTCTCTCTCGTCTTACTTTCTCTCCCGAACTCTCTCACTCTTACTCTCCCACCCATCCGCTCTCCCTCTTGCTCACTCTCTGGCTCTAGCCCTCGCTAGAGAGCGAGAGGGAGATAGAACAAGAGTGAGAGAGGGAGTGTGAGAGAGAGAGTGGGAGATGGAGAGGGAGAGAGAGGGTGAGGGAGATCGAGAGCGAGAGCGAAAGAGAGAAGAGAGGGAGAGGAACAGGGAGAGGAAGAGGGGCAAGGAGAAGGAATGGGAGCAAGAGAGAGAGAGAGGGGGAGTGGGGGAGGGAGAGAGAGAGAGATAGAGAGAGAGAGTGAGGTCGAGGTTGAGCGAGAGAGAGTTTTGCTCTCTCACTCACTTTCTCTCTCTCTCTCTCGCTCACGCTTAGGTTCTCTCTCGCTCTCTCTCGCTCAAGTTCTCTCCCACTCTCTCGCTCTCCCTCTCCCGCTCCCTCTCACTCTCCCTCTCCCTCTCCCTCTCACTCTTGCTAGAGAGCGAGTGAGAGAGAGAGAGCGATAGAGGAATAGGGAGATGGAGTGGGAGCGAGAGCTAGAGAGAGAGAGAATGAGAGCGAGAGAGAGAGAGAATTGGAGCGAGAGGAAGAGAGAACATGAGCAAGAGAGAGAGAGAGAGAATGAGAGCGAGAGGGAGAGAGAACAAGAGTGAGGTAGTCAAAGCGAGAGAGTGAGTGGCAAAGTCAAAGAGTTAGAAGAGAGAGTGAGAGCGATGGAGAACAAGAACAAGAGAGGGTGAGAGGTAGAGAGTGAGAGCAAGGGAGAGAGAGAGAGTGCGAGGGTGAGAGCCAGGGCCAGAGATAGCAAGAGTTAGAGAAAGAGAGGGAGAGAAAGCGAGAGGGAGGGAGAGTGTGAGCGAGAGAGCAAGAGTGTCCCTCTCTCGCTCTCCCACTCACTCGCTCTCTCTCTCACTCGCTCTCCCTCCCCCTCCCATGCTCTCTCTCTCTCTCTCTCTCTCTCCTCTCACACTCACTCTCTCTCTCTCTCTTACTCTCCCTCCCATTCGCTCTCACTCTCACTTGGGCTCTAGCCCTTGCTAGAGAGCAAGAGCGAGGGGGAGTGAGAACGAGAGCGAGAGAGAGAACGAGAGGGTGAGAGAGTGAGAGAGCATGAGCGAGAGAGGGAGAGGGAGAGGAAGAGGGAGAGGGAGAGGGAGAGATCGAGAGTGAGAGAGGGAGTGGGAGAGGGAGAGGGAGTGGGAGCGAGAGCGAGAGAAAGTGAGAGTGAGAGAGAGAGGGGAGGGAGAGGAGAGAGAGAGAGAGAGAGACAACGAGAGAGAGGGAGGGAGGGAAAGAGAAGGAGAGTGGGAGCGAGGGCGAGAGAGAGAGAGAGAGAGAGCGAGACAGAGAAGGAGAGAGATGGAGAGGGACATGAAGGAGAGAGAGAGGGACAGAAAGAGCGTGAGCGAGGGTGAGCGAGAGAGAGCTCCCTCTCGTTTGCCCTCTCTCACACTCGCTCACTCACTCACCCTCTCTCGCTCACTCTCTCACTCGCTCTCTCTCTAGAGAGAGAAAGAAAGAGAGAGTAAGAGAGCGAGGGAGAGTGAGAGTGAGAGAAAGAGAGAGAGCTAGACGAAGAGGGGAGACAGAGAGAGCAAGGGTGATCCAGAGTGAGAGAGCAAGAGTAAGCGAGAGTAATGGCAAGAGAGAGAGAGAGAGAGCAAGATCAAAAGTGAGAGAGAGTGAAACAAAGCGGGAGAGAGAGGCAGAGCAAAGCGAGAGAGAGAGAGAGAGAGAGAGTGCGAGAGGGAGAGGGAGAGAGAGAGAGAGAGCGAGAGCAAGAGGGAGAGGGAAAGGGAGAGAGCAAGAGGGAGAGGGAGTGGGAGAGTAGTAGGAGCAAGAGAGAGAGAGGGAGAGAGAGAGAGAGAGCAAGGAAGAGATAGAGGAGCGAGATTGAGAGGGAGAGGGAGTGGGAGCGAGAGAGTGCGAGGGAGATAGCGAGAGAAAGGGAGAGTGAGAAGGAGCGAGAGCGAGATTGAGAGGGAGAGGAAGAGGGAGAGGGAGTGGGAGTAAGAGAGAGCAAGGGAGAGAGAGTTAGAGGGGGAGGGTGATCCAGAGCAAGAGAGCAAGAGCAAGCGAGAGTGAGAGTAAGAGAGAGTAAGATCAAAAGTGAGAGAGAGAGTGAAAGAGAGCGAGAGGGAGAGCAAAGTGAAAGAGAGCTGGAGGGAGAGCAAAGTGAGAGAGAGAGAGGGAGAGAAAGAGCAAGAGGGAGAGGGAGAGGGAAGAGAGAGAGAGAGGATAGAGAAGAGGGAGACAAGAGGAAAGTAAGAGGAGAGAGAGAGCGAGAGCTAGAACAGAGGAGAGGAAGAGGGAGGGAGAGAGAGAGAGAGAGAGAGGGAGGAGAGGGAGAGCGAAGAGGGAGAGGAGAGGGAGAGGAGAGAGAGGGAGCGTGAGAGCCAGGGAGAGAGGAGAGAGGTAGAGGGAGAGGGAGAGAAGAGGAGAGAGAGAGAGATTGAGGTTGAGCTAGTTCTCTCTCTAATTCTCTCCTCTCTCTCTCCTCCACCACTCTCTCTGTTCTCTCTTCTCCTCGTCACTTCTTCCTCTCCTCCTACTCTTTCTTTTCATTATCGAATTTTGCCAAAATGTGCTCCTAAAGAGAGAGGAATAGGGAAGAGAGAGAGAGAGAGAGAATTAGAGCGAGAGGAAGAGAGTGCAAGAGTGAGAGAGAGAGAGAATGAGAGCAATAGGGAAGGAGAGAGAGAACAAGAGAAAGGCAGTCAGAGCGAGACAGTGAGTGGCAGAGCCAAAGAGTTAGAAGAGAGAGAGAGAGAGAGAGAGACAATGGGAGCAGAGGAGAGCAAGGAGGAGCAGAGCGAGAAAGCGAGAGAGAGAGAGAGAGAGAGAGAGAGAGAGAGGACCAAAGCATGAGAGGGAAAAGAGAGAGAGAGAGAGGGGAGAGAGGAGAGTGAGAGAGAGGAGAGAGGGACGAGAGGAAAGAGGGAGAGAGAGAGAGAGAGGGAGAGGGAGAGAGAGAGAGAGACAACGAGAGAGAGGGTGAGAGGGAGGGAGGGAAAGAGTGGGAGAGTGGGAGCGAGAGTGAGAGAGAGAGAGAGAGCAAGAGGAAGAGAGAGAGGGAGAGGGAGAGGGAGAGGAGGGAGAGTGAGAGTGAGAGGGACAGAGAAAGAGCATGAGCAAGGGTGAGCCAGAGATCTCTCGCGCCTTCTCACACTGCCTCTATCACACTGCTCTTCTCACTTGCTTCTCACCAGCCTCTAGGGAGAGAAAGAAAAACAGAGAGAGGGAGAGCGAGGGATAGCGAGAGCAAGAGAAAGAGAGAGTGAGATGGAGAGGGAGAGAGAGAGAGAGAGCGAGGGTCCAGAGCGAGAGAGTAACGGTAAGTGAGAGTGAGGGCAAGAGAGAGAGAGCAAGATCGAAAGTGAGAGGGAGAGTGAAAGATAGAGAGAGGGAGAGCAAAGTGCGAGAGAGAGAGGGAGAGAGAGAGAGCAAGAGGGAGAGGGAAAGGGAGAGAGCAAGAGGGAGAGGAGTGGGAGAGGAGCAGGAGCGAGAGAGAGGGAGAGGGAGGGAGAGAGGGAGAGAGAGAGAGAGAGATAGAGATAGAGATAGAGAGGGAGAAGGACAGAAGTAGCGAGAGTGAGATTGAGAGGGAGAGGAAGAGGGAGAAGGAGAGGGAGTAGGAGCGGGAGAGAGCGAGGGAGAGAGAGATAGGGGGAGCGAGAGCGAGATTGAGAGTGAGAGGAATAGGGAGAGGGAGCACGAGAGAGTGAGGGAGAGAGAGTTAGAGGGATAGAGGGGGAGGGAGAGTGAGCGAGAGAGAGAGAGAGAGCGAGAGAGAGTCTCGCTCTCTCTCCCTCTCGCTCACTTTCTCTCTCTCTCTCTCTCTCTCGCTTGCTCATGCTCTCGCTTAGGGTCTCTCTCTCTCTCGCTCAAGTTCTCTCTCGCTCTCTCTCTCATTCCCTCCCTCTCCCTCTCACTCTCGCTCTTGCTCTCGCTAGAGAGCGAGCGAGAGAGTGTGAGAGCGAGTGAGAGAGCGAGAGTGAGAGGAACAGGGAAAGGGAGTGGGAGCGAGAGCGAGAGAGAGAGAATGAGAGTAAGAGGGAGAGAGAATTAGAGCGAGAGGAAGAGAGAACGGGAGTGAGAAAGAGAGAGAGAACAAGAGCGAGAGGGAGGCAGAGAGAACAAGAGCGAGGCAGTTAGAGCGAGATAGTGAGTGGCAGAGACAAAGAGTTAAAAGGGAGAGAGAGAGAGAGACAATGGGAGCGAGCACGAGTGAGAGCGATGGAGAGCGAGAGCGAGAGAGAGTGAAAGGCAGAGAGAGTGAGAGTGAGGGAGAGAGAGAGTGTGTGAGGGTGAGCACCAGGGCCAGAGAGAGCAAGAGTGAGAGAAAGAGAGGGAGTGAAATAGAGGGAGGGAGAGATGAGCAAGAGTGTGAGCGAGAGTGAAGGGGAGAGAGAATGAGAGCGAGAGTGAGAGAGAGAGCGAGGACAAGAGAGCGAGAGAGCGTGAGCGAGAGAGAGAGAGAGAGAGGGAGAGAGTAAGCAAGATCGAGAGTGAGTGAGAGAGGGAGTGGGAGCAAGAGTGAGAGAGTGAGAGTGTGAGAGAGAGAGGGAGAGGGAGAGAGAGAGAGAGAATGAGAGGGAGAGGGAGAGGGAGAGAGAGAGGGAGAGGGAGAGGGAGAGGGAGAGGGAGAGGGAGAGAGGGAGGGATGGAAAGAGTGGGACAGTGGGAGCGAGAGTGAGAGAGAGAGAGCGAGAGGAAGAGAGAGAGGGAGAGGAGGGAGCGCTAGAGGGACAAAGAAAGAGCGTGAGGGAGGGTGAGCGAGAGAGAGTTCCCTCTTGGTTGCCCTCTCTCACTCAGCCTCTCTAACACTCGCTCTCTCTCTCTCACTCGCCCTCTCTCATACTCTCTCTCACACTCGCTCTCTCTCTCTCACTTGCTCTCTCTCACACTCACTTTCTCTCTAAAGAGAGAGAAAGAAAGATAGAGAGAGCGAGAGAGTGAGGGAGAGCGACAACAAGAGATAGAGAGAGAAAGCAAGACAGAGAGGGAGAGAGAGAGAGAGAGCAAGGGTGATCCAGAGCGAGAGAGCAAGTGAGACTGAGGGAGAGAGAGAGAGAGCAAGATTGAAAGTGAGAGAGAGTGAAAGAGAGCAGGAGAGAGAGAGAGAGAGGGAGAGAGCAAGAGTAAAGCGAGAGAGAGAGAGAGAGAATGTGTGCGAGAGGGAGGGAGAGAGAGAGATCGAGAGTAAGAGGGAGAGGGAAAGGGAGAGAGCAAGAGGGAGAGGGAGTGGGAGTGGAGTAGGAGCAAGAGAGAGAGAGCAAGGAAGAGAAGGATCAAGAGCGAGATTGAGAGGGAGAGGAAGAGGGAGTGGGAGCGGGAGAGAGAGAGGGCAAGGAAGAGAGAGGAGAGAGAGGGAGATTGAGAGGGAGAGGAAGAGGAAGAGGGAGTGGGAGTGGGAGAGAATGAGGGAAAGAGAGCGAGAGAGAGAGAGAGGGGGAGTGGGTGCGAGAGCGAGAGAGAGAGAGAGAATGATAGAGAGAAGAAGAGGGAGAGTGAGAGGGGCAGCAAGAGAGAGTGTGTGAGAGAGAATCAGAGGGACAGAGAGAGAGAGCAAGAGTGGGAGAGAGTGTGAAAGCAGAAGAGGAAGTGAGAGAGAGAAAGAGCGAGAGGGAGAGGGAGAGAGAGAGCGAGGGGATGAGGGAGTGGGAGAGGGAAATGGAGACAGAAATAAAGAGTAAAAGCGAGGGTGAGCGAGAGAGTCCTGCTTTCGCTCACCATCTCACTAGCTCTCTCTTCAAGACACCTCTCTCTCTCTCTCCTCTCACTGCTCTTGCTCTCGCCTCCTCAAGATGCTCTCTCCTCCTCTCGCCTCGCTCTCATTCTTTACCTTTTGTTCTCTCTCTCTCTTCTCGCCTCACTCCTCTCTCCTCTGCTCCCTCATTTCTAGCTCTCGCTCTCACACTCGCAAGAGAGTAAGAAAGAGAGCGAGAGGGAGAGCGAGAGAGAAAGAGAATGAGAGTGAGAGAGAGAGTGTGTGAGAGAGAACAAGATCGAGCGAGAGTTATAGGGAGAGAGAATGAGAGCGAGAGAGCATGAGCGAGAGAGAGAGGGAGAGGGAGAGAGAGAGAGAGAGAGAGAGAGAGAGAGAGCAAGCAAGAGATAGAGTGAGAGAGAGAGAGAATAAGAGGGAGAGAGCAAGAGAGCAAGAGGGAAAGAGTGAGAGTAGGAGTGAGAGAGAGAGGGAGAGGGTGAGGGAGAGGGAGAGTACTAGTGAGAAGAAGAGGGAGAGGAAGAGGGAGAGGGAGAACGAGGGTGAGTGAGAGATTGTCTCGCTCTCGCTCATCCTCTCTCATTCGCTCTCTCTCATACTCACTCTCTCTGGCTCTCACACACTCTCTCTCTCTTTATCCCTCTCCCTCTCTTTCTCTCTCTCTCTCGCCCATGCCTCTTACTCTCTCCACGCTTCTTCCTCTCCTCTCGACATCGCCTCTCTCTCTCTTCACTCGCTCTCTCTCGCACTTACTCCCTATCCCACTCCCTCTCACTCTCGCTCTCACATTTTCTAGAGAACAAGAGAGAGAGAGAGCAAGAGCGAGAGGGACAGGGAGAGGGAGAGAGCAAGACGGAGAGTGAGCAAGAGAGCCGCCGCCTCTCACACGCCTCTCCTTTAGCTCGACATGCCCTCCTCTCTCTCACTCTGCCTCTCTCTCGCCTCCTCAGCACTCTCTATCGCCATGCCCTCGCCTCCTCAAGCTCTCCATCCTCTCTCCTCCTCACCTTTGTTCTCTTCCTCATTTTCTCTCTCTGACTCTCACTCCCGCTCCCTCTCTCTCTCGTTTTCATACTCCCTAGAGGGAGAGGGAGAGGGAGAGAGAGAGAGAGAGGGTGAGCGAGAGAGAGTCCCTCTCTCACTCGCTCTCTCTCTCTCTCTTTCATTCTTATTCTCTCTCTCTCCCGCTCCCTCTCACTCTTGCTCTCGCACTCGCTAGAGAACATGAGAGAGAGAGAGAGAATGAGAGGGAGAGAGAGCGAGCAAGAGGGAGAGAGAGAGAGAGAGTGAGCAATGAGTCCTCGCCTCCGCCTCTCTCATAGCCTCTCACACTCGCCTCTCTAGCTCAGATGCCCTTCCTCTCTCTCTCTTCGCCTCTCTCTCCGCCTCGCTCACACCTCTCCGCCTCGCCTCCTCATGTTCTCTCTCCCACTCCTCTCGCCTGCTCTTCGCCTCATTCTATGTCTCTCTCGCTCTCACTCCCTTTCCTGCCCCCTCTCGTACTCATTAGAGAGAGAGTGGGAGAACGAATGTGAGAGCAAGAGGGAGAGGGAAAGGGAGGGAGAGTGAGAGAACGAGAGCGAGAGCAAGAGGGGGAGGGATAGGGAGGGAGAGCGAAAGAACGAGAGCGAGGAGAGAGAGAGAGAGAGAGAGAGAGAGAGAATGAGTGGGAGAGTTAGAGGGAGAGAGAGAGAGAGAGAGAGAGAGAGAGAGAACGAGAGCAAGGAGAGTGTGAATGAGAGAGAGAGAGGGAAAGGGAGAGTGCGAGAGAGCGAAAGTGGGAGTGAGAGAGAGGGAGAGGGAGAGAGAGTCCCGCTCACACTTCTTCTTTCTCTCCTCTGCTTCATTCTCTCTCTCTCTTTTCTCTTCACTCACTCCTTTCCCACTCCTTGCCTCCCTCTCCTCTCACTCACTTTTCTCTCGACTCGCCATGAGAGAGAGAGAGAGAGCACGAGCAAGAGGGACAGGGAGAGGGAGAGGGGCATGAGCGAGAGAGACAGAGAAGGAGAGAGAATAAGAAAGAGAGAGTGAGAGGGAGAGAGAGAGGGAGCGAGAGAGAGAGAGAGAATGAGAGTGAGAGAAAGAGAGAGAGATACAAGAGAGTGCAAGCGAGAGATAGAGAGCAAGAGAGAGAGAGATTGAGATCAAGATCGAGAGAGAGAGAGAGATAGAGAGGGAGAGGGAGCGAGCGCGAAAGCTAGCATAGGAGCGAGAGAGAGAGAATGAGAGGGAGAGAACGAGAGGGAGAGAACAAGAGGGAGGGTGGGAGGGAGGGAAAGACAGAGCAAGAGTGGGAGTGAGAGAGAGAGAAGTGAGCTTGAGCAAGAGTGAGGGTGAGGTAGAGAGAGTTCTGCTCTCACTTGCCCTCTCTCTCTCTCTGTCCCTCCCATTCTCTTTCTCTATCTCTCTCTCTCTCACACTCTCTCACTCTCGCTCATGTTCTCTCTCTCGCTCTCACTCCCTCTCCCGCTCCCTCTCGCTCTTGCACTCGCTAGAAAGCGAGAGAGAGAGAGCAAGTACGAGAGTGAGTGCGAGAGCAAGAGCGAGAAGGACAGGATGAGGGAGGGGGAGCGAGAGAGAGAGAGAGCTAGAGGGGGAGAGAACAAGAGCGAGAGTGAGGGATTGTGAGCGAGAGAGAGAGTGTGAGCGAGAGGGGGAGAGAGAGAGAGAGAGAGAGAGAGTGTGAGTGAGTGAGAGAGGGAGAGAGAGAGAGAGAGAGAGAGAGAGAAAGAGAGAGAGAGAAAGAGAGAGGGAGAGAGAGAGAGAGAGGGAGTGAGCGAGGGAGATCGATCTAGAGAGAGGGAGAAAGAGGGAGTGAGAGATAGAGGGGAAGGGAGAGGAATAGGGAGGGAGAGAGAGAGAGAGGAAGAGGAAGAGGAAGAGGGAGAGCGAGAGGGAGAGGGAGAGCGAGAGCGATAGAGTCTCGCCTCGCTGTTCTCTCTTACTGCCTTCTACTCACTCTACTCTGCTCTCACACGCCTCTCTCTCGTTTTTTACTCTCTCTCACTCACACTCTCTCGCTCTCACTCATGATCTCTCTCACTCTCACTCTCTCTCTCTTCCGCTCTCATTTTCTCTCACTCTCACTCCCTCTCCTGCTCCCTCTCTCTCTCTCATTCTCGCTCTCACCCTCGCTAGAGAGCAAGAGATAGAGCAAGCTAGAGAGCGAGAGCGAGAGGGATAAGGAGAGGGAGTGGGAGAGGGACGAGCGAGAGAGAGAGAGATAGAACGAGTGTGAGAGAGAGAGAGAGCAAGAGGGAGAGAGAGAGATAGAACGAGTGTGAGAGAGAGAGAGAGCAAGAGGGAGAGAGAGAGAGAGAATAAGAGAGAGCATGAGCGAGAGAGAGAGAGAGGGAGAAGGAGAGAGAGTGAGAGAGCAAGAGAGAGTGTGAGCGAGGGAGAGTGGGCGAGAGAGAGAGTGTGTGTGAGATCGAGAGTGAGAGAGAGAGGGAGAGGAAGCTAGAGGGAGAAAGAGAGAGAGAGAGAGAGAGAGCGAGAGAGAGCGAGAGAGAGAGGGAGAGTGGGAGAGAGGGAAAGAGGGAGGGAGGGAGAGAAAGAGAGAGCGGAAGCGAGAGAGAGAGAGAGAGAGCGCTTAAGCGAGGATGAGCGATAGAGTGTCTCGCCGCTGTTTTCTCACTCACTGCCTCGACACTTGCCTCTCTCGCTTTCTAGCTCTCGACACTCTCACTCTCTCTTCGCTCTCACTCTCCCTCTCCCTCTCCCTCTCACTCTCACTCTCACTCTCACTCTCATTCTCTCTCCCTGTTTCGCTCTCATTCTCTCTCTCTCACTGCCTCTCCCTCTCACTCTCCCTCTCGCTCTCACTCTCGCCCTCGCTAGAGAGCAAGAGAGGGAGAGATTGAGAGAGCGAGAGGGAGCGAGAGCGGGAGAGAGAGAACGAGAGATTGTGAGAGAGAGAGAGAAAGAACGAGAGAGAGCGAGAGAATGAGAGAGGGAGAGGGAGAGGGTGATCAGTCACATAATTTACCATTTTATCACTCTTAACTTAGCGATGTTGAACTCTAATTTGCTACTAATGATATGATGATGTGCAGATATTAAGAACAGACAGCAAAATAGGGCCAAAGTGATAATCTTCACCAAAATAAACTCAAAATGCAGTAAGAAAGATGATCAAATGTAGATACGATTCTATCGTATTTGAAGGCTAGTCAAAAGAGAAATTGTATTTACGAACAAACGTAGTTGAAGGAATAAAAGAAAGAAATCGCAATTATGATTCCTCATAAAATGTCTCAGACTGGAGTACGATAAAAGGTGATATGATCGTTCATGCTAGAAAGAGACACAATCGTGATTACGATTGTATAAGAATTGAAGCTCATGTTGCTACAAATCACGTGAGAACTACACCGTCATGCACAGAATTAGAAGATCTTTTAAATTAGAAGTTTGGCAACCCACGGATTTGTGAAGATTGGAGGAAGAATCCTGAAGATTTCTACTGCTTAAACAAAGGAAGAATCCTGCGTGCATCTACAATCAGTCAAAGTAAGGAAGACTAGGATTAGAAGTTTGAGTTAGATTAGGAATCTTTAATTTTCAAAATTTTCTTTTATTAGAACTTGAATAATATAAACTGACCCCTTATGATCTATAAATAAGAGAGTTCGACATAGGAGAAAGCTTATCGAAGGAACTCTCAGCCTCAATTGACGACTGAAGTTGAGTTTTCTTCCGATCACCTTAGTTTAGTTGAGTATTTTTTATCAAGTAAATTCATCCACAGATTTCTGAAAGTCTTGCCTGACAACCAAAGCCGAAGAATAAGATAGAACAACCCTTTGGATGTTTCTACTTTGCTTTCTAGGTTAGATTTATTTTATTACATTTTACTGCTTTATAAACATCTAAGAATTCTTGATTTTAATTGATACCTAAAGTCTTGAATTTACAGATTAGTGTAACGATTTTTATTTTCCATCTTTAATTTTCTTAAGTTTGATTGACACCCACATTTCGAGAAGATTGTTGATTAGTACAAATCTGTGTTAAAGAATTCTAAATTTTGATTGACGCCCAAACTCTAGAGGACTGAGATAGGGTGAAACGGTACTTTACATTTGTAAACATCCGAGAATTGAAGGATTGTGATTGATGATCATAATCTGGAAGGAGGATTTAGATTTACTTTTCCTGACTTAGTATAAACAATCATTCTTTTATTCATATTTCTCAACCTTTAAAGGCAAATAAAAGTTTTCAGTAAAAAATATACATAAAATTTAACCTTTCATGTGGGAATGATCTTATACTAGTGCTACAATTTCCGTTGTACGCTTGCAATAGGTTAAGGCTAAGTACATTAAGCCTACACCAGAGGGAGAGAGAGAGAGACAAAGAGAGGGCGAGCATGAGAACTAGAGAGAGAAAGCGAGAGCAAGAGAGAGAGAGAGAATGAGAGCGAGATCGAAAGCGAGGGTGAGGTCGAAAGAGATCGAAAGCGAGAGTGAGGTCGAAAGCAAGAGAGAGAGAGAGTAAGATCGAAAGCTAGAGAGAGAGTGAGAGAGAGAGAGAGGAAGAGAGGGAGAGCAGGAGCAAGAGAGGGAGAGAGAGAGAGCGAGAGAGGGAGAGTAGGAGTGAGAGAGAGGGAGAGAGAGACAAAGAGAGAGCGAGAGAGAGCGAGAGAGGGGTGAGGGAGAGGGACAGGGACAGGGACAGGGAGTAGAGCGGGAACGATAGAGACAGAGAGTGAGAGAAAATGAGAACAAGAGGGAGAGGGAGAGGGAGAGGGAGAGAGGGAAAGAAGGAAAGAGATAGAGCGGGAGTGGGAGCAAGAGAGAGAGAGAGAGTGATAGGGAGAGAGAGAGAGGGAGGGAGAGCAAGAGAGATAGCGAGAACTAGAGAGAGGGTGAGCGAGAGAGTCCCACTCTCGCTTTCCCTCTCTCACATTCTCTCTCTCTGACTCTCACTCTCTCTCTCTCTCTCCCTCTTGCTCGCTTTCTCTCTCTCTCTCACGCTCTCTCACTCTCGTTCTCTCCCTCTCTTTCACTCTCATTCTCTCTCTCTCTCATTCTCTCCCTCTCTTTCACTCTTATTCTCTCTCTCTCTCGCTCTCACTCCCTCTCCCATTCTCCCTCGCTCTCGCACTCGCTAGAGAGCGAGAGAGAGGGCGAGTGCGAGAGCGAGTGAGTGAGTAAGAGGGAGAGGGAGAGGGAGAGGGAGTGAGAGCGAGAGATAGAGAACAAGAGCGAGAAAGAAAGAGAGGGAGAGAGAGAGAGCGGGAGAGAGGAGAGTGATAGAGAGAGAGTGAGAGCGAGAGAGAATGAGAGGGAGAGGGAGAGAGAGAGCGCGAGAGAGGAGAGGGAGAGGGAGAGGGAGTGGGGGAGGGAGAGAGTGAGAGCGAGAGAAAGGGTGAGTGAGAGAGAGAGAGCTTAAGAGGGGAGAGAGAGTAAGAGCGAGAGGGAGAGAGGGAGAGCAAGAGGCAAGAGCGAATGCGAGAGCGATTGAGAAAGCAAGAGCGAGAGGGAAAATGAACGAAAGCAAGAGAGAGGGAGTGAGAGAGAGAGAGAGAGAATGAGAGGGAGAGGGATAGGGAGAGAGCAATAGCGAGAGAGAGAGAGAAAGAGTATCGCTCTTTCTCTCTCTCTCCCTCTCTCCCTCTTACTCTCACTTTCCCTCTCTCTCTCTCTCCCTCTCACTAGAGTACGAGAGCGAGAGAGAGAGGGAGAGGGAGCGAGTGCGAGAGAGAGAGAGAGAGGGAGAGGAAGATGGCGAGGGAGAGAGTGAGAGCGAGAGAGGGAGAGCGAGAGGGCGAGAGAGAGTGAGAGAGTGAGGGAGAGGGAGAGGGAGTGGAGCTGGAGCAATTGAGACAAAGAGCGAGAGAGAGAGAGAAAGAGAACGAGAGGGAGAGGAAGAGAGGGGAAGAGGGAAAGATAGAGAGGGAGTGGGAGCAAGAGAGAGAGAGAGAGGGAGGGAGAGGGAGAAGGAGAGGGGGAGGGGGAGGGAGGGCGAGTACGAGAGAGATTGCGAGAGCGAGAGAGGGTGAGCGAGTGAGAGTCTCACTCTCACTCGCCCTCTCACATTCGCTCTCTCTGGCTCTCACACACACACACACACTCTCTCTCTCTCTCCCTCTCTCGCTCTTACTCACTCTCTCTCATTTTCTCTCTCTCTTTCGCTCTTGTTCTCTCTCTCTCTTGCTCTCCCTCCCTCTCCCACGCCCTCTCGCTCTCGCTCTCGCACTCGCTAGAGAGCGAGAGAGAGGACGAGTGCGAGATCCAGTGAGTGAGCAAGAGCGAGAGAGAGAGAGAGAACGAGAATGAGAGCGAGAGGGAGGGGGAGACAGAGACAGCGAATAAGAGTGGGAGAGAGGAGAGAGATAGAGAGAGGTAAAGCGAGAGAGAGTGAGAGGGAGATCGAGAGCGAGGGTGTGCGAGAGAGAGAGCACGAGTAAGAGGGAGAGGGAGAGGGAGAGGGAGAGATTGAGAAGGAGAGCGAGTGAGAGAAAAAGAGTGAGAGGGAGAAGGAGCGAAAGCAAGAGAGAGAGGGAGCGAGAGAGAGAACGAGTGAGAGAGGGATAGCGAGAGAGAAAAAAAAAAAAAAAAAAGTCTCGCTCTTGCTCTCCCTCTCCCTCTCCCTCTCCCTATCTCTCCCTCTCTCTCGCTCTCGCTAGAGTGCGAGAGCGAGAGAGAGAGGGAGAGGAAGACGGTGAGGGAGAGAGTGAGAGCGAGAGGGCAAGAGAGACCGAGAGAGAGTCTCACTCGCCCTCTTACGCTCTTTCTCTCTCTCGTTCCCTCTCTATTTCTCCCTCTCCCTCTCACACTCTCTCTCTCTCTCACTCTTGCTCTTACTCTCTCAGAGAGGGGGAGGGAGAGGGAGCGAGAATGAGAGAGAGCGAGAGCGAGAGCAATAGAGGTAGAGTGAGCGAGAGCGTGAGAGAGAGTGTGAGAGCAAGAGAGAGAGAGAGAGCGAGTGAGAGAGCAAGAGAGAGAGGGAGTGGGAGACAGAGAAAAGGAGAGGGTTGAGAGAGAGAGAGAGCGAGAGGGAGAGGGACAGTGAGGGCTTTATTTGAGAGTAAGCACCAATTAACCCATGCAAAAAATAAAAATAAAATATATTGTATGGAATCCTCAAAGAAAAAAAAGAAAGAAAAAAAACAAGCAAAAGCACATAATCCCAAAAAATAATAGTAAGACAAAAAGAAAGATACATACCAATTTAGGAACACAAATCTCAACGTCCGATATTGTTACGTATCGGAGGTCACCGGTACAATTCTTTGAATGTATCATGTCAGTGCATTACATATATATTGGTAATATATATGTGCCGAAAAACTTATATTTTAAACCATGCTCCTACCATTTCAACCTTGTCCAAGCTAACCCAGCTAAAGACCCAATTCCCAAGCATTTCTCATAGGGACCGACTCTCCGACTGTCATTTAAATATCAAAATGGTGTTTAAATGATCTTGCACCATCAATGGTTTAAGATGTCGGTGATACGAATTATCAAAGTGGTAGATCATAGATTGAAGTGGTCCAGGACCAAAAATGGCGTTTTAGGGAGATTTAAACCATCCGGTCCGTTGACTATAATATCAACCGTTCCTCTTAGTTCTAATGGTTGACGTTAAAGTTCATCAATCGGATGGTTCATGAGCCATCCACTTATCAGCATGTTTTATTGGCCGGAGACATTCCAATGATGGATTGCTACTTGGGCAATTGAGATTGATCATAGATGTGTGCCCATGGCATAATGATATATCACACTGCAATGGTATGATATAAAAAGTAATATTTTAATGGTGTAAGATCATTTAAACACCATTTGGTGCTTAAATGTCAGTGAGGAGCCATAATCCCTTTCTCATAAGGGATAAGGGCTCCTTACCGACATGTAAACACCAAAAATGATGTTTATATAATCTTACACCATTAAATTTGTACTTTTTATCTCACACCGTTGAAGCGCGATTGGCGCACATCTTGACCAATCTAAATTGTCCAAGTTGCAATCCATTATTGGAACATATCTCAGCCCAAAGAAACATTCTTATAATTGGATGTGAACCATCCGATTGGTGAACTTCAATATCATGCACTAAAACTAAAAATATTGCTTGCCATTATAGTTGACAGATCAGATGATTCAAATCTCTCAAAAAGTAACTTTTTAAAATCACTTTTGACGGTATAGATTACCCACATCTTTAGACCCTAATGGTGTAAGATCATTTATACATGATTACCCACATCTTTAGCCCCTAATGGTGTAAGATCATTTATACACGATTTTGGTATTTAAATGACGGCCAGGCATGCGTTCCTTCTCATAATCATGTATAGTATCCATTTTATGCAAACAAAATGAGCTTCAAATTTCAACTAGGTAATACCAATATTTTTAAAATTGGATCCGAGCACGAACCGTCAAAGGTCGGTATAAACTGGTTTAATCGCGGTCAAACCATGGCCGAATTGTGCCGTCATTAATAAAACTGATTAATTAAAATTAATTTTTTTAAACCCCATCTGAGTCTAAACCTAAGGAAAAACTCTATTATCCCTTTCCCAACCAAATATCCCAAATAGCAGGGTAAGCACAAATTACTCACAATTCCCCTGTCAATGATTGAGAAATTTTGATAAGATAAAAATCCTTTTTTTTTTTTCGCCACTAGTGTACCCTCCACCTTAGAATTTCGGTTGAGGTAGATCACACAAATATTAAGGATAATGAAATGAAGCAAGAAAAAGTACGAAGCAACAAGGATGTCCTATCTAGATCCTTAGAATATGATCAGATTGACCCCAGTACCATAGATTTGCTGTCGAATTTCGCTTAGATTGTTTTGAATTTTAACCTTGCCGAATTATTGACAAAGCCGGATTTGGCGACCATGCTCATTCTTAAGTTATATTGTAACGACCCTAAAAATTTTAAATTGAAATTGTGGTGTTAGATTTGTTTTGCACCAAGCATGGTGTTAGTGCTCCACACCGTAACCTACCCTAATTGAGAAAATACATATTTTGGTTTTCCAAAAGGTTTTCTATTTAAAATTGTCTTTATTTGACACAAGTTGTGTGGTGGCTTAGTGGTTGAAAGGATTTACTTATATAAAAGAGGTCTAAGGATCAAACATTGCTAAGAAAGTTACGGAGAACCCTAAATCATTATTACGAGAATTCTTCTTAAGAACCCTAGCCGTCACTCCATCTTCTTTGGCCACCATTTCCTAAAAACACTCATATCTCTTTTAAAATCTCTTGTGTGTTCTTCCACAAAGAATACCGTGATATTATTTTTTTCTATTGTCAAATCGTGGTGGAAGAAGTCGGCGTAATCGTGGACGGACCATCGTGTGGATGCCGATCTCTATCGCCCTAATCGTCATCAATCTATCAATCACGCTTCAAGAGGTGGGTACCCATCCATCCATCTCGTACTTCTCAGATTCCGTCACGTAGGACACGATTGATAGCATATCGACGGGTTAAATAAAATAAATCTTAATTTTCTTAATCATATATATATATATATATATATATATAATAAATTAGTCGATATGATCTAACTTTTGACCCATTGGACCCTATATTTGACCCCATATAATTTCGGGGTTTATATTCTTTTCCTATCTTATAAGGCCTAGCCTTATACATATTTTGTGGCAGATATTTAAGACCAAGATAATAGGTGGAGGGTTGACTGTCAACTCTTTGGCTCTTGTGAGGGCAATTACGTTTAAGGGTGGCTTTCTTTGATTTTGTTTGAACTAGGGTATGGAGTATGGTACTAATTAATGTTCACTTCTACTTTACATGGAATACTTGATCACCGATTTAGTTAATTTATAAAACATAAAACTGTGTAAATGCACCAAATCCCAAAATCAGATGGACGGGATGATACTCAAGACGTTCCATCCTAGATACAAAAACAAAAGAAGGGCGAGACCCCCGTTTTCTAGTATATACTTGATTCATTGATTCATTAACTGGTATAAAAATTCAGTCTTTTTAGACACTTAATTGTTGCTGATAGTGTGACTGGTTCTATTAGTTGGGGGCATAAACTCTGTCCCGAACTCATTGGTTTTCATGTAAAAATTGGCCGACTGATCCCTTATGCTCGATAGACTTTGGCCTAATGTCGGATCGTGACCCCTTTGATGTTGGACCGTGGCCCATCTGATGTGGATCTGGACCCATCTAATGTTAGACTTTGGCCCATCTGATGTAGACCAGCTCATTTGATTTCATTTCATAGGATGACATTAAATTAATTAAAGTATCTTTTACAATATATTATGATATATTTAAAGAGAAAGTAGTTTTAGTTAGTAATATAAAATTAAATAAATATTATATACTTATATTTTATTATTATTTTATTCTCATATAAAATAAGGTACTTGGTTACTACCTTACTTTAATATTATAAAATTATCTTATAAGGTATATGAGTAGTAGTATCCTCTGTCAGAGTCTAATTAGTTCATTTCTATCGATGGATTGACCTATTAAAATCAATCAATCAATCATGAGCCAAACGACAACTTACACCTTATTAAATCCTATCTATCGATTTTCATTTTTTCGACTGAGCAATTCTCATCCGAACAGACGACCTGATTCACACTAAAATTTCACTATTGCACGACCAAAAATTTAGTGCACATTAATCAATTGCACTTGCGATCGATGGTCGTGATGCACCTAACTTTAAAAATAATAATATTTAATTTTGGCATTTAATAATAATAATATATGAAAGTATCGTTTTTATTGCTTCAACGCGACCTCTTCGATAACACAAAATGTTAGAACTTCGATACCTCGTGAAAATCAAACTCTGACCTTCGAGTTATCGAAAACACATAATTACTCCCCTACTCTATATTTAATGGTGTGTTATGTAAATAAATATATGTATAAATATAACAATAATATAAATGAAAACTTTTTTGTGTGTGTGATGATTATGTACCTCTACTTTGATCATGATATGAGTTAAGGTCATGTTAGGTCAGATGACGCGAGAGTGTATGAAATCATGTCTATGCTTGGACGTGGTAATTCACTGAGAAGGTATCGAAGCGGGGAATACATCGTATTCACATGCCTTACAACTCATAGTGGTATGAGATACCATGACGCGTAGGGTGAGTGCGAATTCAGTGTAGTCTCGTATACGGTGGCATAAACAGTGATCCTATCACCCCGAGTTTTAATATGATAGGATAAGATATGAGTCGGTAGGCTAAGATGTGAGTCAGTATGATATGATATGAGTCAGTATGATAAGATATGTTACGATAATAAGACACCGCTATATAGGCCAGCAAAAGATTAATAATTTAAGTCTCTATACGTGTCGTTCCTTGCATAGCGACCGTAAGGGCAACAACGTCTTTCAGTCAAGACGGATGTCTCTGGGAGACATTATGAGTTATGAGTCGCCGGCCACCCCTGTGACTGGATGAGGTGTATGATATGATATGATATGATATGGAGGGCGTTATGATATGGTGGTATGATACTATGGTGACCCTCACATGGTAGCTCGAGCAACGACTCTGACACAGGTCGTTTAGGATTTTATGAGTATGTTAATTACGCTCATGCGATGTACAAACATATGTGCGAGAATAATAAAATACGGTATGATATGAGGTATGCTATGATATAAGATATGGTAAGGTACGTTAGGATGTAGGTGTCTAGATCATGATCTCGCATTAAGGATTAGGATATGAGCTTACGATATGCACTTGATTTCATTATTCTGTTCTGATTCCTTTGATATACTATGTCATCACTCACTTGATGCACCCACAATGCACCTGAGTAGTATGGGGTGGATTGGTGGTGTATCCACTGAGTTTACGTGACTGAGTAAACTCATCCCACGATAAATTAACAGCTGCAGGTGACTATACCAACGGTGTGGACGTGAGTTTCTCTGATTTGATTGGTGCTGAGAACGTCGACCAAGTGGACGTTGATTATCAGGAGCCTTTGGAGGGTGATCTTGCCGGTTATCAAGAGGACTACAGTGTTGATTTTAATCCGAGCGCCAGATATTGATTTAGTAGACTTGGTATTAGATTTTGCCTTATATCATTATCATTGACTCTATGCTTTCATTTTATTAGATTTGTCTCCGATTTGACTTATATGTTATTTGTGGATTTATAGTATTTTATTGCATTTTATCAGATTTATTCAGCATTTATGATTACTTTATATTCCACCATAGTATGTTGGCTTTCACGGATTTCGTGGAACTAGATGTGCGCGAGAACTCTGATTAGGTGTATGTCCGCTTAGCATATCCGGGATATGTGCGGGTCATAACTCGAAATTCTAGGCCCTCGGGATGGGATAGAATTTCGGGTCGTGACATATATAGTGCCACATGCCACGAATTTTATTGATCAAAGTTGTCCAAATGGCAGAACCGCAAAACATCTTTGTGACCTTTGTGCAGCCTAAAAGTTAGGCCTAAAATAGGCCTATATGATTTGAACATCACACCTCTGTCCACCAGAAGAAAGTGGAAAGAGCGAGAGTTGGGGATGAAAAAGATGGTGCAGTCATTGAGGATCCTACCATAATCTGATACCAAAATAGAACAAAATAGTTGATGTACTATAACAGCGATACAACGTGGTTTGTTAAGAGGCCTATGGCTGTGTTTGGGATTGCTCTTTGGAGGCAAAGAGCAGCTCTCTTCTCGCGGAAAGTACTCTACTATGGGACCGTGTTTAGTTGTAAGCATAGTCACCAAGTCGAGGTTCAGCAATAATTTGGCGAGGTTAAAATCCGGAAAAATCCGACAAGTTCGGATAAATATTCGGAGGAAAAATCGGAGAGAAATTTATAAAAAAAAAAAAAAAAGATTTAAAACTATAAAAAAACTCTAAAAGATGTTACAAAAAAAAAAAATGGGGAATGATTCTCAAATTATTAGCAAATTTTAGTGAACAAGAGATTTTTTTTTTTGAAAAATTTGCGAATAATTCGAGATTAATTCGCAGAGCCTTATATTTGCAAATTTAAAAAAAATTAGGTGATTTGTAAGTAGGGTTGTAAGTGCTCTTATCTCTCTTTCAAAGAGTGAAGGAGCTAAATTTGGATCTCTTTAAAAGAGCAATATAAACCTGATCTTTTAAGTGTGCTACTCTCTGCATCCAAAGAGCAATCCCAAACACAACCTATGTTTCCATACAAATTCTCTAGAAGATGGAATCAACTGGAAGAATTTTTTTGGATGAAGGGAACATCAAGGTGTCAATATCAGTGTCGGTATTGGGTAACTATCCATCATTGACCGATAAGTATCGGCCGATACAGCAATGTGATCACCGATACCATATCAATTAATATTTTTCTTTTGAAAAAAAAAGTACAAAATAAAAAAACTGGTTGTCGCTGCTAGTATCAGCCGATAGTAACCAATATCAATATGACACCGATAAAGATAAGTATCGAGGTGGTACTGGTATCGGTTCTCAACAAAACTGATATGTATCACCGATACGAATAAGTATCGAACAAGTTTTGATACCATGACTGAAAAGTTGATAACATTTGTTAGTGTATAGACTGAGTTGTGATTGTATGAAAATACTTGTATATTGATAAGACTTCCTTATAAATCAGCACTAACATCAACACCAATACTTACTACCTTGGAGGCCAAGATACTTTTTAACTACGAGAGAGAACATATCAACAGACTTTTAGAAAGGATGACTGTTTTGAAAGCCTTGTCACTAGAAGGAATATATAGAGCTCAGCAAGTGATAAAGTAAAAACTATGAAGACCATGTGTGAGATGTATTAGTGATAGCTGATCCAATGTAGAGGAGGCCCACAATGGACAGCAAATGAATCTAAAAAATCTGATTTGCAAAAGACTTAGGCACATTTATTCAAGGTTTTGATGAAACCAACTCACCAGAATGTAAGTTTCCTCCAACCAAGGAATTGAGGAGGATGCAGCGAGAGGCAAAATTCGGCAAGTTCAGGACTCTTCATTTAGCTATCAGTGGCTGCTCGAGTTATACAAGAGAGAGAGAGAGAGTATCCGTGTGTAAGAGAACATACTCACCAAGTCAGGGTAGGCAATAATTCAGCAAGGTTAAAATCCGGAAAAACCCGGCAAAATTTGGCAAGTTCAAGGAAAATTTCGGAGAAAAATCAAAAGAAAATATTAAAAAATAAGTAACTATTAAAAAAGGGCACTATTACTTGCACACACTTTTCAAGTGATTGCACCGGATTGCACCGAATTTAAAAAAACAGACTTACTAGTTTGGCGACTTCTACTATGTGAAAACGCCATCTAAGCCGTTTGATTTAAAGGCCATGATTTAAAGATATCAATTGAAAAGATTAGAATAAAATATAATTTTCATCATTTAATTAAATGGAGTCAAAGGCTATTATATAATTCAACAATTGACTGCAATAGTTCATATGACAACTATCGTG
Organism: Chloranthus sessilifolius; assembly: GCA_021018995.1. Lineage (NCBI taxonomy): Eukaryota > Viridiplantae > Streptophyta > Magnoliopsida > Chloranthales > Chloranthaceae > Chloranthus > Chloranthus sessilifolius. The sequence goes on along the minus strand of CM037595.1, from coordinate 9,607,364 downwards.
TTTTGCTCCAATTTTATGTACCAGATATCTATTGATCATGAACTTCAAATCAAACTGCCCATATTACATTTTTACATATCACATGTCTCTAAAATACCAAGTCTTTATTTAAATTCGGTGCAATCACTTGAAAAACGTGTGCTAAGTAATGGCTCCCATAAAAAAAATTCAATAAATCATGATTTCTTGGAAAAATCAAAAATCATGATTTATTCGTGATTAATTCATGAATTTTAAGAAGAGTACGAAAAAGACCTTAGCAAGAGACTAAGGGGAAAAACTAAGCTGAAAGGGTTGAGTTGGCGAGCTGGCTAGGTACCCACCTCAGAAAGCGGGAGACCTGATTTCAAATCCCCACTTGAAGCCACCGTAGTTATTTATATCCCGTGCTGACCCAGTATGTGCTAACTTGGGGGGGCCATGTCCCCCTGAGATTAGTCAGGTGCTCTACCAGGCCTGAACACCCAGGTTATCCAAAAGAAAAGGGAGAGAAGAACAACCCAACTCCCCAAAAATGACCCAAACCCCAATTGATCACCCCAAACCAGACAGGAACACAAAGCTCAACCCGGGGCTTCACAGATGACAGACATCCAACGCCTCTTGGATCTCAAGATGCCTCCTAGCCATGGTTCAAAATCTTGTCCGAAACCCCAAATGTAGCGGAGGATAAGTACCGGTTTTGGAGGTCACTGGTACGATACTTTGAAGGTATTGTACCGGTGCATTACATATATATTGGTAATGTATCATCCGGAACGGGTACGTACCGGAAAACCGGTATTTTAAATCATGCTCTTAGCATCTCATCCAATGTATCAAACTTGATAAGTATTAGCCGATACGGATACACGGTATCACCGGATACCGAATGGGCCATTTTTATTTTTTTAAAAAAGTAAAAACAAAATAGAAAGAAAATAATTGAATCGGTCAGTATCGGACCCAATCCCGACCATTTCTCATAATCATATTTAGTTTCCATTTCACGCGAACAAAATAAGCTTCAAATTTCAACCGGGGAATGCAAATCCCAAAAAACATAATAACTGTCAAGTAGATAACTAAAATAACATCAGTATGGCATTCACCCAACACAATACTTTTCTAAAATTAACAATCTAACATAGATATGCAAAACTTGAGGTCCAAACAAAAAATCAGGCAACAAACTCATCCGAGATCTAAATGATACCGATTTTGTTTGCGACATCAAGAGCATCGTAATCCGGTGTCAACCTCACATACGCTTTCTTCGTGCCATCAGGTCTGTCACAGATACAAAGAAAGCAGCAGAACCATCAGAAAATCTCACCCCGCGAAAGTGATTTCTGAACTGGTTTATCTCATAGTGACCAAGTCGGAGTTCGGGAATGAATAAATCGGCTTGGGAAAAAGAAAAAAAAAAAATCCAGCAAATTCGTCAAACTCGGGAAAAAAAGAGGGTCAAAATTCAGAAATAATAATAATAATAAATATATATATTAATTAAAAACTATAAAAATTTAAAATATAAAAGTTAGTTCAGAATGCTAGTTTATCTCACAGTGACCAAGCTGGAGTTGGGGAATATATCGGCTTGGAAAAAATTTGGAAAAAAAACGGTAAAATTTGTTAAATTAGGGGGAAAAAAGGTCAAAAGTCGGAAAAAAAATAATATAAAATAATAAAATATATTAATTAAAAATTATAAAAAATTTAGAAACAACAGTTTTTGACCAAATTTGGGTAAAAGTCAGAAAATTCGGATATAAATTGCAAAATTCGTGATTTATTAGGAAATTCGCAAATAATTCTGATTGTATTCATTCTTTATAAAAATCCGCAAATTATTCATGACATTTTTCAAAAAGTCGGCGAATTTGGTCACTAAATAAAAGTTTTTGACCAAATTTGGGAAAAATCCGGGAAAAAGATAGAAAATTCGGACATAATTCGCAAAAATTGCTATTTATTCGGAAATTAGCGAATAATTCTGATTTTATTCATTTTTTTATAAAAAAAAAAATTGTGAATTATTCGCGACTTTTTTCAAAAAGTCGGTGAATTTTGTTACTATGGTTTATCTTCATTAGTGCAAGAACTCGTGGATAGGGAAAGCTTTTGAAGACAGAAACTGGAAATACCACTGACCTGATCAAGGTGTTGACTTTCTTGGTCTGGATATCATACATCTTCTTCACAGCCGCTTTGATCTTTTTCTTATCTGCCCGGATATCCACAATGAAGACAAGTGTGTTGTTGTCTTCTATCTTCTTCATGGCAGACTCCGTCGTAAGAGGATACTTGAGAATCTGATAGTGGTCCAGCTTGTTTCTTGGAGGAGCGCTGATTCTGGGATATTTTGGGTTCCTTTCCTTCTTCAATGTCTTGGGTCGATGAAAAGTTACAGAAGTGCGGATCTTCTTTGCTTTCTTTTTCAGGGTTGAAGCCCCTGATTTAACTGCCTTGGCAGCCTTCAAGGCTTGTGCTTTCGCATCGGGCTTCTTGGCCACAGCTGCTTGCAAATTATCGTTAAGTTTTAATATGTGATGCCAGAGGACATATATAATTTGAATCATATGATTCAAATCGTATAGTATGGAAAAACAATTCAGATTGTATATATGAATCATTTTCTATTCAAATCATATGGTTCAAGGTCAATCATATGATTCAGCTGGGAGCCATTTAAAACTGAAGCAATCATTTGTTATTCAATTTTTTTGTATATTTTGGTTAAGAAGCTCCAATAAACCGATTATAGTAGTTGCAAACTAGTAATGACGACTTTCTTAAATCTATACCAATTTAAATTTTAGACAAAAAAATATATGCTTCCGATATTTGACTGCATGGAGATGTTTAAAATCTTAGGCGCTTGGACAGAGTTTTCAAGATTTTCGAAGTATTTAGGCATATCAATACTTGTTCATGGTTAGTTCATTTTGTTGTTTTCTCTTTTGTTTTCATAAATGAGTGAATTTTACAACATAACACAAGTTGGGAAACAAAAAGTTATTTTCAAATTAGTGCTGTAGCTATTTATCATTTGTATGTTGGAGGCTTGGAGATGTATTATATCATATTATTAAAAAGAAAAGGATGTAGGATATCATTAATTAATCATGACTAATAGCGCATAAATTAATCATCAAGCTCAATTTTTGATGACTGAGGCTTTAAATTGTTATGTTATGAACTCATTGGTTTCCTTTTGGTTATATTGGATCCAATGTTTATGTTAGGAACTAGTTTTATTAATAAATTGGGGTAGATAAATGGTAATAGTTTCATTATGGGTAGATTAAGCATAATAATTTCATTAATGGCATTCTGGGAATTACCATCTTTGAGATTTAATACAAGTGAGTGTGAATGGGGAGGACATAAATCTGATTTCACATCATCCAATTCACCAGTTTGCCTCTTTCTTTTCTCTCCTCAAATCCTTTTCTTCTTCTTGCTATTTTCTTTCTTCTTATCTCCTCAATAAATGTGGAAACCTGATTTATTTTCATGATTCACCTATTTTCCGTAACCCATTGCTTCTTTTGTTTAAGCGTTCTTTCGTCAAAGAACTGTGTATTAGGGAGTTCTTTGTCGGAAATATTAATTTCCTTGTGTTTGTACAAAAATCTCATGATTTTTTGTTAGCTAGTGGTCGTGTGTGTGCATAGCATCGTTATTTACATGTCAAAACAGAAGGATGTATCTATGTATAGTGTGACGATGGTTCAATGTGATTGAATTCCGTGTTCGAGATTTGTGGTGTTATGTGATGTCCTTACATAAATATGGTGGTATTTGCAAAGATTATTTCACCGCACGTAAGATGTAAAGTTAGATACTACCGATAAAAAAAATGTAAAGTTAGAGATACTGATGAAAAAAATGTAAAGTTAGAGATTACTGATAAAAAAATGTAAACTTAGATGTTGCATCCCTTTTCAGTTCTTTGAGTGACCAGATTACTTTGTTGAAAGTAAATGCCATTCACTTGTCTTCAATGGGCAAAATCTATTTGTGTTTTTTTATGACGAAAGAGAAGGATCACTTGCTTAACTTTGAGAAGCCACCAAGTAATGTTCTTATCTATTCGTGTGTCTCTCCCACTTCCTAGTCACGCATTATTCTCAAAAGAGGACTCAACTCCAACAATTCCACAAGCGACTTGGAAAAGGGAAGCTCAATCGGTCGGCCCAAACTCTCTGCCTAATCCACTGTCTACTTCCCTATCAAACAATCGGGTCCAAGTTGTTAATACCATTAAGTCTTGCTTCTTCAATGCTTCCGGCTCAGTTACGAAAAAGGTAAGTGCACTTGTACTGATTCCATTTCTCAGTTTGTGACATTTGACTGCTTATTTCCATCATTCTATCAATTTGCATTTGATATTCATTATTCCTCAATCTATATGCGATGCACTTTCTCATATTGTTTGGAAATGGCTCTGACTAAGAAGATGTCTGCTCTTCATTCCAATAAAGCAATAACACACATGACCTCATCGATTGGCCTAAAGGGGCCTTTGTAGTTAAATGTGCAATGTTAAGTATCTTCCCGATATGGTACAATCACAATTGATCACCTAACAGTCGGTTAGTGGCACAGGAATATTCTCAGTCATATCGATTACTCATAGACTTTTCTTCCCGTAGCCAAGCTCAACTCCATTCACATTATTATTTCTCTTGAACTGAATCTCTCTTGGACACTCTTATCAACTTGACATCACGAATGCATTCCTTCACGGTAACTTACAAGAAGAGGTTATATGGATTAATCTCTAGGTTTTGTTGCTCGAGGAGAGTCATCATCATAGGTATGTTGCCCACGGAGCCACTCTATCAACTTGAAGTCAAGAATGCATCATGGTGACTTACAAGAAGAGGTTTATAAGGAGTCTCTAGGTTTTGTTTCTCAGAAAGACTCATCATCTTAGGTATGTCGCCTACGTAAACCGATAAATGGCCTTCAACAGTCTCCTTGGGCATGGTTCAACAAGTTTAGCAAAGATGACTCCTATGGTCTTCATCATAGCCAAGCAAACCATTCAACGATTTATTCAACTGACCAGTTGGTGATATATATTGTATACGAAAGGGCTAACCTCATTCACATTTTGGTTAACTGTAAGCAAATCCATACCGTATGCATACGGTCAAACTAACTCCCAAACACCCTTTGTTCGTCTCCTATGGTCTTCATCGTAGCCAAGCAAACCATTCAAGGATTTATTCAACTGACCAGTTGGTGATATAGATTGTATACGAAAGGGTTACCCTCATATCACATTTTGGTTAAGTGTAAGCAAATCCGTACCATATGCATACGGTCAAACTAACTCTCAAACACCCTTTCTTGCTATTGAATTAAACAAAATCCCAATGAAACAAGTATTTTGTGGCCGATACTGTTGGTGGTGTATGTCAACGACATTGTGGTTAGGGTTGTTAATATACATGGGATACAACGGGTTAGCCTCGTATCACATTTTTGTTATGTGTAAGCAAATTTGTACCATATGCATACAGTCAAACTAACTTTCAGACACCCTTTTTGCTATTCAATTGAGCAAAATCCCAATGAAAAAAGTATTCTGCAGCCACTAAAAGCAATCAAACATACCCATAGTGTTGGTGGTGTATGTTAATGATATTGAAGTTAGGGTTGTCAATGGGTCGAATCGACTCGACGCCTACCCTCTCGACTAGATTTTCTATTCGGTTCGGGAACATAAACTTGACCCGCCATGTCACTTGACATGAGGGGACTAACTCAACCTTCGAGGCAGGTCGACTCAAATGTTGGGTTGACCGAATATTTTTTATATAAAACATACAAAGGGATTGAGAACATTAGGGGATTTTCAATCGAGTTGAGTAGGACCCATCGGATCAGGTCGGTTCACTTTTTCTAGTCGAGTCGGGCATATGTTGGTTCCTCATTGGGCGACCAAAATTTTAGCCCGACGGAACCCATTGACAACCCTAATTGTGGTCACTAACTGTGATAATAAAGGTATCAAGTATCTCATCAATTGATACTTAATGGAGCATTTTTTCACCAAAGACCTTGGACAATTTTGATATTTTCCTTGGGATTAAAGTTTCGAAGTCTAAAGCAGAAATCAGTTGTGCAATGAGGAAGTACGTAGTTGATCTATTGAAGGAGACAAGGCTGTTAGGAGCGAAACCTATCAATACTCCTATGGATCCTAATCAAATTGGTCATTGACCTACAGAGAGATTGTTAAGAACCCTAGTCGATGTCGTATATTGGTAAGTAGACAGTAAACTTATTTACCTCACAAAAACTCATACAGATATTCATATGTTGTCAGTGTTGTCAAAAAATTCATGAAGACTCCTCGTGCAATATCTAAAAATTGCTCGTTGTGGTCTTCTATAAGCCTAATGGATTCCTCGAAGTTGAAGGGTATTCTGATGTTGCTTGGGTAGGATCTCCATCTGATAGGAGATCAATCACTAGGTATTGTACATTTGCAAGACTTAACCTTGCCACTTGGAAGAATAAGAAACAAAGTGGTGTCTCTTGTTGAAGCTGAGTATAAGACCAGGCCAAATATCATGTTTGAGCTACTCTATTTGATGGCTACATTGTCGGTGTGGCTAAAACTATAAGTATGTTTGTATTTCTTATAAATAAAAAGTGGAATTCTAAATTCAACAATCTTCGAAATTTGCAAAGGCTTTCATTGTTATCCTCGGATCCTTACAGGCCTAGGTAAATGTGTTTAGTTCTACATCTTCATCATCACCATCGCCATTGTCACCTTGTACCATGATTCCATCTACTTGGGGTCAGCTTTGCAAGCCTACTTATCCACTCATTTTTGTATAAGGGTAAACTCCCTATCACTCTACAATCCTTCATGTTGCTTCTCACTACTTCCTTCGAAGACTTGATTGTTCTTCACCATCTCCAACTTCCTTGTATTGGTATCGTACAGCCCATTGTATAGAGGGCTGCTACAGGTTTTCGATGGATGTGTATGCGTCGGTGTCTATTCAATTTTATATATATATATATATATATATATATATATATATATATATATATATATATATATACATATCATGCAATATTCCATATTCAACTTGACCAAGATTTTTGTAAACACAAGAAACTGTTTAGAGTTTGGAATTTAAAAGACAAAATATTTTCTTGTATTAATAATAAGCTTCAACATAAATTGAATGCCTAGGTTGTTAAAGTACAACTTTTCTTTTGAAAAAATTACTAAAACCATCTAAATTGTAAAATTTCAAAAATTTGCAAGTTATAAAATAGGTTGTCCTTTGTCCTCTAAAAGACTAGTTCATAAAAAAGGATACAGACCCATCAAGTTTCCACATTGAATGACTCAAAAGAAAAAGTGGGTAAACAAATTCCCAAACAAACAGACCTGAGCTCCTAACCATGGTACCAAAACTAGGCCGATACTGATATGTACCAGTGATACCTAATGGTTTCAGCCTAGTCGGATACCGATGTTTATATAGTATCAGTATCAGGCTATCAGTCGATACCCAAATTGTATTAGCCAAACCACATGGTACAAGTTTTACTCAAAAAAAAAAAAATCAGGTATCATTATCGTCCGAATGTCGGAGGCCTATATGGTCTCCAATACCGACCTTAAATCCTTGTTCCTAATACACAATGTGGACCCTTAGAAAATGCTACCATACCTAGTTTATCTATTAGAAAAATAAGTTGAAAGAAACCAGTTGTTTAGGTCTATAAAAACAACTTTAAAATCCAAAACCTTCAATTGATGGTTACTACTCCAACTGTGTAGATGCAACCTTCTTGTGATATTTATCAAAGAGCTATTCAATTGGTTGAACTTGTGCTCTTAATACATAGATGGTGTGGACGATTGCTTCTAGATGAGCATCGCTTATAGATGAACATCGCTTATGATTTGTTTGACTAAAATGAAGCTTATGATTTGCTTGATTTGTGTGATATCGCTTCTGATTTGTTTAATTTGGTTTAATTTGTGTGTTATCGCTTATGATTTGTTTGATTATGATGAACAGCTGAAGCTTTATTACATTGGATACAGCTTATCATTTTTCAATGCTTATTTATTACATTGAAGCTTTAATTTTTGTGCTTTAATTTTTCAATTCTTATTATGAACAGCTGAAGCTTTAATTTGTGTGTAATGCTTGCTCTATTTCTTTTAGCTGTCAGTTTTGGCCAATCTTCTCCGCTGCTACTACTGCATTGCTACATCCAGCAATTTGAAAAAGGGAAGCCGGCCTATAAAGGCCAAAAATGACCAAGTAGCAAAAGTTGTTCTCTCACTACAACGTCTTCTTTCAATCACAATCACCAAGTCTGGGTTCGGCAAGGTTCAAACTAAAAACCTTTCGGCAAAATCCGGCAAGTTCAGGAAATATTTGGAGAAAAAAAGTAAATAAATAAATAAAAGAAGATTAAATAATTGAAAAAATCACATGAATTATTCGTGAATTTTAAAAAACACACGAATATTTTAAAAATTAGCAAATAATTCGTGATTACTATATATACTTTTTGAGAATTTTAAATTCATGAATTATTCCAGAAATTTTTTTTAAATTCAGAGAATTTGGTTACTATGGTTTCAATAGGCAATTCATGTGCATGTATTAAAAGTTAAGCTTCAGAACCCATTCATCATGTTCTCCAATGAAGCAAAATTGGTCTTAATCGTATTTTATTGAGAGAAAACATATTTTTGCGGAAAATTAGTCCATATTCTTCAAAGATTGGCTTCCCCTTACTCATTTTTTTTATATAACCATGCAGATGCAGAAGAAGCAGGAGAAGATCGGTCAAATAAAAGAAAATTCAAAAACTTCATTTTAATCAAATAAAGAAAAAACGATTCAACTAGAACCAGCGATCGACATTTGAATGAATAACAACTTAACCAATTGAGGAGCTCTCAGATGATTATAATCTACTTAATCAATGATTAAAACTAATTTAGCTAATGCAAGCTCATTATAAATCAATAAACTAAGAGCAATCCAATTACAAAAGGATAGAACTATAGAAAATGTCAAAATAAGAACAAGATCGATGGTGTACCTTTCGTAGGAGGAGCCATTTGGGATTTCAAAACGAATTCCGATTAGTGGATCGACTACAGAAGAAGAAAAAAAATGAAACAAGAATCAGTCTAAGAAAAGCTAACGTAACTAAGTTGATATAACGGCTTGAATTAAATCGAAACCTAATTTTTTGTATGGTTTGCTTCATTGGGTATGGAATTAGGGTTAAATAGTTCAAAGAAAAAAATTATCCAAAAAAAAAAAATAGAGAGATCAACGGAAACTGTCGAGTATTGGTGAGATCAATAAATATTAGATAAAATCCAATGGAAACGAGAAGAGATTGAAAGTGGCGTACCCTTGTTGCTCCAGTACGCTTGACGGAGAAGAAGATATTATTGTTTCAAAGAATCTGAAACGTTGGTATTAGGGTTACTGGTGGTAAGGCTCTCAATTGGCCGGATTAGGGCCGGGCTGGGGTTCACTTCAACCCGTCCCCACCTATACGGGCCAGGTTCCCAAAGTTTTCAACCTGGCCCTAACCCAGGCTGCGATGTACTCACCCCAAGTCTAGGCCATACCAGGTCGGCTTGGGCATTTTTCCGAGCTTCTTTTCGACTACTTTTTTCTAATAAAATTTGATTGGGCTATTTTTTGGGTATTATTTTTTAAGGATATTTTTCTAATAAAATTTGGTTTGGTTTGGTTTTGACTGTTTTTTTTTTCTAATAAAATTTTGAAGAATGTTAAAAAATTTAATTAAATAATTATAGAGGCTAAGGTAAATGCTTTTATTCAAATATTTCATGTTAATTTGTTGCACAAAGGTTATAATGGACAACGATTACACAATGATTATAACAGTGAATGATTAATCTCAAGACATTTAAATAAATTATATTTAATTAAAAAAAAAAAAATTTACAACTTTAAAAGGATGAGTATATATATATATATATATATATATATATATATATATATATATATATATATATATATAATATCTGGACCGGGTGCGGGCTGGGTGTTGGAACACTCAACCCATGCCCGGCCCAGATTGATCTGGGTTACAACATGTTTAGCCCGATACGAATACAAGGCCAAGTTTGCTTGATAAAAAATACCACTTTTTTTTAGTCGGGTAGAAGCCAAAATCCAAGCCAGTCATGCCCATTGAGGGCCCTAGTTGCTGGTTATATGAAAGTCGGGCATTACGAATATGAATGAGGTGGTATAACCATAAGGTGACTGACCCAGTCATGTCTGCGGTGACCAGATCAGCCCTTCTGTTGTGTTTGGGTTAGCTCTTTCTCTTTGAGGGCAAAGAGCAGCTCTTTTGCTCCGGCAGAAAACTACTTTTCGGTTTGGTAACACAACTCCTCACTCCATTTTCTCTGACGGAGAGTTATTTTAAGTGATAAATTACTCTTTGTCTGTTCTTTGCCACAACAGATTTTATCTGCTTTGACAAAGAGCAGGCAGAAAGCTGCTTATGCTCTTATAAGAGCTAACCCAAACACAACCTAAGTTCTAACCACTAGTGGCACCTTTTTGTTGTCATGTGTGCACATAGTTATGGGTAGCAATGGGCTGGGTAGCCCGCCCTGTCCGTTAGGGTTTCAAATATAAAGCTTGCGCTAGCATTTATAGCATCTTCAAAACTAACCATTGGATTACTGATGTGACACACATTTGAAGAGGAGAGAATGGTGGATCTCTCTATGCTTATCAAATTAAAAATATTTTTTATTTTTTTATTTCCTTAACTGTCGATGTCCCACTTTCTATTAAAATAATATTATATTTGAAGTAATAGTGACCCTTCAAATTTGAAACGGTTTCTCTTCAAATTTGAAGTGCCATGTTGGATTTGAAAAGCTCTTTCAATTGGGAGATGGTCTAAGATTGAGAATTAAACGGGTCAGGCTCGGGCCTAACTAGGCCTAACCCCTAAACTCGTCGGACTTTCATATTTGATAGGCTTATATGTTTTCACTCTCTTTTAATGTCTACTCTACCAACTATTTTTAAATTTTTAATAAAAAAGGATTTACACGAAATCTTATTTGTAAGAAAAGTTTTTGAAGAGGACAAAATTAAAAGCTTAAAGAAGTTGCCTTATCTCCACTCCCCTAATCTCATTTTATTTAAATCGTCATTCCCAAAGTTACATTCAGAGTTACAATTCGATCCAAATTTTGCTAAAGAATCAAGAGCAGAATTGACGTTTCTTTTGAAAATTTTAGGTTCTTTTCAAATAAAAGCACCTGAAATTTTGAAAACCTTTGCTCACTTTTATGATATCTCAGCAGCCAAATTGACATTTCTTTTTCATATACGAGCACCTAAAATTTTGAATACCTTTGCTCACTTTTATGATCCCAGATATCACAAAGCTAATGTCCAATAAATCATCTCCAAATTGTATGGCATTAGTAATTATTTGTGAGTCGCTTTCAAGAATTAGAGTGGATTGAAATCGATTCCCCTCACGGGCTGGTTCCCTGTATTGTTTTCGATCAATATTTCAATTTTTCTAACAATTAAAAATTGAAATATTGATCTGAAATAATACAAGGAATCAGTCCAAGGTACGAGAAATATCGCTGTTTTTAAATCAATATTTGCTCCCATCACTTTCAGCAAAGTGATCACCAATAGATTACCGGCAAACTGGTTCCAGATACAACGAACCGACTGTGTATTCTTATAAAGGATTTGGTGAATCCAATCACGCTATCCGAATACCAAATATTACAAGAAGGCTCTGATAAAGACCTTTAAAGAGATAACAAGAGAGAAGAAAGAAGACTTTATTGTGATGTATAAAAAAATGATTTTATATTCCTTAAATAGAAATTAAATGGTGTGTTAATGCACCATTTTCCTATAAAAATGTGTTCCAGGCATCCCTTCGAAAAAGACACACCACTTTGAGAAGAGACTTCTTTTGAAAAGACACATCACTTTGAAAAGACATTTCTTTTGAAAAGACACACCATTTTGAAAAGACATAAATTATAAAACTTTTAAATATCTAACAATTAGCCCATTCGCAATCTTTCAATGCATGACCACATATTCGGGTTGAGTATCACAGATGGGACAAGAGTCGCATAAATGTCAAATTTTTGTATGGAGAGGCTGATTTATAGGGAGGATATTTCGGCATGCTTTCCAAGCAAAAACTTTAACTTTGTTAGAAATTTTATACCTCCAGATTGCCTTCCATAAAGCATTGTCGGTTCCTATGTTGGTCTCTACAACAATCCTATTTTGCATCCAGGACAAGGATAGAGGGTATGCACTTCGGATAGAGAAAAGACCATTTGACTTATATGCCCAAGCAATTCTATCATGGTGGTGCTCCTGACTGAGTGGGATGCTAAGGATAGCAACGACATTATCTTCGAAAAAAATATCCTTAATCAAACCAAGGATAAAAAATTTGGATTTCTTTTCGGTTTCGGTGGGGGCTGAAACCAAAATTTTGGCCGAAATCTTCAACACCATACAAAATTTTCCGAAAATATGTGTTATTGTTTTAGTTTCGCTGGGGATCGAAATCGAAAAATTTCGGCCGAAATTTGAACCATGAATTAGACTCTCATTCCAGCAACGTGTATAGGGTGCAATAAGATCAACAACAATGTTTGAGGCCCTAGTTAGGATTGGAGGTAACAACCTTGAAAGTAGAAGGGTTTGGAAGCCACCTGTCTTCCTAAATGTTAATGTTGCTGCCATTTCCCAATCGTTTAATAGTTCCTCTATCTAGAACCTCCTTTGCGCTGAGAATATTCGCTTATGAACCCAAGGCAAACAAAGTAAATCCTATAGACTTGAATTATTTAATGGTAACTTTTTAGCCTACCCTCAAATATATTAGACTAGCTCTGGCGAACCCATCATTCGAGTCAAGTGAAGTAAAGAATCAAACTTGTAGCAACCCAAAAACGGTCGGGTCGGAACCCTCTGCCTATAGTCCTCCCTTTATTTAAGTCGGATCAAGTGATAGAAGAAGCGTGACCTCTTCACAACAACTCGTTGGGGAGATGGAGCAAGAAAACGGCTCCCTTTTTTGTCGCTAGTAGAATTTTATCAATCCCAGCACTCTAACGCTAATAGAATTTTATCAATCCCTTTTTCTGTCGTCGTTAAGGTGGAGAACTGAATCAAGAATTCTCTTTCTTCATCATCAATCGAATCTTGTATTTCTCGAAAAAGTGATTCGATTGATGGGATTTGGTATGATACTTATGAGATCGATGATATCGATGAGATTGATATTCAAATATTTCTTCTTAGAACGTATTGATTTAACCCCATAAGCGGGACCACCACCCAATAGCCCTCATTTTCATATTTTTCATTCCTTACCTTAATTTCGAATCTACACCTTTGATCATGAAATCTCGATTGCTTGTTGAGCCCTATGAATCACGTGAAAGTAGGATACTCCAAATTCAGGAGTCAAAGAGTTTCATAAAGCGTTCTTGGTGGAAAAAAATATGACTGAAAGATTCCACTGCATAAAATTTGATCCATGAATCTAAGAAATAGCGAGAATTCTTGATCTCTCTCAAGTGGGTCAGGACATCTCTCTTGCAAGGAGGCAGCGGGGATTCGACTTCCCCTGGTGGTAGGGTACTACGAAAGGACGTTGAACATGGATTATCAATAAGCCTAGAATTGATTCTTCCTGAGTCGATGCCCGAGTGGTTAATGGAGACTGACTGTAAATTTGTTGGCGATATGTCTATGCTAGTTTAAATCTAGCTCGACCCAATAATTCGCCAATCCATGAGGCTGATATACAAAAATTGTCCCCCTGAAATGCTTAATATGGAAGAAAAGAATAAAGAGTCTTTTTTTGTTTGATTATCAATCGATTAGTGCAACCGTAAAAATTGTAATCCTGCACTGCCCTTGCTTTCTCAGTTATACCCATCATCCTCTTCACTTTGTTTACGGACACTAGAAGGTGATTGTACGCTAAATGGTCGCATGGATATTCGTTGAAATTTGGAAGATCATCAACGAAGTCGAGGTGGGAGTTCTCGACAATGTATTTTATATTTGCGAAGAGGACGGTGGTGAGGATCAACAACAGACAGAGTTCAAAAAGTCATCGTCAGCATCCTGATTGAGTCTCTGAATGACATCAAAGATGTGTCCACTATTTACATTGAAAAACCTATATCGAATGGTCTGTTCTTCGAGAATATTGTTGGTGGAAGGGTAATGAGGAGGGGCAGTCATTCAAAGACCAGTTATCAAGGCAAAATCAAGGGACTGAAATTTGATAATGCCCTTCCCAAAATTTCAAATATTTTTCTGGACCCAGAACATGATGATTGTGCCCAGGAGGTTGTTGATGGCTATCACGACCTTTGGAGCCACAATGAATACCCCGAAGACCGATTCCTTAAGCAGATTCCTCGTCATAAATAATTCGGCACTTTGGAATGGTGCACTTAGTCGTTGGAGTCTTAAGAACCATCTTCAAAATATCTAAAACAGAAAAATGTGAATTTTAAAAAAGAATGTACTAATAATAGGAGCGGCGACGCTTCCATATACAGGCGTTACCGCTTCAAATGTTGGGGAACCGACGCTCCAAAACATTTAGCGCTGAGGCACCCACTCCCCAGATGAGGCGCAAATGCTTCATCTACGGAAAGGATAGCGCTTTTATTTAACATTTTTAAAATGGAATGGAAATAAAATGATACTCACCTTGTTACTAAATGGAGAAATAGGGATTCGCCGCTTTGATGTTTCTGACTACGCTCTGAAAAGATGATAATTGGGAGGGCAAAGGTGAAAAGTAAATTGTGAATTCGTAATTCACAAAATTGCCGCCTTAAATATTTTTTTCGAGTGGGAATCATGACCAGTGCACAACACGCTGCACTCTAATGCTAATAGAATTTTATCAATCCCTTTTTATGTCGTCGTTAAGGTGGAGAACTGAATCAAGAATTCTCTTTCTTCATCATCAATTGAATATCGTATTTCTCAAAAAAGTGATTCGATTGATGGGATTTGGTATGATACTTATGAGATCAATGATATCGATGAGATTGATATTCAAATATTTCTTCTTAGAACGTATTGATTTGACCCTATAAGCGGGACCACCACCCAATAGCCCTCATTTTCATATTTTTCATTCCTTACCTTAATTTCGAATCTACACCTTTGATCATGAAATCTCGATTGCTTGTTGAGCCCTATGAATCACGTGAAAGTAGGATACTCCAAATTCAGGAGTCAAAGAGTTTCATAAAGCGTTCTTGGTGAAAAAAAATATGACTGAAAGATTCCACTGCATAAAATTTGATCCATGAATCTAAGAAATAGCGAGAATTCTTGATCTATCTCAAGTGGGTCAGGACATCTCTCTTTCAAGGAGGCAGCGGGGATTCGACTTCCCCTGGTGGTAGGGTACTACGAAAGGACGTTGAACATGGATTATCAATAAGCCTAGAATTGATTCTTCCTGGGTCGATGCCCGAGCGGTTAATGGAGACTGACTGTAAATTTGTTGGTGATATGCCTATGCTAGTTCAAATCTAGCTCTGCCCAATAATTCGCCAATCCATGAGGCTGATATACAAAATTTGTCCCCTCGAAATGCTTGATATGGAAGAAAAGAATAAGGAATATTTTTTTAATTGATTATCAATCGATTAGTGCAACCGTAAAAATTGTAATCTTGCATTGCCCTTGCTTTCTCAGATATACCCCTCATCCTCTTCACTTTGTTCGCGGACAGTAGAAGGTGATTGTACGCTAAATGGCTGCATGGATATTCGTTGAAATTTGGGAGATCATCAACAAAGTCGAGGTGGGAGTTCTCAACAGTGTATTTTATATTTGCGAAGAGGACGGTAGTGAGGATCAATAACAGACAGAGTTTCAGACAATCATCGTCAACATCATGGTCGAGTCTGTGAATTACATCAAAGATGTGTCCACTATTTACATTGAAAAACCTATATCTAATGGTCTGTTCTTCGGGAATATTGTTGGCATAAGGGTAACAAAGAGGGGCAGTCATTCAAAGACCAGTTATCAAGGCAAAATCAAGGGGCTGAAATTTGATAATGCCCTTCCCAAAATTCTAAATATTTTTCTAGACCCAAAACATGATGATTATGCCCAGGAGGTTGTTAATGGCTATCACGCCCTTTGGAGCCACAAAGAATACCCCGAAGACTGATTCCTTGTCATAAATAATCTGACACTTTGGGATGGTGCACTTAGTCGCTGGAGTCTTGAGAACCATCTTCAAAATATCTGAAAAAGAAAAAGGTAAATTTTAAAGAAGAATGTACTAATAATAGGAGCGGCGACGCTTCCATGTACAAGCGTTACTGCTTCAAATGTTGGGGCGCCGACGCTCCAAAACATTCAGCGTTGAGGCGCCTGCTCCCCTAGATGAGGCGCAAACGTTTCATCTATGGAAGGGATAGCGCTTCTATTTGACATTTAAAAAATGAAACGGAAATAAAATGACACTCACCTTGTTACTAGATGGAGAAATAAGGATTCGCCGCTTTGATGTTTCTAATTGCACTCTGAGAAGATGATAATTATGAGGGCAAAGGTGAAAAGTAATTTGTTAATTTGTAATTCACAAAATTGTAGCCTTAAATATTTTTTTCGAGTGGGAATCATGGTCAGCATACAGCACGCTCTCAAGCGCCATAATTCTGACCGCCTCGCCCCCCTCCTCATTTAATGTTTTGACAATGATAATAAAATACATTCGGTCAGGCGTTGCTTTGCACAAACTAGTGCTACATGGCAACATTTTGGGCTGCTTCGTATCATATACGGAGCGCTAACGCTTACTGTTAATAGCGTAACGCATATTGAAAAAAGCGTCAGCGCTTCTTACTGAAGCACTAGCGCCTCTCATATGGTGTCAAGCTTCGTTTGACAGAAGTGCTATTAATGCTAAATATTCGAGCAATAAATGTAAAACATTCGACCAATAAATGTTATTCCCGAAGGGATGCCTCAAACAGTCATTTCAAATGGTAATGATTACCATTGAAAGCCCACTTCTCATTTAATACTCTAACGATGGTAATAAAAGAAGTAAGGTCGGACGCTAACGCTTCATTTTCATACCGTCACGCTAACACTTTGACATAGTCACAGATACACTTCAACATAGTCGCGTTAACGCTTCAACATAGTCGTACTAACGACTCATATCGAGGCACAAAAGCTTCGTACATAGGCAAAAACACAAAAGGATAACCATTGAAAGCCACAATGTCATGCGCTGCTTCTCATTTAATGTTCTGATGACTATATACATGATATTATGCCAAATGTTGATTTTTCTCATTTGGTGGGCGCTGACCGAAGCGCTAAGCTTCTTGATATTCGCGATAGCGCGCCGTGTAGGAAGTGTAATCGCTTCCTTCATAGAAGTGTAAGTGCTTCAAAATAAGTAGTCATCTCAAATGTTTTTTCGAATGTAATCATGACAAAATCACGATGTCAGGCACGTTTTCCTTTCTGATTTTGTCAATGATAATCATAGTTAAAGCGGGGTCAAATGAGAAAAGGGATGGACTGTCGCATCAGTGAAAGAGGAGCTACTATCGAGCTCCTATCAATATACGCAGAGATTTCTCAACGCTCGGGCACATATCCTTAATCCTCTTCATAATAAATGAAGTAACAAAAAGTCAAAAGGGATATAAAATAATAATGTTTTGTTGGGTTATTTTCCCATGAATTCACACAAGAAATCACTATTATATTCAAAAGGGTACGACATTTGCAACCTTATATTATAAAAGGGCATCCCATACGAGTCATTGACTACCATAAATCAAACGTTTGAGAAGTCCATACAGGAAACCCCGGGATTATGGACTACCTATCGGACAACCAGATGTTTGATTCTACATGGCATACATCCCCAAACATGACTCAAAAACCTTCTCATGTTTCACCCATGATCACAATCACATATGGAAATTTATGTCACGTGGAATCAACATCTGAGTGTCAAATAGGTTAGCCATGATCTCAAGATTTAGTATGTAGAATATTGGAATAGAAACGATTTCCATTATCTGATTCAAGGCAGTCAACAGCTCTTACAATCGAATACCCTAGTTGCCCTCATTAAATTTGAAGTTGCAAATACTTATCCTGTTTAAAATGATAAATTTACATAGCACTCGAGTTTCCATAAAAAACAATAAGGGAGATACAACTTCACATGATATTTGTGTTGTTCCGTATGCTTTTGAAAGAAAAATTGAACTTATGCCATATGGAACAACATTTATTTTAAGCCCTCTGATTTGAAAGTCATGATGTAAAGATCTCTAGTGACAAAGATTAGCATGAAACACATCTTTAATGATTCATTGTATTAAATTAGATGATAGAGAATGCTAGAGATTGTGTTTTGTACCAATGTTTGACACCAAAGAGTTTTACTTCATGACTTTCAAATCAAGCAACTTAGTCCGTGTTCCATGCATCATGGGCATGGTATCAAATATCAGCCGATACCGCTACATATCAGTGATACGTATCTGGTTTTCCACAAACCGATAGGTATCAGCACCGATACGTATAGAGTATCCAACTCAGTATCGGTATTGACCGATACGTATAGCCTATCGGTCGATACCAGTATTTTCCTTTTTTTCTTTTTTAAATGGGTTGATCCGTATCGGTATTGGCCAATTCAATTCGTATCGGTCCTCCAAGGACCGATACCCAATGTCAATACTGAGTTTGTTACCTTGGTCATAGGTCCTAAAATTTTATCTTTCTTTTTAAACTATGGGCAACGACATAAATCTCGTGTACAAGTTATAGCTCCCAAACAATAATAAGCCTTTATCTTTCTTAATTGAATGATAACGAGGTTCAATTTGTACGCAGCCGCTCTCCTTGTTTAGCAAGCATCGCTGTGTTGAAAGCTTCCAGATTCTGAAAACCAAGACCTCCCATAAATTTGGAATCATAGGTTGAGTCCCAAGCCACCCAATGGATGCCTCTCTTTGTTATTCCGCCCCCACCATAATCGAGCCATTATCATCGAGATTTCCTTCAGAAAATTTTTTGGTAATCGAAAGCAACTCATCGCATAGGTCGGAATGACCTATACCACCGCCTTTAAAATCACCTCCTTGCCCACAATTGAAAGAAGTTTCTCTTTCCATCCTTGGATTTTCTGCCATACCCTATCTTTGATGGATCCGAACAACTGCCTTTTGGACTTGCCCACTATAGAAGGCAAGCCCAAGTATTTTTCTTGAGTGGAGATCGTGTTGATAAAAAGCACTTGGAGAATGGCCTTACGATCATCATCACCGACATTTTTTTGCTGAGATAGCTGATTTATCGAGATTAATTTTCTATCTTGGGGCTCCTTCATAGAGATCTAGGATATGACCGATCTCTCTCAACTCGGCAATATTTGCCTTCGAGTAAATCGCACTATTATCTGTAAAAAAAAAAGGTGAGAAATAGTAGGTGCACCTCTACAAAATTTAATCCCATAAATGTGTCTGTTATTTTTAGCTCTTTTAAGAAGGAATAAAAAACTTTCATACAAATAATGAAGAGATAGGAGGATAGGCACCACGTTACCGACCACATCACCATTAACAAGAAAGGAATAAGAAACTGACGTGACACAACCTATGATGAGGTTAACCTAAGAATGTGTAAAGCCCAATTTGACGAGTGATGTGCTCTCCAAAAAATCCCACTCTACCCTATCATATGCTTTGCTCATATCAAGCTTGAGAGCACAATTCTCACTTTTTCCTTTTCTACTGTTTTTAAGAAAATGACCAACTTCAAAGGCAGTCAAAATATTATCGGTGATTAATCTCCCTGCGACAAAAGCGGCTTGATTTTCAGATATGATGGATGGGAGGATGGGTTTTTAGCCTATTGGCAAGAGTCTTCGCAATGATCTTGTAAATAACATTACATAGGCTAATGGGGCGATAGTTGGCTAAGGAATTAGGTTGATTTGTTTTGGGTATCAATGTAATGAACGTTTTATTGATATCGGAATATCAGCCCCCCCTCCCCCTTCCCTCGTTGAGATAATTTAGAGAAACATTAGAAAACACTCCCCAAAAAGATGCCAATATTTTTGATAAAATAATGCTGGCATACCATCTTCCCCAGGGCATTAAGCAGGTGCATTTGGAATAAGGTCATGTGGATCTTAGTTGCCGTGAATGGTTTAGTGAGGGCGTCGTTTTGGGTAGCAGCAACTCAACATTCAACACAATCGAGGGCCTCCTCGATCTATTCGATTCGGCATACTTGAGGAGAATAGGGATTTGTAATAGGTTGTAATAATGACTTCAATTTCATCGTCAGCAGTGCTCCTGACTCCGTTGTGATTTTTTAGGTCTCGATTACCATTAGGAGTGGAAGAAACCGGTGTTGCGATCCCCTTTCATAAGCCAGAGTTCCCTACCACATTGCCTCCACATTATCTCTTGCCGATCTAGGAGTTCATTTTCATTTAAGGTTCTCTCTAGCTCTTTCTATGCATAGGATCACGATTCATTGTGTTCCGCCTAGATAGATCCATAAGTTCTTTTGTTGTTGAATCGATCTGCCTTTGGACATGACCGAAGGTGTTTTTATTCCATGATCTCAGCTCCATGGAAGTTCTCTCCATCACCCTGTAGAAACTACCAACATCATCAACACTATCATAACCCAATCCGTTCCGGATGATTTCTTCACAATCGTTGGATCTCGTCCACATGGCCTCAAAACGAAAGGGTTTTTATTTAAATTTTTGTTTGGGAATCAGTGTAGAGGAAGAAATGCATCCATCTGATGTTGATCTCGTGTGAGCATGCCTTCCTTTTCATCTGAAAACACAATTTCATTGAAATCGGCTGCATATGGCATAGCTATCTGCTAGCCCCAACAATAGTAGGGTTCACCTGCTTTAGCAGGTTCCCATCCTCTTTGCTAAAATTATGTTACATGCTTTAGTAGGTATCCATTATCCTTGATAACTCTTTGTATTGCAAGATTTTATGCAAGATTTGCCTGTTCAGCGGTTTTACCCTCCTCTCTACTCACTACTTGACGGAACAGATTTTATTTGCTCTAGTAGGGAGTTAGTAGGGAGCAGGGAGGTTGCTGCTAGAGTAGGTAAATCCTTCTTTGTAGAGAGTTAGAAAAGAAAATGGGAGCCAACTGAACTCCGCTATGGCGGGGACTAACAAAGAACTATGCCATACATAGCCATCGTCGATACATACCCAAGGAAGAGAGCATTGTTGGCGAAGACATCTTAACAGGTTCCAGCTATGTACCCATTTTTGTAGATCTGGATTCCCGTAGAAGCCTGTAAACCTCCATGTTGTATAATCGGTATTTGTGACTGTGACATCTATGCGGGACCGAGATGTGGATTGGAGGGTGACATATAAAATCATTCTTCCACAGCAAGGCCATTTCCAACGTTCAAATTCAGTAGCCATTTGATTTTGTGAAATTTTTTGGATCCCATCTTGGTCTCAATGGATCAGAAAATCGAGATCTTCCTTCGTCACCAGCTGGCGAAGGCAATGAACTGTGCGAGGGTTCCCAAGCCCTCCACAGTTCCATCATAAATAGGATTTTCATGCTGAAGGTTGAATAGCAGCCTCTGCCGATAGTGCAACGTTGATGGCTTCCATTAGTCTAATTTCTCTTGAGATGACAACATCATCTAATTTAATCGCCTTCTGGGATATATGTAGATTATTGCGGTTGAGCTCAGCTTCTCCTCCATTTTCATGTATCTTCGTGGACATGGGGCCGTTACATGGAGGTGCATTAATTGGTGAGGCTAATACAACCAATGGGGCTATTAGAACATGGTGAGCCCTCCAACTTGTCCAGAAAACTGTCTAAGTGCATCAAGATCCATCGTCCGATCTATGATCAGAATATTTCTCCGATTTCTGAATTCCCATGCTCTGGGTCATCGGTGGGATGCATCAGATCACCTTGGCGCCTCATGGTGGTTCCTGGAGCACCCAACGTTGTGATAGCATCTACACCGTCTTCCCTCCGCTTCAATTTGCTCCTCTCTGGATTGTTCTGTAACACTTGCCCCTCGAATTCTGTGTCAGTCTACTAGTTGACTGTGATCTGACTGTGCTAGGTGACTGCCCGAGGTTAGCTCCACCTAAAAATATTGAGCACCCACCTGTAGATTGATGGGATAATACAATTTCTAATGACACTCATATGACACCCTTTTTAATTCAATTGGGTGTGCTAGTAATTAAGTAAAATCCACACCACATCTCACATCACATGAGAAGCTCGAATTTGCTACTAATTGATCCTGACCTGAGAATTGGCCCGAATTAGGGCCACGCCTAGGTGATGATGCGGAGATTATCATCAATGATTTAGATTTTGATAATCATCACAATGATGATCAACACATTAAGTCAAACATAAACCCCTAAATTCAAGAGAACTAGATGTAGGAACACTTTAAACTATATATATATATATATATATATATATATATATATATGTGTGTGTGTGTGTGTGCGCGCGCACGTGCGTGTGTGTTAGCGCGCGCCTCATGTGGAGTGAGAGCATTTCTTGTAAATAGTAAAAAAGTCCAAAGGCTATATCAGTTAATTTATCTAATTATTGGAATTAGAAATTAAGATTTTGCTAAATTCTAGCAAAGCCCAACCACAAATCTAATTGACTTAGTTTGGCTCAGGCTTAGACCATAGATTTCACTTTGGAAAAAATCTAAGATGTAAGATTGACTTGCACACGTGCGCTACAAGATGAGTTAGAAAAGTACACATTCACAACACGTGCACTACAAGATGAGTTAGAAAAGTACACATTCACAACAATTGAGGACTTTGAGAGTGGCAAAAGATAAGACAAAATGTAGGGATGGGAAGTGAGCCCATGTGGGCTCACAAATCCCATGCGCATGTGACCTTGGAGGAGAGAGGAGAGAGGAGAGAGGAGAAAGAGTGGCTTGGGAAGAGAAGCTGGGACACTTGGCAAGCTTCATGAACGCCTTAACCCCTCCACTCCTTGCAAATTTCGAATTTTTCTAGGGCTCCCTCCTCATTTTCTATCTTCTTCTTCCTCCAACCCTCCATTAGAGCTCTCCTTCTATAGACTTTGCTCTCCCAATCTAGTCATCCAACTTGATATCTAAGACCACCAAAAGACTCCCCTACCTCTCTAGTCTCACATATATAAATCTGAGCCTCATCCTAATCCTTCTCACCACAAAAATCTAATCAAACCAGCAAGGAAGGTTAGAAGATCAAAGGTATAGTCTTGGTTAATTATAGTTTGATGTTTCTACTCTAGTTGTGTAGGATTTTTTGTATAGAACTTGGATTTCTTTGAATTTTTTTTAAAGCATTTTGAAAATTATGTAGCTTTGATGGATTGAACCTATGGTGACCTTGCATGTGATCTCCATGATTATACATGGCCATCCAATGGTCCAAAATCGATCAAGCTTGGACTAGGTCCAAAACTAGCTAGCTTTAAATTTGCCATGAAAATTTCTAGAATCTTGTTTTATTGATGGTTTTTCCATGGATTTCGATGTTGGTTTTTGTTAATGGGAAAAACTGGAGTGTGAAGGTGGTGTGTGTGATTGGAATGATCACACACTACCCTCACATAATCCATGATGGTGATCGAATGGTCTAAGATCACTCATGTGGTGATCATGGTGCAATTGGAGCTTTTAGTTGAGTGCATATGCCTTTAAAGGTTTAGCATGACTCCTCCTCCATAGGCCATCACCTTAAGAACCATATGACCCCAGAAATCTAGAAGAATATTGGTTTTACGATTAAATTCTTTATAGAAATCAGATGGTTTTGATCGAATTTTATTTATTTTGGCATATTCACAAATAGAGCTTTGAAACTTTAAAGATTGTTTTATTGAAATTCATGAGTCCATGCATGTATTTAGATGATTTATATCACTGTTTTGAATACTTTTTATTCCAGAAAATTTGAAGTTTAATCACTGTTTTGATCATAAGATTAATGGTTATAGATGCATGTGATTAAGAATTAATGCTTGATTTAGATAACTATGCTTGGTAGTTTTGAGTTAATCTAATAGGATGATCATGATTAAATGTTAGATGATTTCATTTACTGATATGCATGATTTAAGGCTTAGATTCCAGAATTTGTATGTGATGAACTATTGATTTTGATCATAGAATTAGTGCCTATAGATGCATGTGCTAGAAATTGATAGTTTAAGATGGTATAGTCTGAAATTTTGATTGGTTCATCTAGTAGTATTAGAATTTATGATATGGAATGGCTATCATGAAAACATTATTATTTTTTATCCCAGAATTTCATGAATTGATCACTGATTTCATGATAGAAAAATGGATGATTATAGATGCATGTACTAGGATTTGAACTATGCAATAGTTTAGTATGATTGCTTAAATATTATTTTGACATGATAATTAG
This sequence comes from Chloranthus sessilifolius, assembly GCA_021018995.1. NCBI lineage: Eukaryota > Viridiplantae > Streptophyta > Magnoliopsida > Chloranthales > Chloranthaceae > Chloranthus > Chloranthus sessilifolius. The sequence goes on along the minus strand of CM037595.1, from coordinate 9,582,778 downwards.
TGAAAAAAATGAATGGTTGTGATAAATGATTTTAGAATTTTGTTCTGAAAATTTTCTTTAATATTTGATCACTGTTTGATCATAGAAAAATGAATGGCTATAGATGCATATATAGGAAACTATAGTATAGGATGCCTAGATTACAATGTGCTAATTGCTTGGTCCTATAAATGATTTAATTGCTTGAAAACTCGTGACTTTGATTGACTTACGGCCCTGATGAGTTTTCAGACTTTGGAAACTCATGACCACTTTTGATCATAACTGATCAATGGTGATCGGTCATCACCCGATGGTCACCCGAAAAATTGAGTAAGATAGACCATAGGGAAATTGATAACTTGATTAAGATTTAATCAAATAGTGATCTTGAATGAATTAATTTTTGAAAAACTGATTACTGAAATAATAATGTTTTCAAAATGAAAATGTTCCCAAATTTCGATTCGATCAGATTGCTCGAAAAGGCTAGACCGAAATTGCCCGATATAGGACTAAATTTGTATTTGACGAATAGGATAGTGGCGGCGGTATTTCGTGTCGTTATATCGATAGGGCAGACTTAGAAAGGGATCTCAATTGACATGTGATCTCTGGAGTCATCCCAAGTCAAAACCAGACTTTGTGTGTGGCATGAGATGGACCACTTGGTGGACCCCATCAATGGCCCAGCTTGTAGGCCTTGAAGCCCATAGCAAAATAAACTCGGACCTGGGCGTAAAATAGTAAGAAACGGGTTGCAGAAAAATCCCAAATATTTCGTAAAGATAAATAAATGGGGTTTCTGATAACCACGCTAAAGATTAGACCTTAGATCCCCGTATTTTGATCTATACGGAGTACGGAGTACAAGGCAGCAAATCTGCCCTGTTTGCACTAGAAATTTGGGCCTCCAAAAGGCTGGAATTTCATGTGCAAGAACTCCTCAAAAAAATATGTAAAAATTTAGGGTCAAACCTTGACCTATTTCTCAGACCTGTGTGAAATTTCATGCAAAAATTTCACTCACCTTAATGGCTAGAAAATCCAGAAATTCATGGTGCGAAACTGTGTCAAGTGGCACACAGTCAGCAACCAGAATTGATCCCTGATTGGATGGACCAGATTCCATCATGATCTATAAATAATCAGTTCTGAAAATGTACAAAGAAAATGAAGCTAACTTCTAAATATTTCTAACAAGCCGTTGTATGTCCGATTTCGTTACCGGCACTAGAAGTTATTGACCGGACATTGAGGACCATTTAATTTGGTCTGATGACCTATTAAGGAAAGACAAACCTCAGTAATCTGGTGACCATGATCAGACCTGACTATATTTTTGAGAGTCACCACCTGAGAAAGATGCGATTATCGATACTCTTTCACCTAGTCTTTATTTAAAATGGTGTATGTTTTCCGCAAAGTGTCTGGTGCACTCATGAAAAAATCTGCAAAATTAGGGATTTCGTCAAAATCTGGATTTTTCCCCAAAATCCCCGTGACCATCTGGACAATATAAGATCACAGTGACCACTCTGGAAGCATTGTGAAGCTTGATGGAAGTTGACTTGGTTAAATAAACCCTGGATTGGACCTTTGATGGCCCAAAATCTCGAATATTAAAATTTTTTAAGAAAAACTAAGAAGACCCAATACCCGGCGCATGGCCCAGTACACCTTAAATAAACCTCCAAAGCCATGGCCCAGCCCAAAACTTTTTCAAAAAATTGATAAAGGCAACCCCTTAAAATTGTATACACCCGCTTCTAGACTCGGACCTCGAAAAGGTCCATACACTTAGATTTAGATCTAGTGAAGGTCCAAGAGACCTAGGAAATTAATGACCCATGGACCTCTAAACTTGCGAGTTTAGATTGGATTAAGTCCAACTACCCAACCCGAAAACCTGGTATAGATAAGTGGCTGACATCCTTATGCCTAGCTACTGAGAAAATCGAGTTAGACCATAGTTGAGATCACAGCCCATTGGGTGAGTAATTGATGAATCTTCAATTGAAGGGAATGAACCCAAGGTCCTTACCCCAATAAATAAATAAATACCTCTCTTGACCCTCCGATCAGCTTTATGAATCTCAATGAGAAAATGATCGCAACCTTAGGATGTAACTTGAATTTAGACCAATAATTCGAAAAAATATATCGAGAAATTTAAAATAAGGTAGTATAAACAGTAGGAGGAGATACCCACGATGAATGTCGGGAATTGTCCCCAATAAACAAAAAGAATATTAATACGCCAATGAACAGTCAAATGATTGACTCGACTCGGGTTTAGTAGGAATAGAATAGCGAAGAAAACTTGTAGAATAATTGGAAACGAGCACCCTGATGCCTTGATAGCAATTTGAGATGATTGATTCTCTTCTTATCGATGGCAATAAACATAAGTCTCTATTGGACTCTAAACTGAGGTAACACTTATAGTGTGAGCCGACGAAATCCTCCCCAATGATTAGGTCTTAAATTTCGAAGATTGATCAAGAATGATTGATTGATAACAATACTTGATTTATTGATTATAATGAATTGATTGATTGAACTGATTGATAGATATGAATCAGTAATAGATTGAATGATATGTGATGCCTGATATTGATATTGAATAAATATGAATAAAATGACTGGCTGACTTTAAGAGATAAAGCCATCCAAATTGATGTGAAACTATGACTCAAAATGATTACTGAACTCTTAGATGTATGTGTAAGATAAGCTTACTTGAATATGAGATACATTGAATGAAATTGAATTGAAAAATGGTAATTAAATTACCGAATACTAAAAAATGATTTCTTGAATATGAAGCTTTGAATATTGGGATTAATGATATTGAATCTTGAATATCGAATATCGAATATCGAGTATTGAATTAAATATGAAATATGAGATACTAAACTTGAATACTGAATAACAAACATTGAATACCGAAGATCTTATTGAATATTGAACATTGAAAAGGAAGTTATTGAAAAATGAACTTTGAGAATTGATTATTGAATATGAATATTGAGCTTTGAATATTAATTAATTGATAATGAATACTGAAATTTTGAAAGTGAAAAGATGATACTATATCGAATGTTGAACCTCATATACTTAACCGTTGTTCTTACGAACAGGCTCATATAAACACCCCATATTCAGGCTCATATGAACACCAGTAAATTGACACTTAAATAAGTTCATAAATTTTAATGTACATTGTAAATCTTTTAAGCTTGTTAATCCTTTAATTGTGTTATGTTGTTATCTTGTAAAATGTCATTTCGATGTTATAACTGCAATTCTTACATCATAAAGTGCTATTATTATATTGTGAATGTTTTTCCTCATGCTAGATAGTAATTGTATTGTACTTAGAATTTTTCTGTCTAGAGGTAGTTTAATTTTAATTACTCCATTGATATCACATTATGCTGGAAACCTCACTTGCACAATCACACATGGAATTCTCTTACATTAACTGTATTGGAAATCATAACTTAATTGACTAAGACTTTATTAAGCTTCACCGCTTACGATCGTTTCATGACCCAAAAATTTCAGAGGTCAACCAGTAGCCACCCAGTCAGAGCTAGAAGAGCTGGACGAGGAAGAGATCCAAGAGCGATTACTGAGTGGATAGTTTGAGCTCGTTTTGTCTATAGAGCTACCAACATTTGCACACATGTGGCCGATTCACACTTGATTTTGACAAGATCTTTCTCCTTCCTTTTGTTTTTGTTTAGTCCAGTACTTTTAAAAAATTACAGATGTATCTTTGTATTTGAACTTTTGGTAAATATTTGCTTTTAAAAGTTAAACTCTTTGGAACTACATTTCTAATTATCTTACTTACATGAGTAGGATTATTTTTATGTTAAAAGTTTGAGAAAATCGAATTTGCCCGATCAGGTTAACGAAAATAGGAAAAAAAATTAAAACGCTTCCGCAATTATTGAAAAAGAAAAGAAAGTTTTCCGCAAAACGCTTCTGCAATTATCGAAACCTTTTTCGCAAGCATTTTTCGCAATATTTTAGGAAAAAAAAATGATAAAAAGAAAGTTAACTGAATCATAAAATGAAAATGAAATCGAAATCGAAGTTTGAATAATCGAATTGGCGTGAGGTGCGCCGCGCAGACCCGGCCCGTAAATTGATGGAGTGCAAGGCTTGGGGCTGGGGGGCGTGAGATGCTCAAGTGGAACGATGGAGCCCCAGAACTCCTAGGAGATACTTTCATGCAAGGGCCATATTGGTCCTTAGAGCCATGATCAATAAAAGAGCAATCACGATCATTATGTCCAATTCTCCCACAAGAATAGCAGAATACAGGCAGCCGTTCATAAGTGAAACTGGTCCATTTCTCCAATCCACCCCATTTGAGAAAAGTAAACAAAAGGGTTATGGAAGGAAAGTAAACAAAACGACAGAGGGAGGAAAAAGGAAAACTCTTAAGAGGGGATTTGGAAGGAAAGCAAGGGAGGCAAGAAAGGAGAAAAAGGAAAGCTCTCACAGAGGGAGAGAAGAAACTCCCGTAAAAGCTCTGACTTATGCATGACCACTTTAGGATTAAGTGCTGTAACTTCATGATAAGTCCACACCAAGGATCAAAAAATCGGATTTCGTTTCGGTTTCGGTAGGGACTGAAACTGAAATTTCGGCCAAAATCTTCCCCACATTACATTAAATACTGAAAATTTGAATTTTCGTTTCGGTCTCCGAAATTTTGAACCATGGTCCACACAAATATATCCTTGTTTTCTTTGAAGGGTACGGCTTTCTCACCCGTTTAATAGGAGGGTAGCTACCCCTTCAAAATCGTTGATTGCTATGGATCTGATGATGGAGATCGTGTTTCACCCCGATCTTCCACACAATGGATCTTGAGATCATTTCGCACCTATAAGACGGTCAGTTTTTTATTCCACATTTCACATTTCCCTAAAAAAATGCCCCTTGTGCGCAATGGCACACATCACGCTCAAACGTGATTTTAGGGGCATATTTTGGGGATTTGTCACATGTGGAATAAAAAATTGACCGTCTGATAGGTGTGACATGCTCTCAAGATCCTTTGTGTGAAAGATTTGGGTGAAAAATAATCTCTGCCATCTGATCTGACACAATCAATGGTTTTTAAGGGTTCCAACGTGGGCGCTTTCAGAGAACCCGTGGGCATGTTTAAAGCTACCCTTAATAGTAAGTACCACAGTTTTTTTTTATGGATGATAACCATTGACTGATTCGAATTAGAAGATGGTGGTTGTTTTTTGTTCCAATCTTCCTCATTATAGATATTAAGATTATGGCGTGCCTATTAGACAGTCAAATGTTGATTCCACATGACACATGCATCCCCAAAAGTGACCTAGATCATGGGCAAAGGAGTTGACCCTCACTTTTAGGGCCGTGTGCCACGTGGAATCAACATCTGACCGTCTAATAGGCGTGCCATGATTTTAAGATCTATCGTCACTACAAAAATAAGGTGTTTTTGATAGTGGCAGGTTTTTGTTAATAGTGACAGTTTTTGGCTGAAGCTATTAGTCTTATTTTCTGTAGTGCGTGAAAAAGATTAGAAGGAAAAATAAAATCCATCATCTGATTCAAATTGGTCAATTGTTTCGTCCATATAAAATATGTGTGGTACTTACTATAATTTGTTTTTCTTGTTTTTTTTTTTTTTTTTTTTTTTTTTTTTTAAGTGATACGGTCAATCGACCGAGACAGCCTCAAGAACCGAGGAGCAGGCATGCATACACATATGACAGTTGCGGAGCAGCATAAGGGAGCACTAACTACAGTGATGAGGGTTAACTAACAGAATCTAAGTGGAGGACGAGTCTTGAATCTATGACCTACTCCATCACAAAGGAGAGAGCGTACCAACTGAGCTAATACCTCTTTAGTTGGATCATGTTTTCTTTCATATTGCGGTTTATAGCCCAACCTGTCATAGCTTGAATCATGTTTTCTTTCTTGAGTCAGAATGCCTTGTCGTCATCACAAATTTTTAGATCGCGGCCTTCATATCATATGATACACTTTATTTATAATATTGTCACATGTCCAAAATGTAGCCCTTCAAAATGTGACCAGTTTTCAATCTTGCTCCGGAATTAGGTTGGTTACCATATGCCAACTCAGATGATCCAAGAGTATAAAAGATACATAATTTACAAACGATCCATTGAGAGCTGAAAGCATTTGGATAATTTACTTCTCGTCCAATTTCTTGACCAAGCCATCAAAGGCTCATTTGTTTATAGGTAAGCTGGGCTCATAGTGACCAAATGCTCCCACTTTTTGACAAAGTTACTAATAATTCGCAATATTTTTTTTTAAAATTGAAAAAAATCTGAATGATTCACAAGTTTCCTAATAAAATCCGAATGATTAGCGAATTTTCAAATAAAATCAAAATTTTCAAATAATTTGCGAATTTTTTGAATTATGTGCCAACTTTTCCATATTAGTCAAGAACTTTTATTTCTAAAACTTTTTTATATGTTTGTAATTTTTTATTAATATATATATATTTTAATTCTTTATAACTTATTTTTTCCAAATTTGTACCATATTTTTTCTGAATTTGATGAATTTTATCGGATTTTTATAATATTTTTTTAAATCGATTTAATCCCGAACCCTGACTTGGTCATATGGCTGGGCTCCAACTTGCAACATTGAGGTTGCAATATTTTCAAACCTTCTATTGTGCTACAAGCCCAAGCCATTCATTGACATTAACGACTTTGGTGCCTTATCTTTTTTGACTTTGGTGCCTTATCTCATAAGACTAATTCACAATCCGTGCGATGTTGAGGAGAAAGTGGTGAGAGCACCGAGAGAGCCACCACATAAGGGTGGGAGCCTCTTGGGTCCTTAATGCTCCCTCTTTCCACTAATTTATTGTTTTTGAATGGTCAATAACATCATATCAAACTCTAATGCCTTGTTTGTTAACTCGAGTTCTGGTGAAAAATCGTTGAAATTTGAAATTTCCTACAAAAATGCGATTTGCAAGTGTGTGGCAATAAAGTGGGTTCCACTTATTCCGAAAAAATAGAAAAAACCCCTAAATTTTGATGGAAATTTATTTCGCCCACAATTTTGGTAAATACGAGAGCAAGAGGGGCCTCTCGTCTTCTCCTTCGTCAACACCGAAAGCAAGCCCCCCATCGCTCTTCCCCATTTATAAGTCTTCTAAATCTGAGTTACATGATCGTGTTTCTTTTCAAGGATGCATGCAAAGGGGAGAGCGTTGAGCACCACGATCAATCTGTTCAAACTCACGGATCGAACGGTCTAGCATTCTCGCCTCGCCGTAGAGGACGATCAGGTGCGACGCGTACCACTTACACTACAAAAATAAGGTGTTTCAGCGGCACTTGCTGTTAAGGCAGTTTTTGGTAGTGACAGTACTAATAGCGACAGTTTTTTGTAGCGGCAGGACTAATAGCAGCAATTTTTTATTAAAAAAACTACCGCTAATAGTCTTAATTTTTTTTGTGTTAGTTGGTTGATTGAAGCTGGATTTCAGGCCGTCGATGAAAGATCGGATGGCATCGAACGATCTGGAATTGTGGAGGTTTGAGATTGCGATCGATAATGCTATTCTGTCGGTGTAGGATTCTATTAGGGTTTGTTTGAGATTTGAGGAAGGAGAAGGGTTTTAGGGGTTTATGGATTTATGGAGGATGAGAAACGGCGACTAGTGAAGGCATGGCTGAGCATTTGGGGTTTAGATTTTTTGTGAGAGATGATGATTTAGTGGAGGAAAGCTCCAATGTGAAGCAGGTATAAGATTGGTTGTGCTTGCAGTTGGTGACGGGCATGGAAGATGAAGCGAGGCAAGTGGTTTTGCAAAAGGTTTGACACTCATCGTCTAAGATGGACTTTCTTTCATTTTATGAAGCCCTGATATCCGAATAAGTCAAATTTGAGAATCCTACTATGTGATTTGGAGGGCTGTCAACGGGCCCGGCCGAGATCGGGCTTGGCTTTTGGAAAGCCCGATTATTCTTTTCTCTATAAAACAAGGTGAAACCCAACCTGATTTGTAATTGGGCCAGGCTTGGCCTGAGTTTTTACCTTAAGTAAATTGGGCTTCATAAGCCTCGTATTGGCCCAATTATTTACCTTAAAAACTAGGCTTGAAGCCAACATGGTTATAAAATCAATCGGGGTTTGGCCTGAGTAAATTTAGGCACATGCTTATTTTTTAAAACATAACCCGACCAAATCAGGTCATGAATCTGCTAATTGTCTTTGACTGTGTGAAATCAAATGATCGAGATCGCATGTCGTGCCAAACTTAGGCAAGAAAGATCCTTATATCATGGCCTTCAAATTAAACGACTTAGATAGTGTCTTACGTGGCACAGATCTCGAAAATGTCAAAAGTCTTTCTTCTAAACGCGTGCCACTGGATTAATCTCAGGTGCAAGTTGTAGCTCCACAAGAAAAAATGTTGATTATTGCCGACAGCCCTAACCTACCCAGAGAAAAATATTAAGGACTATTACAGGCAGCCATATTTACAGGCAATAATGTTATTCCTGGCGGCTTAATCCACAGAAAATATAGTCAATGCCGGCAGTCCCAAATGGAATAGCCGCTGGCAAAGGACTCTTTCGTAAATTTAAAGAGCATCTGTGGCAGCAAGAGACCGCCGACAAAAAAGATACGGCCGCCAGTGATTAGAACGGTTAGCGATCGTTAAGAGAACATTGCCCCAACGGATCATAGTATAATCCGCCGGGAAAAATATGTTCGCCGTCGGCTATTGTGACGGTTAGTGAACATTAAAAAGACTATTGCTGACAAATCATAGCCGCCGGGAAAAAATACGTTCGCCGTCGACAATAGTATTCCCGACAATAGTAGCAACCATCCATCTAATAAATTGAATATGTCCAAGAGGAAAATGATTGGATAAGAGGGAAACGGTGGCACATCAAATTTTACGGCTTAGTAGCCAAACGGTTGGCAAAAAAAGTTTTATTGACCTATGACTTTATTTTTAAAAAAAACTTCCCATGAGGTTTTTTCTTCACCAACCCATGGGAAGTATAAAAAAAAAACTTCCCATGAGTTTTGTCAAACAAGGCATAATAGTAGTAATAATTGTTATTATTATTCGTGGGTTCAAAAGCATGGCGTGAACCAGGCTACCGGACAGTACGTCAAGTGCCACCAATTCTCTAAGGAAGTACTATTTGGATCAAGGTATTAAAAATCGGCCGATACGGATACATATCAGTATCTCGTATCGGTATTGTTGACATGCATCAGTCAATACGGGCCCGTATCGACCGATTCGTATTGGCCTCGAGCAAACCGATACCCGAGACCGATAATGATTTTGATACCTTGATTTGGAGACAGGGAATATATGGTAAAATGTGGTATAGTGAAACGTTTTACTATGGATTCAGTTGTTCGAGTGTGTTTAAGGGTGATAAATGTATTACCACTATTTACCATAAAATACCAAAACATATTATGTAACAACCCATATTTTTGGACTTTATTTTAACAGTTTTAGATGATGTGCCACACCGTGTATGGTGCTAATGCTCCACACCGGAACTCACCATCTTTTAAAAAAGTTTTGATTTTTTCTACATCAATATTAGACTCATTGCGAAGTACTCGTCGATACGATTCCAATAATATATAATTTATCGATTTTCGATAAGAATATAAAAAGTTATGCCTGTTTTAAGTGATAAAATAAGTTAAAGGGTATAACTATAATTTCGGGAGAGAAATACAATTTAGTTCGGTACTTATACAAAGCGCTGGAATGAAACCTTTTCTCAAGATATTCAAGTCATGTATGAATTCTTTTTCTGTGAAAAAACTCCTATTTTATTAAATCTCTTATGATAAGTCTTAATTAGAATTAACCTAAAACTTTCTACCATTATAAATAAAACATTAGAAGCTCTTTACTCTCTATAATCAGAAATTATTCTCTCCCAATACTTAGACAAACCGACGACTTGGGCATTGACCTTTTCAACCCTAACCGTCGTAAATCAACCGTTCACGCTTTAAGAGGTGGGTACCCATCAATCTATCTTATTCTTCTCAAATCCCGTCACGTAGGATGTATTCAATCACGCATCGACGAGGTTAAAAATCTTATTTAAATCTAAATATCTCATAAATTAATCAACCTATATGTTTAATATTATACTTTCCCTTGAAAGTTGTATATTGGTCAGTTTATATGTTGTTTCTCTTTTCTTTTCAAACAATCCCTTTGTTTGGGTTATTAATATTTTACCTTCTATCAGGTCTGAATATTTAATATGTTGTCTTCCTCTTAAATTTACATATTTATTAGACATGAATATCTTTAAGTATGATAAATATGCATATTTATTATTTTATTTTTCTATTAAAGTTACATGATTTGTGAGTCGGGTTTATATTTTATTTCTCTTTTCAAATAACTTTTTTGTTTAATTATTTAATATTACACTTTTCTATTAGGTCTTCATATTTAATATTTTATCCTTTTTTAAATTTGTAAAATTAATTAAACTCTAATATTTGTAAATCTAATAGATTGACTTAATTGGAATAATACCATATTGATATTGTTTATTTCTAAATCTATATAATTAGTAATTTACCCTTTTACTAAAACCTATAATGACATATTATTGTTACAAGTCTATATTATTATTTATTTAAAATTAATTAAGCTTAAAATTAAATAATATTCTTATTTTATTTAAAAGAATAATAGATTGCATCATCTTGAAGTTTCAAGTCCGAACTCGCATCTACGAACCCAAATTCGCGGCCATGAACCCAAGCTCACGACCATCGATATACTAGTCCCGATATTTTGGTCATAACTTTTTACTCTGATCTCGGATTGACGCGATTCTTATCGTATTGGAAAGAAGATAGCGAGCTTTATAACCTTGTGTGAAATAGTTATTTCACGAATCTGAGGTTTTAGATGTCAAAATAAAATAACAAGTCGCGTTCAGTTTTGAATGACCCAAGGCTACACAAATTTAGTGTTATTATCTGATTTTCATGACCAAAGTTTCTGTTTATATTATATCTTAAGGTCTTTTGATCAATGATTATGATAAATCACAGCTTAGTAATTATAAATATATTTTAATTTAATTATCCAATTATAGTAATCTATCTATATCAATTTATCGCTTGAAGGCAGATTCGCTGGTAACCCTATTGTATCTTCGTTTATCCGACGAAGTGGGGGCGTCTATTTTCTTTAAGACAACGTAGTGAACTACGTGCCTCGGGGTCATTATCAATACTATTTTTTATCAATAATTTAAAGACAATAGATCGTTTTAATGGCTCAGAGCATAAGGTTCATGAATCAAGATCTCATAGAACTTGACCGATTTTGCGAGTCAAATTTCAAAAGATGGCAGTAAAATGTGTAACTTTTCTTATGACAATTCAAGATTGCTTGCATCCTCATTACACCGCATCCATAAATTTCTGTAGCATTAACAGCAGCAAGTACGACTAATGGACGGTCAAATGCTCTACTCAAATAACTAGAAGATGATCAGAATTGTCGGAACCACATCCTCAATGCATTGAACGATAGGTTATTTAACACATTCTATAAGTGCACTATTACTAAAGATTTTGATGGTCATTGTCGAAGAAGTATCTAATTGAGGATACAGGTACAAAGGGGTATCTAATATTTTCATTTCAAAATGGTTGGAGATAGACCGATTCTTGAACAAGTTCAAGAATTATAGTTTATCGTCACTAAGATAGAAGTCTTACGTATTTAATGAAGTGTATTAGACCCAATGTAGCATTTATAGGGGTAATTGAGTAAACTAGCAACCTAGGTGATCAGTCACATAATACGCCATTTTATAACACTCAACTTAGTAATGCTAGGACTTAGTTTGCTACTAATAAGATGCTTATATGCAAATATTAAAGAAAAATAGTAAAAGAGAGTCAAAGTGTTAATATTCATCAAAATGAACTCAAAAAATAGTAAAAAGACGATTGAGCGTAAGAAGACGATTCGCCACCTACTAAAAGCTGAGAAATCGTATTTTATGATTGAGCGCTACTACTAAAGCCAAAGAAGAGAAAAATGAGAAATCATAATTTACGATTCTTCATAAGACAATTCTTCAAAAAGCGATAAAATAGTAAAAGGCGATACAGAAGAAAGCGATCGTTTGTTATAGAGAATTGTCTAGGATGAAAGTCATGGCAGCTGAAGAAAGAGAAAATCGTGATTTACGATTTTCTAAAGAAAAAGTACAATCGTGATTTATGATTAGGGAAATTTACCTGATCGGCCCTGTCAGATACGCCTTTTACGTCAGAAGCCCTGTAGTTTCATCTTTACCCAAACCAACCAGCTCCAAGCCTAGCCGACCCTAAGGAGAGTAAAAGGTCCAAATTACCCCCTTCTATGACCTTCTTTAACCAACAAAGCATCCTCTTCTTCCTCATTTTATCCTGTAAAAAAGTTAGAGGTGTAAAACCCTAGACGACGTCTCCTTCCTTAGTCTGATCTGCTCCGATCTGCTATTTCGAAGAAGAAAACAGAGGCTTGGGAGAAAAAGCTCTTGCATTTCTTCATTGTGGCAAGAAGACCCTGCAGTTTGTCCTTGCGACGCGAGGTATCCTACTTAAACCCCATTTTCAGTTTATTAGTGTCTCTTAGTGATGCAGTATCTCCTATTCGTGTAGTATAAGAAAGGTCTTTATATCATTCGATTTGTTTTTTTAAAAATATATATCGATTGCAAATACAATCGTCATCGACTCCATATAGAGTCAATATCGATTGTATATAGAGTCGATAACGACTACATATACAATCGATATCGATTGTATATACAATCGATAGCGATTGTATATATAGTCGTTATCGATTGTATATACAATCGATATCAACTCTATATACAATCGCTATCGACTCTATATGGAGTCGATGACGATTGTATTTACAATTGATATCGACTCTATATACAATCGACTAAGATTTATAGTCGTCTTTTCTCTTTTGTTTCATCAGTCTTATGACCCCTTTCTTCTCATTCTTAAACAGACGATGACGGACGTGAGGATTCCTCTTCTTTGTCACTATGATGGCCTTCTTGTAAACGATGATGGCTTGTATGAAGGTGGCCGGTGGAGGCTTATTAACATTTCAACTAATATTTCTTATGAACAATTCATAAGGCGAATGTCTGCTGTCAGTTTGCGAAGGCGAATGAAATAATTTCCACAAAGTTTCATATGAAGATAGTGAATATGCCTGTGGTTGTCGACATTTTAGACTCTGATGATTTGGCCACCTTATTTACGTTTTATAAATTCGCGATGGACGTTATAAAAGTATTCATCATTAAGGAACCGTCATCCTTCCCAGTTGAAGCTGAACAAGTAGATCTCGGCGGGACTGATTTTGTGACTCATTCATTTCAACCATGTAAGTTTGAGGATGAAACTGTATACGATACCATCCCGTTAGGCGATGATAGTTATATTATGGCGAACGATGGCAATGGAAAAATAACATTTGATTTAAACGATGCTCCGATTGAATCGTATGATGACCCAGTAAAATACATGCATGGGTCACAACAATGCAGTAAATGGTTAGACTACACTTCAGAAAGGGTGGTGGATACCGACGATTTCAGTCATATCTTCCTCGATGGATGGACAACTTGGTTTACTCAAGACTTATGTTCTACCATGCCATCGATGGAAATTACCGGAGAAACTCAACCCCATGTCCATACACATGAGCACCCCTTCGGTGAATGGCCTAGCCAACCACGCCATTATCCATTCGGTGAAGGATCTAGTCAACCACCCGAGAGCACCGCTAGTAAATGGCGTAGTCATCCTCAAGCCACTAATGAAGATACCTTAGAAGAAGAATATAAATGCGAACCGGATGAGTTTATCAAAGAGGATCCGAAAATTTTTGTGAGAGACATTGGCAATCCCCTAGTAGACGGAGATTACGAAATATCAGAGACATCGGGCGACTCCTCCGATGAAGAGGTGGAAACTGAATATCAGAATTGGACGTTTAAAATTGGAGAGAAAAACTTTCAAATTCGGCCTTTGAGGACCACTAGTTATCGAGTGACAGCTGGATGCTACGAACCTGATTTTTCGTAGTGAATACATGCTTCTAAATTGACTGAGCTCGATTCTTTCCACATCAAGACATTCAATAGTACTCACATGCGGAGCCGCTAAGATCGGACCGCACGATCTCCGTAATGCAACAATCTCCTTCATAGCGAACTATGTAAGGGATAAACTTATGGAAGGATTCGACTACACACCGGCGTCGATAATGTTTGATATTGTAAAAGCTTATAATGTGTAAATCTCATATGCAAAGGCTTGGAGGGGAAAAGAACTTGCCCTTAATGATATTAGAGGCAGTTGGGAAGGACAATTTGTTGATCTACCGGCCTACGTGAAGGAGATGGAGATCGTAGATCCTAATGTACAAACATCCTTTCAACTTACTCTTGACGGAAAGTTTCAAAGATTTTTTTAGAGTTTTGGCCCATGCATCGGAAGCTACCGTAATACACTTCGTCGCATATTGCTTGTAGACGACATACACCTACGAGAGTGTTTCGAAGGGATCGTACTTATCGCCTCTGCGTAAGACGGTAATAGTCATATATTACCGTTAGCATTTACTGTGGTCGAGTTAGAAGAAGAGGATACGTGGATGTGGTTTCTTGAACGGGTAGGTGCGTTCGTGATCGGTGGGTTTAACGAAGATTTCGTATTTATCATGGATAGGTCGAAGGGTTTAATAAATGCGGTGAAACGTATCTTCCCTAACGCATATCACAACTACTGCATGCGGCATATGACAAAATTTGCAGCATAAGTATCCCAGGAACAATGTGAAGGGTCTATGGTGGTGCACCGCGCGTGCATATTCGAAAGAGAAATTTGATTATTTTATTAACGAAATGAAGAAAGATCCTGCTGATTCTCAGGTCGTAGAATATATTTTGAAAATAGATTCGAAGCATTGGGCACGCGCACATATGGAAGGAAGGCAGTACGATTCTCTGATTACGAATATTGCCGAAAGTTTAACCAGCGTACTAAAGATAGCTCGAGAGAGACCAATTATCGACTTAATCAGAACTACTAGAGAGAAAGTCGCCAATCATTTTCAAAAACGCAGAGAGATATCTGAGAAATGGACCACCCTTCTCTGCCTGAAAGCAGACGCGCATATGAAGAAGGTGTTGCAATGGGCCTGTAGAAAGAGAGTTCAACCATACGGGCACGATCAATTACAAGTCAATTCTGAAAATTTCATTCATCACGTTGACTTGGAACACATGACATGTAGTTGCCGCCGTTGGCACATTCATGGCTTGCCTTTCTCCCATGCCGTAGCGGCCATCAATCGAAGAAGTTACGACTACCATAACTTTTGTGAGAAATGATTTTTTACCGCTTGTTTTAGACAAACATACGACGAGCAATGGGTTCCCACCCTCGATAAAAGTCAATGGGAGTTCCAAGCAGAGCGACTCCCTGAAAATATGAAAGTGAGACCACCCTATTATTGCCGAAAGCAAGCCGACCGTCCGAGGAAGAGAAGGATAAGGTCTAAGGGTGAGGTTAGGGCACTACAGTGTAGCAGGTGCAATGAATATGGTCACAATCACAGGAGCTGCACGGCAGTGGGACCGATGGGTTGACAGTGCATATTTTAAATAATGATAGATTGAATGTAAACGAGAAATTCAGAATTCATATTTTTTTACTGTAATATAGTCTTTACCGATTAATCATAGAGTCGTCATCGACTGTATACATAATCGATATCGACTCTATATAGAGTCGCCATCTACTGCTTATAAAGTCGATATCGATTCATTTAAGAATCGGTATCGATCACTTATGCAGTCGATGACGACTCTATATAAAGTCGATAGCGACTCTATACAGAGTCGTTATCGATTATGTATATAGTCGATGACGACTCTATATATAGTCGATAGCGATTACATACAGAGTCGTTACCGATTATTTATATAGTCGATGAATACTCTATATGTATTCGATAATGCCTGCGATTTTTACTTTTTAACCACAACTACATAAAAATGGTGTAATTATATTCAAAAAATTTCATTAACAAAAAATATTTCATTTATATTTACAAAAATATTAAAATACAACCGCATTACTGCTGCGCCCCCTCCTTTTTATCGTCCTTCGCGAGTACTCTGCCATCACCTGTGTATGTAGCCAGTATATAGCTAATTTCTGTCCTGATCCTATCTATATCTGATTACGCGAAGTCAAATTTCTTCCCTATCATGAAGTACTCAACATACTTCACAACAAACACTCCACAATCACACGAGTTGGTCTGTCGGGGGAGGGCTTTGATCCGGCAGTCACTAGATGACCAAGGATAGTTCTTCGCAATCAGTGCAGTGGAGTCACTGTACAAATATAAAATCACGGGAAGGTATTGGGTCTGTTTCAAAATAATAGAAAGGAGTGTCAGATATGCTAAGCTAACAATGATAAAAGATATGCTAAGCAAAATATCTTACTAGCGCCTGTAATTAGGACACATATCTTTCCTTGGAGGGCCTATTAAATATAGGGTCGATGATCATTATCGATCGTTCGACTACCTTCACGATTGCAAGCGCCCAGTGTAGTGGTTGTTCTGAATGTATTGGCATAAATATCTACAAAAAAGTAATATAATCTCAAATTGTATGATAGAAAAATTAAAAAGAATAATTATAAAGATGATAAAAGTATACTACGCTGCATTCGTGAGCCAACAGATTCCAAAGCTCATTGAAGAAGAAAGTTTTCATCAGCTTCTTCCCTCCGGTCTCTTTTTGTCTATAGGCAGCCCACCGTTGAACTTGAACCTCGATCGATTGATTGTATAATTTTTCAGCAAGCAGGAACTTATTGAAATCTCTCAATTCATAGCCCAAGTACGTCAGCGCAGTAGGGTCCATAAGGAAGTTTTTGAGCTTTTTATCAGGATGAATTTTATCATCAATTACTTTCAAATGTCTCAGGTAGGCGCCCATAACCTGAAACCAATGCAGTTAGATTAGAATATGCAGTTAGAGTTAAATACATTATCGTTATCGACTCTATAAGTAATCGATGACGATTACTTAAGTCATCGTTATCGACTCTCCAATGAATCGATATCGATGAGTTACAGAGTCGATACCGATTACATAAGCCATCGTTATCGACTCTAAAAGCCATCGATATCGATTAATTTGAGAGTCGATAACGATGATGTAAGTCATCGTCATCGACTCTATAATGAATTGATATCGACTCTATTTCGAGTCGTCGACAGCTTTAACTATTATTGATTTTGCCTACAGTATGTTAAACTTACAAAGTTATCCAGGTACTGCGTGGCCACCAGACATCTGAAGGATTGCACCACCATCTTATACTTGCCGACAGTGCTTACATATTCGTTGCATAAATAATGGCCAACTTAATTAATCTTCACGATAAATATATAATAATAAAGTTAAGGATTCATGGAAGAATAACTTACTCGTCCTCCTTCAGAGGCTTGTTCCATATGTCTAGCATATATTTTTGCTCAGTCATTTCAGTGGAAGCTTCAGAGCATCTTCACCGTGACCCGGGACCAGGTAATGAGTGTCACCGATCCGAGCTCGATTGGTCCTTCATCGCCTTCTCGGTGCTTCTTTACGCTACCCCTTCATGCCTTAGGTTTGAAGGCAGTTACTTTGCTGAGTTTTGCTTGCCTAGGTCTTAAGCGGGCTCAGCTTGTTGGTGAGGCAATTGGGAAGAGGTTTCCTCTTCACCAGCAGGACCCTTATCAGTTTGAGTCTCAGGCTGCTCGTCAGTAGCTGCCGTCACATCATCAATGGGAGGAGGAACCTGATGCACAGGAGCTGATGGTTCCTTATCGACGGCCGTGTCGCACACCTTCGATATCAGCTCCTCAATAGCCACATCCTGTACATCGAAATAATTGCGCAAAATAAGAATTAATTTTTGGTCCCCATTTTTAAAAGTCCAAATCGATTTTAAATATAATCGTTATCGACTGTATATATAGTCGATATCGATTTTATATATGATCGTTATCGACTCTATTAGAAATCGTTATCGATTGTATATAGAGTCGATATCGATTGTAAATACAATCGATATCGACTTTATATAATCGATAATGATTGTATATATTATCGGTATCGACTCTATATACAGTCGATAACGATTGTGTATATAATCGTTATCGTCTCTATATACAGTCGATATCGATTTATGTTAACAAAGCTAAACATATAAAACCAAATTTCAACACATACCTTAGGTCTCGCCTCTAATAAATTTTCAAAGAGTTCTTTTATATTCGACTGGCCCTTTCTGACCAAAGAGTTGTAGTGATTTAACTTCTGTAACTCCGCATCCCTTGAATTCAGCTGCTCTTGGAAGGAGTTGCATAGTTTCTCTACAGAAGCGCAACGTTTAGCCAGGGCCTTATTCTCTCTCTCCAAATCACTCACTCTTTGGGTGAGCTTCAAGTTCTCCAGCGTCAAATGGTCGACTCTCCTCAACAAAGAATCATTGGAGGTGGACAGTTCAGCTGGGCTATCTTTCGCTGCCAGGCTCTCCTTAGTGGCCCCCCTAGTTCTTGACCGACCAACTCCCACATGAACAAGGCCCTTTTTCGAGGGGGGTTCTTCTGACGTCGATGCGTCATCTCATTCTTCCTCTTCAATATTCTCGACCAGAATGTAATTTCTTTTCTTCTTCGGCCGCATCTCTTCCATAGCTTTCTTGACCTGTTCTTTCCTCTTCCACCCAACCTCCTTTTGAACCCGTAGATATTCTCTTAACACGGGTATCTCTAATTCAAAGCCCTGAGGCACGAAGGGAGCGCGAACCTTTTGAAAGAAAAGGAAACATGGTAAATAATAGAATAAAATGATCGTATATATAATAAATCATTCTCGATTATGTAAAGAATCGTTACGGACTATTTGATAAATCGTTATCGATTCAGTACTGAATCGCTATCGATTATTTAATGAATCGTTATCGACTACTTAGTAAGTCGTTATCGATTCCGAAATGAATCGTTATTGAATTAATAAGTAGTCGATAACGATTCTGTACTGAGTCGCTATCGACTTCTTAAAAAGTTGTTATCTATTCCTTAATGAATCGTTATCGATTCTAGAATGAATCGGTAAGTTGTTTTTGAAATGGCAATAGACCTCATATCTTGCTGTCTAACATCTGTCCACGAGTGTAACCTTTGATCCTTGACTGCGCCCTGTCCGACCATTTCTGCAGTCGTGGGAAAGGGTCCTCGAGGCCTAGCTGGGATGGCGATATGTCGGGCAGGATCTCATAAGCCCACCATTGAAGTACACATATGCATACATATGTGTTGTACGTATTTATCAATCTCAACAGTCTTTCTATTCACCGCGCCCTTCATTATATACTCGATCAAGTCTTGGTAGACATGCAGACCCCACGGAGTTCGGTTAAAGTTCTCCACATCATCGATGAGGTCGATGTGGTCTTCCGAAAGCTGATGGTGGGACCCGGGGAAGAGAAATATGCACAACACAAATAGAAGGGACAACTTTACGAAGTCCTCATCACTTTCCGCTCTCCAAATTGCAGCATCTATATGAGACCGAAGAATTTTTTCAGGAGGCGTTCCACGAAAGTATTTGTATCGAATGGTTTATTCTTCTGATGGTTTAACGGATGGGGTATACTTTTCTGGGCCAACTACGACAAGGCCCAATATCAATGCAATGTCTATCTTTCGAAGATAGACATCAGTCTTCCCAATTCGAAAGTGGTTTTTTTCAGCCCAAAATGTCAACATCGCATCCACCACATTAGAAAGAAATGTCACACCCTTAGGCATTTGAAATATTCCACCAAAAATTAAATCTCTCAGCAACTTCTTCCGAGCTGGGGTAGCATTTTCGTAGAGATTCGAAATGACACTGGGCGAACACTTGGCAACAGCTCGATGTACAATCATCTTGACAACCTTTTGAAATAAACTGTAATAAAATGGAAAGGACTAAGCCTCATACTAACAAGGATAGTTTAAATGTTGAATGAAATGTAATATATAAAACCGATATCGATTACATATAGAGTCGATATCGATTACATATGTAATCGATATCGACCCTATATGTAATCGATACCGACTCTAGATGTAATCGATATCGACCCTATAGGTAATCGATATTGACTCTATATGTAATCTATATCGATTACATATGAAATCGCCATCGAATATTTATATAGTCGATATCGTCTCAATATAAAGTCGCAAAAATCTCACAGTGTTTATTTACATTGAAAATATTTAATTTACTGACTCAAAAGATTTCATGAAGTCGCCATTCATAATATTTCATTTAAAATTAAAAATGAAAATAAAATCTTGCAGGTGGATGGATGAAGAGCAGTTTTCCGCTTCTAACCAAAATTTAGGAAGATGGATGAAGAGCAGGTGGTGGATGGGGTGGAGAGGCGGGTGGTTCCGTCTTAAGTTTCTTTTTCTTTCTTTTATTCTTTTTCTTTTCTTCCTTCGCCAAAATTTTCATTACTTCATCGTACTCGTCCCACAGGAACTGCAGAGGATTTGGTTCTAGTGGTGGTGGTGGGTCCCCCCATACAGGCTCGAACTTGATTGGGTTATAGTAGGTTTTTTCTTCGTCGTTTGACATTGAGAAAAATATGGGCTGGTAGGGATGATAGGTTTGCTAAGGACGAACTAAACCTATATTTAAAGCTCCTAGATGGTGGGATACGAATCGTTGTATTAAATTTTCTCATTCTTCCAAGCTAACTTGCAATAATGGTTTTACAAAAGGGTAGTTGGCAATAAATTGAACGTCGGCTGAGATAAATATAAAACCTTGTATGAATTATTATGGGTTATGGCATCGAGGATAATAATTATAGGAAAATTAATTCATATGATGGGTATTAATTATATTCATAGAGAGTCGATATCAATTTTTTATATAGTCGATTACGACTACATATATAATCGTTATCGACTCTACATGTAATCGATAGAGACTCAATATGTAATCGATAACGATTACATATAAGATCGATATCGATTACATATGGGAAAACCTTAAAAAATTATGTCAAAATGTGTACCAAAGAGAGGAGAAAAAAAAAATCTAAAGCAATGAAAGGTAATTTTAATTCTAACTTACAGATTTGGTAGCTTGAAGATTGTAGATTTGAACGCTAGCGTCCACGAAGCGACAACGACTCTCCACTGACTTCGAACGAAAAAGTAAAAAGTAAAAAAGATAAACAGTAAATGATTTGAAAAGAGAACGGCTATTTATTACATTGGGGGTAGTTTGGGCATTTCCTAAAGGCGTGCGTCGGCTCGGCGCGTAGCTAGTTTGTTTGGGTAAAAGTGAAACTACAGGGCTTCTGACGTAAAAGGCGTATCTAACAGGGCCGGTCAGGTAAATTTCCCTTATGATTATATGAATAGAAGCTTTCCTTTTACTACTGCTGCTAATCACGTGAGTGAAGACTATCACCGCTATGAACAGAATTAGAAGTCACGAATCTGAGAAGATTGATGAAGATAGAGTCCTAAGATCTCTGCTGTTGTTATCAAGGAAAGAAATCCGAAACACATCAACCGTTGAAAGCAAGGAAGAATAAAATTAGGAATTAGAGTTATACTAGGAATCTTTTATTTTAGTAGTTTCTTTTATTAGAATTGGATCTCTGTAAACCAACTCTTATGATCTATAAATAAGAGGGCTCGGCATAGCAATAATCATTGAAGAATTTCACTGTATAAATTGACAAATGAGGTTTGTGTTTTCTCTCGATCAAAGTAGCTTAGGATTTATAAAGTAACACCGTCCATAATTCTCTGAGATTTTGCCTGACAACCAAGGCTGATGAAGCTGAAAGATCAACCCTTTGGATGGTTCTACTTTTGCTTTCTAGTTTAGATTTTATTTTATTTTTAGTTTAAATTTTATATGCTTTGTAAACATCTTCAAATTTTGATTTGAATTGACGACTCAGATTAAAGTTTGCAGATTAGTATAATGGCTTTATTTTTCCATCTTCAATTTTCTAGAATTTGATTAATTCCCAAATTTTAGGAGATTGTTGATTAGATTAAATATGTGTTGAAGAATTTTAGTTTTTAATTAACGACCAAATTCTGGAAGGCTACAATATGGTGTAACGGTATTTTAAATTTGTAAACATCCGATAGCTGAAGGTTGAGATTGACAACCTCAATCTGAAGAATGAGAATTAGAATTTATTTTTCTACAACTTAGTATAAAAACCATTCTTTATTCATAATTCTCCAATAATTTAGATCTTAAAGATAAATAGAAGTTTTTGAAATAAGAATATAGGTATAAATAGAAATACAAATTTACAAGATAATTCACTTCTTCGTGGGAACGATCCTATCACTAGTGCTATAATTTCCATTGCCTGCTTGCAATAGGTTAAGGCTTGATTTTAATTTAAATATATACATACTATAAGCTGGTCATCAGGGTTGGAAAGCTATTCGTAGAACATTACGATACTGGAAAGGAACTATGCATTATAGTTTACAATATAGTAGCAAACCTGAACTCTTAGAGGGGTTTATTGGTGCTACTTGGATTTCTAACTCTTCTAATTCATAATCCACAAGAGGATGGATTTTTATTTTTATAGGAAGAGCAGTATCCTGGGGGTCTAGAATCAGATTATATAGCATTATTTGCGGGAGCAAATGAGACAGAGTGACTTCGAAGCTTATAAAAATACTATCCAGAGATACTGAAATTTCAGAGAAATCAATGATATAATTATCGAAAATATACAGACACAACCACAAAATGAACACAAATGATTTTAACATGGAAAACCCTTTCACAGGTAAAAACCACGGGATCTATCTCAGATTCAAGACAAACAATCCACTATGAAAAAATAAATCTTACAATGCTTATGAATGAAATGCCCTATCACTCATTTCACCAACAACGATCGCCTCTCACGATTGTCCCCTTCACAGTGTAAAGTTATCGCCTTCAACCGTCATCTCTCACGATGGTCCACTCGTTTCACACGAGCCAATAATAATTTTGAAACAAACAAGATCACAGAGGCAAATGGGGAACACTGAAGAGAATTTTTAACGTGAAGATTTTTTCCCCAAAAGAATTTTTATCCCGAATCATAAATTTTTCTTTTAAACCGTCGGGGCACGGACGTCTGTAAATCACTCATGGATGCCCGTGAGTAACATAACCATCGGAACCATCGAGATATGGACGTCCGTGAATCACTCACAGTATATCTGTGACTACGGATGTTTGCGAGTTCAGTCACGGACGTTCGTCCATCCAACGCACTGAAACTACTTGGCACTTTGGAGCACTTCTAGGCTTGATCATAATTATGAAAAAATATCTAACAATCTCCTTATTTGTCACACTCATGATAAAACCTAGATTACAAGGACTCAAAAAAAAATATACATCAGATTAACCCTCATCTAAGTCCTATACATCAATCTAGTATGCAATGAAAAAATTACAACTCTATTGCTCTCCCTAACTGATTTACCAAGTATGATTAGATCAAATAGAACCATCGAATAAAAGAGGTTGCAGATGCAACTTCTCTAGAAAGATCATGATACCCCAAGTTAACCATTACACTCAATTCGTGAGAATCTAACAGTGTACTGGCTCTGATACCAATTTAAATTTCAAGGAAATCAATGATATAACTATCGAAAATATACAAACACAACCACAAAATAAACACAAACGGTTTTAACGTGGAAAACCCTTTCACAGGTAAAAACCACAGGATCTATCTCAGATTCAAGGCAAACAATCTACTATGAAAAAAATAAATCTTACAGTGCTTATGAATGAAATGCCCTATCACTCATTTCACCAACAATGATCGCTTCCCACGATTGTCCCTTTCACAATGTAAAGTTATCACCTTCAACCGTCGTCTCTCACGATGGTCCACTCATTTCACACGATCCAATAACAATTTTGAAATAAACAAGATCACAAAGGCAAATGGAGAACACTAAAGAGAATTTTTAACGTGAAGATTTTTCCCTCAAAAGCATTTTTATCCCGAATCATAAATTTTCCTTTTAAACTGTCAGGGCACAAACGTCCGTGAATCATTCGTGGATGTCCATGAATAACATAACCGTCAAAATCGTCGGGACATGGACGTCCGTGAATCACTCACGGATGTTCATGAGTTCAGTCTCGGGCGTCCGTCCATTCATCCGACGCACCGAAACTATTTTGTACTTTGGAGAACTTCTAGGTTTGATCATCATCATGACTGTGCAATCGTGGATCTCATCGATCTGTCGCGACGATGTGCTCAAAAAATGGAGTTACCACCCAGAGCTTTTGGTGTTCCGGGATATCCAAAATCAAGTTCATGTTCACCGAAGTGCTAGATTTGACTCTGATCCAGTCTACGCCAAAGGCTCTTGGGTAGGGGCTTCATTTATTAATCAGGAAAGTGTTAGGCACCCGATTAACCCGCTCGTAAGCAGTCTCTACTATAGCCAAGTATAGAAAAAGTGTAAAAACGAGCGGCACTTCCTCTTGCCCGAAGGCACTCCGATCATATTTGAGCCCTTGCAATCACCAAAATTTCGGTGGCGTAACGGCTTAAATTCTAGGATAGGGGAAAAGCAAATAAAGAAGGTAGAGGAATAGAGAGGAGAGCCGAAGCTATTGGGCCCTTGTAGCACCGTGGTCGGATCTTCGCGTAAATGCAACACCGATGAGCTTTCGATAGCAAATGGGTTAGAGATAAGTTTTTTAACTAGCTAGGGCTTGGGAACTAGAGGGTTTGAGATGATGGTGTGAGATAGTTGGCCAAGGTTCTAAAGCTTGAGAATGATGGAGATGGAAAAGCAATGGCAAGGGAAGAACTAAAGTTCTAAGGCTTGGATGGGTTTTTGCTTGGAAATGGGAGGAGATTTATGTAGAGTTTATTCTCTTAGATTTCAAAAGTGCTTAAACAACAGGGGGTGGCTATCTATTTATAGAGAAAGGGTGGATTATTGAGTGATTAGGTAACTAATGGGTTTAGAAATTAGGTAATACTAGATCTAAGGTTTTTAGAGTTTTTAAGAGCTTGGAGAAGAGAAAGTTGGGTTTTAATGGTGGATGATGGGGTGATAACTTAAATGGCAAAAGGGTGATACCTAAGGTCGGAAAAGGCATATGGGTCCTAAAGAAACAAACCCCAAGCTTTGGGATAGTCCACAAGTAAAACCCTCAATTTCCAAATCAACCATTTATTAAATATGAGTTTTTTGAGTTTTGAGAAGTTAGGGCCCGATTTTACAATTTCCTGCACAAATCCACATTTTTCAAATTATCATAACTTTTGATGTACAACTTTAAATTAGGCGATTCTTGGTCGTTGAAAAGCTGAGAACCTCTACTTTCTAATGGTATAGGCTTTAGGTTGGGAAACTATCTGTGTAAACTTTGGCACTCCTCTTTTCATCAGCTATTTTGATTGATTTGAAATGGATTCTATTGGTCTATTTTAGGCTTTCTAAGGGTTTGGGAATGATTCTAAAGGTTATATTAAGTTATAAGGGTTTGGGAGGTGCTTTCGGAAGCTTGGGAGTGTGCCATTCTCAACATATGGGTCGATCGAGCCTTAAGCCAAATTTGGGTATCTACAGATGTCCCTCTTTGATATCCGATCAGAAACGATCGTATGCCAAAGAAAGAGACATCCGAAGAGGCCCAAGACACGCTAATAGGTCCGCCTTATTCAAAATGAATCTCAAACATCAAAACTAAAGTAAAACAGAAAGAGTGACGTAAGCCCAACACTTGGAATAACGTCCGTCACTCGGAAAGGAAAGTAGCGGAAGCCCCAACACTTGGGAAAACTTTGACTCTTCGATATCATCGGTCCCCAAGCACTTAGCGATATTACTGGGCATATTCGAGATGATGTAATTATGTTTGATGTTTGAGTTTTATTCTGAATAAAACAGCCCCGCGAGCGGGAGGGTGATTGATTCATACTTAAAGATTGACGTAAAGCAAAAACGCGAAGATCCACTGTTTGCGTCCAATCTCATGAGGCACCGATTGCCCCACTTGATCGGCCATGGGTGCCCTACGTGAGGTAGGGTTCAAGATCTTTGAGCGAACCCATTGATGCCAAAGTTAATTTAGCACAACTACCTGAATTGAGTGAATATTGATGTCGCAACGCTTTTTGGGATAATGTGTCACTTTTTAAAATGTGATTTGGATCAACATGACCTAGAGCACCCCCAACTTCAAATAATACTAAATAGATCTGGCCAAATTGGGTGCCTACTGAAGGAGACACCCAATCCTAATCTTTGCCAACAATGATCTTACAACTCCTTTAACTATGCATAAATATGTACCCATAAGGAGCGATAAGCAATGAAGGCGATGGAAGTCCCGACCCAAATCTTGTTCGAGTATAATTTACAGGAACAAACGGCCATCCTATGAATACCCAGACGCATGGCGCCTATCTAAGGGATACCGCATCAATGAAGGTTTTAAGCATGCAGAAAACTAAGGGAAATGAACCCTTCTGCATGTATGTTTGCATATAGTTGATCGATATGTAGTTTCATTTTCAACAGGTTAGTCTCAACCAACGATTGACTTTTTTCTGAGGAATCTGAAGCTTAAAAGACTAAAGTTCACATGAACCAAAGACGGAGCGCTTAGCTCGAAGATTTAGCAGTGGAATTAACCTGATCAAAACATTGATCGCTTGATCCAGATTGACACCATTGATCCTACTTTAAAGTAGGATCCAAAGATCTAAGGCGAACCTTAAACTTAGGACATTAATTTAGCACAGTTACATTGTCGATAAAATATTGATATTTTATAGCATTGAAACACTCATGTGCGTAGCTGTGTGTAACAAAAAATACCATGAAAACTCAACTATCTTTTTTTTTTAAATGATTGTTTTTTCTATTTTTCTTTTTTTTTTTCAAATAGACTAGACGTCGGTGGTGAGATGCTTCATCTGATTTGTCCATCGCTGAGAGGTTGTCTGTTTCGAGGCTTTTGACTATTTGATGTTCCTGCACATTCTCAAGAAAATGTCAGTCTCTTGTTTGTTTATATAGGTAACAATATGCATCCTAATTAACAAAAGGAGAAGCAAACCTTTACCTATACATTATCAATTTTCAAGATTTATATATTTTGTTAGATTTTTGTTTTCAGAGATTTTTTTTTCTCCTTCTTCATTTTGAGATGGAAGTACGATGTTGTAAATATGTACATTGAAGGAGTATATATATATTAATATTTTTTTTAATTTTCTAGATTTCTTATTTTTATTTTTCATTCTTTTCTTCATTTTTGTTTCATGCCTTAACAATGAGGCGAAGTAACAGGTTCCATTTTAAGCATAGTCGAACCCGTTCATGGGGTCGGACCTGAGTGAGGTTCATAATTTTTATCAAGGTCGGAACATCCATCCCTTTAGATCGAATCAACCTTTACTCCTTACCTTGAGTCATACATTTAACGATACAGTCTAAAGATATACCTGATCAGGACCTGATTTGAGCAAACATGAGCGGCCCAATTGGCGACCAGAAATGTAACCAAAGGACTAACTTGAATGATATTTCTTTTCTTTTTCTTTCTCTCATTTTTTTCTTTTCTTCTTTTTTTATTTTTATTTTTTACTCACAGCGCCCAAGATGAATTTTCGCCATGCCCGTGCCCTCTTTTTCACCCGTAGCGTCCTTTCGGGTTTTCAGTATGTTCATGAGTTTTTGTATTTTTACCTCAAGCGCCTTTTCAAGTTTTCACCTGATCTGCACAAGCTCACTCTTTTTACTTGTGGCGCCTTTGTGGGTTTTCACCACGTCCTCTTTGCTTTGAACTCGTATATTGTTTCTTTTTCTTTTCTCTAAAGGTCACGACATGGACGCTGATTCTGTCATAATCGGCTAGATGAAATTCTTTTGTTGTCTCTCAGCTTAGCTCGTACTGACTCAAAGGATATTATGACTGCTCATAAACCTTAAAGAGGGCTTTCTTCAGGGTTGTATCGTGGTCATGGGCTAAAAAGAGATATGTTAGAAATTTTGAAGGTATTCTTATTTTTAAAGGTTTTCCTTGATTGGATTCCAAATGTCGTAATACACTTCTTCCTTGGGAGATTTTTTACTGTACATGCCCCATAATTTTTCTATCTCTTTTTCCTTTTGCTTTCTTTTCAGACCTCCATTTGTTTGGAGTTTTGCTTTTCTGATTTTTTTTAAAATTTTGATGGTAAC
Source organism: Chloranthus sessilifolius (assembly GCA_021018995.1). Classification (NCBI taxonomy): domain Eukaryota; kingdom Viridiplantae; phylum Streptophyta; class Magnoliopsida; order Chloranthales; family Chloranthaceae; genus Chloranthus; species Chloranthus sessilifolius. The sequence goes on along the minus strand of CM037595.1, from coordinate 9,554,337 downwards.
TCTTTTTTCTTTTTTGTTTTGTTTGGTATATACATTTTCACTTCTTCTTTGGGGAGGGGGTACGAAAGAAAGGTTAATGGCTCAACGACTGTAGCAAAGGGTGTGATCATTTAGGGATGCTTTTCGGCTACTTGGCTTTAAAATGATGGCCTCTTTTAAGAGGCCCTTAAGCAGTAATCTATCCATCTTATCAATACTTACCTTGTTGCAGGAGACTAGAAGTAGAATCATCGCATGTATCCAACATTGATGGGCTTGGGAAAATATTCTCCATCCATGGTGGCAAGGCGGAGCGCGTATCAAGGGAGTATTTCTCGGATGATGTAAGGTCCTTCCCAGTTGGGCTTGAATTTTTCTCTCGAATCGGCATGGAGAGACGGGAAGATTTTCTTGAGTATGGTGTCGCCCACCTTCAAATCTCGAACATGGACACGTTTATTATAAGTGCATGCGATCCTTCCTTGGTAAACTTGGGTGTGACACAAAGCTTGAAGCCTCTTTTCATCGATCAGGCTCAATTGTTCAAAGCGAGATCTCTCTCCTTCGACTTCTAGTAGATCTGTTTCGATGAGGATACAAAATGACGGACCTTCAACTTCAACTGGCAGCACTGCCTTAGTTCCATACATAAGAGAGAATGGTGTTGCCCTTGTAGCGGTACGGATCAACGTTCAATAGGCCCATAGCACGAAAGGTAGCATCTCACTCCAGTCACGATATGTGATAACCATCTTCTCAACGATTCGAACCACTATTTTAGTGGCAGCTTCGACGACTCTGTTAATTTGCAGCCTATATGGTGATGAGCGATGATCTTTGATTTTGTACTGCTCGCATAAAGCTCTGATGCGCTATCGCGAAGTTGGTGCCGTTGTCCGTGATGATGCCCTTAGGCAAGACGAATCGATAGACGATGTTATTCTTGATAAATTTTTTAACATAACTGGCCATGATGTTTGTGTAGGATGCTGCCTCTACCCATTTTGTGAAGTACTTGATGACGACGAGGATGAACTGATGTCCATTGGAAGCTTTCGGATTAACCTTTCCGACAACATCGATGCCTGAAGTGGCAAATGGACATGGAGTGGTCATGCTGTGTACATCTATGGTTGAAGCATGTATCAAACTGGAGTGTTCTTGAAATTTGTAGCACATTTGAACATGTTTGCAACAATCAGATTCCATGGTAGTCTAGATGGACCCTTGCCGTAGAATCTTTTTAACGAGCATGTGGCTGTTGGCGTGAGCACCGTATACTCCTTCATGGATTTCTTTTATGACATTGGCCGCCTCGCTTTCAGTTATGCATCTGAGTAGGATGTTGTTATATGATCGCTTGTAGAGGCACTTGCAGTGGATGACATAATTTGATACTAGGTATTGGATGGTTCGTCTGTTTATTGGTTGTGCCCTCAGGGAAAGCACGTGTTTTGAGGAAGTTATTGATGTCTGAGAACCACAGAGGCTCATCATCTAACTTTGTGGGTTCCTCGATCTGGAGGCAAAAGGCTGGCTCATTTCGCTGCCCGATCATGATAGGCTTCATCTCAATGTCGTAAGGAATTTCGACCATTGATGCTAATGTTGCCAGTGTGTCGGCAAAATGATTCCTTGCTCGTGGGACATAGGAGAAGGTAACCTCTTCGAAGCATGTTATCAAATCTTCGAGGTGTTCATGGTACGTGATTAACTTTTCATCATTTGTCTTCCAATCTCCATTGGTTTGGCATATTATCAGCTATGAATCGCTAAACACCCTTAGATGAGTTACGTTCAGATCAAGAGCTACTTGTAATCTAGCTACGCAGGCTTCATATTTGGCCATATTATTGGTGCAGGGGAAATTGAGTTTGATGGAGACTGGTACGTGGGACCCTTTGGATAAAATTAGAATAGCGCCGACTCCTTGACCTTCAACATTTAATGCCCCATCAAAGTGCATTATCCTTGACTCTTCTGCCTCTTCTGTGTTATCATCTGTCATGAACAAGATGTCTTCATCAGGGAACTCGATTCTCAAAGACTTGTAATCAAGTAAAGGATTCTCGACAAGATGATCAGCGAGTTCTTGCCCCTTGATTGACTTCTAAGTGATATAGGTGATGTCAAATTCTGATAAAAGAAGCTACCAGCGTATAGTCCGCCCAGTAAGAGGTGACTTTTCGAACAGGTATTTCAAAGGATATGTTCACACCAAAAGGAATATTGCCTGAGAGTACAAGTAGTGGCGAAGCCTCTGTGTGGCCCACATGAGATCTAAATATGCTTTCTCCAGATAAGAATAGTGTGTCTCGTAATCAGTGAACTTCTTGCTCAAGTAGTAGATTGCATGTTCTTTTCTACCGGTTTCATCGTGCTGCTCGAGGACACACCCCATCAAAATTTTTTTCATTGAGAGGTACATTAGGAGGGATCTCCCTGGTACAGACAGTACCAACACTGAAAGGTTGAGGAGATAACTTTTGATTTTACCGAATGCAGCTTGGCAGTCATCATTCCATTTGACCGGTGAATATTTCCTACGTAGCTTGAAAATCGATGTGCAGATAGGAGTTAACTGTATGATGAACCGACTAATGTATAGTATTCTACCTAAGAATCCTCTAACTTCTTTCTCGGTAGATAGCGGTGGCATTTAGATGATGGCATTTACTTTGACTGGATCGACTTTAATGCCTCTTCAGCAGACGATGAATCCTAGCAACTTTCCTGACATAGCACCGAACGTGTTTGAGGGTTCAGACGCAGCCTATACTTTCTTAGTCATTCAAACAGCTTTTGGAGATTCACCATATGATCACCTCTTTCCTGAGATTTGGCTATCATGTCTTCAACGCACACCTCAATTTATCGGTGCATCATGTCGTGGAATAGTGCAGTCATCGCTCTCTGATATATCGCTCTGATATTTTTTAACCCAAATGGCATGACTCTGTAGTAGAAAGTGCCCCATGGAGTGATGAACACTTTCTTTTCTTGGTCTGCCTCTGCCATCTTAATCTGATTGTACCCAGAAAATTCATCCATGAACGAGAGCATCCCTTCCCTGGCAGTGTTACCAACCAAGATGTCGATGTGTGGCAAAGGGAAGTCATTTTTTGGGCTTGCCAAAGTTTCAGAAGTCAATGCACATGCGAACCTTTTCATCTTTTTTTGGTACCAGCACAATATTGGCTAGCCACTGTGGGTATTTGGAGACCATGAGGAAGCATGCATTATATTATTTGATGACTTCGTCTTTCACTTTTAGCATCCACTCTGGCCTGAGATGCCTCAATTTATGTTTGGCTTGCTTGACATCTGGATACAACAATAACTCATGCTCGACCAAATCGGTGTCCAAACTAGACATATCTTTGTATGACCATGCAAAGATGTCTCGGTATGATCGAAGGAATTCAATCATTCTTTATCTTTCCTCAGGAGACAGTGACGTTCCGATCTTAGTGATTTTAGGATCCTCCTCAGTGCCCAGATTGACCTCTTCGGTCTTTTCAATTATTGGGGTAAGACCATTCTCAAAATCGGCGTATTGGTCAAGGAGTTCATTGGGAAGCTCCTCACTTTGAACCTCCTTGTCTAGACTCATGACTCATACCTCTTCTTGTATTTCTATAGGAAAGAGGTCAAATTCATCTGGGACGGGTTTTTCAATTAAGGCATCATTTTTATTTTTATCGGGAATTTTGAAAGACAATATTTTTGGATTATTTTGTGTTTTTCCATATTTTTAATGTTTTCTTTTTCTATTTTTTTGGTTTTTTCTTTTTCTTCGGGAATCGGCCCTTGGCAAGGCAGGTCTCTGTATACACATGGAATTGCTTGCCAGGGGCTAACCCCACTTTTTACAGGTTATTTTTTTTTAGGAAGCCGGTATCATATTTACAACGATTTGATACTTCTAAGGTTAGGGGCATTGAAGCCCAATTCCTCACCTGAGGTGTCGCACCTTTACCTAGTCTAGTGGAGGAGATCGATTGAGATGGCTTTTGAGGGTCAACCCCCAACATGTTAGCCATGGGTTCATCTTGAACTTGGTCATCAAATATTAGTACAGGCTTGGGATGGGCAAGTGGTTGTACCGGTAGGGGTACCTCCTCTTCAAAAAGGGGCAGGGAGGTCAGGTCGATTTCGATATATGGGGGAATGATGTGGGGATTGGTCCTATAGACAACAGCTCTTTTGTGCGAGGTTAGCCAAGTTACCCCGTTCTGGTCGATCTTGGTGATCCCCACACTTACAAAAGTGCTTTGGATGTAAGTCTCGAGCGAGGTTCATCCTTCAGGTCTACCCCCTAACTTTGGCTGTCGCAATGGTTCAAGCCTTTTCCTTGGTCTCCTGGACCTCTTCTTCAGTAGGCTTATAGCCTAAGCCAAATCTAACACATTATTTGCTTTTGGCCTTGATTGGGTCTCTTCTGCCTTGCAAGCGAGGACCCAACCCTTTGCCTCTTTGATAGCCCCACTTCTGGAGCATGGCTACTGCTTCTAGCATTCCTCCTCCAGTTTTCTCAGTAACCTTCTCGGGAGATTCTGACGCTACTGGGGTTGACACATCATACTAAAATCTGTGAAGTTCAGCATCCTCTGCTATATGCGGCACATCTAGTACCTTGAGATTTTCAATGTTGTGGGCCCTTTTTTCTTTTTCCTCTCACCCCTCTCCCATGATGGTTACAACTCTCTTCGAAAATGAATTTGAGCTGTTGGTATAGAGTGGAGGGGACTGCCATAATTTCATGCAGCCATGGGCACCTTAGCAGCAAGTTGAAGGAGGACTTGATATCCATAACTTGGAATGGGATGGAGAAGGTCATTAGCCCAATGGTGAGCTCAAGAACTATTTCTTCCATCACTTCCCTCCTTGTATTATCAAACTCTCGGGCTCCTGTTCTGGATGGTCGGAACATTGACGGGTTGACCCCAATCTTGGTTGCAGTCTACAATGAGCATATATTTAATGTCGAACCATTGTCTACTAGTATCAATGGTATTACTAGTTTCTGTTGTGATATTGAGGGGCCTGGAGTGGTTCCCTCCTGATGAGAGGTCAGTGTCTGAAAATGAGATGGCGTTGGGAGCAAACACTTGTCCAATCATTTGCCACCTCATCTGGGGAGACCTTGTTTGACACATGGGCATCTTTTAATGCCCCTATTAGATCTTGGAAGTGAAGTGAGGATGCCATTAACAACTCTCAAATGGTGATGTGAGCCGGAGTTCCTTTCAGCTATGTTTCTAACGCATATTCTCAGCTCATACATTCCTGGGGATGTACCGCTACAGGTTCCTTTTTCTCCTTTGCTTGGGCTGGTATCGGTACCTCTAGCTGTTTGGAGATTCTGCCCGATCAGGTTATGAACTCAACTACCTTTGTGTTACCGCTGCCAGCATTGGCATCTGTTTGACTGTAGTCAAGCGGGACCTGATGGGGATCTGGAAGAGAACGGATGGAGATATCGAGTAAGATTGAACTGGTGGGGCTGGCATGGTGAAGTTGGGCCCGATTGGTTTACTAGTGCCGAGACTAAAGGCACTAGTGGCGATGTGATAAAATTGGGCCAACTATATTGGATAGGTGTTGGAGGTGAATATACTGGTGGGGGTATGGAAAAGTTGGGCCAATTGTAGGAAGTTGGAGTTGATTCCGAGGGTGGGGTAAAGTTAAGCACCATATAATTTATGGGAGTTGGTGCCGAATATGATTGGTACTGCGGAGGAGAGACCCGATTGGGTGGGACCTGATTAACGGGAGCTGGCGTGGGAAAGTACAACCTCAGATCTAGAGGCGCTACTGTTTGCATTGGTGCTACTTGAGGAGTTGGGCTTGGGAAATAATTGGCCAAGTTCAAAGGTTCAACTACCCCGACGGTCTTGCTATCCTGATTCCATTGCCATGAGTCATCGTAGTTTTCCCCTATGCTAATATATTTTGAGGGGTCGACCACTTCTATCTCTTCCTGTAGCATGTTAATTGTGGTCCTTGAGCCCATTCCTCCCTGCGGGTGCGGCGGCAAAGGTGCTTGCATGATATTAGTGTGATAATTAGCTTGGTGAGGTGTTGGAGGTATGAGTTTTCTTGCCTCAATGAGATCTTGTATTGCATACTTCAACGGATAGCATCGATCAGTCAAGTGCCCAGGTTCCTGGTGGTAATTGCAATGTGTGCTACGATCGTAACCTCTAGGGGTGGATTCGACGGAAGTCGTGGTTGGAGTATGGTGACTAGACCCTTTTCAACCAATAAGGGCAATAAGATATTCAGGGACTACTCCAGGAGAGTGAACACTCGGTTATATCGGACCCTTCTTTGTTCAGGGGTCATTTGCACCCATGGGACATTGCTCTGCCTTTGAGCTAGATTAGTTGGAGCTGGGGCTTGCGGCGTTGCCCCAAACCGGAATGGTACTATATTGGTATTGGGCTGCGTGGTCATTAGGGCTTTGACCTCCCCCCTGATCTTCTCTCGGTCCTCTACTCAGAAAATTTGTGGACCCCACTAGTTACTGTTCTGTTTAAACCGCCCTCTCTTACTGCATTCTCGCAGCAATTAGCTTATCTCACTAAAACAGCAAAGCTAGATTATTGCTGGTACACCAGAAAATTCGAGATGACTGACAGAGTACTTTTCGAGATCATCTTGATTTGCTTATTGTCGGGTATTCAGTTTTTCACTTGGGCTGTCAAGGCTCTCTATCTCCCCAAATAGTCGCTAAATGTCTCATCGAGCTTCTGCTTCAAGCGGGCTAGATCGGATTTATAGGGCTCGATGTCTATATTATAGACATATTGCTCCTTAAACAAATGGGTCAGGTCCCTCCATGTTTTTAGCATAGATGGTTCAATGGACGTGAACCACCTCAATGCTGGGCCGGTGACACTCTTTTGAAAGACTTTTATTAGCAGGCACTCGTCTCCACCATACTGGCACATGTCCTTGTAGTAGGACTTTAAGTATGTGATCGGATTGTCGGTGCCGTTATATTTATCGAACGACAACACTTTGAACTTAGGTGGCGAAGACACCTCGGAAAAAAGGCATAGATCCGAAAAAAATGTGGCATGGATTTCAGCTCCCCCTAGCTTCATTAGCTGCTTTTGAATTTTATTCATTTATTCTTTTAGCAGCTCTGATTCTCTAGACTGTAGGGTTGGGGCTGGTCCCCCACTGGGTGGCCCCCATTCATTCTGGACGGCCTACTGGTTCTTTGGTGTGGGTGGTGGAGGATTGAAACTGGCGATCGCCCCTGCATAGGCCCCATTATTTATGATCTCATCGTCTTCATATTGGGGATCAACATATGGGGAAGGGATGAGATTTTCAGGCGGATTAGGGATGGTTTGAGTGGGTGTTTGATGGGGCCACTGCGGTTGATGGGAATCTGGGTGACTGGTGAGAGGATGGATGAATGGTAGATTTTTGGTGGATTGAGTAGGTGCCTGATGGGGCCATTGGAGGTGAGGGAAACTTTGATGATGGGTTTGCGGGGTTGAATTGTGGATTTTGGGCTGGTGCCTGATGAGGCTATGGTATGCTTTAGGGATTGGGATTTGGTTGGGGAATGGTGGATGGATAAATTGTGGATGGTTGATGGTTTGAGATGGATCTCCCTGATGGGTTGGGTATGATGGATGTGGATGGGTATGGCTCATGCCGGGTTGAAAAATTGGATGAGAGGGGTGTACTATTTGAGGGGGAATGGGGGCTTGTTGGGTATATGTGAATGTGGGATATTGGGGGAATGATGGAGGGTTTACAAATGGGGATCCCAGGTTTGGACATTGATGGGCTTGGGCCTAGGTTATTGGGCCTTGATGGGCTTGGGCCTGGAATATTGAGCCTTGATGGGCTTGGGTATGGGATATTAGGCCTTGAGGCCCGCTCAAATGACCCCATGGTTGATGGAAGGCTTGGATGGTATGGACAATAGGAGGTTGATTAGGATTTTGGGGGAATGAGGTATGGAGATTTTGGAGTATATGAGATGAGTTTGAAGGTGTTTGGGATGAATTAGGAAGGCCTTGGGAAGCTTTCCATATTGTATATTCTCTCACCATTTCCTCCATCATGACCATGGGATCAGTCATGGGAGGGGATGTGGAATGTTCCCTAGATAGGGGAAATGTATGGGGTGGTGGTGGAGCTTGGTTTGAAGTGGATGGAAAATTGGGTACGACTTGGGTTTATGTGGGTGTATTTTGGGTAGATGAAAAAATGGGTGTATTTTGAGTGGAGGGAAAAGAGGGTGTATTTTGGGTGAATGTGGAGGAGGAAGTAGGTATATTTTGGATGAATGCGGAGGGAAAATTTGTAATATCTCGAAAATGTCGTGGTTAAATAGCACACTTCGGGAAGCGGACCGACTGGTCACATCTTCGGCCGGGTCAACATTGACGTGGTTGACTTAGTAGATCATAGGTGAAATGAAGGATATGATAGAAATCACTTTGTTGGACTAAGTATCCAAGATAATTACATATACACATTAGTGAGGACAAGTGCTTAACACCCTAGCTAAAGTATTAGGTTATAAGAAAAAGGGGAAAGAGAATTTATTTCTCTTTGATTGGGTTATTGGAAAATTAAAGGAGAGTAAATGAGAGGGAGATTGGGTTGTGAAATCTAGAACCGGACATTCAATACGAGTGATTGGGCTCGGAAAACTAGCGGATCAAACTCAGGATCGAGAGTTTAGAGATTTGGGGATTTATGAAACCCTAGTGAGCTAGAGCTTGGAACAAGGGAAATCCAACCGTTTGATATGGTAAGATCCATTATTTCAAGTCTGTTTAATTATTAGATAGAGAATCTAAACTATTTTGTATGAAAAATGGATGATGAATGGGATGGATGATGAGGAGATGAGTACTAGAGGATAGAACACGTTCAGATCTGAAAATGAGCAAAATCGATCGAACGAAATTAGAGTTCGTTCAATTGATTTTGACCAATGAAGAAATAAGGAGAAAAAAATGAATTCTGAAGAAACCGTTCGAACAATTTTAGAAATCGTTCGATCGATTTGAGAACCTGTGTGAACGATTTGAAAATCGTTCAATCGGTTTTGTTAGGGAGGAACAAGAGTATTCTGAAGGATTCGTTCAAACGATATAAGAATTCGTTCGAACAATTTATAAACCGTTCGAACGATTTAGAATCGTTCGATCGATTTGGTTAATTTAGGCCGTTGGTCTGTTTTTGCTTATGGATTATTCATAGTTGGGGCTAAGCTTTTAGACCCAATGTTTAGACACTATTGTAATGTTCTTCATGTGTTGGCCATACCTAGGTTGGGCCGGACCATGGGGTACTCATTGTTTGATCGGATTAGAAAATCCTTGGTTTGAGATGCAATTGAGGTAGGGGAATATCTAAACTGGTACACTTTATTACGAGCACATATGTAGTGATAGTGTATTGATACATGCTCCTTTAAATTCTGTTTTGATTTATTGTTAATGCAAAGAGTAGTGTTTGGTGACAATGGTGTACGTGTGTACACAAATAAATGAGGCAACTATTAATGTAAGAGTTAAGTCATCCCAGGGATGTATAAGTACATGGACATCTCAGTGATGCATCTGATAGTGTGACATCCCAGGGATGTATGGTGGATGCAAAGATCCACGTTATGAGATAGACAGTAAATGTGATGGCACAGGCTGGGTGTTATTATGTATTAGCACCATTACACGGTGAATAACTATATGTATTGCACAATTTGATTTAAGGTTTATAGAATACTCAACCGACGCGACGGTATAACCACGATTGACTCGGCAGGATATCCGTGACCGGTAAGGCGGCTAATCCGTACACCAATAGACATCCCAGGGATGTATAGTAGTAGTATGCCCGTCGCCCATGAGAAAGGGACGTGGTCGAATTCCATGAGAAATAGTCTGATTAGACGACGATGGAGGGTATTCCATCAGGGCTCGATGCTATATTGCTCGGAGATTATTTAAGTTAATTGATTTAAGTCATGGAATCAGCCTTGTTGCAATTATGAGAACTAGTAGTCATTTTAGCTCATGAGTAGAATAATAAATGCATTCTATCTGTTTTATCGCATCTCAATTTACTTTTCAAGCAAAGATAAGTTAATGAGTTCATGTTTTATTCTTGTCATGAAATATATGTGAGTAAGAAAGATATACTTGTTCTGATATTGTCCCTATTGAGTTAGGATGTAGCTCACCCTTTGACTATATGTCACAGGTGCCGAGTTAGGAGTTGCTACGGACGAGGTTGATCCTGAGGACTCAGATTACGTTCGAAGGGAGGAATCTGAGCCTCCTCCTGAGAGATTCTTTTAGAGGACTCGCTGCATACTTTGAGATTATTTTGTAAGGGAGAGATTTTACGGCTTGGTACGTCCAGCCATGTTTTTGTAAGAGTAACGATATATGCAATATTCTTTTGTCGAACCATTTAGGGTGACCATAGTTACCGCACTGATGGTTCGAGTTGGTTCTTTGTCTATGCAGAGGCATGGAATTAGAGCTATCTTTTGGATTGTTATTTTGGCATAGTATATTGTAGAACTGGAGATTTGTTCTGCATTATTTTTGTTGTATTTTCCAGTAGTGAAAAGGGATGTACCAAGTGTTCCACATACTACATGGGGCACGGCCTCGAGGGCTGTGCTGATGGCACGGGTTTTGGGGCGTCAAAATCCGGGCTGTCACATTTGGTATCAAAGCAATTTCTTTAGAATTTCTGACAAGTCTTGTATTTTGTCAGAGTGAAGGGGTCTCCTGCTAATGAAACTTTGGTTTTATGTGCAGAGCGTGATGTCTTCTGGGAAAAGGGGTTGACCTAGAGGTAGTCAGAGTAGAACTCGGAGAGGTGAGGAGGAGTTTTGAGCAGAGTGTAGTAGAGACCAGGAAAATCCTCATGAAGGGGAAGGTCGGAGGGGCGATGCAAGTAATCAGATCGCATTAGCCATGGAGGCTATGGTCACGGCTATGGCCCAATAGACACAACAAACTACATTACTGGCCAAGCAAACGGCAATAATGGCGGCTAATAATGTCGCTAGTCATCAACCACCACCGCCACCTCCACCGGCGTTGTTGCCTTCTTCGTTCGTGGATTTTAAGAGATTGAGACCTCCTAGCTTTTACGGGAAGACAGATCCGTTGGAAGCTGAGAAGTGGTTGAACCAGATGGAGAAGCTTCTGGATAGGTTACAGAGTACAGAAAATTAGAAGGTAGGCTGGGCCTCCTTCCAGCTCGAGGGAGATGTCGATCTCTGGTGGAAATCGGTATTGAGGAGAAGAGAAGTTGAACACCCTCATCGCCTATGGACTTGGGCAGATTTTGTTAGAGAGTTCAACCGAGAGTATTTTCCCAAACAGGTAAGAGTGCAAATGAGAAGAGACTTTGCGAATCTACAACAAGGAAGTATGTTTGTGCGAGAATATGGTGTGGAGTTTACACGTTTGTCACGATTCGCACCAGAGTTAGTATCCATAGAAAATATGAAGGCAGCCAAATTTGAGGAAGGTTTAAGGCCAAACGTCCGTGAGCGAATGTCAATTTTTGAACTTGAGAGCTATGCGGATGTGATGGGGAAAGCTATTGTGGCCGAAAGAGATATATACGGCATATACAAACGAAGGGATCAGCATGATGGAGGAAGAACTTTCTAAGGGAGGATGGGTGACTATGACTCGGGCAATAAAAAGTCGAGATTTACAGCACCAACTCCACTCCCTAGACAGATAACGTATATGTGACAGCCCGAATTTCGGCACCCCGAAACCCGTGCCATCAGCACGATCATCTTGACCGTGCCCCCCTAACTAAACATAAAACATTGGCATATCAAGCACAAAATGAAATAGTAAATGAAACTGCAGAATTTAAATCTATATAACAGCATTTCTCAAAAGACAGTTCCACCCTCATGCCTCTGCATGAATGGAGAACCGATCCGAACCATCGATGATAGCAAATCATCAAGGATGGTTCGCCCCAAAAGAATAATCCCAATTTATACATGTACATTGTTTAGCCAAAACAAGGCTTGACATACCAAGCCGTACAAATCTCTATCCAAAAGCCCTCAAAGCGGCACAACGGAGTCCTCTAGAAGAAGTCCTCAGGAGGTGGCTCCAACTCTTCTCCGGCTGCAAGGTCCGACTCACCGGGGTCAGCGTCTCCTAAAGCCTCGGCAGCTGCTAGTAGTGGACCTGCGACGTATAGTCTATAGGGTGAGCTACATCCTAGCTCAATAGGGAACAAAACACAGTTGAACATATAAATTATTACTCACATATATTCCATAATATGTCATGCATGATGTGTCTATGCAGTTACTGATGAAAACAGTTAAAAAGCATTACATTTTTACTGGTAGTTTACTCATGTCTTTTATTTATTCATGAATGATGTTGAAAAGGCCTAAAGCAAAACTTAAACTTTCAACTTAAGTAATCCCCGAGCAATATAGCATCGAGCCCCGATGAGATACCCATCATCATCATCTATATAGACAGTTTTAACGTATTCCCTGGGAATACAAATAGTACCCAAGCCCCTTTCCCCTGGGGATTGGTGGCTGGATTTCACTAATCTCGATCAACACCCCTGGGGTGTGCTTACTGTGTACGGATAAGCCTCCGCACTGGCCTACGGTTTCGCCGCCGTATCGGTCACGAATATCTTGCCGTGTCAGTCGTGGATATCCCGCCACATCGGTGGGGTACCCTATTAAACCTCAAATAACAAAAATATCAGTGTCTTACATATAGTTATTCACCGTATAAATGCGCTATCTTATATCAGTTAGGCCCTATCAATCATAATCCAATCGTGGATACATCCCTGGGATGTATCCATTCACTTGTATCACACCTGATGCTCTTATCTCTTTACTTCTTCATCCCCTGGGGATGGCTCATTATGATTACTTTTATTGATGTAACACACACACACTTTTCCCAACTCTTTAAGCAATAAAACATTTGGAATTTTAAATCTATATCACTACATACATGCTCTTGTAAAATAAGGTACATGTTCAAGGAGTTCCCTACCTCAAGTCTTCGTTTGATCACGCATCAAGGTCCCACGTGGCTCCTTGTGCACTTTCTCACACGTACCACCTATGGTACCACATAACATGTGAAACACATCACCAAGGATGCAATAAAGGAGGTCCAAGACCCCCCAAAGATCTTAAAGTCAAACTCAAAAGTCAACATCAATTGTCCTAGTCGATTAATCAATTTCCAAAATCGATTAATCAAAAGTCAATATCGATTAATCGATTCTCAAATCGATTAATCGAGATTCCCATTCGATTAATCGAAACCCAATTCGATTAATCGAAATTCTCTGCTCTATCAAGTCGATTCTCAACTCGAGTAATCGAATTTCCAAAATTGATTAATCGAAATTACAAATCGATTAATCGAATTTTTATTTCGATTAGTCGATTTCATCAAGCCCATTTCTTTTCTCCACTGGAGTCCACTGTAGGCTCCCAGTCGATTAATCGATTCTCAATTCGATTAATCGAAATCCAAAGTCGATTAATCGAAATCCAATTCGATTAATCGAGATCGGGGTCCTCTGACTTTTCAACTTCTTGGCCAATTTCGATTAATCGAAACCCAATTTCGATTAATCGAATTGCGATTCAAATTTTCTCTCTTTCCTTACTTCTTCCTCCATTTTTCTAAGCTTTTTACCCTACATTTTACACCATTTCTAACTATAATTTAACCCTTCAATCCATGCATTTAAACTACAACAATCTTACCTTCAATCAATCTCGAATTGATTTCAAATCGAGTGGTTGGAAAGGCTAGGGTTCCAGCTTTAGCTTGAGCAGATTCTCCGCGTCGATTCGGTCTCTTTAATGCTAGAATCCCCCTTCCAATCACTCACAATAACTCTTGTTCAATCTCTTTACTCCTCTCTCTCTTCTTTACTCCTCTCTCAACAACCAAGATACAGATTTTAGGGTTATTAAACCCTTTTATCTCTCCCCTTCCTTGTGTATTGAGCACATACACCGCTGTAGGTGTATGCAACTTCACATTCACATCACACACCACACAATTACTCAAACCATCACATCTCATCCGTTCATCACACTCTATGTCAACCATTGAACTCCTAATTGGTCAAACCTGCGACCAATCGGGTGCGGATCCCGAGGTCACTGTTTAACGCAATTTTTCGGGATATTACATCCTCCCCACCTTGGGAATTTTCATCCTCGAAAATAACCCAAAGTGCGTCGGTCTGGGTCTCTCCTCCCCCCCCCCCCACACTCGCAGGTGAGGTGGTCGAGTTGACTCAGACGCATTCATGTATTTACAAATACCAGCATAGAATTAAATTTGACGAATTGGAATAATTTACACAAAAATTTTGATTTGTATTTATAATTGAAAATTTTTACAATGCCAGATAAGTTGGCATACAAAAACAAATCTACAGGTATATAATCAAAATGTAAAAATAAATATAAGACTCAGATCCCTACTTGTTTGGTCGGGTAAGGGAGCAGTGCTCCATCTGACAGTGCTGGTGGAGTCTCAGGCCATGTGTGGCTGGTGGCGGAGAATGTGCTGGCTGGGTAGTCGGAGGTAGCGGCGGCTGTGGCTGGAGCGTCTCTGTCGGCAGAGCAGATGTGGATGTGGAAGGAGTCGCGTCAGTAGTGGCGGTGGTGGGATGGAAAACGGGACCTCTATGGAAGGTGGTCTGTCCCGCAGTCCACTCCTCCTTAGCGAGATAGCGGTGGTAGTCCGTCGGGTAGATGTAGCGGAGGGTGTGGAACATCAAGAAGTCCATCCTCTGGTTCATCCGCTCGTTGTTGGCCTCCATGCGAGCCAGCACGTCCTCGATGGTAGGATCGGATGGAGCAGCACGCCGGCGGTATGATGAGGTGGGTGTAGCGAGCGCGGAGTGAGCGGGCGGTGTCGGTGACGCTGTGGTATGAGAGGTAGCCCTCTCAACTGATGGCTCGGTCGGGTGTGCCCCACCCACGGGTGGGTCCTGCTGTGGTGGTGGGGGTGGTGGTGGTGCGACTGCTGCTGCTACTGCTGGAGCTGGACCCGGAGCCGATAGGGTCCGCTTGAGCAGGTTGTAGCTACGGGTCCATGAAGACTTGGAGAACGTCTTCACGCAATCCGTAGCCCTCACCTCGTGAGGTGAGATAGTGTAGGAGGGATCGTTGGAATAGCACTCCAACATGCTCGAGATGAGGCGAGCGTAGGGCATCTTCTCCTTGGGCCAGAGGTTGCCCTTCATCAATTTGCCCTTGATGTACCTCATCCCCTCAAGGATGACCATGGTGGCATCGAACCATAGGCCACAGAAGGCCGCGTAGAGTGCGTGTTGCACTCGGTCCACGCGCTCGGTATTGTGGCACATTGGGTAAAGGTTGCACTTGATCACCGAATCAAGCATCCACATGTAGTGGGGAAGGTCAACCCTCTTTATGGAGGATCCCGACCCCTTTTTACCGTTGGTCATGCGGGTCATGACCTCCTCGAATCGAGGGACCTCCTCAAAGGGTGGGAATAGGGTGGTCTCAGGGGTGAAGTCGAGGTAGCACTCAAGCACCTCGTGGACGTGGCGACGTGTGATTGTGTAGTCTCGACCCTCGATGGTGGTCTTGATCACATCATCCGTCGAGCCGTCCACAAGCCCTTGGTAAAACAATCTCACCAATCTAGGGTAATAGGAACCCCGGATTGGTTTGAGAAGGTTGTCGAGACCGGCATTGTTAAGATAAGTTCGAGCCCATTGGGTCTCGCCCGGCACATCAGGATTTGTGAAAAGGGTAGGGTCGATGAGGTACTCGACCTCAAAAGTCTTTGCGGCCCGCCATTCATTAGGTTGCACCACGTTAGTGGGTGGTGGGGGCATGGGTGTGGACTCGCGGGAAGACTCGCGCGAAGATGCGCTCGTCGAACCGGAGGTGGTCTCCGATGCCGACGGTGATGGAGTCCTCACCGGCGATGGGGTAGGTGGTGGTGGTGCGGCGTTCTTACGCCGGACCGGTAGCTTGGAGGTTGCCTTCTTCAAAGACAATCAGGTTTTAGGTGGCATTTTGACGAAATTTCTGGTAAAAACTAGGGTTTTCGACTTGAAATTGAAGAAATACGCGAGCCTAGGGTTTACCTTAAGTTTCAGAGGCGAATGCGGGCGATGGCGGATGCGAATCGGCGGAAATTCGAAACCCTAGATCACTCGGTCGGTTGGAGAAGAAGGAGAAGAAGAAACGCCCAAATCAACTCAAAGCTCAAATGATTTTGAATGGGAAATAAAATCCCCAATTTTATATATATAGGCTCCGGCTCGATTAATCGAAATCCAGAATCGATTAATCGAGATTCAAAACTAGGTTAAGCCGCGTAAAATCGATTAATCGATTTCCCAAATCGATCAATCGAAAGTCAAAATCGATTAATCGAAAACATTTCGATTAATCGAAATCATATCCGTTTAAAAATTTAAGTTTTAGAGCTCACTGGCGCGAGCCAGTCGATTAATCGAAATCCATTTCGATTAATCAGAATTTCAAAATTGATTAATCAAAATTCACTTCAATTAATCGAAATCGTGCAGTCCCTTCCAAAAATTTCAGGATTCTTTAAGTTATTCGATTAGTCAAACTATGGTTCGATTAATCGAAATTTCAAATCGATTAATCGAATTCTACTTCGATTAATCGGAATCGTTTCTCTGACTTAGAATTTTCATAGTTCCTTTAAGTCATTCGATTAATCGAATTTCCAGTTCAATTAATCGAAATTACAAATCGATTAATCGAAATCTACTCGATTAATCGAAAATTTCAGTAATTTCCTCTAAGTTCTTCTAACATTCCCAGTTTGTTCGATTAATCGAACATGTAGTTCGATTAATCGAAAACCTAAATCGATTAATCGAAACCAAAATCGATTAATCGAATTCCCAATTTGAGTAATTGAATTCCCAAAATGGATTAATCGATCCCAAATCGATTAATTGAAATTATAAATCGATCAATCGAAATTGCATCCTGTGTCTGTTCTAACTCTCATCCAATTTCCAGTCACTGGCACATGCCAGTCGACTAATCGAACAAAATCGATTAATTAAAATTCCAAATCGATTAATCGATTTGAAATTCGATTAATCGGTTTTGCCCAATTTCTGCAGATTTTCAAGTTCTTTGGTTCTTTGATTACTTTTGGTAGTTTATGACATCAAGTGGCTCATAGTTTCATAGAAACACATACACTTGGTCATGTGCATACAAAATCTGTTCCTTAAATCATACTTTGATGAAGACTTCCATTGATTTACAAGTATTGTGAAAATCCACAAACATGCTTGTGGCTTACATTGGATTCACACGCCGTTGGAAACAAGGCTGGATATTGTTCTTTCACATCGGCCTCTCGTTCCCAAGTAGCCTCTTCCTTTGGATGATTGTTCCACCGGACTAGCACTAAGGGAATCACTTTAGTGCGCAGTACCTGTTCCTTTCGATGTAAGATTTCCACTGGTTCCTCTATCATGCTCATGTCCTCACACATCTCCATAGGTTGACTTCCTAACACATGAGATGGATCGTTCACATACTTTCTGAGCATCGATATATGGAAAATGTTATGTACCCGATCAAACAGTGGTGGTAAGCCAATGCGATACGCAACTTCACCTACGCGTCCCAAAATTTCAAATGGTCCAACATAACGTGGGCTTAACTTTCCTCTCTTGCCAAATCTCATTACGCCTTTCATAGGTGACACTTTCACAAACACGTGCTCACCCACTTTATAGTCGACACTAGTCTGCTTCATGTCGGCCTAACTTTTCTGTCTACTCTGTGTTGACTTCAGCCTTTCTCTGATTATTCGAACGACAGTGGCGTTGTCTTCAAGTAGTTTTGGCCCTAAAATAAATTTCTCACCTGTTTCTTCCCAATTGAGGGGTGATTTGCATCGTCGTCCATACAGAGCTTCATACGGTGCCATGCCAATGCTCGTTTGGAAACTGTTGTTGTATGCGAATTCGAGCAACGGTAGATACTCATCCCAGTATCCTTGCATATCTAGCATGCACGCTCTGAGCATGTCTTCTATCACTTGGTTCACTCGCTTTGTCTGCCCATCAGTTTGAGGATGGAAAGCTGAACTAAAATCTAGTCGTGTTCCCATTCCTTCTTAAAATTTCTTCCAAAACTTGGGCGTATATAGTGGATCACGATCTGAAACTATGCTGCTTGGAATCCCGTGTAATCTTACAATCTCCTTCATATATAAGTCTGCCAGTCTTCCTGCCGTATACATAGTATTGTACGGCAAAAAGTGCGCTGATTTGGTCAATCGATCTACGACGACCCAAATGGCATTGTGTCTCTTGACAGTACGTGGCAATCCAACAATGAAATCCATCGAGATCGATTCCCACATCCATTCTGGTATTGGTAAAGGCTGCAATAGTCCAGCAGGATGTCTATGATCAATCTTCACTTGCTGACAAGTCAAACACCGTGACACGTATTCGGCCACGTCTTGCTTCAAACCTCTCCACCAGTAGTTCTTTTTCAAGTCTTGGTACATTTTGGTGCTACCAGGGTGGATAACATAATTTGACTTGTGGGCTTCATCAAGAATGGTTCGTCTTAGATCGGCATTGTCCGGAATGCATAGACGGCCCTTAAACAATAAAGAACCATCTTCTTTAACTGAGAAGTCCGACCTGATGCCTTCACTCATGTCTTGATGAATCTTTGTTAATGCCGGATCCTTCATCTGTAGATCGTGGATATGCTCAAATATCACTGGCTTTACCGATATGTTAGCCAAAAAGGATCCGGTAGCTTTTGACTCAATGTTCGCATCGTAGAGTGCCAGGTCTTCCAATAATTTCCACCGGTGCATACCCAAAATCAAACAAGCTAACTGAGCTGAACCCTTCCGACTCAATGCATCGGCTACTACGTTCGCCTTGCCTGGATGGTACTGTATGGAGCAATCGTAATCCTTGAGGAATTCCATCCATCTGCGTTGTCTCATGTTGAGCTCTTTCTGTGTAAACAGGTATCGGAGGCTCTTATGATCGGTGAAAATTTCAAAAGTCTCACCATACAAGTAATGTCTCCAGATCTTCCGCGCAAAAATGACTGCTGCAAGCTCCAAGTCATGAGTCAGATAATTTTTCTCGTGTTCTTTCAGCTGTCTTGATCCGTAAGCTATCACCTTCTTGTGTTGGTTGAGCACACAACCTAAACCATTGTATGACGCATCGCTGTACACTGCGTATCCTCCACTGCCCGAAGGAATAGCTAGCACTGGAGCGAAAGTGAGTCTCGTCTTGAGCTCTTGAAAACTCTTCTCGCACGCCTCACTCCACTCAAATCTTGAATCTTTTCGTGTCAGCTTTGTGAGGGGTCCCGATATCTTTGAAAACCCCTCGACGAAATGTCGATAATAGCCTGCTAAGCCCAGAAAACTTTGAACATCGGTCACTGTCTTTGGTTGCTCCCATTTAACCACTGCTTCTATCTTCGCTGGATCTACAGTGACACCATGCTTTGAGACGACATGTCCCAAAAAGCTAACCTCTTCCAACCAAAACTCACATTTGCTGAGTTTGGCGTACAATTGGTGTTCACGTAGCGTCTGTAGGGCAATCCTCAAGTGTTCTTCGTGTTCCGTCTTGGATTTGGAGTATATCAATATATCATCAACGAACACTACGACGCAGGAGTCCAAGTGTGGTTTAAACACTCGATTCATCAGATCCATAAACACGCCGGAGCATTCGTCAACCCAAACGGCATCACAAGGAATTCATAGTGTCCATACCGTGTCCTGAAAGCTGTCTTCTGGATGTCCTCTGCCTTGACTCGCAACTGATGGTATCCAGATCTCAGGTCGATCTTGGAAAAATACCTTGCTCCTTGCAGTTGATCGAACAAATCATCAATTCTAGGCAAAGGGTAGCGGTTCTTCACAGTGAGTTTGTTCAATTGTCGATAGTCAATGCATAGCCGCATTGACCCATCTTTCTTCTTGACAAACAAGACCGGTGCTCCCCATGGAGACACGCTCGGTCTAACAAACCCCTTGTCCATAAGCTCTTGTAGTTGTTCTTTCAACTCCTTTAACTCAGCAGGAGCCATTCGATATGACACTTTTGAAATAGGCTCCGTTCCTGGTGCTAAGTCGATGGCGAATTCTACTTCTCTCTCTGGAGGTAATCCAGGCAATTCTTCTGGAAACACGTCGGGGAAGTCTCTCGCATGCTATCGCTATCTCGTAAATGACATTCTTTTCTTCCTTGTCCTCCTTTAAGAAAGCCAAGTATCACGCAACCCTTCGATCATTTTCTTGGCCCTTCTTCTGAGATCGATGTACGGATGTGACCTCACTCCTTGAAACCGAAATGATCTTCTTGTGTTGGGTCTGAAAATGACTACCTTGTTCTTGCAATCGACGGTTGCACAGTGCTGCGCCAACCAGTCCATGCCAAGGATCACGTCAAACCCTTGCATGTCTAACAGTATCAACTTTGCTTCCAATTCATGCACCTCTAGGTCTCGAACTGCTACAATGATGGATTTGCAAGCTAACTCCGTGTCCACTAACTCTCCAGTCGGAATAGACACAGATAGGACGAAGTCCAACTCCTCTGGAACAATCTTCATCTTCTTGGCGAGACGTGGAGTGACGAATGAGTGGGTAGGCCCTGGGTCTATCAACACTCTAGCGTCATATCCAACGAAGCATCCTTTTTCATATATAGTTAAAGTACCTATAGTATACATACATACATACAATAATTTACACATCAATTTACACCCATAATTCACATATAAATTTAGTATTGAGAAAAAGAATCTATACAAATCCTAATGCATGCACCTTCTCTATCTAAAATTTTAATGAAATGGAAATTTCTTTAATTTAAAAGAGTCTCACCTTGGATGACGTCATGCACGTTCCCTGCTTCCTGAGCAGTGACTGCATAGGCTCTCCCCTGAATGACCGACTTCCTTGCTTGAATGGGTCATGATGCTGCAACTGAAATCGTCTTTCTTTTATCCGTCTCGGGGCAATCCTTGATCAAGTGGCCCACCTTCCACATCGGAAACAACCCCTAGTCCCCGCTCTGCAATCCATTGTTCTATGAGGCTTGCCACACTTTGCGCAAGTCTCCCGAGGTGCGGAAGAAATAGTACGAGAACCCTGTGTGATAGTGCTACCAGTAGACATGGCAAGGCTCTCATATCGTAAAGGTCTCCCCGACGCAAGTAATGGGAACCTCTGTTGGTGTTGTTGCGCCGGCCTTCCAAAACCTCCCTGAAACTGGGATCTCTGAGCTTGGGCCACGAACCTCGGCTTTTTGTTCACCGGTTCATAGGTCCCCGTCCTTCCTTGTTCATTTCCTCCTCTCTACTGCTCCCTCTGTCTATATCTGTTATTGTTCTCCTCTTCTACAACCAACGCCTTGCTCATGACCTCTTCATAGGTCCTTAACTGAAATGGAGCTACGCCTCCCCTAACCTCAGGCTTCAAACCTTGCTGAATCCTCTTGGATTTCATCACGTCGGTAGCGACGTAATCCGGAGCAAAACGGGCAAGTCGTAGAAACTCCACCCCATATTCTCTCACTGTCATTCTCCCTTGCGCTAACTGTAGAAATTGTATCTCCAGCTGATTCCTCACCACTTTCGGAAAATATTGTTTGTTGAACTCCTCAACAAACTCCTCCCACGTCCAAGGCAACTCCGGGGTCTCCTGAGCCCGAGTCCGTATCACGGACTTCAACCAAGGCCCAGCCTCCCCATCCAACATATAAGCTGCCCATCTCACACTCTCATCTTCCGTGCATGTCAGCACGCTAAAGACTTTCTCCATCTCCATAAGCCAGTTCTCAGCGGCCATTGTGTCTGCCTGCCCAAAAAATGAAGGAGGTCTCATCCTCCTAAACTCTGTAAAGGATGAGGGCACATGTAGCGCAGGTCCTACAGGTAGTGTAGGTGGCTGTTGTTCTCTTGATGCATGAGCTGTAAAGGATGCAGCTTGTTGTTCCATGGCAGCTGCCATAGTCTCCATAGTATGCATCATCCTTTGTCGCTCCTCTCTATCTTCTTGTCTCTCTCTCTCACCCTCTCCTGTTCTCTTAGATCTTGATCCTGACGATCTCGATCCTCTTCATCGTGCTGTCTACTACTACTGCCCCCTGGGGCCTCAGTACCTCCTAAAGGCACTCTATTAGTAGGAGAGATGTAATCATCTCCACTACGTAGACTCCTCTGTTGGCCTCCCCTTGGTCGGCCTCTTCCTCTAGATGACATTTGCGACTGTATTTGAAACTAAAGTTTCGTTAGCAGAAGCCTCGATGTTCTGACCAAAAAGAGTGATTGTCAAAATTGCTAAAAGAAATGGCTTTGATACCAACTGTGACAGCCCAGATTTTGGCACCCCGAAACCCATGCCATCAGCACGATCATCTTGACCGTGCCCCCCTAACTAAGCATGGAACATTGACATATCAAGCACAAAATGAAATAGTAAATGAAACTGCGGAATTTAAATCTATATAATAGCATTTCTCAAAAGACAGTTCTACCCTCATGCCTCTGCATGAATGGAGAACCGATCCGAACCATCGATGATAGCAAATCATCAAGGATGGTTCGCCCCAAAAGAATAATCCCAATTTATACATGTACATTGTTTAGCTAAAACAAGGCTTGACATACCAAGTCGTACAAATCTCTATCCAAAAGCCCTCAAAGCGGCACAATGGAGTCCTCTAGAAGAAGTCCTCAGGAGGTGGCTCCAACTCTTCTCCGGCCGCAAGGTCCGACTCACCGGGGTCAGCGTCTCCTGAAGCCTCGGCAGCTACTAGTAGTAGACCTGCGACGTATAGTCTATAGGGTGAGCTACATCTTAGCTCAATAGGGAATAAAACACAGTTGAACATATAAATTAATACTCACATATATTCCATGATATGCCATGCATGATGTGTCTATGCAGTTACTGATGAAAACAGTTAAAAAGCATTACATTTTTACTGGTAGTTTACTCATGTCTTTTATTTATTCATAAATGATGCTGAAAAGGCCTAAAGCAAAACTTAAACTTTCAACTTAAGTAATCCCCGAGCAATATAGCATCGAGCCCCGATGAGATACCCATCATCGTCATCTATATAGACAGTTTTAACGTATTCCCTGGAAATACAAATAGTACCCAAGCCCCTTTCCCCTGGGGATTGGTGGCTGGGTTTCACTAATCTCGATCAACACCCCTGGGGTGTGCTTATTGTGTACGGATAAGCCTCCGCACTGGCCTACGGTTTCGCCGCCGTATCGGTCACGGATATCCTGCCGTGTCAGTCGTGGATATCCCACCACGTCGGTGGGGTACCCTATCAAATCTCAAATAACAAAAATATTGGTGCCTTACATATAGTTATTCACCGTGTAAATGTGCTATCTTATATCAGTTAGGCCCTATCAAACATGATCCAATCGTGGATACATCCCTGGGATGTATCCATTCACTTGTATCACACCTGATGCTCTTATCTCTTTACTTCTTCATCCCTTGGGGATGGCTCATTATGATTACTTTTATTGATGTCACACACACACACTTTTCCCAACTCTTTAAGCAATAAAACATTTGGAATTTCAAATCTATATCACTACATACATGCTCTTGTAAAATAAGGTACATGTTCAAGGAGTTTCCTACCTCAAGTCTTCGTTTGATCACGCATCAAGGTCTCACGTGGCTCCTTGTGCACTTGCTCACACGTACCACCTATGGTACCACATAACATGTGAAACACATCACCAAGGATGCAATAAAGGAGGTCCAAGACCCCCCAAAGATCTTAAAGTCAAACTCAGAAGTCAACATCAATTGTCCCAGTTGATTAATCGATTTCCAAAATCGATTAATCGAAAGTCAATATCGATTAATCGATTCTCAAATCGATTAATCGAGATTCCCATTCGATTAATCGAAACCCAATTCGATTAATCAAAATTCTCTGCTCTATCAAGTCGATTCTCAACTCGAGTAATCGAATTTTCAAAATCGATTAATCGAAATTACAAATCAATTAATCGAATTTTCATTTCGATTAGTCGATTTCATCAAGCCCATTTCTTTTCTCCACTGGAGTCCACTGTAGGCTCCCAGTCGATTAATCGATTCTCAATTCGATTAATCGAAATCCAAAGTCGATTAATCGAAACCCAATTCGATTAATCGAGATCGAGGTCCTCTGACTTTTCAACTTCTTGGCCAATTTTGATTAATCGAAACCTTATTTTGATTAATCGAAATTGCCAGATTCAGCCCCCTTCTGGCTGCTCTTCTCACTCTCTTTCCTTACTTCTTCCTCCATTTTTTTAAGCTTTTTACCCTACATTTTACACCATTTCTAACTACAATTTAACCCTTTAATTCATGCATTTAAACTACAACAATCTTACCTTCAATCAATCTCAAATTGATTTCAAATCGAGTGGTTGGAAAGGCTAGGGTTCCAGCTTTAGCTTGAGCAGATTCTCCGCGTCGATTCGGTCTCTTTAATGCTAGAATCCCCCTTCCAATCACTCACAATAACTCTTGTTCAATCTCTTTACTCCTCTCTCTCTCTTCTTTACTCCTCTCTCAACAACCAAGATACAGATTTTAGGGTTATTAAACCCTTTTATCTCTCCCCTTGTGTGTTGAGCACATACACCGCTGTAGGTGTATGCGACTTCACATTCACATCACACACCACACAATCACTCAAACCATCACATCTCATCCGTTCATCACACTCTATGTCAACCATTGAACTCCTAATTGGTCAAACCTGCGACCAATCGGGCACGGATCTCGAGGTCACTATTTAACGCAATTTTTTGAGATATTACAGTATACAAAATTTTCTAGACCACCTATACCCGCATCGGCAAGACCTATCCGATATGAGAGCCCCACCATCACCAACACCACCACAGGAGTGTCCGCTAACCAAGGCTTCTCACGAACAACCTCTTCTACACCAAAGGAGACTTGTGCCAAATGTGGCAAGTCTCATAGGACAGTTGATTGTAGACGGGGAATGCAAGGATGTTATAGATGTGAAAAGATAGGCCACATCATCCGAGATTGTCCCGAGATGACAAAGGGAAGAACAGCTTCTGCTCCTGTACCATGACCGATCCAAGCTAAGAAGCCGATCATACAGGGAAGGGCCTATGCAGTTACAACCCAGGACGCTCAAAATTCCAACGATATCATACAAGGTGAGTTTTTTCTTAGATATATTTGTACACTGTGTTAAAAAGTGCGAAAACATATTTCTGTTTCGTCTTGTTTTGAGAAATATCCACCTAAATGACATATGTAAGAGTAGATATTCTAATTAATATCATACAAATGTGTTGCATTAGTGGAATGCTGAACTAAGTGTGCCTTATAGGTACCTTACAAGTATATGGGAGGGGGAGTGATGTAGCGTACGTGGCTAGAGCATTAATGGACCCAGGTCTACCCATTCATATGTCACTCCTCGATTCGCAAGAAAGATGAAAGTTAGGCCAGAGACTTTGGATTTTGTCTTGGCAGTGTCATTCCGATGGGAAAATCGGTTGATACAGACTTAGTCTGCAAGTTAATGATTGTAGCCATTAGAGATGGGGACATCTATGGGGAAGTCTTTGAGTTGCCAGTAGATTTAATCCTGTTAGACATGCAAGGATTCGACGTGATCCTTGGCATGGACTGATTGTCACAATACTATGCAACAGTCGATTGTAATAACAAGGTTGTCACCTTTAGGCTGAATACGAGACGATCTTTTCGATTTGTAGGAGTGAGGACAAAGTTTCTACCATTCGTGTCCGCTATCAAAGCTGAACGTTTGATCAAAAATGGATGCAGTGGCTATCTGGCTTTCCTAAAGGATGGCAAGGAAGGGAAGCATGTTGCTTCAGAGATTGCTGTGGTGTGTGAGGTTGACGACGTCTTTCCAGAAGAATTGCTAGGGCTACCTCCGGAAAGAGAGGTCGAATTCGCTATCGATTTGGCACCGGGAACGGAGTCGGTTTCTAAGGCCCCATATAGGATGGCTCCAGTTGAGTTGAAGGAGTTGAAGGAGCAATTACAGGAGCTCTTAGACAAGGGGATTGTAAGATCGAGTGTATCTCCTTGGGGTGCGCCGATCTTATTTGTCAAGAAGAAGGACGGGTCAATGAGGTTGTGCATTGACTACCTTCAGTTGAACAAACTCACTATAGAGAACAAGTATCCATTTCCAAGGATAGATGATTTGTTTGATCAACTACAAGGAGCAAGATATTTTTCTAAGATCGACTTACTATCTGGATATCATCAACTCAGGGTCAAGGACGAGGACATTCAAAAGACTGCTTTTAGGACGAGGTACAAACACTATGAGTTTTTAGTGATGACGTTTGGGTTGACGAATGCGCCGGCGTCATTTATGGATTTAATGAATTGGGTGTTTAAACCACACCTAGACTCTTGCGTCGTTGTATTTGCCGACGATATCCTAATATACTCTAAGTCAAAGAGAGAACATAAGGAGCACTTGAGAATCGCTCTACAAACATTGCGTGAACACTAATTATATGCCAAGCTCAGTAAATGTGAGTTTTGATTAGAGGAAGTTAGCTTTTTAGGACATGTCGTCTCAAAGGAGGGTGTCACGGTGGATCCAACTAAAATCGAGGCCGTAGTGCAGTGGGAGCAACCAAAGACGGTGACGGATATACGCAGTTTCCTTGGTCTTGCTGGGTATTACCAGCATTTTGTGGAGGGATTTTTAAAGATATCGGGCCACTAACGAGGCTCACAAGAAAGGATGTGAGATTTGAGTGGACTGAAGAGTGTGAGAAAAGTTTCCAAGAACTTAAGAAGCGACTCACTTCAGCTCCCGTACTTGCAATTCCTACAAGCAGTGGATGTTTTGCAGTTTGTAGTGATGCTTCTCATAGCGGTTTAGGCTGCGTGCTCAACCAATTCAATAAGGTAATCGCTTATGGGTCGAGGCAGCTGAAGGACCATGAGAAAAATTACCCGACGCATGACCTCAAGCTAGCAGCGGTTATATTCGTGTTAGAGATCTGGAGACACTATTTATATGGGGAGACTTTTGAGATCTTCACTATCCATAAAAGCCTTAGATATTTGTCCACACCGAAAGAATTGAATATGAGGCAGCAAAGGTGGAGTTTCTCAAGGGTTATGATTGCTCCATTCAATATCACCCAGGCAAGGCCACTGTAGTCGCAGATGCTTTGAGTCGTAAGAGTTCAGCTCAGTTAGCTAGCCTTGTGATCGGAATGTACAGGTGAAAATTGTTTGAAGACCTATCATTGTATGATGCGACGATCGACGTACTCACTACAGGGGCTCTTGTAGCCCATATCACGGTGCGACCAACGATTTTCGAGCACATTCATGAGCTACAGATGAAGGACTCCGAGTTAGTTAAAATTCGACAAGGGGTAATGGAAGGCACTAAACCGGATTTCTTTGTAAGGGAGGATGGTTCCCTTTTATTCAGAGGACACCTCTATATTCCTGTTGATGCCGATTTGCGACAAACTATTCTAGACGAGACACACAAGTCTAGGTATGTCATACATCCTGGTAGCACCAAGATGTATCAGGACATGAGAAAAAGCTATTGGTGGAGAGGCCTGAAACGGGATGTAGCCGAGTACATGTCAAGATGTTTGACATGTCAGCAGGTAAAAGTAGATCATAAACACCCTACTGGGTTATTGCAACCTCTACCTATACCGGAGTGGAAATGGGAGTCTATCTCCATGGATTTCATTGTGGGGTTGCGGCATACGGTAAAGAGGCACAATGCTATATGGGTTGTCATGGATAGACTGACGTAGTCAGCTCACTTCTTGCCCTACAACACGATGTATATGGCCAGCAGACTCATGGAACTCTATATGAAGGAGATAGTACAGTTTCACGGCATTCCACACAGCATTGTATCTGATCGTGACCCCTTGTATACCTCCAAATTTTGGTAGAAGTTTTAGGAAGGTATGGGCACTCGATTAGATTTTAGTTCGTCATTTCATCCACAAACCAATGGGCAAACAGAGCGAGTAAATCAAGTGATAGAAGACATGCTCAGGGCGTGCATGCTTGAGTTTCAAGGCTCGTGGGATCAACATTTACCGTTGATCGAATTCGCATACAACAACAGTTTTCAAGCGAGCATAGGAATGGCGCTGTATGAAGCTCTCTATGGAAGGCAGTGCAAATCTCCTATTAACTGGGAAGAAACAGGAGAGAAATTTATCTTGGGTCCGGAAATTCTTGAAGATAACGTCATGTTTGTACGAATGATAAGAGATAGGCTCAAAGCGGCTTAGAGTAGGCAAAAGAGCTATGCCGATGTCAAAAGAACAAGCCTAGATTTTGCCGTTGGAGATCACGTATTTGTGAAAATATCGCCAATGAGGGGTGTGATGAAGTTCGGAAGGAAGGGGAAGCTAAGTCCTCGTTATATAGGAGCCTTTGAAGTTTTGGGTCGAGTCAGTGAGGTAGCCTATCGCATCGGGTTGCCTCCATTATTTAATAGAGTACACAACGTTTTTCACATTTCAATGCTTCGGAAGTACATAAAGGATCCCATGCACATTTTAGGCGGTCAACCGATTGAGCTACATGAGGACATGACTATGATTGAAGAAGCAACTCAAATTTTAGATCGTAAAGAGCAAACTCTACGCACTAAGATCATTCCATTAGTGCTCGTCAAGTGGGGGAATCATCCGGTCAAGGAAGCGATGTGGGAGAGAGAGGCTGAGATTATGGACCTGTATCCCCATTTTTTTGAGAAACAACAATAGTAAATGCTAGGTTCTAAGTGTAAAGCACAAGTTTGAAATTTTGTAAATTTTGAAGATTTAGTCCATTTTGAATGAATCGGTGTAAGACTGAATTAAGCAGTATCGGAACATATGTGTTAATCGTTAAAGATGCTGAATATTGTGTATATATTGTGTGTAAGCCTGTGTGTAAAATTAGAAGGAACTCTCCGGGAGTTCTAGCTGTAAAACGCAGTGTAAATCGCAAGCAGCGAGCTACCACCAGAGAAGTGAGTTAGCAAAATGTGTGAGTGATATAAGTGTGTTGTGCTCAATCCTGCTATAGCGGAGTGCATTTTAAGGAAAATAGCAGCTAATGCATTATGAGGCATGAAGGACTTGCCTCACCTGAAGGCAGGAATTGATAGGCATGAGGGAACTGCAAGCTTTATAATTTTAGATTTTCGTTTGATCGAAATGGAAATTCGTTCGAACGAATTTCTGTAGGTCAAAGCACAGGAAGTTGCCAGAAATCGTTCGATCGATTTTTAGAATCGTTCAAACGAAATACAGGGACAGTGAGAGCCAATGTGTTGCCAGGGAATCGTTTGAACGAATTTCCAAACCGTTCAAACGAAATCCAAGAGCCAGTGAGGTGGAAATTTGGTGTACGAATTTCGTTTGAACGAAATTTGTATCCGTTCGAACGAAATTTTGGGGCTTATATTACAAGCGAAAATCCATTTGAATGAAATTGAAATTCGTTCGAACGAATTCTGGCCCTAGCATTAAATGGATGCAAATTGTTCGAACGAATTTGAAATCGTTCGAACGATTTCGCACACTATATATAGAAAATTGAAATTTTCTTTTGATTATCACACAACCTATTCCTTTTTCGTTTCTTTCTCCTTGGGAGAGTTCTAGGGTTGCTAACAGCTCCTAGTTTCGTCGGTTCCGACTATCTCTAAGCTTGGAGCTGCACAAGCGAATTGTTCAGAACATCAAGATTTAACTATTACCCTCTATTGAGTTTTTGAAGTTCCCATTTGTACTAAAATCTCCTAGGAATTGCAATATTTGGGCTGAGAACCCTGGTTTTTTTTTTATTTACTCTACAATGCCACCCAAAACTTGCCAAGCCTCGGCGAGTGCGACACCGAAGAAACCCACTACGGGTTCTTCTTCGCAACAGCCACCGAAGAAACCACCTACAGGTTCTTCATCGGCACCACCTCCATCACAACCACGGGAACGACCTAATGAATGGTGGTTTGACAAGGACTTTCAACCCGAGTGGATCATCAATCCAAAAATTTTCGCCAAGCACGATGAGACTCGGTGGGATTTTGACTACATTTCCTCTACGGGTTTGACTAGCATCCTTCACCCATGCAAGGACAGTTTTTACCCTCAGATTGTCCGACTGTTCTATCAGAACATGGAACTGATTAAGGATTCGACCATTCTAAAGACCAAGATCGATAATCAGCCGTATACGTTCACCTTCGATGACGTGGCCGATGCGTTAGAATGTTTCCGTACTTATAACCACGAGGACATTGCCCTCGCTGAACCATTCCCGGCCAGGTTAGATCACAAATACGTTGCCGCTCAAATGACACAGGGTCGAATGGGTTCGGGCCGCTCAATTAAGCGTGTTGATTTACCTCGCGAGCTTTGGATGCTCGATTCCATAATCCACTGCAATCTGTACCCTTTATGCCATCGAACTGAAAGAGTGGGTGAGGTCCAAATGGCACTTTTTGCGGCCTTTAATGGCCAATGGTTTAACGCTCCCCAAGTGGTACTTGAAGGGATGAAATATGCCCATAAAAAGATGTTGGAGGATGTTAAGAAGTCTGTTGAGGACATGCCATATGCCCGACTCATTTCCCTAATGGTCGAGGATTACGCGGGTGACGACACGTACACCCTCTTGCAAAATGAGTTTAAACAGACGGGTAATGTCCAACCATACACCATGGTTGATTGGAATAGAACCTATGTGAAGCTGGCAAAGAAGCCACAAGCCCAAGAACCACCACAACCAGAACCACCTGCTCCAGATCAGCCAGCCCACGTCACTCCAGTTTATGATGAGCCTGCTGCCACTGTTCCATTGCAGCAGCCAACTCGAAGCCGTGCTCAGATGCACGTACCACCACCACCACATGAGGGCATGCCTACACTGACCTTGACCGATATCTATGCCCTATTGGAAGCCAATACGCGTCAGATGACAGAGAACAACCGTCTGCTCAACCACCGACTCGATTACTACAATGCATTGCACGCTGAGGAGATGCGTTTCATGTACCCCGACGACTATCTACAGTGTATGGCGGCAGTGCAGGCCTGGGTCCCGGATGAGTTGACTTCGGGTGCGAGAGAGCAGGGTTATGGCGGTGATCCGTCGGGTGATGAGGAGTTTTGAGGGCTGTTTGTTTGGAGTGCTATTTTGGAGTATAAAATTTTGGATCATTATACTCTTTTTGGATAATTGTAAATTTTAAAACAGGTACCTGGGGACATGGTCCCTCTTGAACAATTGTGGCATGGCTGCCACTCAAAACCTTGTGCATATTTTTATGATCTTTTCTCTATATATGTTTTTCGTGTTTTGGTATGGGCCATGGTTGGTCGTTTAATTGTTGGGTGTACTATGCGGTTTGATGTGTGTGGCTGTTTATATAAGCATGAATTTCTTGCAGGATGGGAGTTGCACAGGCCATTTATGTGCTATGTTTTTATTCTCCCAATTCAATGTTTCGTGTTCCGCAACATTTGTGGTTATGAATGACTATGTAGTGAGTGTGGGCTCCCATACCGGAGTGTGGGGGGAGAAGGAGCCTTCAGTTTAATTTTCGCGGACAAAAATTCCCAAGGGGGGGAGGATGTAACGTCCCGGAAATGTCGTGGTTAAATAGCACACCTCGGGAACCGAACCGACTGGTCACATCTTCGGCCGAGTCAACATTGATGTGGTTGACTTAGTAGATTATAGGTGAGATGAAGGGTATGATAGAAATCACTTTGTTGGACTAGGTATCCAAGATAATTACATATACGCATTAGTGAGGACAAGTGCTTAACACCCTAGCTAAAGTATTAGGTTATAAGAAAAAGGGGAAAGAGAATTTATTTCTCTTTGATTGAGTTATTGGAAAATTAAAGGAGAGTAAATGAGAGGGAGATTGAGTTGTGAAATCTACAATCGGACATTCAATACGAGTGATTGGGCTCGGAAAACTAGCGGATCGAACTCAGGATCGAGAGTTTAGAGATTTGGGGGTTTATGAAACCCTAGTGAGCTAGAGCTTGGAACAAGGGAAATCCAACCGTTTGATATGGTAAGATCCACTATTTCAAGTCTGTTTAATTATTAGATAGAGAATCTAAACTATTTAGTATGAAAAATGGATAATGAATGGGATGGATGATGAGGAGATGAGTACTAGAGGATAGAACATGTTCAGATCTGAAAATGAGCAAAATCGATCAAACGAAATTAGAGTTCGTTCGATCGATTTTGACCAATGAAGAAATAAGGAGAAAAAAATGAATTCTGAAGAAATCGTTTGATCGATTTGAGAACCTATGTGAACGTTTTGAAAATCGTTCAATCGGTGTTGCTAGGGGGAGCAAGAGTGTTCTAAAGGATTCGTTCAAACAACATAAGAATTTGTTCGAACGATTTATAAACCGTTCGAATGATTTAGAATTGTTCTATCGATTTGGGTTAATTTAGGCCGTTGGTCTATTTTGCCTTATGGATTATTCATAGTTGGGGCTAAGCTTTTAGACCCAATGTTTAGACACTATTGTAATGTTCTTCATGTGTTGGCCATACCTACGTTGGGCCGGACCATGGGGTACTCATTGTTTGATCGGATTAGAAAATCCTTGATTTGAGATGCAATTGAGGTAGGGGAATATCTAAACTGGTACACTTTATTACGAGCATGTATGTAGTGATAGTGTATTGATACATGCTCCTTTAAATTCTGTTTTGATTTATTGTTAATGCAAAGAGTAGTGTTTGGTGACAATGGTGTGTGTGTGTACACAAATAAATGAGACAACTATTAATATAAGAGTTAAGTCATCCCAAGGATATATAAGTACATGGACAACTCAGTGATGCATCAAATAGTGTGACATCCCAGGGATGTATGGTGGATGTAAAGATCCACGTTATGAGATAGAGAATAAATGTGATTGCATAGGCTGGGTGTTATTATGTATTAGCACCATTACACGGTGAATAACTATATGTATTGCACAATTTGATTTAAGGTTTATAGAATACCCAACCGACACGACGGTATAACCGCGACTGACTCGACGGGATATCCATGACCAGTACGGCGGCTAATCCGTACACCAATAGACATCCCAGGAATGTATAATAGTAGTATGCCCGTCGCCCATGAGAAAGGGACGTGGTCAAATTTCATAAGAAATAGTATGATTAGACGACGATGGAGGGTATTCCATCAGGGCTCGATGCTATATGGCTCAGGGATTATTTAAGTTAATTGATTTAAGTCATGGAATCATCCTGGTTGCAATTATGAGAACTAGTAGTCATTTTAGCTCATGAGTAGAATAATAAATGCATTCTATCTGTTTTATCGCATCTCAATTTACTTTTCAAGCAAAGATACGTTGATAAGTTCATATTTTATTCTTGTCATGAAATATATATGAGTAAGAAAG
This sequence comes from Chloranthus sessilifolius, assembly GCA_021018995.1. NCBI lineage: Eukaryota > Viridiplantae > Streptophyta > Magnoliopsida > Chloranthales > Chloranthaceae > Chloranthus > Chloranthus sessilifolius. The sequence continues at coordinate 9,520,763 of CM037595.1, read as the reverse complement.
ATATAGTTGTTCTGATATTGCCCCTATTGAGCTAGGATGTAGCTCACCCTTTGACTATATGTCACAGGTGTCGAGTTAGGAGTTGCTACGGACGAGGTTGATCCCGAGGACTCAGATTACGTTCCAAGGGAGGAATCTGAGCCTCCTCCTGAGAGATTCTTTTAGAGGACTCACTGCATACTTTGAGATTATTTTGTAAGGGAGAGATTTTACGGCTTGGTACGTCCAGCCATATTTTTGTAAGAGTAACAATATATGTAATATTCTTTTATCAAACCATTTAGGGTGACTGTAGTTACGACACTGATGATTCGGGTTGGTTCTTTGTCCATACAGAGGCATGGAATTAGAACTATCTTTTAGATTGTTATTTTGGCATAGTATATTGTAGAACTGGAGATTTGTTCAACATTATTTTTGTTGTATTTTTCAGTAGTGAATGCAATATTAACATCCATTTAGAATAGTTCAAGATCAAAATGGGCAACTACCGCTAATATGATCCTTATAGACATAAATTTTGCTACAGGGGAATATGTGTCAATATAATCTATTCCCTCTTTTTAATTAAAACCCTTGGCTACTAACCTAGCCTTATATTTGTCTATAGACCTGTCAAATTTAAATTTCTTTTTTTATACCAATTTGCAACCTATGGGTGTTCTATCATCAAGCAAATCACATGGTTCTCATAATTTATTCTTTTCAATTGAATTAATTTCATCATTCATAGCATCTAACCATTCTTTGAATTCTTATAAGTTGACCGCATCAATATAATTTAATGGATTATTCATTTAATCTAAATCTAAGTTATTACATAACTCTTCACTCACATGAACATAAAAATCATCTAAGAAGGATGGAGGAGCTCTACTCCTCTTTTGTCCACACATGCGAGGGCGTCGTATTGATTCATTAATGGGATCAGTTCCTATAAGAGTCGGTTGGTTTTTATGATTTATTATTGTTAAAGGATCATCAGAAAAGGTGGATGTTTTCTCATCTCTAAGATTCTCAAAGAACTCACCATCCCTACTTTCAATAGACTTTTATCTTTATGATAAAATCTATAACCCTTAGAGCTTTCGGAGTAACTAATAAAGTTACATCTGATAGTTTTTCTTCAATTTATCTCTAAATTGATATGGAATTAGTACATGTGTCACTGATCCCCGCTTTCTAAGGAAACTTCGATCAAGTTTTCTATCTGTCCATAACTCATAAGGAGTCGAATTTATTATTTTAGTTGAGATTCTATTGAGAATATACATAGCAATATTTAATGCTTCTCCCCAAAAAAATTTAGGCAAATCAGCATGAGACATTATTGACCTTGTCATGTCCATGAGAGTTCTATTACGCCTCTCGGCTACACCATTTTGTTGTGGTGTATAAGTCATTGTTGTTTAACATAAAAAAGAATCTAAAGGTAGCTTCTGGAGGAAGTTAGTGTGTGTCCTTATTTTATACGCAAAATAAAATAGAGATGTGTTGTTTGCTTTATTGTTGTTGTCGTCACCGGAGATGATGATGGCCAATGTCAACCGCAACAGAAGCAATGAGGAGATCAACAGAGAATGTGTTGTTGACGTCGCCGGAGATGATGATGGCCGATGTCAACCATAGCAAAAGCAATGAGGAGATTAGAACCATTGACATCAACGATGATGAATTCAACAACAACGATCGATTATAATGTCTTCACAAAATGAGATCTGGCACCAGTAGAAAATGAATGATTTTGATGATTGAAAATAGCAAATATGACTAGATGCAACCAAAGATCGGATGGTGAGAAAAATAGCCAGAGATCTAACGATAGACCCACTCTCTAATACCAGTGAAAGAATAAATCGTCCTTGTCGGATGTGAGCCAGATCAATAAGAGATTCGTCGCGAGACTAGAAATCGCCGATAACGTGAGTGTTTTCCTATGAACGGAAGTACACCTTGCTACCTTCGTAATATGTTTTGAGATATTTTTGGTAAGTGATCGGCCCCAAAACTGGTATAATTTATGCTTAAATTTTGACCTTGTTAGCCCTTATTTAACGACTAATGGATGCTTTTAGTTTGTGTTGTGTTGCAACAGGTATAAAAGCGGGATAAATGCAAAATGAGTTACAAAAGAAAAGTTAAGAGAAAACCCAAAGCACTGGCAAGAATTCAAGAGAAGATAGTTGAAGGAAAACTATGAAAGGTCTTTCTGACCGATCAAAATTGCACTTCTAATCGGTCAGGATCGCGCAATAAATAAGCCGCCCAGAAGGAAAGCAAAGGAGAGGAAATTAGTCTAAGCGGACCAATAGAAACACCAGTTTCAACCGGTCAGATTATTCAGAGGTTTGATAGCTCTATAAATTGTGTTCTGTCTTAACCTATTGAAAGCACATAATGGAAATCATAGCACTAGCGATAGGATCGTTCCCACGAGGAAGGTTGAAAATCTTAAAAACTATTATTTTCCTTTAAAGAATAAAGAATAATTTAATTAAACTAAAGTGCAAGAAAAATAAATGTAAATCTTCAAACTTTTGGATCCTGATCGTCAATCAGTTTCCTTTGGTTCTTAGATATTTATGAAAATTAAAATACCGTTACACTATATCTCAGCCTTTCAGAATTTGGTCGTCAATCAAAACCTAGAATTCTTTAATATCGATTTATACTAATTTGTAACTTTTCAGGAATTTGGGCATCAATCAAACACTAGAAAATTGAAGATAGAAAATAAAATACCATTACACTAATCTCTCAAATTCAAGACTTTAGGCGTCAATTAAAATCAAGAACTATCAAATGTTTAAAGAAAGCAATAAATCTAAACCAGAAAGCAAATAAAAAGATCTTTCTTCTCTTAGTCACAGGCGTTAATTGCTCTTGAGAAACTACGGATACTCTACTCTAATCTTCTAGCATTCGATCACAGTTGTCAATTGCACTGAGAAACCTTGGATATATAAACTAAACTAAGGTGATCTTCAAGAAACCCAACCTCAGTCATCAATTGATGTTGAGAATTCCTTTGGTAAGTTTTTCCTCTATGTCGTGCCCTCTTATTTATAGATCATTGGGGTCAGTTTATATTCAAGTCCTAATAAAAGGAAACTACTAAAAACAAAGTTCCTAAGTTAATAAAACTTCTAATTCTAACCTTCCTTGCTTGGGGTAATAGATGTGCGCATGATTCTTCTCCTTAATTTCAGAAGCAAAGATCTTCAGGATTTCTTTCGCCAATATTCTCTAATCCGTGGGATGGTAGACTTCTAATTGCAATGATCTTCTATTCTTTGCATGGTAGTATATCTCTCACATGATCAGTAGCAGGGGTTCGAGCTTTAATATTTACAATCGTAAGTACGATTGCATCTCCTCTTTCAGTATGATTCTTGCTCTTCGAACGATCGTATCTTCCATTCGTACTAACCAGTCTCGAGCATCTTTGGTAGGATCGTAAATTAGGATTCTGTCTTTTCTTCTTCAATTTTCGCGCTTTTGAGATTACGATTTCACGACTGGTCCTTACATATGATGGATTCATATTTTCGTGCGATCGTGTTTCTTACTACTTTTTTAGTTCATTTTGGCAAAGATTAACATTTGGACACTTTTCTATTGTATGTTCTAAATATTTTCACATCATTATCTTGTTAGTAGCAAACTAAGGTCTAGCATCACAAAGTTAAGGGTGATAAAATGGTAAATTCTGTGACCGATCAAAGCTTCAAAAACATAACATCGTCTAGTCAAAATCTCTTTCGATCGGTCAGAGATCGAGTAAACAGAACTTCAAACCAATTATATACATTTTTAGCCAGTCAAAACTCAAGTCGACTGGTCAGGAGTTCAAGCTAATCTGAAACCCTATGAAGCGCTGAGACCTGAAGAACAAATCTGAAGCCAGAGTAGTCGAGAATCTACTTTCGACCAGTCACAACAATGTTTTCAAGCGAAAATTTAGGTTCTACAGCTGTGCACAATCTGGATTCCAAGATCCTCTCCAGATTTATCTTTTGCAAGCTGGATTACTCAAACGGTGGAGATTTCCTTTTGGATTCATCTACCTTCGAGGATTTTTAGGGATCCTTAGAGTTTCTTGCCGTGTATACTTGTGCTAAGACCTCTTAATCTATAAATAAGGACCCTAGGGTTAGGTTTTAGGGGACTCGCACGGTGGAACTTTTCTAGAGAGCTCGAGCATGAATTTCCATAGTTTAGGTTAGGTTTTAGTTCTAAAATAGAGGGGGGTTGAATGTAATCATCAATCCAAGACTGATTCAGCAATGATGAAGGTCTGTGGATCCATGCGCCCTTGAAAGCATCAGGCTGGGATCTCTTATAAATTTCAGATAAGTATTTAATAAAGTTTTGTTCCTTTATTTTGGATTTCGTTTTATGGTACGATTGTTGTAATCTTATTTAGTATAATCTCAGTGGCCTTGTAGGGTTTAGGGTTAGCCTAGATAGGATATTCACCGACGGATTAGGCCGTGTAGGGTAGTTTTAGTTGGTTAGGTGCAATGGTTCTTTAACGATTAGATTTATCAAATTTATAAACGATGCGATTGAGCTTGTAGCCTGGAGCGGTGGTACCTGGGATTCATTGTGGAAAAGAAATAGGTTTTATTATTTACGAATCTGAATTTCAGGAGAGATTCCAGACTGCCTTCTCCTCTCTTATTTCAAAGCTATTTAGGATTTTTTTTATTTGTTTTAGGATAATTTAGAAAACCTAATTTTACAAAGTATTTTATAAAATAGAGGTTAAATCATGATAAATGATATATCCTTGTGGTTTGACACCCTAGTACTTGCCCTAGAAGATCAAACTTGTGCACTTGCAAGGTCACAATTTAAGACGATCAATTTTTTTGCGCCGTTGTCATGGATTTCGACTTTATCTTATTTAATTTCTGTTTTATTAATTTATTTTTGTATAATTACACTAACCCAGTTTGCTTTGATTTTTATTTCTAGGCTTGGGAGATCAAAGGCTCGACTACACCAATGTTTGTCACGGGACACTGCGAGAGGCTAAGGTACGCATCTTCGATTACCAATTATTAGGTTAACTGTTTTATTTTTGTTTTACCTTCTGTTCATGCCAAGGTTGAGGTCGCAATTTCCATCTCTCGAGCGACTAGACCTTAAGCTTGAGAGAATGTGATGGCTTATTTGCGCCAGCTCTCATTCCTCTCAAAACGTCGTAAGTTTTGACCATTCTAGCCGCCCCGCACTGCCCCCGATTCAATTTAATATGGCGGGAGAAGAACAGCAAATGGCTAAGATGTTGAGGGAATATTATACACCGTCCACTCTTACAACTCCCTCATGTTCACGATTACCTACAGTAGTCGGTAATGGGAACTTCGAAATTAAGCCCAATCTGATCCAAATGCTTCCAAGTTTTTATGGGTTTAGCAATGAGGATCCCTATGACCATCTCACGACCTTCTTAGAAGTCTTCACTCTATTTAAAATAAACATTTTATCATAAGAGGTTGCTCGTATGAGGCTCTTCCCATTCTCATTAAAGGATAAGGCAAAGAGGTGGCTGAATTCTTTGCCTCGTGATTCGATTACCACTTGGGAAGACTTACAACGTAGCTTCTCGTCAAGTATTTCCCGATTGGTAAGACGAACCTTATTCGGAAGACCATAACTTCCTTTAAGTAAGAGATGGATGAATCCTTTCATGAGAGTTGAGAGCACCTAAACGAACTTCTGCGCAAGTATTCCCATCATGGGGTTCCGAATTGGCAAATTGTGCAAGGCTTCTACAAAGGGCTGACTGAGTCAAACCGACAAATGATAGATGCCTCTTGTGGGGGTATGTTTCTCACAAAGACTGCGGATGATGCATGGGAGCTGTTTGAGAACTTAAGCGAGAATTTGGTGCAACAAGCTGCATCAAATTGGATCGACCCTGAGGTTTCACGGACCATACCTCCTAAGAGAGGAGGTATGCACAAACTGAAACCTATGACGGATATTTCTACTAAGGTCAAGGCCTTGGAAAAGAAATTTGAATTCATGTTGAGTGCGAAGTCATACTCAATAGCTCAAGTAAGTGAGGTTTGTGGCATATGCCAAGGCCCAGCTCATTCCCCTCCCAATTGTCCGGCTACACCATTATACCCTGGGCGGTGCAAGAACACATAAATGTTGCAAATTCCTTCCAAAGGTCGGATCAGAATAATTTTGGAAATACTTACAATCCGAGCTGGATGAATCACCCGAATCTAGCATGGAAAAGCAATGCGGATCAGGATACTATTCAGCCTTCTAAGCTCGCATTTAACTCGCAACCCTGGCAATTCCTAGGCCAACAGTAGTATAGACCTCGTTGGAATAACAATAATTTTGAAGAGACTATATTGCAAGCAGCCCAAAGCTCGCAGCAGTAGTCTCAACAACAAACAAAGTTACTCCACTCCCATACGCTGTCGATTGCCAAGCTAGAAACCCAACTTGGGCAACTAGCGATTGCTTTAAAGAAAAGGGATGAGTGCTGGTTACCGACTCAACCAGTAAATAATCGAAAAGGTCATGTGATGGCTGGGCAGATTTCGTCTTCCCGTGACCCGCCAGTACCACAATAAGCATTGACCTAGTCGAGCTACCGACACATCTGTAGCGCCTCTTGGGAGGCAACCCAAGTTCAATGTAAACTACTAGTTTAGGATTTTAGATTTAATGTGTTTGTGTGTGTTCAAGCAGTAGGAAGATAGCATAAAGAAAAAACGGAAAAAAAAAAAAAAAAAAAAAAAAGTCAGGTACGTTTGGTGAAATTTAGGCAGAGAACTAAGTTCTCTATCAGATTTTTGATCGGTCAAAATAGATTTCGACCGGTCGACTTGCTCAAAAAGGGAAGAATGCAGCGAAGTTGTGACTAGTCGAGTCTGAGTCGATCGGTCAATTATATTATAGAAAACCATGTTTCCATTGCTTTTGTTGCATTCTGATCGGTCGAAACTAATTTTCGACCGGTCAATCATCAAGGATTAAGCTTTGAAACCGAAGTAGTTAGTGGAGAGATCTATTTTCTCCCAATTTAGTGACCAGTCGAAATGGTTTCGACCGGTCAAGCTCTATGGGTTAAGGACTATATAAAGCCCCAAGACAGTCGAAATCCCATTCCGACCGATCTTGCCCTAGCTCCCCTACACCCTCTTCTTCTTCCCCCAAGTTCCCTCGGGAACCCTTGTGAAAATTATGAATCCTTTACGTGTCGCTAAGCATTTCATGTCTGATACTATATCTTAAGGAGTTGACAGCCTGCTCCTTGTAGCCACATTAGACGAGTTACACGCGGCAAGGGTAACTCTGCATCTTTTCTTCTTATTTTTCTTATGTGTTTAGTTTAAATTAGGAAAATGGTTACTCGGTGTAACAAAGGCAAGGCACCCATAGTGGATTCCCCTCCTAAGAAAAAGGCACGAACCACTGTGTCACCGAACCCTAGTGTTGGTATCCATATTGGCACAAGGTCATCGGCTGTTGCGTCACAGCCACCACCGGATGCTCCTAAGACTCAACCCTTACAGCGGGATACCCCAAATCCGTCAATGATGCATCACAACTTCTTTGTCGAACCTGAGTTTGACATAGAATATTTCCATCAGCTTCCCGAGGCCTAGTTTGCACTGACCTATTTTAAGCTAGCCGACCTCGGGAGTTTATTGACACCATCATTGACATCGATATACCCTCGCCTTGTTCGGCTATTTTATTAAAATCTCATCTTTAGTTCTGTCGGACAAGGCCAATTTTCAACAAGGGCCGACGATTTTGACCTTTCGTTTGATAGGGTATTACTGGCTACTGCTTGTGGCCTCCCGATTGCATACCCTGTGGAGTGTAGCCTACTGAGAGGTCAAGACTTCCTAGAATTTGCCGAATTGGTGCGTGCCATTTTCGGCAAACCGCCAGTTGGTTCAACTTTTACAACCCGCGCTGCCCTTGTAACCAAACTTTTCTTGGCAGACGTAGTGTTATATAAAACACTATGTCCAATTTCACATAAGACCCAATGTCATGGGGACCTTCTAAGGGTCCTCTACGCCATCATCAAAGATTGGTGGGTGGCACCCGTTCAATTAGTCTTTTATGGACTCCATGATACCCTTAAGAAAATGGTTGCACCGCGCACCCACAAGAAGTCAATCTGACTCCCTTACGGGCGAGCCATCACATGCTTGTTACTCCATTGTGGTACAAGATCGACCCGTAAGAGCCACCATTAACGGCTTTACCTAAGCTCTATGAGTCAAGCCAATGGAGAAAAGTCCGACCCACTGCTGCAGAGGAGGCTGCTATGGTTGCTTCTTCCGATGTGCCCCCGACGGAGACACCAGTTGCCTCCGTCCCTGACCTTGTTGGATCTACTGCTGGGGCAGCCGAAACCTCCATCCAGGTCCCTTCCTTTGCCCAGCCTATACCTTGTACGCCCTCACCATCACCACCACTCGAGACGGGGGACACATTACAATCCCCTCCGTCTCCTCGATCCCCATCTCCATTCCCTTGGGTCGACTTCCTCCATGCCCACCTCTATCGTTGCACATCCGGTCACTATGCTTTTCACGGACCCTATCATTACACTGGAGCGTGTACCTGCCCCATTCACTCCTATCACTTCTATGCCCTCCACCACATTCTTTCCTGGCACCTTCAACATTGGTGTTGATAGTTATAGTGGCCTATTGGATGAGACCATTCATGGAAATGTTGCCTCATCAGTGGACTCATTTTTTCTGAGCACATTACAGCCTACGGTGGAGCAATGTCTTCATGCATTAGAGGTGGGGCAGCTTGAGATTCGTGCTAAGCTCGCTTCTGTGAGGGGACTATTACATGAGGTGTTGGGGAGAGTTGCTATATTACTAGCAAGGGCGAGTCTGAATGAGACTTCCCATGAGGACGGCTCCGCTCCTCCACCTAGTCCACCTCCCCCTTCACCTCCTGCTGATGAGCCCTTCATGGATGAGGACTCGGCCATGGCCCCACCCAAGGCTCCTACTTCTCAGCCTGCTAACCCAACTCCCCCATCTTTATCAAGAGAGTTAGGGGTTGAAACTACTCTAGGGTCGGTGGATATTGTGGAGCCCAAATCCTCTTTCCCAGTTACAAAGGGGATTGTTCATGAGGTCCCCAATGATGGAACCTCTCCTGATTTGGTTGTACACAACGAGGGTCCACTTGACCTCGTCGTGCCCGACCCTTCAACTTGGGCCATTATTCCTTTTAAAGGAGAACCTACTCGGTCTCGGGTCGTTGTTGATGTCGCTTTTGTCCACGCTCTGGGTGTGTATATCGATGCCCTTAATGAGGAACTTCATCGATCTAACGCTGCCTTGGTGGCCGAGCGATCTTTGACAGTTTCTCTTAGGCATAATTGGTTTACGCTAAAAGAGGATTGTGAGGCAATGAAGGTCAAATGAAATTATGAGAGGTACTACCACAAGGAAGCTGCATGTTCCTTTGTGGCAGCTGCATTAAAACATGCTGAAGCATATAGACAATGGGAGAAAGAAATGAATAACTTGTGAAACCAATTGTCCCCTATTGTTCTAGATGCAGATGATGAAGATTTAGGCGGGATGCCTCTTTTCTCACGCGGGAAGGTTGTTGCTGCACCTCCCCCTCCTCCTCCTTCATCTACCGGGAAGCGTAAAGGACGGTGAATAGCATTTCTTGGTGCTTGCGCTGATTTGATTTTATATTTTTCTGCTGCCTTATTGATGTTGTATATATCTATTATTTTGTGCAATGAAGACATAGCACCAAGTAGGTTTGGGGGTGTTGTGTCAAATGTGTGGTTCATGATCCTTACCTTTTTACAATTATATGTTGAATCATTGTTTAAAATACACCCTCAATACCATGTTTGCGTAGTTTTCAAGCCATCACTATTTATTTTGTCGTAGTTTTCAAAATGTAATAAAAAATGTATATAAATTTTACATTTTTTATATTCATGCTATGATAAAATCGTTGTTGTTTAGGATAATTAATTTCATTGTGAACATTTAAGGATTGGTCTAAATTTCTTGCTGAGAAATTTTTTACACTTTTGCCATGCTTGGTCTAAATATCAAAGGACTAGTTCAAAGTTGGAATTTTAGGATTCTAAAATTGACTATACGTAGTGAGCTTTAAAACTGTTACCTTGTTCTTGATGAGTGTCAAAATAAATTCAGAGCATCTTTAGAATTCGTGCTTAATTGTTTTTAATCTCATATGCTTTACGTCGATTTGTTGATTATAAATTGTTCATATTATTGTGCTAGAACCCATTGCATTTCAATTCAAAACAAATAGGCATCATTACCACCTTGTGAGGAGATGATCAAAGGCCATCTTTAGCTCGTTTGTGCCTAAAATCCCTACCTTATACTGATTTACCTTTTTAACACCCCCTTTGAGCCTTACTGAAAATTTTACCTTTATATATTTCTTGATAAGTCATGTTAATCATACCCCACACCAGTACTATAAATGCAAGAACTTTACCCTTTAATCTCTGAAAAATTGGGAAAGAGAGATGAGAGCAATAGAAGACGTAGAGAGGCATGATAATAATGCTTGCAAGGAGCATATGATAGAAATATATGTGAATAAAAGGGGAGAGAAAAAAAAATAATTTATATATATATATATATATATATATATATATATATATATATATACGTGTGTGTGTGTGCGTGTGTGTGAAAGAGGTAGAAAATTGAGAAAAATATGAGGTGATATCAAAAAGAAAAAGGAATGAAGAGAAAGAGAAAAGTTGAGCAAAAAGAAAATGAAAATTCTAAAAAATTTGAAAAAGGAAGAGTGAAAAATGAGAAAAGTTAAATATAATCTTTTTTCAGTTTCTCAGAGAAATTTGAATCCAATTTCCCTTTCCTTCATAACCTTCACCCGAGCCCCGTTACAACCCTGAAAAGACCTTCGTGATCCAATCTCGATTGGTAAATGCCTTGTGGAGAGTGATAATGCAATGCTTACGGTGTTTGGTATAACTTGCTTAGGAAACAAATATCATTATTTATGAGATTACATTTTAAATTTCTTTGATGCACTGACTTTCTTATATATCATGTGGGATCTTTTAATTCGTGTTGTAATTTCATCTCACATATGAGGGAAAAAGTAAATCATTCATCGAAGCGAGCTTGTTTTGAGTGTATACCTAAGGTGAGGATTGAGTTGAGACTTGGGACCCGACGATTCCTGATTTGAATTAATCCAGTGATAGAACGATTTAAGCATTGACAAATGCACACACCACACTCGAAACAAGGATGAAAGACTGGTCTAAGGATTAGAGCATTGGGTTAATTGGAATAAGCAACAGTAGAATTATCATCGCACCAATATTTGAAAAGGAAAAGTTACATGCTGAAATGATTATAGGTTTTTTATTTTAAATGTATATATTATATGAAAACCAATTTTTGAAAACTCTTTTACCGATGGTTTTAAAAATTGTTTTGGAAGTTTGTGGGTGTATTCACTGAAAACCCTCAAGAGACACAACTCCTCCACTAGGGATCACCTAGGGGCTTAAAACTTATTACATACGCTAAATGCAATCATGCTCCCTACGAAAATAGCTTCTATTTGATAGATTAGCTTGTACAATATTAGATTAGTTTGTTTTTGGGTAGGATTTTAAAGTAGTCTTTGCTCGAGGACTAGCAAAGTTGAGGTTTGGGGGTGTGAACGGCCTCAAAAGTGGTATAATTTATGCCAAAATCTCGACCTTGTTAACCCTTGTTTAACTACTAATGGATTCTTTTAGTTCGTGTTGTGTTGCAACAGGTATAAAAGCTGAATAAATGCAAAATGAGTTAAAAGAGCAAAGTTAAGAGGAAACCCGAAGCAATGGCAAGAATCCAAGAGAAGGTAGCTGAAGGAAAACTCAGAAAGGTCTTTCTGACCAGTCAAAATTGCACTTATGGCCGGCCAGGATCGCGCAGTAAAGAAGCAGCCTAGAAGGAAAGCAAAGGAGAGGAAATGAGTCCAAGTCGACCGGTCAAAACACCAGTTTCGACCGGTCGGATTATTTAGAGGCTTCAGAAACATAACGTCAACTGGTCAAAATCTCGTTCGACCGGTCAGAAATCGAGTAACCGTAACTTCAAAACAATTACATAAATTTTCGACCGGTCAAAACTCAAGTTGACAAGTCAGGAGTTCAAGCTAATCTGAAGCCTCGCGAAGGGCTGAGACCTGAAGAACAAATCCGAAGCCAGATCGGTCGAGAACCTACTTCCGACCGATCACAACAATGTTTTCAAGTGAAAATTCAGGTTCTACAGCCGTGCACAATCTGGATTCTAAGATCCTCTCCGGATTTATCTTCCACAAGCTGGATTACTCAAACGGTGGAGATTTCCTTCTGGATTCGTCTACCTTGGAAGATTTTTAGGGATCCTTAGAGTTTCTTGTCGTGTATACTTGTGCTAGGGCCTTGTAATCTATAAATAAAGACCCTACGGTTAGGTTTTAGGGGACTCGCACGATGGAACTTTTCTAGAGAGCTCGAGCATGAGTTTTCGTAGTTTAGGTTAGGCTTTAGTTCTGAAATAGAGGGGGATTGAATGTAATCATCGATCCAAGACTGATTCAACATGATGAAGGTCTTGGATAGATGCGCGCTTGAAAGCTTCAGGTTGGGATCTCTTATAAATTTCGGATAAGTATTTAATAAAGTTTTGTTCCTTTATTTATTTTGGATTCCGTTTTATGGTACGATTGCATGTTTGAGGTTCCGATTATTTCAAGAACGCGATGATAACATTGTAATCATATTTACTATAATCTCAGTGGGCTTGTAGGGATTGTAGCCTAGATAGGATATTCACCGACGGACTAGACCTTGTAGGGTAGTTTTAGTTGATTATGTGCAATGGTTCTTTTGTTGGTTTGAGTGGCTGAGATGCTACTTGTACAACCCCTAGGGTGTGTGTGATATACACCGTATAGCAGTCATATTATAGTTACCTATTAATATATGGCTTTAAAGATTGTAACTTACGGACGTGAAAATCTTCTTTCTCTCAAGTTCTCCCTTCTTCTCTAAGCCTAAACCCTAGAGTTGTAATTATCCTTTTACAGTGTCATCAATCACTGTCGGATCCATGTGGCATGTAGATAACGCCGTCTTCTCTGGTAGTTGACGGCTCAGATCAACGAGCATTAAATTATCTCAGCTTTTCTCGAAGTGTGTAGAATCGATTGCGAGCCACCTATTGCTTTCGCGTGATTAGGGATCTTAAATCCCAACAGTGGTATCAAAGCAAGCATATCGATTTCTCTGCTTTTGTAAGTATATATATATATATATATATATATATATATATTTATTTATCTTATTTTATGGTTAGATTCCGACGGTTTATTTTTTATTTAATCTTATATTCGTTGCCGGTATAAAAGATGAAAAGGGTGATGAAGGGAAAGAATTTTTAAAAAAAAAAAATCTGGTACCCACCGACGATGTTGCCGACCAAAGTTGGTTCGCCGCCGGCGATATCGCGAAGTAGCAACAAATAGGTGTGTAACGCGCTCTCCACCATGGAAGCTGAATATGTTGCTACTTGTGCTGCAGTTCAGGAAGGAGTTTGGATCCTAAGATTTTATAGAGGCTTGGGTGTTATTCCTCATGCCCAAGACCCACTTTCTCTCAGGATAGATAACAAATCTGCCATCGATTTAGCGAAGGATCCCAAATTTTACAAGAAATCAAAATACATCGAAGTCAAGTATCATTACATCATAAATCTTGTCAGGGACAAGCACGCCATACTCTATCAAATTTCTTCCAGAGAAATGTTGGCAGATCCTATGACAAAACCCATTACAAGAGATGTCTATGAGATACATGTTAGGCATATGCGTTTATATAGACTTTGAGTGAGTAGACTCAAAGTTATGCAGGTGTCAGTGGGAGTTATGGTTCCATTACTATTTCATATTTTTTATTTATACATGGTTATTATTTATTAGACATAGACATCATTTTATGATTGCATTTTATTTTTATATTACATTTTAGTTATTTATGCGCAATATGGATAATTTGTTATCTTTATCAGTATTTATATATATTCTTATGCTGATCATTGTGTGATTGCGCGAGTATGTGCGATCACCTCCACGTGGGAAAAATGATCTTTCATTGGTAGGACCCTTGCCCACTCGTAAGGGCTAATCATAAGTCTGGAGTAGTAGAAAGTGATAGATTACACGAGTATGTGATAACAACCTCCAAACGACTCCAAACTGGAGTAGCAGCCGTTAAACACCATTGCACATGGGTGTGACCTGCGTTTAGAGATGAGACCTAGAGTCGAATGACATATTCATAGATATGATCTAGTGATGATGTCATGGCTTGAATGGAAACCAGGCTAGTGTTACTGATAGATGTCAGTTAGCTTGCGTATTGTAGAACTGACGAGCACTGATTAAGTTCAGTTTGTCTATTTTACGACATGGATGAACGACCATGTGTTCGAAGCATTGAGTGCTCTTAAACTTCCTTACCTACTGTTGCCTGATCCGATCTGATCAGTGCATAGTATGAGCTGCCAGTCTCGTAGGTGACTCTCGTGCCCTTAGCTACTTACCTTTATGTATATGAGGATTAGATTGGGTGTCACTACTTTAGTGTATAATGACGATAATTGTAACTACTATGATCGGGTGCATATACTACTAGGAAAGCTGCTTAGTCGAAATCCGAACTACGTAGTTGCATGGGAAAGTTCCTTGACTTTAACACCAGGCTCCTAGGGCCAATGATACGCACTTGTAAGATTTATCTGTCGACATCATAAATTACAAAAGATTTAAATGACAGTTTTTTTGAAAATACATGTATTTATTAAATATTTTATTTTTAAAATGGATTCGAAGAAACTCTTTTAAAATTCTTTTGATAAGTTAAATGAGTGCGTATAGTATGGGATTGCGATTTTAGATCGAAAGTCGTATATTTTGGTATAGTCATGTGAACTAGGGAAGGCATTGGAAAGCTTGGGAGATAGCGCATTAGAGAGATGGCAACTTAGTGCGCGCACACCTGTGTGAGAAATATACAATCTCGGTTGGTTGCACTCCACAGGTCCTTTGTTCTGTAAGGACTATCACGATTCTATTTTTGGGCTTTAGAGAACTTGTTAATCATGACATTACTCCCTACGGGGTTGAGTAAGAGATGTTGGTTTGAGTGGGTGAGATGTCACTTATACAACCCCTAGGGTGTGCATAATATACGCAGTATAACAGTCATGTTAGGGTTACCTATTAATATATGGCTTTAGAGATTGTAACTTATGGATGTGAAAATCTTCTTTCTCACAAGTTCTCCCTTCTTCTTTAAGCCTAAACACTAAAGTTGTGATTATATTTTTACGGTGTCATCAATCACCATCGGATTCATGTGGCGTGTAGATAGCGTTGTCTTCTCTGGTAGTTGACGGCTCAGATCAACGAGCATTAAATTAACTCGGCTTTTCTCAAAGTGTGTAGAATCGATTGCGATCCACCCATTGCTTTCGCGCGATTAGGGATCTTAAATCCCAACATCTTTAACAATTAGATTTATCTAATTCATAAATGATATGACTGAGCTTGTAGCTTCGAGCGGGTGTACCTGGGATTCATTGTAGAAAAGAAATAGGTTTTGTTATTTACGAATCTAAAATTCAAGAGAGATTCTAGATTGCCTTTTCCTCTCTTATTTCAAAGCCATTTAAGATTTTTTTTATTTGTTTTAGTATAATTTAGGAAACCTAATTTTACAATGTATTTTATAAAACAGTGATTAAATCAAAATAAACGACAAATCCCTGTGGTTCGACACCCTTGTACTTTCTCTAGTACATCCGAACTTGTGCACTTGCAAGGTCACATTTTAAGACGATCAGTAGGCGACGATAAACTCCTTTTTTATAGGTGCGCAAGGGATCTCGTAACATTCAGATTTCTTAATTGTTATGGGAAAACTATTTCTCCTATTAATCTGGATTACATCAAAAGTGTCTCAAGTAAACGGGACTATGTTTCTCATTTAGGTAGCGCACAACATTTGTGTCCCGAGTAAACGAAATTTTGTTTCCCACTAAGATAGCGCACAACAGCTACATGGTCACACGTGGCAACATGATGGTGATCGTGCATTTGAATGTCAGATCACTTGTCACGCGACACTTGATCACAAGTTACACCCATCCTCTAAGAGTTCACTTAGCCCCTTAGGGTTTTAAAGGATTTAAAAAAAAACTCTGACCATTTTGCCTTTCAAAACTCAAGCCAAAGTTCTACTGCTTGAACTTGGTGCGTTGAATTTTTGCACCTTTGACCAACATTTGGATGGTGGATGATCTCCTTTTCAATTTTTTTGGGATGGACCTGATTGGCCTAGGGCAAGTTGCTGCGAAATCTAATCATCGTGATGTTCAATTGGTTTGAACCCATGATCCAACCATGCTCTCGACCATATAGTCCCAAGCCTTATTATATAATTGATAAAAAAGTGTTGCACATATAGAATTGGAACTTGTGTACCACAACTCGAGCACAAGCTCTGGACCTAGGGTGTCAATGGGCTGGGCTTGAGCTCAGCCCGACTCAAAAAGGGCATATGGGTTGGTGTAGGTAGCAGAGCTGGTCCTCAGATTTTGGTGGCCTAGGCCGAGGTTTCGAAATGGGGCTATTTATATTAATAAATAAATAATTCGTAATTACTCCTAGGGCCGGTCCCAGGGATGTGTGCCACATGAAATTAAGACCTGACTGTCTGATAGGTGTGCCATGATCCCAAGATCTATTGTGTGGGAGATTTGGACGAAAAACGATCTCCATCGCCTAATTCAAGGCAATCAACTATTCGTTATGATGGAAATGCTTGTGTTCTTCACACAAAAAAAATAGGTGTAAAAGCCGCCACCCTTTTATAGAATGCATGGCATTATTTTAATTTTCAAAAATTATACATGGATTAAAGTTTTTATTACATTATATATCTTAGTAAACTACTCTAGCGGTTGAATTAGTGATTTGTGGCACCTAGGATCTAAGTTCAAACCTCCTTTGTGAGATAAACCTCTCCATAAATTAGTTTGAAAATAGGAAGATTTGCACTTTCGGCCCTATAAGTTTGCGTATTTACAGAAATGGCCCTATAGTTTCAATCCTTGCATAACATGCCATCTCCAAGCCAAGCCGGTTCCACGTTTTTCTTATATATATATGCTTCCCTATGCTTATTTGCCTTTTTTAACACTTTTTCTTGGATTGCGATTTCGAGATTCGACTACAATTGGTATAGTCCAGAGAACTATAACAGCCTAGGTAAGATATCGACTACATTATCTTCGTGAAATATTGATTTCTCCTCTTTTTTAATATATAGTTGGTAGACCAGGCTAAGTAAGATAGCGGCTGACATCATAAGGTAGCGGGCGCTATCTTAGGATATCGGTCGCTATCCTAGGATAGCGGGCGCTATCTTAAAGTAGCAGGCGATATCTTAGGATATCAGCCGATATTTTAAGATATCGGCTGCTATCTTAAAATAGCAGCCGCTAACATATCGCCATCTTAAAAAAAAATATATATATATATATATATATATATATTAAAGTTAGCGGCCTGTGACGTGGTCACGACCCTGGTGCATAACGATGCACATTGATCCACTAACAGGCAAGGTGAGAGGGCCTTGTAGCTAGGCTGAGCCGTAGGCAAAGCGTGTTAGGCGAACTCTTGAGTGAAGACACACAATGTCGAGGTACTAGAGTGAGCTACGATCACTAATGCTTAGTGCATGCATAGTGATAGACTGCGTGGGTGTGGAGCCACGCGAAGCGACATAGTGATGAATTGCATTAGTGCGGAGCCACACGAAAGATTAGGGGGGGTCCTTATCCGTAGGCACGAATGAAACCAAGATGAGCTAGCGAGGAGATATTAAACCTCGGGGCTAGATACTTGTGTGGACCTTGCATGGGGTGAAGACGGAAGTTGATGAACTGATACAGGTCTTGGTGCCAGAAAGACGACACGATCGCCTCTGAATTAGGTGTATGGCTAGCAGGTAGGTGTAGTAACTAGCTGTGTAGCACGTGTGCACAAAGGCATGTGGCCTTGCGACGCGTGCATGTGTCCCTTATGCGGGATGTGTTGCGGGACGAGCGCATGGGCTTTCTAGGTTAGGGTAGGGCCTAGAACGTCGCTGCAGCGATGCGGCATTGCGACAATGCCATGTGTCACTTGGGGTGAGGTTACCATGTGGCCCCGTATCGGCGTCATGGTGCACATGGGTCGATGACCTCACAAGGACACTCAAGAGCTACATGGGACGCAGTGGTGCGTACTAGCTGAGGGCCTGATGCGGACGTGTGCTGGTCGCACGGACCACACAAGATGCCTGGTTTGGGATAGCATGAAGAGCTGCATGCTACTCCAAGTGTGCTGGTCGTGTGGGGCACACACGATGCTTAGTTGGGATAGCATGAAGAGTTGCATGCTACTCCAAATGTGTTGGTCGCGTGGGCCACACAGGATGCTTAGTTTGGATAGCATGAAGAGCTGCATGCTACTCCAAGTGTGCTGTTCGCGTGAGCCACACATGATGGTTGACTTGAATGGCATGAAGAGATGCATGCCACTATCAGAAGTGAGGAACTAGTGCACTGCACAGGGTGAAGCTGGACAGGCCAAATGGCACTGAGGTGCTAACATGCGTGTCGCGGTTAGACACGATGCATTGAGAGGGTTTGCCTAGAGTAAAGGCAACCACGATGCGGGAGTTCCCGTCCTCTAGGTAGGTGGTATCAGAGTGATGGTTGGATAAGTTAGTCTCGATGTACGCGACAGCGAGATGTTGCACGAGTGTGATAACCAGTGTTAGGTTATGCTTCGTGAAAAACTGGTATCTGAGTTAGGCTGGCCTCGCTGTAGCTACAGCGAGGCGCCGCACGAGCGTCAAAAAAATTACCCCATGACAAGCAGCTACGGTATGTTAGCGGCCGCTATCTTAAGATAGCGGCCGCTAACATACCGCTATATTAAAAAAATAGCGACCGCCATCTTAAGATAGTGACCGTCATCTTAAGATAGCGGTCGCCATCTTAAGATAACGGTCACTATCTTAAAATGACGTTCGCTATCTTAAGATAGCGTTATGTTAGCGATCGCTATCTTAAGATAACGGTATGTTAGCGGGGTTTTTAATTTTTTTTTATTATTATTATTTATGTCTTCCATTCTTATATTTTTTGCAGATCACTAACTAATAAAACTTATATTGGATAATACAATAAACTCTCTTTTTCTTTTTATCCAAAACCACCATTTTAAGATAGCGATCGCTATCTATCTTAAGATGATGGTCTCTATCTTTAGATAACAATATGTTAACAAGTTTTTTTGAATTTTTTTTTTTTTGTTTACATATATCTGACGTTCTTAATTATATTTTTGGCAGATCACTACCTAATAAATACAATAATCTTTTTTTTTTCTTCGTACCCTAAAATCTACCATATGTTAGCGATCACTATTATAAAATATCGTCCGCTATCGTAAAATAGCACCTAAGATAGTACTTAAAATACCAGATACCACGACCCGCAATTATAAGAGAGTGAGCACTACTGTAGTCGGAACTGAAAAAATGGATAATAAAAAAAATGAAAAATAAACATATATATAATGAAAAGACAAGTGGATGCTGAAGTGCAAGCGGCTTAGCTTGGAGCTGGCCTATTTTGCACAATTTTAAATTGTAGAGCTGTTTCTACAAATAAACAAACTTGTAAGGCCGAAAATGCAAATTTCCTTAAAAATAAATGTGAGAGAAATCTCTCCAAAAATTAATCCGAAAAGGAGCCCTTAGGGTGGCATTATTTGCATCCGTTTGTTGTCTATGAAGAACACACACATTGCTTTTCCACCATTAAAATCGTTGATTGCCATGAATCAGACAATGGAGATTGTTTCTCATCCTAGTCTTCCACTAAATAGATCTTCAGATCATGGTGCACCTATAAGACTATTAGATCTTTAGATTGTTTCATTCATACTATAATTTTATTTTATTTTTTCTTTTAAACTTATATGTGGACCGGTGGCCTAAGTAGGATGGGGGCTTGTGTCTGCCGCCCCACTTTACACTCCGTAGGGCCGACCCTAGTAGGTAGGCCTGAATAAAATAGATCTGACTCAGCCCGTTTAGTAAACTGGCCGGGTGTGGGCTAGCTCCATATGCCCAATAAAAAAAATGGCATGTTTAATCAGCATCCGATTAGGTGATTTGAGATAATTTCTATATAAATTATATAAAAACTGTTGGGTGAACCGTGGCCCGGCCGGCCTCGAAATGAGCCACGGTAGGTAAGCGCAAACAAAATTGGCGCGCCTGGCCCACCGAGACCCCTATATGTTTCTAATACCCACTATAGTAGTGTTTAGTTGTCCTTATCTGGTCAACTTTCATTATTTAATTATTTTATTTTTTTTCTACTTTTGTTATAAAAATATATAATTTAAAAGTAGTCAATTGAGGTTGAAAGCAACTTTTTGAACCATTTACACCCCGTCCAATATCTTTTGACCAAAGCCATCAAAGACTTTGGTTCCAATGTGGAAGAGGCATCTAAAGGACTTTGGTTCCCTATCTTCGTTTGTCAATTCTGTTTTTCTTTTTTTCTTTATTTATTTATTTATTTATTATAAGGTCCTCTTGGACAATTTTAACTCTATAAATTCATTATTATTAGCATTAGTTTATTTTCAACCTGAGATTTTTTTCTTTGGAATAAGGGCTTGCACGTGCAAAAAGTGTTGACTGCTTTAAATCATCCGATGGAAATAGTTTTTCCTCCTAATCTTCCAACAATTGATCTTGCGATCATGTGACTATCATCAGACGATCAAATGTTGATTCCATACAATACACATCTTAAATATTGACTCAAGAAGCACGTTTGATGGTCTGCCGATGATCACATTCACTTTTGATATGTGTGCCATGTGGAAATATTGGGATAAGAAACCATTTCCATCATCTAATTTAAAGCAATCAACTATTAGTATTATTGAATTAATTTCTCATTATACACTTAATAATCTTTCAGGTACTAATCCATGCACTGAACTAGATATCATTGATTCCTATATAAGGCTGTCAGTAGGCCCATCACCGCGCCTAGCCCAGCCCTAAAATCATAGGGCTAGGGCTTGAAAATAAGGTAAGAAGGGACTGTTAGGGCCTCGAAACCAAAAGGCCGCTATCCGTCAAGCCGGGTAAGGGCGAGCTTAACAAGTTAAAACTCGGCCCGGCCTAGACCCGTTCGTCACATTTAGTTATATATGTAAGCTATTAATATAAGTGTATAAAATATATGAAAAATATATGATACTATTTTATGTTATTTTTTGATGAAAAAATATATGATACTATTAATTTACAATCAAATTATAAAAATAGCACTCAATGTTACCATAAAACTTATCAAGCCAATAGTTGTAAGGAACTAGAAAAAAATAAATTGTAAAGGAATTTTTTTTAGAAGAAATGTAGACAAAATATCAATAACCAATGAAGCCTGACCCTAGCCGGCCCGAACCAGCCTAAGTTAAGGCTAAGGCTAGGCATATCAAAGTCCGCCTAAGTTAAGGCCGGGCTAGGGCCTAACCTTAGCCCCTAGGGCCGGGCTAGATTTTAGGGAGGCCGGGCCCTAACCCGGCTCGTTGACAGCCCTATTCCTATTTATCGAATAAGGACCATAGTATGAAAAATCGGCCGACACCGATACGTATCGGTATCTCGGCAAACTGATACGTATTGGTCTTATAACTCGGTATCGGTGTCGGCTGATATGTATTGGGTATCGGCCGATACCTATCGGTTTGAGCGGAGACTTTGGTTTGTTTTTTTTTTCTTAAGGGGCCGATACGTATCGGCTGATTCATATCAGTCGTCCATGGACTGATACCTGAGTCTGATACTGATTTGTTACCTTGATAAGGACAGTCAATAAGTGGATAAAGGCCATGTACATGATCTTACACCTTCAGTGGTCAAAGATCTGGATGATCCGTACTATCGCGATAGATCATAGATTGAAGTGCAATAGGCTAAAAAATAGCGTTTTATGGAGATTTAAGCCATCTGATTTGTAGACTATAATATCAACCATTATTTTAAGTTTTGATGGCTGATATAAATGTTCATCAATCGGGTGGTTTATATCCACTTATAGACATGTTTCTTTATGCTAAGATACAATTTAGATTGATTACAAATGTGCACTCCATGCTATAATCATAAATTACATGTTGGCTTAAGATAAAAAGTCTAATTTTAGTGGTGGAAGAGCATTTAAACATCATTTTGGTGATTAAATGTTTGTGAGAAGCTATTATGCCTTTATCAATTGAACATTGCCGGCTGCCTAGAATTAGACTATGAAGATCATTTTTCGATTACCTAAGAGAACTATAGAGCCTTTGTTCTCGTATCATTTGTATGCCATGTGAAATCAAATTCTGACCGTCTGATAGGTGCATAATCTTCTCAAGATCTTTGGTGTGGAAGATTGGGACCAAAAACAATCTCCATCCTTTGATTTAAGGTAATCAACGATTTGTTATGGGGAAATGTATGTGCTCTTCACAAGAAAAACATATATACCTAGTGGTAAAGTTGTGTGAACTTCTCCGAAATTTCGCTGGAATTTGCCAAATTAGGGGTCGGTTGTAACTTTCAATGAAATTTTGTAGAACGTAGAAAAGTTCATTTTAATTTAGGTCATATTTTAAGTAATAACTAACTGTTGTACTAGCTGAAAATTTCCCAATTTTTTTAATGGAAAATTTGTATTTTCAATTCTATAAGTTTGCTTATTTGCATAAATGGCCTTATAGTTTGAAACCTTGCAGAATAGGCCAGCTCCAAGTCAACCCGTTTCCACGTCAGCTCCAACCTGTTTTTCATTTTTATATATTTATTTTTCATTATTTTTAAAATACAAAAGAAAATAAAAAAAAGATAAAAGAGAATAAAAGAAGATAGAAATATAGAACAAATAAAAGTGAACATTATCTTAAAATAGTGGTCCGTTATCTTACAATAGTTCTAAAATACAAAAGAAAATAAAAAAAAGATGAAAGAGAGAAGAAGAATATAGAAATATAGACCAAACAAAAACAATCAATAACTTAAGATAGCGTGCTGCTATTTTAAGAGTACGGGCCACTAACTTAAGATAGCGGTCCTATTAGAGTGTACTTTATTTGATAACTAACACACATCAGCTATATCAACCAACTATCTTAAATCGAACCACTAACTTAAGATAGCGAGCCACTATCTTAAGATAGTGACAAGATAGCGAACTGCTATCTTAAGATAGCAATCGTATTAGAGTGTATCTTATTTGATAACTATCACACATCAATTATCTCAACTAACTATGGCAGCTAATTACTTAAGATAGCGAGCCGCTATCTTAAGATAGTGATCGTGTTAGAGTGTACCTTATTTGATAACTACCACACATTAGTTATCTCAACCAGCTATTTTAAAGTGGGTTGCTAACTTAAGATAGCGGTTGCTATCTTAAGATAACGGCCGTTTTGTTTGTTCTATGTTTCTATTTTTTTCTTCTCTTTTTAATCTTCTTTTTATTTTCTTCCGCTAACTTAAAATAGCGGGCTATCTTAAGATAGGGGCCGCTTTTATTTTTTCTACACTACGTAAAAATGCGAAAAAAACTACATTATTGGGGCGGGATAAATGACGGCCATAACTAATCGGTAAAAACTCGACGGTCTAGGTCTGTCATTTAAATTAAAATAGCTGTGGTAAATAAATCGACTGCCTAAAGCAATCATTTATGTACATATCTATGTAAAAGATAAATTATATATATCTTGACTATATCTCATCACAATTTTTTTCGCGATGAATTTTTATATCATGAGCATACAATCAGACGGTTCGTTTTTTTATTTCACGTATAACACACATCCCAAAAAATCGACCTTAAATCAGGTTTGGGCGTAATGAGTGTCAGTTCTTATTTTTTCACCCTTTCTGGGATATGTGCCCCGTTATGTCAAACACTGATAGTCAGATGACATGCTCATGATATCAAGATCCATCTTGAAAAAGCTTGGGACGATAAATGATCTACATCATCTAATTAAATGTAGTCAATACATTTAAGCGTGAGTGCTCACAAAGATTCGATGCATGGATTGTTTATATGGGTACCTTTAGTAAAACCCAACATCATTAATTGATTGCTTTAAATCAAAGGATGGAGATCGTGTTTCGCTCCAATTTTTCACATAAGAAATCTTGATGTCATGAACGTACTATCATACGTCAATTTTTGATTCCACATGTGACAAATCCCAAAAAGTTGTCGTAAAATCACATGGCACACATCATGCGCAAAAGTGACTTTAGGACCACATCAGGATCTGTGCTATTTGGAGTTGAAAACTGATCATTTGATGGTATGTTCATTGATTGGAGATCTCTTGTGTGGAAGATTGGAGCGAAGACGATCTCCATCTTCTGATTTAAAGCGATCATTGATTATGGGCGTATGTGCCCAACAAAAGTTTGTAGGTGCCATTAAAAGTACCCAATTAAACCTAAAAGTACCTTTAAATCTACCCACCAAATCTTTGAGTTCACCCACACTGAAACACATTGACTTGGTAGAATCAGATGATGGAGATCGTTTGTCCTCCCAATCTTTCATACGATGGATCTTGAGATCATGGGCCTACCATCAAACGATTAGTGTTTTATTTCTCATGGCACACATCTTAGAAAAATGACCTTAACATCACGTGCACGCTCAAAATTGATTTTAACGTTATTTTTTTGGGTGTGTACCATATGAAATAAAAAATCGATCGTCTGATAGTACGATCATAGTCTCAAGATCCATCGTGTGAAAAATTGGGACGATAAACAATATCCATCACCCGATTCAATATAATCAATGTGTTTCAGCATGGGTAAACTTAAAGATATGGTGGGTGGATTTAAAGGAACTCTAAACCTAAATATATAAACTCATATATGCACGGTCCCCTCATTTTCTTCTCTCGCTGGACTCTCTACCTTTTAGGTATTTTTCATCGAATTTCGGTAATTTTTGATAAATTTCGGTAAATGCACGCCAAACTATACAATGCATTTTTACTAAAATGCAGCCGCAAAAAATAAAATTGCAACCACCTCTTAAGTAAGTTAAGTGATTTTAAATGGCTGAAAACAAAAAACACATTGTGTTGGAGTCTTGAGAGTTGAGAGGAGATGATTTTTGTTTAGGGTTTAAGAAACCCAAACCCTAAACCCATCGAGCCCCACCTTGCGCCGTCGAACGCCACCTCTCGCCGCCGACCGCCGTCCGGCCAACCTCATTTATCAAGGTTTTTTTTTTCTTCTAGCTTGTTCTTCCTCTTCTTCTTCTTCTTCTTCTTCTTCTCATTTCTCAAGGTTTTATTTTTATTTTTTTTTAGTAATCCGTCCGGCAAACCTCCGAAGTCCGAAGCTCCCAACCCACACAACACAGCTGCGTGCATAGGTGTGTTAATTTATATTAATTTTTTTATACTTTTGCTTCTTTTTTTTTTTTTTTTCAGTTTTTCAATGGATGATTAGAGTAATGGAGCTGTTTTTTTTATATATATCAAATGGGGCTTTTTTATATATCAAATGGGGCTTTAATTTAATCGGCTATGATCATCCAAATTTCAAACATGATTTTGGTGTTTAAAATGTGGGTGGGGACTCAATGGTTAGAAACATGAGAGATTTTGATGGGAATGTAGATTCATAATGAAAGATGGATGCTTGTTATTTTGATTTTATTGTCTTTTGTAATTTGAAATTTCTGCTTTGTTATTTTAATGATTGTTGTTATCAAATATTAATATCCGAATTGTAAATTAGTGAAGCATCATAAATTCATAATTCACAGTTTTACACACCCATTATATATTTAAAATTTTATATATATATATATATATATATATATATATATATATATATATATATTATTTTTAAAAGTTGAGACTTGAGATTATTTTTCACTTACTAATGGATGCCTTCAAAAGATTATCAATAGCTTTGTTATATATATATATTATTTTTAAAAGTTGAGACTTGAGATTATTTTTCACTTACTAACGGATGCCTTCAAAAGATTATCAATAATTTTGAAAACAAAGCTAGCCGGCTGCGTCTTGGATCCTGTTTAAAGTGAAATTGGCATGTAAGGTTGAGTGGTCTCAACTCTAAACCCAAAATATGTTTTTTTGTAGTTTAATGGATAATTGTTTGTTGAATGAGCCACCTAGTTTTCACATGAACTGCTCCATTCATCCACCCTGAGCCTATAGGAAATATGGCATTTTATATTTTATTTTTACATAATGAAATTAACTCTTTTTCTCACAATCTACAACAGGCCAATCAATAAGATATGTAGAATGGTGGAATGCACTATGTGAATTTTTTACATAACCAAAAAATTGCTCTTTTACCCGAACACAACTCACCAAATGGTAAAAGAAATAAATTTGAACTTCTCAGCTCAAAAAATTATGCCCATAAGATGATTTGTACCTTGCAATCCAAGCACTCCATTTTGGACCCTAGGGAAGAGATGAACAATGATCCATATTAAAGTCTGGATCCAAATGGTTTGTATCCTTTGATGGGCATGTTTTTCAGGCTGAGTTATGTTCATATGATATTTTGCTATATGGACTACTTAGATCACCAAAAAGTATGCATTATATGGCCTAAAAAGTAGCATGGCAAGGGTTTTTTCTCTACTCTTACAATTTTCCAAAATGCTCCCCACTATTAAGTGATGGGGTCTGTGACCTATGTACTACTTGTGGTGGACACATCCTCAATCCTGCACATGTGGAACAAAATTCATCAATCCAAGATGTCCAAGTTGGGGGGCTGGGCATGAATTGGACTCAAGTTCAGCCCAACCATTAGGACCATAAGAGGATTCCAACCATTGAATCTGAACACTTGGTATTCATGTGTAGCACTTTTTAACCATCCTTTTATAGGCTATTTGCATTTGCAAGCTCCTGATCAAAGGGTGGAAATGTGGTATGGTGCAATGAATTGACTTAAGGCATGTATGCTTAAAAAGCACCTTGAGTTTATGATAGTGTGTCAAGCATAGAGTGGTGATTGGAATTTCTCTCCACAGCCTCCCTACGGTTATGAAGTTTATGAATAGCATTTTAGCTACTGAAGTTATAAGCCGACCATAAATTTCTCTCCACTGCCTCCCACCGGTCATGAAGTTTATGAATAGCATTTTAGCTACTGAAGTTTATGAATAGCACTTTGCAGCCCTAATATTTGGTGTTCATTGCTATTCCCATTCCTAATTCAGTAGTCGAACTTTTGGCGGAATGGTCGATAGTTCCTTTTGGCCCTTTAGGCAGATTGATGAGGAGCTCATCTCCTTTGCCATATTACGGTTCAAAAGAATGAGAGAACTTTCTACAAGTAATGTAGGAGGTGGAGAGGATTATAGAAATTTGTGCATTGAGACATGATTAGTAGGAATTTGATTTGAGTATTTTACTTTGGCAGTTCAAAAAAGACATTGAAACATGACAGAGAAGGCATGGGCAGGAGCTGCTTATAACCTCATTCTCTACATGTTGGCAAGCCATGTAAGTACTACAAATTTCAGTTATGAAATATCTTTTAAAAGATAATAAATATTTTTATATCCTTAATATGTTCTTCTATATCATGGTAATCTGTTAACTAAATGGACGTTGGTGATGAAAATGATCATAAGACCAGGCCGAAGAGCTTCGCACACCTAGCATCTTGAAAAAGGTTGCTTTGAGGGTCTAATTCCTTTTTTGAAATATAATTTAAAAATCGAATCTTAAGGGACTTTTGGTTCATTATTATCAATTGAATTTCGTATTTTTGTAGAGGTTTTCTTCTCTTGTTTTCCTTGCGGATTCAAGGGCTTATCTTAAGAGCATAGTTTTCATTTTTAACCCTTAGGCTTATTATTGGTTAGAATTCTTATCCAACTATTTAGCCATATATTAGACCAAGAAGCTTTAATGTTCTCAGTTTCCATGTAATGCGAAAGCCGGAAGTTGGTTTTGCCCACTTCCAACTTTTGCCCTTTTTCAGCTTTAATGGAGTTTGAGGGATGCTGTTTAAATGAAATCGGAGTAGAAAGTTGTATTAACCAAAAAATATATGATAATAGTGCTGCCTTTCACCATCAAAAACTAGATGCGAGCCTCTGAGAGCCACGCTAAACAAGGTGTTATTATTCCTCTCTAATCTAATCTATATGATATATAAAATTACTATTGATCCATTTTTCTTCTTTTAAAGGCACGACAAACTTGCCATTTCTAATCAACCAATCTCTGATAAGAGCAGTCGGGATCTAATTAGTTTACAATTAGTAACTTTTGGCTTAAGTCACTCTTTCTTTCTTTTTCGTTTCAATTGTTTATTTATATATGAAGGTACTCGGAGCGTATTGGTACCTCTTATCGATTAAGCGCCAAGAGCTCTGTTGGAGAGAGGTTTGCAGTCAGGAAAGCCCGTCATGTCAGTTAAATTTTTTTGAATGTGGCTGGTCTGATGTTTCGAGGAACACTTGATTCAAATCAAGCAATATTAATATAATGGGCTTATGCAATATGAGTAGTAGCGTCTTTCATTTCGGTATATATGAGGATGCATTGAAGTTCAATGTAACATCCTTGGTTTTCTTTGATAAGAACTTCTTCTGTCTTTGGTGAGGATTAAGTAACCTAAGGTATTATTAAATTTCTCGTTTATGGTTCATGCATATGGTTTACACATGGTTCAAAATTTCGGTCGAAACCAATACGTATTGACCAATACATATCAGTTTCAGAGGTCACCGGTTCGATACATTGAATAGTATGTATCATCCAACACCGATACGTACCAGAAAACCGAGATTTTGAACCGTGGGTCTACTACATTTCATTGATGTTGTTATTTTCTCTCTTTTTGATTCAGTTCTTTAGGATAGTCTCTTGACGAGCACTTATGTAGGAGAAATTAGTTTTGCAATCATCATCGCGATTCTTGGGCTGGTTCTCTTTGGATTGCTTATTGGGAATATGCAAGTAAGTCTATTAATTCAGAAAAACTCTCCTATTATGTCTGTCATTTCAATGCATCTTAAACCTTTTTGTCTTACAGAGATTCTGCTTTTGAAAGATAGAATTGGGTTCAAATTTGATTGGTGGGTTTCTAAGTAGGCTGTAAATAAGTAGCTATTATATCCAGTAGAGGCAAATATTTTGTAGGACTCCTAGAGTTAAAAGCATAGTGATAAATTTCGTTTTGGACAATATTTGAGTAGGTGGTCATTTCGATTCATTTCGGATAAATTTTGGAAAAATTTCAGGGAGTACAAAAAATATAGAAAAATTATATGAGGCCTGGGACTACGCGTCCCGATGTAGGATGCAGCCTTTAGGGCTGTGTCCAGACCATTTGAGCACCATGTGGCACCCATCACAAGAATCAGGTGCCACGACAACTTGGATAGGATTGATCAAGGCCATCCAAAAAATTTGAGCCTGATCAGATGCATTTCGACCTTTTGAAAATGAAGTCTAAGTGCCCATAATCCTGGTAGTCGTCAAGGTAGTGGCAATGAGAAAGCTGTTGCTCAAAGGGCTGCTCTTTCGCTGCTCTTTCCTCTGCTTTAGGAGGCCGAGTTGAGGTTGCAGCAATGAGCGCCATTGCAGGCCTGGCTTCTAGATATATATATTTTGGAAGATATTCGAAACGATTTCATGTTGATGATTTGCTCTGCATTATTTAGACTTCCACCCAAAGAAAATGATCTTCTTAATCATTTTTTTCTACGACTTGTGGGACGTGCATGCCATGCACGTGTGGATAGAGGTGTACCCCAGGTTCTTCCTCTCTTTACTCAGATTTCACTTGCTTAAACCGTTGAGTGGTTTGGATCATGGTTGGTTCTATGGAAGTAGCACAATCAATACTAAGCATGCAAATATAACTATTGCCCGGTTCATGGTTGATTCGTTACACTTATAATTCAGCTAAGAGAGAAATGGCTTAGACTAGCTCAGTTATATGATAAATCAGCTAGCAGTTCATGGAAGTTAGAACTATAATTTATATATATACAAAAGAAGCCACAAAGGAGAGAGCAACAATAATACACCAAAACCTCCACAACATATATTCACATCATAGATAAAACTAGGAAATGTCTAACTAATGCCCAAGATATATGAATATGATGACATGCCTTCACCATTCATGCCAAATTATGATATGAATGGAACATGAACACAACCATTGAGAGGATCCAAATGCTGCCAGTCTGAACTCTTTGCAACTTTGCAAGAATAAAAGAAGATCCAACCTCAATTATGAACCCACAAACCACCATAAATAGAAAACGAGAAGTTTTACCGAGGCTCTGGTTGATAATAGAAAAAAGATATAATTTCTTGGTTGATTTCCTAAGAAATGACTTCCTCTAGAAATGCAATTTGTGTTGCTTGGTCATGCAGTCTAAGAAATGACTTCCTATGAAAATCTGATTTCTTCTATTTGATTAGTCTGCCTGTGAAAGGGATTTATTTTTTTCTAATCGTATATTTGTCTTATAAACCTAAGTCCCACTGTTCTATTTTTTTTTCACCTTAAATTTCTGCAAGTGTAATGTTCTCTTTGTACATCTTTATGGTTTGGGTCTTAATTTGTCTCCTAATTGTGAGTTTCTGTATGATTTTATGGTGAATGGAGGGTTCCATGAATGCGGCTAATTTGTTCAAGCCAATGCTGGCCCTAGGGCAGCTCCGTTTGTATTGGTACAATGACCCTTAAAGAGTATAGGAAGTATGTGGAGAAGGATGTAGCTTTTGAGAGGCGCTTTCAGCAAGTTTATGTGGGTGAACCAAGTGTTCCTGACACAATAAGCATTCTTCGAGGGTTCAAGGAGAGATATGAGCGGCACCATGGAGTTCAAATTCAAGACCAAGCTCTTGTAGTTGTTGCGCACCTCTCGGGTAGATATATAACTGGTAATTAGAGGAACCTTTGCATTTTCCTTTAAGTTATGTTTTGAGAAAATGATTACCTTGAAAATACCAGGATGATTTCAGTCTTTATGCATTCGTGATTTGATGATTTATTAGTCTATATCGTAGTGTTATTTATTTATTTATTTTTCCTTTTGAGGGACACTAGAGAAACAAAAAGGACACAAGGAAGCACAGTCAAACCTGATTAGGCTTCCTCTATTAGTGTATTCAAGGTCTGATTGAGCATCTTGATCAGACTAGCCCTTTCTTTGGAGTGCCATCTATGTAGTAGTTTTGGGGGTATAAGGATTCTTGAATATTTCATTATAATGATTCATATAAAGACGTTTATTTATATATTTTTAGAAAGAAAAATATCATATTGGGTGATGAGGCAATTCATCTATTTTATGCTTCTCCAATTTGGTACTATAACAATCCCAATGTCCAATTTGAACCTCTAAATTCTTCATTGATCTCTACTTCTTTTGATTTATTGATGTTTTTAATATCCCTTTAAGTGATGAAAAATGAAGCTAGTTTTTTATTCTCATAATTCTTGTTTATGTTGGTACATTTTTAAGGTGGTTGGATTTTTACTATCAACCATATATCTGGTGTTATTACATAGTCTATATGTTCTACCTGTAGTCACGTTTTGTATTGAATCAGTTGTTGATCTTTATTGTGATTATATGTTGTGTAGGGTATCACCTACCGGATAAGGCGATTGATTTGGTCTATGAGGCCTGTGCAAATGTGAGAGTTCAGCTTGATAGCCAGTCAGAAAAGTTTGATAACTTGGAAAGGAAGAGGACACAGTTATAAGTTTTTTTTATTTTTTGATTTTATGTTTTTATGAACTATGTGAGAAATGTAAGTTGTAAGAACGATGAATGTTCCCTCTATTTATTTAAAGATACAGATTTTGTTATGGAGAATTTGTGAATTTGGATTATTATTGGTTTTATTTTATTTTTTTTCAGATGAAATTTTCAATAAATGACGTATATAATCGTCATAACGTGAAATTTATTTATTATTATTTTTAAATAAAATATTAAAATGACTGCTCAAAATTATCCTTTTTTCCCTACTTTCGGAAGTTGTCGTTGTTTGAACGCGAAAACAACTGTCATAATACGTCGTTTAAAAATAAAGATGTCTTATTTTTTTTTGTAAAAGGACATTTAATACGACTGCTGAAAACAATCGTTATTGGTCGACAGCTAATGACTGTCGTTATTTGAAAAAATAAACGACAGCTATAATACGTCATTAACAAATACTACGACATTTTTTACGACAGCCCACTCGACGGTTAATAACTGTCGTTATTTTCAAAAATGACAGTCATTGGCTATTATTTTTCCCGCATTTTCACGTAGTGCTATATTTCTATCTTCTTCTTTCTTTAATCTTCTTTTTATTTTATTATAATTGGTTTAGATAACTATACTTTGTTCTATATTTCTATCTTCTTTTTATTTTCTTTACAATTGGTTTAGAAAATTACAATTGGTTGAGAAAATTGATGTAGGGTAGTTATCAAATAAGGTACATTCTAATAAGATTACAAATACAACCGTGAGCCGTATTCTATCTGCTTCTTCTCTCTTTAATCTTCTTTTTATTTTCTTACAATTGGTTTAGATAACTACAATTAGTTGAGATAATTGATGTGTGGTAGTTATCAAATAAGATACACTCTAATAAGATTACAAATATAACCCATTACAATTAGTTTAGATAACTAGCTATCTTAAAGCGGCTGCTCTCTTAAAAATGCTATTATTATGAATATTAACTTTTTCAGTCATTTCGGATCTGTTTTTGAGGTCTATTTTTGACAATGAGCTCTCTGTTGTGATGTATTCATGACCTGATATTATTTTTTCAATTTTTAATTATAAATAATTAATTTTTTTTTAGTACCATTAAATAGAGTTGGATAGTGGAGGTTGTACTCCACCACCATGGCTAGTACTTACACATTATTATACTCGATTATTGTTAATTTTGACACTTACACATAACACGAGTTGGACTTGACTTATTTTTTTTTAATATCACTTTTGTGATCATCTAAAAATATTATCAAATTCTATATTCTTCTTCTCTCTTTAATCTTCTTTTTTCTATATTTTTATCTTCTTATTCTCTCTTTAATATTCTTTTTATTTTCTTCTGTATTTTAGAATTTTAATATGAGTTACAATTGATTTAGATAACTACAATTGGTTGAGATAATCAATGTATGATAGTTATCAAATAAGGTACACTCTAATAAGATTATAAAGTACGACAAAAAAAAAATATATATATATATATATATAATGAAAAAATAGGTCGGTGCTGACATGAAAGCGGCTTGGCTTGGAGTTGGCCTATTCTATAACGTTTCAAATTACAGGGCCATTTATGTAAATAAGCAAATTTATAAGGCCGAAAATAAAAATTTTCTTTTTTTTTTTTAACTTTTTCTCAAAATTTATTCGACCCCATACCAAAATATTTCATAAAACAAAATTTGTCAATATATATATATATATCCTTACATGTGATCCCCACCACTATTGGTGTAATTTATTTAGAGTACCTTTAAATCCACTCACCAAATCTTTGAGTTCACTCATACTGAATCACATTGGCTGTATTGACTCAGAAGATGGAGATCGCTTATCGTCTCAATTTTTTACATGATAAATGTTGAGATTATGAGCGTGCCATTAAACGGTCGATTTTTTTTTTTTCATATGGTACACACCCAAAAAAATGACCTTAAAATTAATTTTGAGCGTGCATGTAATGTGATGTTAAGGTCAGTTTTCGGAGATGTACACCCTAAATCTTAATATCCTTTGTGTGTAAACGTTCTCTATTGTCTGATTCAACAAATTCAATGTGTTTGAGCTTGTGTGAACTCAAAGATTCGTGGGCGGACTTACAAGGTACACATTATTTAGAGTCAAACGCTCAGAGAGGTTTTCAAAGATTCAAGCATCCAACATTCTGCGTAAAGATTTTGATCGTTCAATTAATTGCTTTTGTTGTTTGAATGGTAATTCCAAAGGACATTGTTATACAATAGACAATGTTTTATAGATAATTTTACAAGCAACTTATGTGATAAGATGTAATTAGTTGTACATAAAGTGTGCGACCCTAGCAATGCAGCTAATCAGGTCGAGCCATAGAAGCTCAATGCAGCCAATCACTTCCAGCCATAGAAGCTACGTTTATAATTTTCCATTTCCAAAGGTATAAAATAAGTTTTTCCAATTAAGGTTAACTAGATTTCGCTTAGAAGACTAGAATGGTGACATTAGCACCATCACGCAAATAACGATATATATATATAAGATTAGGGCACTTAGCCCAAAGAGGATTCATATTATACAAGTTTTATATTATTCTACTACTTTAAAAACTTTTGTGTTATCAAGACTGCATGGATTTTATGGGATCAAAATTTTGAGTATTCACAAATTTCAAATTAGTATTCACGGATTTCAAGGACATTGAAATAGGGTGCATCCTAATTTTACAAAAAAATTTTGTTTCGGTATAATAGCGCAAAACGCTTTCTTCCCAATCCTGTTTCTCTAATTATGCCTAAGATTAAATTATGAAAATCTCCTAGATTATATAATGACCATCTACTTTTCGGATCACGTTGTATGCATGTTTGATCAATCAAAATAGTTTAACAAGCAGCACATCATTGACACATATGCCAACTGCAAAATTACTACTATTAGATAATTCTAGCCAAGGTATCAACTCGGATATCAGTTGATACCGATACCAACACACATTTATTTAAAAAAAAAATCAAATAAACAAGGTATCGGCCAATACCCAATCTGTATCGGCTGATACTTTAATTAATAATAATTATTATTTTATATTTTTCCGATACTCTAATTTCAACCCTACCCAAATGACCCTACCCAAATGGATGAGCCGCTTTGGTAATTTTATTTCTGTTCGGCTTTGGAATTTTTACTATTGTTTGATCTTTGTAATGTATTTTCTCGGCTTTTTCGATTTGGTTTCAGGATTTGGAATCCATTCGATTTAGATCGGTCTGAGTCAGTTTTCGAACTTGGTCGCTTCGCTCGATTTTCAGTTAGATTTCGGGATTCGGGTCAAAGCTTGCATCCCTAGGTGGTTGTATCATAAGGTGTGTGGGAATAACATCAGACTATGGTCCAAGTGAATGACTAGTGGGTTCACAAAGTGGGAATGAAGACCGGAGGTGTTTTGACTTGACCTAGGTGGATTGTTTGGTACCATTTCTTAACCATGCTTTTGCATTTTAATATATAAACCTTTTATTTAAAAATAAAAAAGCTTTGGAAGCTTCTCAATGGAGGTTGGAGGAGATGGTGGCCTCCCTTAAGAGACTAGATTTAAGTCAAAATATATATGGTGGGGAAATTTTCGACCAAAATTACGATTTAAATTATAGTTACGGTCATACACGAAACCGAAACGAAACCGATATTTAGAACCATGGATGGACTCGTGGACCTCCCATATGCTTGGTGGAAAACATGGATGACTTACTAGAACTAGGGAAATTTTCCTTACCCGGAATTTGTTTTTTTTTTTTTTCTCTTTTTTAATTTATTGTTCTTGTTTATTTATCTCTATTTTATTATTTTATTTTATTTTAGGACTAGAGATTGGGGCTCAATTAATGCAGGTCAGTCCAGCTTCACGTCAGCCACCTTCACTTTGTCTAGATCAAATTTGTCCTCCGTTTATAATTTTCCGTTATATAAGGCTCGGAGATATGAGTTCAAATGCATAGGGACCATGCATTCAGTCCAGCTAAAAGCCACATGCACCTAAGCTGAGGATTAGGTTCTACGAAAACTTGCTCAAGGTCGATCGGACTCCACTTAAAAAACGGTATTTATCTATTAGAAGAGTTGGTACGGCATAGACCCGATTCGAGGCACGAAGAATTTCGTTGTCTTTAAACTAATTTTTGCCCCTACCACTTCAATCAAGTGGTCACGAACGAGTTATTCGAAAAATAGTTCAAGGATACAACGAATCGGTTGTGTGTTCGTGTGATCAAATTTGGCGAATCTAATCACGCTATCAGAACACCAAAAAGCGCTGGAAACTCTAAAACTATCTTTAAAACAGGGATAAAAAAAATGTAAAACGCACTAAATGAAAACAGAGTCTTGGGTTTCATTTATAGAAAACAAGGGGTGTAACTGAACAGACATATCCGTTTACAAAAGTCCGGTTTAAATTCAAATAAATAAAACTGTAAAAAGTGGTTACACTTTTGTTCAAAAAATTAACTAAATACACTGCACCGCCACTTACACGTGCTCGTGCCCGTCCTGACTCGACTCGGCTCAGAGTGCGCGCGAGCGTGTATGACTGATGAGGTGCATGGCGGTGGAAGCTACAAAATTCGGTGCCCCCTGAATGAAGGTCACAAGTCTTGAGCCAAAGCAAGAGAATATAACCTAAAGCCCAAAAAGCTTGCACACGATGTGGGACTATTACCTCAAAAGCAAAAACCAAAAACAAAGAACAGACCAAAAAATAAAGTATTTTAAAAATATCCAACAATCCCCCATAATTTTAAAATATCCAAAAATTCTCCACTATTTTAAAGATTTAAACAGAGTAAATCCAGAAAGATGCGCATAAATGAAAACGTCTTATAGACTTGAATTTTCATTTTAGTAAAAACAATTCAAGGTTTGTCAAGGTCTTTAGTGAAACTAAGCCTTGAACTAACGATCTTATACGACAAATCGGAACTATTTCATAGGTATATTTTACATATTTGGTGTTCAATAAATAGGCTAGCACATTTAGGCCCAATGCTAATATCCTGATTTTCATAAGTGTTTATAAGATAAAGTCGAGTCTCATTGAAAGTTGTTCCACCCTCACACTTATATAGGCAGACTTATAAGAGATGTCCCTATAACTTTAACATCTCAACACATAGTGTTATAAGACTATTAAGAGCAATGCTCAACATCTCCTTATTCATTAGAAGTAAAAATACTACACTTCCTGGGATGGATATGAAATTTATTTCTCATCAATTAAGTGCCCTTTAGCCGCTACGTATTTACGACTTATTTTTCTCTTTGAACTTAAACATTGATTAAATAAATATTAAGTCGGGTTCCCATCATAAGTGATTGTTTAGGTTTAATGGCTTTGAACTCATCTAATTGATGTCTTGTGAATTCTATCTCTGCCAAGACTTCTAGTGAAATGATCCGCCAGGTTTTCCACAGATCGGATCCCAATTACTGAGATTACTCTATCTCTAAGTAATTATTTTACATAGTTATGTCTTAGACCAATGTGTTTATTTTTTTCATTATACGTTTGACTATAAGCTTTTGATAGTGTTGCTTCACTATCATAATGTATAGAGATAGGTGGCAATAGTTTAATCATAATTAGAATTTCTATTAGTAAATTCTTTAACCATTTCGCTACTTTCCCACTGGCCGCTAAGGTAATGAATTCCGATTTCATAGTGGATTGTGTGATGTAAGTTTGCTTCTTTGATCCTCATGAGATCGCAGCACCTCCAAAAGTGAATATTCATTCACTTGTGGATTTTAATTCTTCTGAACCAGATATCCAACTTGTATCGTTATATCATTCTAACATATAAGGATATTCAAAAAAATGCAAACTATAATCAATAGTACCTTTTAAATATAAAAAAATATGATAAATAACATTCTAATGAATAGAACTAAGGTTACTTGTAAATCTACTTAACTTATTTACCGCAAATACAATGTCTGGCCTTGTATAGTGGATCACATACATAAGGCTGCCAATAACCCTTGAATATTCTAATTGTTGTACACATCTTTCAACATTTTTAATTAATTTAATATTAATATTTAAAGGTATATTGGCAAGTTTCAAATCAAAATAATTGAATCTTTTTAAAATCTTTTTAAAATCTTTTCAATATAATGAGATTGAGTTAA
The DNA here is from genome assembly GCA_021018995.1 of Chloranthus sessilifolius. Taxonomy (NCBI): domain Eukaryota; kingdom Viridiplantae; phylum Streptophyta; class Magnoliopsida; order Chloranthales; family Chloranthaceae; genus Chloranthus; species Chloranthus sessilifolius. The sequence goes on along the minus strand of CM037595.1, from coordinate 9,482,586 downwards.
AGTTAAAGTATTCTCATTTCTTACAATTTTGATTCTCAAAATTACATTTGTCTGTCCCATGTCTTTCATGCTAAAAGATGAACTTAAGAAATTTTTAGTTCTTAAAATAACTTCTAAATTAGTTCCAAAAATAAGTAAATCATCTACATAAAGACATATTATAACACCATGATTATTAGAAAATTAATAATACATACATTTGTTAGCTTCATTCGTTTTGAATCCAAAATTAGTAATTGTATTATCAAATTTTTCATGCCACTATTTTGGTACTTGCTTTAACCCATATAAGGATTTAATAAGTTTACAAACATTCTTTTCTTGTTCAGGTGGAATAAACCCTTCTAGTTGTTTCATATAGAACTCTTCTTTTAAATCACCATTTAAGAAAGTGATTTTAACATCCATTTGATGGATTTTTAATTTGTGTATAGAGGCTAAGACAATTAGAAGTCTTATAATAGAAATTACAACAATTGGAGCATATGTGTCAAAATAGTTGATACCTTCCTTTTGCCTATATCCTTTGGCAACCAATCTTACTTTAAATTTCTCTATAGTTCCATTTGCTTTAAATTTTCTTTTAATTATCCATCTACACCGTATGAGTTTAGATCCTTAAGGTAAATCTACTAAGATCTATGTTTTATTTATCATTATAGAGACTATTTCATCATTGATAGCTTCTTTCCAAAAGATACTATCCCTAGATTTCACAGCATCGTCAAAGGTTATAGAATCATCTTCTATATTTAGATATAAATATTTCTTAATATTTTTCGTCATATTCCCTTCAATAAGATAGATATAATAGTCATTTGAAAGATTAGTTGCAAATCGTTGACGCTTACTTTTTGTAAGTTCAATGATGACTTCTTCATCACTCGAAGATTCAATAACTTGTTTAGATTTAAAAGATTCACCAGTTTCATAAGTTTGACTTTCATCATTTAATTTATTAGTCAAATGAGTAAACTTAGATTCATAGAATATAACATCTCTAGATTCTATGATAGTATTTTTATCTATATTGTCAGTATTCCATAACGAGAAATCTATAAGCCTTACTGTTTTATGCATAACCAACAAATGCACACTCAATAGTCTGAAGACCAATCTTAGGTTTCTTAGGATCTACTAACCTAACGAGTGCCCTACACTCTTATACTTTAAAATAAGTTAGACTAGATTTTCTATTATTCCAAAGTTCATAAGGTGTAATTAGAGTTTTCTTCTGTGGAATTCTATTCAAAATATGTGTATTGATTAACAAAGCTTCACCCCATAAATTTTTATCTAAATTAGCGTTGACCAATATTGCATTAGCCATTTCGACTAATATTTTATTTTTAATTTCGGCAACTCCGTTTTGTTGTGGCGTGTAAGGAGTCGTCACCTTATGACGAATTCCATGAACTTTACCGAAATCGGAGAACTCATTTGGCATATATTATCCACCCCTATCAGATCTAATGACTTTTATTCTTTTAGTTGATTGATTTTCTACTAAAACTTTATAAATCTTAAATTTTTCAAATGCCTCATTTTTAGTATTTAATAAATAGATATAAGCATATTTAAAAAATCGTCTATAGAAATAATAAAATATCATTTCCCTCTTCTAGTAGGATAATTATTTAAATCACAAATATCACTATGTATTAGATCTAATAAACATGAATTTCTCTTAACACTAGGAAATTTTTTTTTTAGTAATCTTAGTCGTAGTCATATATTACGAGCATTATTATCAAAATATTCATGTTTAAGAATTAAATCTAAGTTAGTCATGTATTTCATAGATCAATAATTAACATGTCTTAATCTATCATGCCATAAATTAGTAACAGAGACCGAGTAAGAAGAAAGAGAAATTTTATTGATTTGATTAATTACATTCAAGTTGAACATGCCTCCTAGGGCATATCCTTTCCCAACAAATTCATCATTCTTAGATAAGATAAACTTATTCGATTCAAATACAAGTTTGAAATCATACTTGATTATTAAACCACCTGATATAAGATTTTTGCGAATGTCGAGTACATGAAGTACATCAGTAAGTATCACGACTTTTTCGGATGTGAAATTCAATTTCACTTTTCCACGCCCTATAATCTTTCCCGTAGATCAGTTCCCTATAAAGAGATCTTGATCATCGGCAAATTTTTCATACGTCACAAACATGTCACAAATATTGCACACACATTTTGTGGCACCCGTATCGATCCATTATTCATTGATGTCACCAATCAAATTGACTTTCGAGAGAATGACTACGAAGTTATTTCTCTTCCACTGAATTCGCTTGATTCTTCAACTTCTTGAAGAGGCGACACTCTCATTTGAGATGTCCGATTTTCCCACAGGGGTAGCATCCACCATTCTTCGGTATCATAATTTTGGCTAATTTTTTATTTTCCTTGGAGTGAGAATATCCTCTCTTACCCTTCTTTGACGGTCCACTAACAACCTTAGACTCAACCAAGTGTGCCTTTGACATTAGATCAACGCGATCTTCGATTTTGTCCCTTACTCGAGATTTTTCCTCAATACGTAAATGAAAGAGAAAATTTTTCATAGAAATCTTCTCATTATTACGCTTAAGAATTTTTTGGTAATCTTTCTAAGATAGAGGCAACTTGACGATTACCACACTAACCAAAAAATCTTCATCGAAATGAGAATAATTAGCAATCATATAATTAATAATAACTTGAAAATCATGCACTTGGCTAAGAATAGATTTATCATCGACCATCTTAAAATTGAAAAATCGACTGATAATGTAAGAATTATACTCTGCGTCTTCAGTTTTGTATTTCTTCTTGAGTGCGTCCAAGAGTTCCTTCGAAGTGTTGTAAGCACGGTAGACGTCGAACAAAGAATCCGACAATGCATTCAAAATGTAGCATTTTCAAGTATAGTCGTCATCATCCCATTTCTACTTTTTACAGCCTTCACTAAGGTTGGATGATTCAGTAATAGTCGGACATGGAGTTATGAGAACGTATACAACTTTCAGCGTGGTTAACAGAAAATACAATTTCTGTTGCTATGATTTAAAATTCAAACCATCAAAACTGTAAAACTTGTGGATGTTGGGCCATAATAATTGATTTAAATTGTTGGAAAAATTGGTACGGGAAGCAGGAAGAGACACACAGATACGATTCGAAGCACGAAGAATTTTGCCGTCTTTAAACTAAATTTTGCCCTCACCACTTCAATCAAGTGGTCACCAACGGATTACCGGCACAATGGTTCTAGGATACAACGAATCGGTTGTGTGTTCGTGTGATCAGATTCGGCGAATCTGATCACGCTACCAGGATATCAAAAAGCGCAGGAGATTTTGAAACTATCTTTAAAATAGGGATAAAAGAAATGTAAAACGCAATAAATAAAAACAGAGTCTCTAGGTCCCTTTATAGAAAATAAAGGGTGTAACCAAAAGGACATATCCGTTTACAAAACAGCGATTTAAATTCAAATAAATAAATTTGTAAAAAGTGATTAAACTTTTGTTTAAAAATTTAATTAAATGCACCGTCACTTCACATATATGTACTCGTGTTTGTCTCGACCCAACTCGGCTCGACACGCACGTGTGTATGACTGATGAAATGTATGGCGATGGAAGCTATAAAATTTAATGTCCCTGAGTGAAAGCTACAAGCCTTAAGTCAAGGCAAAAGAACATAACCCAAAGCTCAAAAAGCTTGCAGAAGGTGTGAGACTATTACATGAAAAGCAAAAAACCAAAAACAAAGCACAAATCAAAAACAAAGTAATTTAAAAATATCCAACGTTATCTACCGTTGAATCTTTGGTGGAAGATACAAAATTTCCGCACAAACCAAAAACAAAGTATTTTAAAAATATCCAACATTATCTACCGTTAAATCTTTGGTGGAAGACACAAAATTTCGATGCACCTATCGAGTCTATAACTTTGACCAATCATTTACAAGGGAAAAATAGTTCAAAAAAAATAATTTTTTTTCTTTCTAGAAACCTAATTCTGAGGTCAATTTTGGGATGTGCGTCTTAGGTAATAAAATAAAATAAATTAGAACTCCTTTATGTGATTCAAAGTGGCCACGTTTTCAGTGCAGGCGTCCTTAGTGGTTTGGTTTGTGCGAATAGGGGATTGTAATGGGTGGAAAAAAAAAATCCAAAAATTGAACCAATGAAAATCGATTAGATACCGAACAGATCCAAAACCGAAAAACCAAAATCATTTTTGGATCAGTTCACTATCGGTATTGGGTGCCGAAAATCGATAACCGAAAACTGATTTAGTAGGAAGAAAAAACCGATAGAAAAAACCGAAAACCAAACTGCGGTTCGGTTCGATATCGGTTATGGGTTTTTGCTCATCTGTTTACCGAAATGTTTCGGTTCGGTTTCTGTTTTGGCCAAACCAATACAGAAACTGAAAAATTAGTTTCCAAGTACCAAATTTTCATCCCTAGCTGGCATTAGGTGGCTGGGCCATACATCAATAGGGACCATGGATCAAATTTTTGTTAGATACCGATACATATCGGTATCGGTGGTTTATATGACATATATCGGACAATATATTCAATGTATCATTCAATACGATCCGATACCAATATGTATCGATTTTGAACTCGATAGTTACATATCGGTTTTCCGACATTTTAATCCATAATAGGGACTTACACGTGTGAAACTGCGCTGCTAAAACTGTGAACGCCAATGAGATTTATAGCTTTCGAACGCTAATATGAAATAAGTATTCTAAGTGAGGTTGTATTAGTTGCTTAACGCGTGCATGATCCATGGAAATATTTTTGTCCCAACCATTAGATCTTGAGATAGCGGCTTAACGTTAGTCAGATTTTGTTTCAACATGGCACACATCCTAAAAAGTGGTCGAAGAATCATATCTAATGTACGCTCATGATCATATATTTTTTTTAGATGTTCGCCATATAAAATCAAGATTTGATTGTTAGAAGGTAAGCCATGATCTGATTATTTATTGTGTTATGGCATTAGAAGTAAGAATCTTTTTCATCTCAATGAAAAGTGATCCTAAAATCATGTTCAAAACCTGATTTTAGAATCACTTTTTGAGATGTGTGTTACAGGTAATAAAAATTTACCGTCTCATAGTATGCCTATCTATGATCTAGGCAAAAAGATTCCCATCGTCTGATTCAAAGGTAGTCAATGCATGCTCAAGAGTAATTGAAAATTTTCAACAATGGTGCAAAATATCGGGTCAAATTTAATTGCTCTTTAAATAATACAATTGATGATGAGATTTGTGACATGTAGTCATTAGGTCATCATATACGGGACAATCACTACAAAAAACATGATTATTAGCGGCATAAAAAAATTGTCACTATTAACAAAATATTGTCACTAATACCTTTGCCGCTAATAGTTTTAATAGTTTTTTTATTAATAACAACAGTTTTTGCTCCAAAAAAACTTTCGCTAATAGTCATATTTTATGTAATGCAAATGTGGCTATTTAATTTTGGGCACTGCTACACGCACACCAATATTTTCTTTGGGTACACCATAAATTGAGAGACTTTGCATTTTGGAAACCTGTGCCATGTGAAAATATAATCTAAACCGTCTGTTTTGAAGGCCATGTGTTAATGATCTTCAACACAAAAATTGGCACACAGTATGATCTCTATCATATGATTTTATGCCATCAAAAGTCATCGTCCAATTCAAGAATTGACTACATGAAATCAGATGATAAAGATTGTGTTTCATGCGAATCTTTTACATGAAAGATCTTTAGATGATGACCTTTAAATCAGATTATTAAGATGACGTTTTCACACCTCATAGATCCCCAAAATGTCAAGTCTTTTCGTTAAGTGGTATGCGTAAAGAAAAAATAGGTGTGCGCATAGCAGGACCCTTAATCTTAAGTCCAAATTCATAAACTTCAAATATTGCGTTTTCACATATCACCTGCCCCTGAAAAAAAAAAAAAAAAAAAAATAAGGTCTTTCTTTAAATTCAGTGTAAGGGCCAATTTTCTGGGTGTACGTAATGGCTTCCTTTTTAAAAGGGTACCTCTATTCATGCCAATTGGTTTACAGAATGCACTAATATCCAAAACCCCTTAAAAACATTGACTGCTTAAATTCATGACAACAGAGATTCTAAACGATAGAGATTTTGTTTTACCCCAATCTTCGAATCAAAGGATCTGAAACCATAAGTGCTCCATTAGACGATCATTATTTTACTCCACATGGCATAGATACCTAAAAAGTGGCCCTAAAATCATCATACACATCACGCTCAAACATGAATTTAAAATTATTTTTTAGGATGTGGGACATGTGGAATAAAAAATTGATTGTTTAATGGTAATATCATGATCTCTTGATCTATTGTGTGAGAGATCGAAGTGAAGAATGGTCTCGATAGTCTGATTTTAAGCCGTCTATGAGTTTGAAGGGGTCAAAGGGGTCAAATTAATTGTTGGCACGAATAGAGGTACCTTTCTAAAATGAGTTAGTCTACAATAGGACCACCCATCATGCGTGAACATGGCAGTCAAACATATGTGATTGTGTGACATTCGAGGACTTTCAATGCATAAAAACCCGTGCAGATTACATAGTCACACATATATGCTGGTCACCCATTGTTGACTAACTCTTTCAAAAAAAAATATATATTCTATTTACATGGCGAAAACGACAACCATGACGATTTCACTCGTAAGCCTAACATTTGTATATAAATTTTCTAACTCTCCCTCTCTCAATCCTTCTTTTTAAAACCCCAATTCTCCTCATTATGGGCTCAAAACTCATCCAATTGAAGTAAGCAGTAATCCACTCTAAACCAGGTAAGTTGTTCTCCCTTTTTATTACATTTTTATTTATCTTTTAGTTTTTGAAATTTGTCACTAGCAGGTGGTTTCTTGATCAAACAGCTAGACTTGTTTTATTTGTTTATTTATTTTTATTTTTTCTGTAAACTTCTGTAACTGCTTTTTTTTTCATCCGATTAATCACCCAAGTCTTCAAATTTCCAATTAATTGGCATTTTTTTTCAATCTTTTCCCATGACTTCTCCCACTTTTTTCCAGTTAATTATTTGTTATGATTTATGTTGTTTTGTGCATCTTTGTTTATTACTTATTAGAAGTGCAAATAGAAACCGAAACCCAAAACCGACTGAAAACTGACACCGAACCGAACCGATTCGTCCGGATTCGGTTTCAATTTTAGTAAAATCAGCCGTATAGGGTGAGAAAACCGGCCAAGAATCCAAAAAGTTCAAAAATAAAAAAAGTTCCGAACGAAATAGACCGAAACCAAAATTGGATCGGTAAGGTTCGATTTCGGTTTGGGGGCTGAGAAGTTCGATTAACCAATACCGAAACGTTTCAATTCAGGTTTCAGTATTGCAGAAACCGACCCAAAAATTTCGAAAATAAAAAATTCGGTTAACCGAATCTGCACCCCTAATTCATACAGAGATAGATGATGACTCCCTATCATTTTTAGATATATAATATATTTCATTGTTATTGCATAAATACTAGTCTAGATTTAAAAAAAATATATATTTTTACAAATTTCTTAATAATTCTCAAATATTCTCCGACTTTTTGCGCCTTTTATCAATTTTGCCAGAATTTTCAGACTTTTCCCTCGCCGATTTATGCCGAACTTGCCAATTTGTCACTATGCTTCAAAATCTACAATTCTCAACGACTGGTTGCTGCTCTTTGAACCTGGTTAGAGAGCTGCCTTTTGCCCCCCTACCTTTTTTTCCGGCTGTTTTTTCCTTTTTCCTAGGTTATTATTTATTATTATTTTGATTTCTGTTTCTGGTTTTCCTTTTCGTATCTCATTTTACCTTTGTCGGTCCTCAACTACTTGTTAGCTGTCTAGCTGTCATTTGTAGTTTTCGTCTTTGATCAATTATTACTCCAACAACATTTTGTTAGTGCCACACCACGTAAAAGAGAGAAAACCAAGTGACAATTAGATTTTGAGACCACCAGGGTACCATCAAAGGGAAATTGTTAGGTCCTCTCAGGTAGAACCGGATTTCCAGTCCCATCTGCTTTTCTTGAAAATAAGAGAATCTTGACTCCATATTTTCCTATAAAACGTGAAAATTAAGAAAATCAAGATTCTTCGATTTCCAAGGGCACCGAATGAGGCAGGACTGAAAATCCGATTTTGCTTGGTAGGACCTGACCATTCCCCACCATCAAATAGTTACATACTGATTCCACATGGCACATCTCAAAGAGTGGACGATCAGGACATAGCATCAAAACGATTCATGTTCACCTTTTGGTATGTGTGCCACTTGGAATCAACATGTGACCATTTGATGGTGATTCCATGTGGCGCACATCTCAAAGAGTGGATGATCGCGACATACCATAAAAATGATTCATGATCACTCTTTGGGATGGGTGCCACTTGATATGTGTGGAAGATTGGAATCGAAAATGATTTGCATAGTCTGATTCATGCCGTCAATAGGATTTTCTTTATTTAAGCGGTATTGCAGTAACAAAAATGATGATTCAAAGGCTCGAACCCCCGACCTATAACTTTGGGCAGAAAACACTTTTGAAGGGGTTTTTAGCATTTATCATGCTCAGATATATCATATTTAATTACCGACCTATTTACACTGGAGACTTGTTAACTAAGCTTTGATTGCTTTGAATTTGACGGTAGAAATGATTTTCTATCATAATCTTTTGGAACGAAATGGATCATGAGGTTGGGAGCGTCCCATCAAGCGGTAGATATCAATTCTCCATGGCCGACAACCTAAAAAGTTAACATGATCGTAATTGTACATAAAATATGGTCCTTGGATCACTTTTCGATATGTATGCTATGTGAATCAAAATCTGACCGCTTGAATGTAATCCCATGATCTCAAGATCCATTAGGTAAAAGATCGAGAGAAAAAACAATCTCCATTGTATGATTTTAAGCCGTCAAAGTTTATTTTATTGAAGAGTCTAACACTAAAGTAATATGTAAGGAAAGCCAAAAGCAATGGCATAGCCACATAGAAGCGTGTGGGGCCTCAAGCCCCTATTTAACTCTAGAGTTTTTATGAGTTCTTATACAACCTTTGTTTGTATATAATCTCCTAAATCTATGATGTAGAAGCCCCCAAATCGATGATAAAATAACTACTAACATTGTATTTATCATTTGTAGCCCCCTCCAACAAAAAATCTTAGCTACGCCCTTGCCAAAAGCAATGGCCGCACTCAAAAAGATAGTGTACAAATTTTATGCAGACCGACGTTGTGGAGCGGTGCAATTGGTTGCAAGTGCGGTGGGATCAATTAATGCAAGTCAGTGAAGGCAGTCACATCGCACCATGTCAGCCACCTGCACTTTGTCCTCAACAAATCTGTCTTCCGTTTATAATTTTCTCACTCAAAATTGGTAAATCCTAAAAACGCAAAAAACAGATACAAAAAAAATTCTACTTTTAATGCAATAATGATTTATTATTATTTTTATTTTTTTTCAAGATTCCATAAATCAATTTAATTTACTCAAATAATTTCTTACAATCCGAAAAAACAAGGAACTCCATTATGTAATTATGTATAACTCTACTTCTCTTGTTTTCTTGCAGATCTGGTTCGAACTTGTAAATTCGAGCTCAACTCTTCATGTAATTATTTCATAAGCAAGTTCTTCTACTTCTACACTTCAAATTCAACTTAAAACACCTCAATTGATTCATAAATTCCCTCTATCAAAATGCAAACAATTACTCCAACATTTATACGTTTCGTCACTATCCTTTCCATTTTTCTACTACGTTCCGCACACCAAGCTCACTCGCAACCCCAAACCAATCTCTTAAACATAGGTTGCAGCCAATACAATGCAACCAACCCTACCGTATTCTTCGAAAACATAAACGCCACCTTCGACGACCTCCGAGCCCAGCTCAATTCCACGCACTTCGCGACGGCTCAGCAAACCCGGGGCTCCGACCCAGTCTACGCCATGGCTCAGTGCCGAGACTACCTCTCGCCCTCTGACTGCCTCCGCTGTTACGACACGGCCGATATGCAAATCCGAAATTGTTCAGCAGGTATTGATTTCAAATATCGACATATCCGATACATATATGACGATATGTCTGGGTTAGGCTCCATCCAATATAATGTACACCCTCCATTTGGAATGGGGTCAAATACGTCAAATATGAACCCATGTCATGTCATACCGATCCATATCAGCCAATGTTGGGTCATATTGGCCGAAATGAATTATATATGAATTGGACATATATCGTATCTGCCGAAATGAATTGGATATGTATCATATGGACCCATATGCATCAGATATGAATCAAAGAAAATATCAAAAATGCCTTTTTAGTAAAAAGAATATTTTTAATTTTTTAATTTTTCAAAAAAATCAATTCAAATGTCAATTTATATTGGTCTTTAAATCTCTGGCAGGTAACGGAGGCCGGGTCATCTACGACGGCTGTTTTTTACGATACGAAAGCAGCGTTTTTTCCGACCAAATGACGTTACCGGGTAACCTCGCTAGGTGTGGCAACCGGACCGCTTCGAACCCGACCGGGTTCAATTCTGCAGTCAACAGTTTGTTAGCCGATCTGGTCTCCGCGACACCGAGGATCAACGGGTATTATGCTGCCACGACAAGGGAAGGTGTGAGTGGTGTTCCTACCGTGTACGGGGTGGCGCAGTGCGCACAGTCAGCCACGGAGGTGGCTTGTGCGACTTGTTTGAATGTTGGGTTGACCAATATGGCGGGCTGCTTGCCTGATGCAGAGGCACGGGGTGTGGATGCGGGGTGCTTTTTAAGGTACTCCGATACGGCGTTTTTTAGCGTCAATCAGTCAATGGATCTCACTCCTTACTTGGGTACAGGTGCGTGGCTTTGACTCTTTGATAAGGTAGTTTTAAACGCACCCACCAAATCTTGTTGGGCACCTAGTTAAAAATTATTTATTACTTTAAATTAGATGATGGAGCCGGTTTTCCCTCCAATATTCCACACAGGGAATCTTGAGATTATGGTGCACCTATCAGACGGTCAATTTTCGATTCCACATGACATATATTCAAAAAAAGTGGCTCTAAAATCACAATGCACACATAAGACTCAAACACGACTTTAGGGCTACCCTTTTGAAATATGTGCCTTATTAAATTGAAAAATTGACCGTCTGATAGGTACGCCAATGATTTTAAGATCCCTTGTGTGGAAGATTAGAGTGAAAAACCAATCTCCACTGATTTTAAGCAATTAATGCCTTTTAGTGTTGGTGCCCAGCAAAATTCGGTAGTTGCATTTATAAAGTGTACGTATGTAATTACGAGATGGTGTAAGGTAACCAACTCATTCAGTCTGAGAGGTGAACGGGTCTATCTGGTTATGCCAAAGTAGGGATTAAAGTGTTAACCCAAAACCTAAACCCGGACTAAAAATTAAGCCAACTAAACCAGCCCGAAATTTGATTCAGATCGAACTGAACCAATTCTGCAGGTTCGGCTCAATTCTATTGTCGGATTCTAAATAGTCAAAGCCCATCATTTGATTCAATGGTTGATTATAACAAATTAGATGTTAGAGATCGTGTTTCATGTTAATCTTTGGCACACAAAAACTTTACATATGACCTCAAATCAGATGGCTTAGATGGTATTTTACATGACATAGATCCTAAAATTATGGAGTCCTTTTAAACTTATTTTCAAGAGTATAAAAGGCGTTTTGGGCTGCCTCCTTTTAAACTTATTTTCAAGAATATAAAAGGCGTTTTGGGCTGCCTTGTGGCACCTAAATGCTCTGTGATGGTTGTTCCCCTTTGGGCTCAGTATTCCCCATGGTTAGGGCTCTCGATGGGCGGGATTAGGATCGAGCTGGAATTCAACCCAGCTCGGCCATACTCGGGACCCATTTTTTTCAGCCCGGCCCTAACCCGGGCTGTGATGTACTCAGGCTAGGCCCGGACATAGCGAGTCGGGCTGGACTGGGCTTCATCTTTTTTCCAGGCCTTTTTTGGGGTTGTCTTTTTTTAATAAAATTTGATTAAAAAAAATTTCAAATCAATTTTTTTTTGTATCTAGATTTTTTAAACTTTATGACGTCTATTTTCAATCAATTTCATAAAAGTTTGAAGGAAGTAAATCTTTGCATGTATATTTTGGTGATTGTAACTTTGGCAAAGCAAGTACTGATTGCCGATTGCAAATTTGCCAGTTTATTTTCACTTAAATGTTATTGATTTTAAATCGTTCAACGGTTTAGTCTCAAAGTATTTAAATAAATGCTCTTAGCTTAATATATTTAAATATATATATGTATATATAATATATATTTAATTCTTTCATTTTTTATCAAAGCGGGGTGTTGGAATATAGATCCCAAGCCTGGCCCGGTACCCAGGCCGGGTTGGCTTCATAAAATGCATTGCTTCTTTCAAGCCGGGTGTGGGGCGGCCCATTGAGAGCCCTACCCATGGGGTGTTAGTTTCTAATTTTATTTATTTATTTATTTTTATTTTTTGTAGCCCTTCATTTTAAGAACCATTGAACATTGTGGTCAATTATAATTAAAATAGTTTTTTAATATTTTATACCACACAAAAATTAACAATAATTTGATTTTTCAATTCAGCTATCATTTTAATAGCGATATAACAACTACGGTAAACAGTGAATGATATTAGATCGACCTAGTTCATATCGACGTGACACCCAATATATACATACTAAATTCTTGGCTTCAACATATATTTTATATAACCTTAAAATCCGTGGAAGATGAACTTTCGAATGGGATTCCTTGACAACAAAGAAACCAACGATTGGATTCTGATGATCAAATATGGATTTTTTGCAGGAGGTTCTTCTAGCAATAGGGGGGCAATAATTGGAGGCGTTGCAGGGGGAGCTGGATTCCTGTTGCTTCTGTTTCTATTGTTTTTATGGGTTCAGAGATCAAAGAAGCTCAAGTCCAAGAGAGGTAGCCTCCTAGATTTACTGCATTATTAATAATATATAGGATGGTGTTATATGAAGATAGATTTTATGCGAACAAAGTGCAAGAGGATGATGTAGCATGATGCAATTGGCTTTAAGTTTGATGAGATTCAATTAATGCAGGTAGGTGCAGCCAATCACGTCGTGCCATGTTAGCTGCCTGTACTTTGTCCTCAATAAATCTGTCCTATGTTTATAATTTTCGTAATATATGTAGGTAAGGGTGGAAATGGGTTGGATAGGCTTTGGCCCAACCTGGTTTAACAAGGGTTCGGGCGTGAAACATAGCCCCTGGGCTGGGCTTGATTGCCACTTTAAGCATATATATATATATATATATATATATATATAGGAAAAGAGATTTGTCCTTTATGAGAGGACGGTCACCGTCTTCTAACCTTTTAGGTGGAGGTCCACGTGACACCCAAAATATTGTTTCGATGCCACATGGACCTTGGGTGCATTGCTTAGATCATCTTTGAGAAAAAATTAATTAAAAACTCATCTCCACCATGTATTTTTTGAACCATGAAATGTGGACCACCGAAATCGTCAAACTTTGACTTGTGGGTTTAAAGTTTTTTTTCGATTTTTTGCTTTTAATATTGATCTAACCTGTCCACTTATGCTCCACGTGGCACCCAAAAAGTGTTTTGAGTGTCACGTGGAGCTCCACGTGGATCTTGGAGGACGGTCATCATCCTCCATTGGAGGCTCCCATATATATATATATATATATATATATATATATATATATATATATATATATATATATATATATATCGATAGAGAGAGAGAGTGAAAGAGAGAGGGCGTTTGAGTGTGTGTTAGAATTTTCACTTCCAAATTCCAATATATAAAAAATACACTTAAAGAATTATATATTTTTTATTTTTTAAGCTTCAGACTTTCTCGGAAACAGATGTTCTTTTCTTATTAGGTAATTGGAGCGCATCAATTTTTATAAACATAAAGTCAATTTACAAAATAAATAATTGACAAATAAATGGATTGGGCCAGCCGGGCTTGGGCTTGGTATCAAAAGCCCACCACCGGTCTTGCTGGGCTTGGGCTAAGTTTAAAACCGATGGGTTGGGCTTGGGTCTACCCTAGCATGGCCTAAACTCGGCCCATTTTCACCCCTAAATATAAGGGGTGCAAATCAGGCCTGCCAACGGGTCAAGTCCGCCCAAAATTTTGGCTGGCCAATGGGAAAATACTCGATGGTGCACCTAACCCAACCCTTCCCCACTTGAAAACCTGACCTGACCCTGTAAAAGCCATTACTTTCCATGTTTTTAATACATAAAACACCAGCTCGGGTGGGATGTCTCATGTCCAACCCAAACAAGATAGTCAAGTTTTAGTGCCCGATTCGATAAAACATAAAGTTGGGTCGAGTTTGGTAACAGGTCAATCCGGTGATAGCTTAATGCAATTGGGGATCGATAGTACAATGGGTTGGGAACCAACGGTGTTTAGCACAGTAGCCAGGATTACGCCTTAAAGAAGCGGAGGTTTCAAGTTCAAATCTTATCCCTTGTTGGTCACTCGCAGAGATTTATTCCTTCTAAGATATTTGGTGCTTGGCCTCAGACTTACTCGAGTGCTTTAAGAGGCTAGCTGGATGCCTGTTGTTACAAAAAAAGAAAAAAAAAAGGGTTGAGCTTAGAGACCACCTAAACCATTCCTTGCAATTTAGTTATCACGGAAGAACTCAATTTAATTTAACCCGAAAAATGGTGTCTAAATGATCTTACATTATTAATGGCTTATGATTTCAGTAATTCATACCGTGAAGAGCCCAAAAATCATGCCTGTAGAGTTATTTGAGCCATCGATTAACCTAAGTTCTTACTTTTTAGTGATTGATATTAAAGTTTACCAATTGAATGATTCACATCCTTTTCCCTTTAGACGAATGATTAGTCAGTAAAAACATATTCTAATAATGGATTGTCACAATTTAGATGGATCACAGATGTGCACCACGTTGCATAATTATAAATCACACTCTAATGGTATAAGATCAAATATTCAAAAGTCTAATTTAATGGTGGAATGTCATTTAGAGACCGACTCTTCTAATAGTCATTTAAACACCAAATAATGTTTAAACGGTCTTACACCATTTATTAGCTTACGATCTTAGACATCTATACCAATAAAGTGACATATATATCATCAATTGAAGGGCTATGGGTCCCAAAATCACACTTTTCAGGAAATTTGAACCACCTAATTTGTGCAATCTAATATTAATGATTGTTCTTAGTTTTGATGGCTGATATTAAAGTTCACCGACCGAATGGTTTACACCAACTTATAAGCATGATCCTTTGGCTGGGACATGTTCCAACGATGAGTTGTCACTTGATCAATTTTGACTGATTATAGATGTGTGATTGTATTTTGTGCCATTCTTTTGGGATGTTTACAACTTGCCATTTGTCAATACCATATCCATGAAATAATTGTTGCTTTGTAGGGGATATACTTGGTGCGACTGAGCTGCGTGGCCCAATGACTTTCCGTTATAAAGATCTCAAAACTGCTACGGGGAATTTCAATGAAAAGAACAAATTGGGAGAAGGAGGGTTTGGAGATGTATACAAGGTAATATGGTAATTTTGAACCATCACTTTTTGCCAACAACTTTATTAGCTGAAATTGTCGATACATATCGTCCAGCCCCAAAATCGATACATACCGGACGATATTTTCCAATTTTTTTCAAAAAAAATGATAAAAAAAACAAAAAAAACATCAAAACCGATAATTTGAAATTATCGTCTGATACGAACGATGCATTGAACGATACAGACGATACAAATGATACATTGAATGATAGTTTGGCTGTTTTTTAAGGGAGGTGATAAACCCAATGTATCGTATCGTTCAAGCCTAAAATCAATACGTATCGTTCAATACGTATCGGTATCGTACGATATTTTGATCCATGCTCCCAGCTCTCTGCTAACTCTCCGCCAGAGCAAATAAAATCTGCTATAATAGGGAATGAGCAAAGAGCAAGGGAGAACTGTTTGAGCAGGTAACTCCTGCTACGCGGGGAGTTGGCAAGGAGAAGGAGGACCTACTAAAGCAGGTACTAGGAATTTAGCGAAGAGAAAGAGAACCTGTTAAAGTAGGTAAACCTTACTCTAGCAAGGAGCTAGCAGAGAGTTATGTCAAACACAGCCTACAAATTTAAGTACTTCTAGTCTGTAAAGAAGAGATTTTTTCTTTCCTTTTTTGGTACTATTATTTAAACCCGTGAAAATGTAATCTCACTCTAGCTGAAGAGGTGATCCCACCATTTAAAGCTTCGAACCAGACCCATGGAGATTGTTTTTCATCCTAATCTTCACAAGGGATCTGGAGATCATGGGTGTACTATCACATGGTTAGTTTTTTATTCTATGTGGCTCACATTCCAAAAAGTGACCCTAAATTCACAAATAAGCATGATGTGTGCCACATGAAGTTGGGGTCAATTTTATGAGAGGTGTGCCACATAGAACAAAAAGTTGACTATTTGATGGTAGGGCCATGATCTCAAGATCTATTAGGTGAAAGATTGGGATGAAAAATGGTCTCCATCATCTGATCCGAAGCAGTTAATGGTAAGAGCACCTTTTCGAATGAGGTGAGATTACATTCTCACCGAGTACGAAAAAAATGGTACCCTTTTTTTAGTAGGAAACAAGTAATCCTGTGTTGTTGCTCCTGCTCCTAAACCTGGAATAGAAAAATGAGGATTAGGGTTATGTTAACAACCAACGAAGCAAACCCTAATAAGTCCCAGCCCCAAATAGATGAAATAAGGGTATGATGTGGTTTTATTTCGGTGGAGTTCCCTATTTCTTCCAAAACATTTGATACCTTCTATAGATTATGAAATGTTATGAAATATAGTGACGAGATCAATATTGATGATATTAATGAGATCATTATGAATGTTAGCGAGATCGATGTTGATGATGTTTGGTATTGACAATACACGGTATCAAAACTCATATTAAAATAATATTTAATAAAAGGGATCCAATGCTTGCACCCCAAATATAAGTCATTGCACAAACAAAAAAGAAAAATAAGAATTAACAAGGGGTACATAATGGTGCAAGTAATTGCACCCTATTTAAAATAATTCTAAAAGATGGTACATGTTTTTAGTCGTTCCTATCTCTTTTGTTTTGAGTTATTTTTCATCTTACCCTACGGGGTAATGATGTATACCTTACCCAACCCAAAATCAAATTGACCCGCTCTTAACCTTGAAAACTGACTTGACATGGCCCGACCAAGTTTGGAGCCCGTTATTTCTTTTATTTACATATAAAACATTGGGTGAGAGTCAGCGAGACTTAAATTGGTTACTCAAATCGAAACCAAAATTTTGGTTTCATTATTGGTTCACCTAAACCGGAGCCCTAATAAAAAGCTTCGGTTTCGGTTAATCGGACCTCTTACTCCCTAAACCCAAATGGAACCTAACTAATCCGATTTTCATTTCGATTGCTTCGGTTCGATTTTTCATTTTTCTTCATATTTTTTCAGTGGGGTGCAATCATATAAGTGTACCTTTGTTCGTGCCGACGCGTTCTCTGAAAGCGCCTACATCTCAACCCCTTAAAACCATTGATTGCTTCAGATCAAATGATGAAGATCTTTTTTCACCCAAATCTTCCACACAGTGGATCTTGAGAAATCAGCAGTGCACCTATCTTGCGGTCAGTCTTTGTTTCCATGTGTCACAAATCCCCAAAAAAGGCTCTTCAATCATGTGCACACATCACGCTCAAATGTGATTTTAGGGCCATGTTTTGGGAATTTGGGACACATTGAATAAAAAACTAACCGTCTGATAAGTGCACCATGATCTCAAGATTCATTGTGTGGAATATAGGTGTGAAACACGATCTCTATAATCTGATCCCAAACAATCAACGGTTTTGAAGGAGTATTGGACGTGGGCGCTATCAGAGGTCACTACAAAAATAAAGTGTTTTAGCGGCACTTGCTGTTAAGGCAATTGTTGGTAGCGGTAGGACAAATAGCGGCAGTTTTTTAATAGTCTTATTTTTTGTTGCGGGTACTCATCATATAATGCTCATGTAAAATAATGTTCACTCTTTTTTTTTTTGAAAAAAGGTGGTGTGCAATCACAAATTGTTGGTGCAATTATTAAAATTGTACAATGACTTATATTTGGAGTCCAAGTATTAACCCTTAATCAAAAGGGCTAGAAAAATGTGTTTAAAATTCACCTTTTTTGGGAGAGCCGTTTCACTGACTCCTGAATGGATTACAACGTTGGATGATTAGAGCAATTTATAATCACTTGCCTGTAAAAGAGGATTTTGCGATCTTTAGAAAACACTGCAAAAATAAGGTTGATTTATCAAAAGAGAAATCCACGATTCTAACTGTAATCTTCTTTGGGTGGCTCCACTTGGTTTCACCAGCCGTTCTTGATTCCACCAGTAGTCCTTTTCTTTTAAGGTTTTATTTTTGGTCTAGGTCGATCGGATATATGGTTGTCGCACTCACTCAAAACCCGTCTTACATGTAAGAGTGAGGCCTTTACTTATATCCTAGAGTCAGGACAAGTATTTACATGATGTGGGACTTTACAGTAACTATTTGACATCGTCCGTCTCTAGCACAACTCTGGCAAGTTTCCACTGTTCTTTCTTACGATTATAACGAAAGCAATAAGGATGATGACCTTGATAGGGAGCTTCTAAGAAATTTTTTTCATAGATTCCGAAATGTTACCAACAAATTCAAATTTTTTTCATCTACTGCAGGGTACTCTGAAGAATGGGAAAACAGTAGCTGTGAAGAAACTTATGATAGGCCAATCTAAACAAGCAAAGGAAAACTTTGCTAGTGAAGTGAAGCTTATAAGCAATGTTCATCATCGAAATCTAATTCGATTGCTCGGATGTTGTAGCAAAGGCTCAGAACTGGTGCTTGTTTACGAGTACATGGCGAATAGTAGCCTCGACAAATTCTTGTTCGGTATCGTAATCTTCCCTACGTTTTAAACCGTGTTTGATACTTTTTTTCATTTTTTTTTTCAATAAAAAAAGCGTTTTCAGCACGCTTTTTTTCGCGAAAAAAATGCAATTTTAGTCACTATGCTCAGAACTTGGTGATATCTATCGTGCATCTTGTATGCTAATAAAGACTCATATCTACCAAAGAGGCATTAGCCCAGTTGATAATCTCCCTCTATTGTGTGGGTTGGGTTATGTTAGTTAACCCTCACCACTGTAGTTGGTGTTCCCTCACGCTGCTCCCCAATCGTTCCTCCTCGGTTCTCGAGGCTAGCCCGGCCTAAATGGCCATATAAAAAAAATATATATATATAAATTAAAAAAATAAATAAAAATAAATACTCATATCTAGTTACTTGCAAAAAATTATCAAGCTTTTATATAAATATTAACTCCTTCTAATAGATGAAACTACTTAATTTAGGTTGCCACCTATCCGCATTAAATTTCAAGAGAAGGAAATTTACTCATTGCACAGTGACAAATTCGGCGAAATTCACTAAAACTTACCTGTAAAAAATTATCAACTTACCTATATAAAAAGGATAAAGGTAGCTTGGTTCTAAGGAGTAGATAACATATTTGGTCTCACATTAGTTTACTATCATTGGCACCAAATCACCTGATCGGGTGCCATGTAAAAAATCGGTACGATAATCATAATTATTGTGTAACGAAAAATAATAATAGATTATATGAAAATATATATCCAATGATGTCAACTGTTTAAAAATTAAACAATGAAAATAAACACTGAAAATAAATGTGGTTTTTAGTGTTTATTTTTCATACAATTGATTCTGTTGATTGCATGATTTTATATTATTTATTGTAATTCTCTTTATAATAATTATAATCCTCCAGCCTCTCCTTTACTCGGTACCCGATCGTATGATTGGGTGCCATATGGCAGTAAACTAATGTGAAAGTTACTGGTCCATAATTACTACCTCCTCTAGGCTACCTATATCCATCCTACATGCATCAATTTAAATCATGATCTAAAACTCAATTGGTGATGATGGTTTAATGACTTGACTGTGGCTTTCTACATTATTTATTGAAGCGTTTTTCAGCCCACCACTCATATATGTCAAAAGATAACTTACAAAGATGTACAGGACCTAGAAAAGTGGGATAGTTCTTTTAATATTTATGTTAGAAAAAATTATTGGAAATATAGAATTAAAATTAAAGGAGATGAAATAAAGGTAGAACTTAGAGACACGTTCAGATAAATGTTTTCTCTAAACGTTATTTATCTCCTTCCGATTAGAATCGCGATAATAAAAGAGGAGAATAACAAGCACGTTCCCGGGATACAACCAAATCCAGTCTTCTGCAATTCCTTTTGTATTTGCACTCATAAAAGATAATCCTGAACACTACGTAATATGCCCAAAAGAAAGAAAGAAAGTCTTATTTTCTTGTGTATTTTCTTATGAAGATCTTATCTCTATTTATAGAGAAAATCTCGAACCATGGTGTCTTTTCAGATTACAGTGAAGAGATTTCAAATCTATGTCTTTTTATAAAGTTGTGTCTTTTCACATCACGGTAAAAAAATGAAATCGATTCACGTGTGTATTTTTAAATAGTTGTGCCTTTTTACTTAAAGATAAATAATAAGATATTTTTTCACAAAAAAAAATGACCGTTAAAAAATCATTTCCACAAAAATATCCGTTAAAACATCTTTTCGTAGAAAAAGATACTAGCCGTTAAGACACATTTTTCAGAGAGAAAAAATCTTTAAGGATTGCTATGCTTAATTTTTTACCACAAGAAAAGTGGATCTTAAAATAAATCAAGAGAGACATTTATTTAAAACTCTTTACCAAAAGAAAAAGTGTATCTTAAAATAAATCAAGAAAGAACGTTTTATAAAACTCTTAAAAATATACAACAATCTTCCACTATTTTAAAAAGTTTTTAAAATATATACAACAATCTTCCACTATTTTTAAAAATAAAATAAAAAA
Source organism: Chloranthus sessilifolius (assembly GCA_021018995.1). NCBI lineage: Eukaryota > Viridiplantae > Streptophyta > Magnoliopsida > Chloranthales > Chloranthaceae > Chloranthus > Chloranthus sessilifolius. The sequence goes on along the minus strand of CM037595.1, from coordinate 9,461,485 downwards.
AAATTTAGTTGGGCATATAAAAATTATAATGCATAAATAAAAGTATCTTAAAGATTTGAACTTTCATTTAGTGTAAGTATATCAAAGTTTATCAAGCTAATTAGTGACTTATAATCTTGAACTAAGGACCTTATTCAACAAACCGGATATTCTACACATATTATAATTTATAAAACTTAGTGTTCTTAAAAAATCAGCACATTTATGACAATATGCTTTACCCCAGTTTCTTGAGTGCTCTAGGAGAGTCTATTGCTCCATAGGAAGCGGCCTGCCTTCCACACTCAAATAGGTGAATTCATCAAGAGTGGCTCCTGTATATAACTCCAACTTAAATAAGACTATAAATTTATTAAGAGAATCAATCTCATCTTCTCTCACAGGATTAGCACTAGTTTGGTAGACATAAGGGAATGAGTTATTTTTGAACATATAGTTCGTTCTAGTGTCAACACAATCACAGCTCATTCAATTTGTTTTTCCCATTGAACCTAAGTGATGGTTCACAAAACCTAGGTTGGGTTCCCATTGAAGGTGACTTTTATTTTATAGACCTCAACCCCATTCCATTAGATCTCTTATGTAAGTATTCTCTTGCAAGACCTTTCATAAGAGGATCGGCCAAATTCTCTTTCGACCTTATAGAATCTAAAGTCACTACTCCACCCTTGAGTAGACTTTTGATATAGTTATGTTTCAAACTTATATATCTATTTTTACCATTGTATGCCTTATGATTCGCTCGTTTAAGAGTTGCTTCATTATCACAATATATGATAATTGCAGTGACAAGTTTATCCCCTATAGATATGTCTACCATAGGTTTTTAAGTCATTCTGTTTCTTTACATGCTGCAGCAAGTGCAATAAACTCAACTTCCATAGTGGCATGAGTTATGCAAGTTTGCTTTTTAGATCCCTAAGAAATAGCTCCACTTGCCATAGTGAAAATCCAATCAGTTGTAGACTTTGATTCTTCACTATCTGTGTTCCAACTGGCATCACTATATCCTTATAGAACAATGGGATAGTCAAGATAATGTAAGGCATAATTAATAGTCCCTCTAAGATATTTGAGTACTCGATGTATAACATCCTAATGTTCCTGACCAAGGTTATTAGTATATCTACTGAGTTTACCCACAGCATAGGCAATATATGGACGAGTACAATGCATTGCATACATTAGACTACCAATTACCCTTGCATATTCTAGTTGAGAAATACACCTTCCAGTATTCTTTCTTAATTTTAAGTTAGGATCATAAGGGGTAGAAACTAGATGACAATCATAGTGATCAAATTTTCTAAGGAACTTCTCAATATAATGAGATTGAGTTAAAAGTATACCCTTATCATTTCTTATTAATTTGATTCCTAAAATTATATCGGCTTCTCTCATATCCTTCATCTTAAAATTGGAAGAAAAAAATAGTTTGGTTTTAATGATGCACTCTATGTCGGTACCAAATATAAACATATCGTCAACATAAAGACAGATAATAACACTAGAGGTTTTATTAAATTTACTATATACACATTTATCTGCTTCATTGACCTTATAACCATTTGATAACATCACTTTATCAAATTTATCATGCCACAATTTAATTAGGAGCCTGTTTTAAATCATATAATGATCTGACCAGCTTACACACTTTATGCTCTTGACCTTTCATGACAAACCCTTCAAGTTGTTCGATATATATCTCTTCAGTAAGATCACCATTCAAAAAAGGTATTTTTACATCTATTTGATGAATGATTAAATGGTGAACTGAAGCTAATGTCAACAAGAGTCTAATAGTGGATATTCGAGCAACAGGTGCATAAGTATCAAAATAATCAATTCCTTTTTTTTGTCGAAAGCCCTTAGCCACTAATCTGGCTTTGAACTTATCTATGGATCCATCAGCTCTCAATTTCTTTGTAAATATTCACTTACACCCTATTGGTTTTGAATCAGGGGGTAAGTCGACTAACACCCAAGTGTTATTAGATAAAATTGAGTTCATTTCATCATCGATGACTTCTTTCCAAAAAAATGAATCAATTGATGATATGCGCCCTTAAGGGTTGTAGGGTCACCCTCAATATTAAAAATACAATATTTCCTTTTAATATTATTTCTATTTCCCTCTACAAGAAAAACATAAAAGTCAGGTCCAAAAGTTGTATGATGTCTCGCTCTTTTACTCCTTTTAGGTTCTATGGATCCAGAAGTAGGATTTTTACTCATAACAATATCGTTGTTGTAAGCAATAATAGCATTGTTAGAAGTAACAATATCATTGTTAGAAGAACTAGAGATACTCAAATTATGATTTGATTTGTAGCGATCGAAATAGAGTATATTTTCAAAAAAAATTGCATCTCTAGATTTAATAATGACATTATTTTCTAAATCCCAAAACCTATATGATTTGCTATGTTGTGCCTAACCAATAAATATACATTTCACAGTTTTAGCCCCTAACTTAGGTCTCTTAATGTCGGGAATTCTCATATATGCAAGATACCCCCAAACTTTAAAGTATCCTAAGTGAGGTTTATGATTGAACCAAAGTTCATATGGGGTTATATTCTGATTTTTGAAAGGTACTCTATCCAATATATAACAAGATATAAGTAAAGCTTCACCCCACATATTCTTCGGTAAACCAAAATTTAACAACATAGCATTAATCATATCTACAAGAGTACGATTCTTTCTTTCTGCAACTTTGTTTTGTTGAGGTGTATAAGGGGTGGTAACTTGATGGATAATACCATGAGATTCACAAAACTCACCAAAGTCATGTGACAAATATTCTCCACCCCTATCGCTCTGTAAGACCTTAATTGAAGTTTTCAATTGATTCTCAATTTCTGCTTTATAAATCTTAAATTTGCCATGTGCTTCATCCTTTGATCTTAATAAGTAGATGCATGTAAATTTAGAAAAATCATCAATAAAGGTAATGAAATATTTCTTACCCCCACGAGTTTCAGTATTTTTTAAGTTACATATATCGAAATGAATGAGGCCTATTTTTTTAGAACTCCTTTTCACACTCGAAAAAGGTTTCTGAATAATCTTCGCCTATGCACAAATTTCACATTTATCCAAGACAGAAGTATCACATTTAGGAATTAAATATAAAGTTATTATACTCTTTATATAACTAAAATTTAGATGGCCTAATCGACCATGCCACAAACTAAAAGAATCAACGATATAATCAGAACTAGAATTTTCATTCACAATGTTAAGTTTGATCATCCCATTGCACGAGTAACCCTTGCCCAGAAATATCTCATTCTTTGATAAGATTAACTTATCAGACTCATAAACCATCTTGAAGCCACTTTTATTGAAAATGTCATCCGATACAAGATTTTTTCGCATATCAGGTACATAATGAACCTTAGGGAGAGTGACTCCTTTGCCTGAAGTGAGCTTGAGATCCACTGTGCCAATTCCAAGAATCTTCGCTATGACATGAGTACCAAGTTGCATTGGACCATCATTCATAGGTGTGTATGTTTTGAACATATCGCGGTCATTGGAAATGTGAATTGTAGCACCGGTATCTAGCCACCATCTTTCATCTTTCGTCATAGAACTGGCTTCACTGATCATGGCTATGATCTTCTTCTCAGTGAGATTCACTTGAGATGATTTTTCTTACTTCTTGCGAAAGCGACAATCTTTAGCAAAATGACCAGATTTATCACAAACATAACAAACTCCATATTTCTTCTTGGATTTATCCTGGTCATTTTGATCGGCATCGGGTTTCCTCTTGAACTGGATTTTATTCTTATTTGACTTTAAATTCTTATTTGATTTGAAATCATTTGATTTAATGTTTCCAAACAAATTTGCCTTGGGATCAACTCTTTTATTATCTTTAGAATATCGAAGTCTTGATTCTTCCTCAATTCATAAATGACGTAAAAGTTGAGTCATAGACGAAGATTCATTCTCTTGTCGATGATTCATCTTCTTTTTATAGTCATTCCAAGAAAGCGATAATTTAAAAATAATAGCGCAAACTTGAGATTCCTTAAGAAGTTTAATCCCAACAGAACTAAGATGATTAATGATAAGTTGCAAATCGTACACTTGTGTAAGAAAAGAATTATCATTTTTCATCTTAAAATCAAATAAATTGCCTACAAAAAAAGTATAATTTCTAGATTCTTCTACTCTATATTTCTCATCAAGTGCATACCAGCTGTCTTTTGCGATGGGCACGCTAACGTAGATGTCGTAGATAAAATTCGTGAGCGCGTTCAATATATGACCCTTGGATATGTAATCATCATCTTTATATTTCTTTCGTGCAGTAATGACTTTCGGAGTATCGTTCGATTTTACAGGCGGTAAGTCAGTAAGATCCTTATCTAAAATATATGCAACATTTAAGGTGGTGAGAAAGAATAAAATCTTCTGCTGCCAATGGGTAAACTTCATTCCATCAAATCGTTCTAATCGTATGAAATCTTGATTCATCACTTTGATTGACGCCATAGATGCTTCCATGTCACAAATTAACGTTTAGAATTGTTGAAAAAAATTATTAAAAATATGAAAACAAAAATAAAGGAGATGAAATCAAGGGTAGAACTTAGAGGCATGTTAAGATAAACGCTTTCTCTAAACTTTATTTACCTCCTTCTAGTTAGAATCGCGATAGCAAAAGAGGAGAATAACAAACATGTTCCCGGGATACAACCAAGCCCAACCCTCTGTAATTCCTTTTGTGTTTGCACTCACAAAAGATAATCTTGAACACTACGTAATATGTCTAAAAGAAAGAAAGAAAGTCTTATTTTCTTGTGTGTTTTCTTACGGAGATCTTATCTCTATTTATAGAGAAAGTCTCGAACCATGGTGTCTTTTCAGATTACGGTGAAGAGATTTCAGATCTGTGTCTTTTCACATCACCGTAAAAAAATGAAATCGATTCACGTGTGTATTTTTAAATAGTTGTGTCTTTTCACTTAAAGATAAATAATAAGATATTTTTTCACAAAAAAAAGATGACCGTTAAAAAATCATTTCCACAAAACTATCCGTTAAAACATCTTTTTGAAAAAAAAGATACTAGTCGTTAGGACACATTTTTCGGAGAGAAAAAATATTTAAGGATTGTTATGCTTATTTTTTTACTACAAGAAAATTGGATCTTAAAATAAATCAAGAGAGAAATTTATTTAAAACTCTTTACCAAAAGAAAAAGTGTATCTTAAAATAAATCAAGAAAGAACATTTTATAAAACTCTTTAAAATATACAATCCATGCATGTGTTTTATACACAGGGTCGGCCCTGGACCAAGGCCAGCTAGGCGGCTGCCTTGACCCCCAGGGGCCCCCAAATAAAAAAGCTCTTTTAAAAAATAGGTTATATATATATATTTTAAATTATATAGAAAGGGCCCCCAAGTCCAGCGCCTCTCTCCTTACCTCTCCAACGCATCGCTCTCTGAACCCTCTCTCTCTCTCTCTCTAAACCCTCTCCTCTCTCCAGCACCATGCGCCTCTCTCTCTCCAGCGCCTCTCAGCCTCCCTGCACCTCAGACTTCTTCAATGGCTTCAGAGAAAGATGCTGCTCTTGCTGTTGTTCCCAATGATTCCACAACAATATAAGAAGACTCATTCATTTTCTTTATCGATTAAGTTTTGTTTCTTTGTTTATTTATTTATTTGATCCATTTATTTTACCTCAATATGTGACTCTTAAATTATCTAGAACTTGGATGTACAATCTTGATTTCTAGGGCATTTTGATGTTTAATTTTTGTTTTTGCTCGATGCGATGGTTTTTTGTCTAATTCCTCAAGATTACCAATGGATTTTCCCAACGGGTTGAAAATGTTTGTGATTTGAAGCCCCCATCTGGATGTTACATGTTTATTAAACACTATTTTATGCTAATATTTAAAGCCCCTAATCTACTGCCTTTCTCAAAAGTTCCACCTTATCATTTTCTTGTTTCCTTTTGGCCAATCAATACCATCATCCACAAACACCATATACCATGGACGTTGTAAATGTTGATGAAAATGAGCAAATATCAAGTGTTATCCCACTAACTCCTGCTTTGGATATTAGTAGGTATTATTGGTTAACGCTTAATATATGCTCTATAGAAATTGTATGTAGAATTATATTATCTAGTCGTGTTAAGTACAACTAGGTGAACCTGTTTTAAAACCCTTGTATATAAGGGGTGTTGACCTTGTAAGCATTTGCGGAATAATACAGATTATAGAGGTAAAGGGTGCTAGGTAGAGGTCCAAACCTGGGCATGATGTTCTTTTTGTTGATCCATTGAGAAAACTACAGTGCAGAGGAAAAGGGTGCTAGGTAGAGGTCCAAACCTGGGGAAAATGCTTGATGTAATGGATGTAAATAATGATTCAATGCCTTAATGGTATAGGGTTAGATAGGTGGAATTAGTTTTTGTTTTCTTTTCTTTTCAATATATGTGATTTTAAGAGTCCTACATAAAGTAGGAGTCTAGTTAAAAGGTAAAAATATTTTAATTATTTATTTAGTTATTCAAGACTCTGAAGTGGATTAGGAGATTAAAATTAGAGGTAAGCAAATAAATTACTTTTGCATCTTTATTTATACATGTAAGACAGTCGTGAATTACAGAATATTAAAGAATAAAAATTAGAGGTAAGCAAATAAGTTATTTTTGTATCTTTATTTATACATGTAAGGCAGTCGTGAATTACAGAATATTAAAGAATGAAATCACTATTTTTCTGTGAGGAAAAAAATTGTGTTTCTTGTGGGCGTGAGTGTCCTTTATCCCGTGAGTGTCATTTATTCCGATCACGAGTTACTGAAATTTCTACTAGCCTAAAAGAAGCTTAATCATCGTCATTTTTAGTGCACTACAAAAAATAATACTAATAGCAGCAGCCAAAAAGTACCACTATTAACAAAAAATTGCCGCTAATACCCTTGCCGTTAATAGTCTTTTTTTTTTTGTTAATAGTTTTATTGCCGCTAATAGTCTTATTTTTTGTAGTGGTGCGATGCGTCTTATAAAATATAAATTTTTATTATGACACAAAATAGGTGGTCAAAATTAGCTTATAGATGCATTGGGTATGAGGGCAGCATCACTTAGCACACTTGTAGCAGAAGTGTAGGTTTAAAACTACCAAATAACTCTACATGGGGGAGACTCTACAAGGAAATTCATTTCTCATTATGCCATCCTTTTTAAGGGAACTAAGTTATGCATACCTAAGAATTCCCTAAGGGAGGAGATTCTGAAGCTCCATAGTGGGTAGTTCTAAGTTTCAGCAAGTCAACGAGTTAACTTGGCCAAGTTACTCTACTCGCCGGGGTGTTAGGTACAACTATGTGCACGTGTGTTTGTGCATAGGATTGCATGAAGAATCCCTTTTATCATTTTGATGGAAAGGTGGGGTAGCGATCTGGCGACTTGGGTTTGCTCCCCAAGGTCACTGGTTCGAAATGACTCCCCTTTTGTTAAGCATGTGTAGTGGGACCGTGAAATAATTGTGGCACAGTTGGGGCTCTCACCCGGTAGGGGTTGTCCAAGCGCAAACTAGGAAACTTCGATTATTTGAGGAGTCAATTAGTGCCCTTATTTTTATTTATAAGTTTATTTATTATGTTGATAATTAAATAATAGACATTTAGAAATTTACTTGCATTTTCTTTTTGTATTGCATTTTCTTTTAATATTTATTTGTATTAAATTCTTAGTTACATTTTTAAATTATATATAGTAAAATAGAATATGAGTATTATTTTATTTGTCAAAAAAAAATTGTGGTGAATTTTTTATATATTATAAAGTAATATGAAATAAGGGCCCCATTTTAGGAACTCGCTTGGGCCCCCAAAATGTCAGGGCCGGCCCTGTTTATACATGGTTGGAGAAGTAAACATTTCTATATCTCTTTCACCCATATCTCTGAGTCCTGGATTTCTGATTTTTTTATAAAAACTTTATTTACTATATTGTATCATACCATGTATCTTAAATCCATAATTTCTGTAACTTATTTGATTATGTTTAATATAATTTGGGTATTTCCCTATGTGAGTTCAACAAGATCCAAAGAATTAAGTAAGTTTTCATTCTCTTATTAATCTCATTTAAAACTTACAATCTAATGTTTTAATTGATCTACCTATTAGTCCATTTCTTTCTTTTGCTATATTTATATATGTATTAACGTCAAAATACCTTAAGCTTTGGTTCCTAATAAGTCAGTTTCCTGCAGATTCTTGGTCAACATTGATTCCTTGCTTTTCCCAAGTGTGTTCTTTTAGGCCTCAGATATGCTCCGATTCTTGACTTTTCCCAGAAACGAAAGATTTCCTGTGTTCTTGTAATTTTTCTAGAAAAGCACATAAACGGTCTAATTTAGGGACATCGTATAACCGTAGGAATGACCGTAGTGCATCCTATACTGTGCCGTATATATTTGAAAGTCATTTTTGGCCAATGCACAATCCATGCACGATTAAACACTTCCATCGGTTCAATTGTGCAAGTTTACAAAAGTGATTCGAAATTCTTTGAAATTCACCGAAAGAGGGGTTAGAGGAAAAATTTCAACGACATTTCAGTAAATTAACAATATTTCGTCAAAATTAATGAAATTTGGCAAAAATTAATAAATTTTTTATAATTTAAATAATTTTAAATAATAAAAATATATTCAATATATTTTTTAATATATTTTTTTTTACCTCCCGATTTTTTTTCCCAAACTATTTTCGAAATTTATCCGAAATGACCCCTAGTGATATAAAGCTCAAAACACCACTTTGCATTAGACGGTGGAGATTGATTTTTAACCAGTTTCTATATTGTGTAAGATATTTTGTTCTCTCATTTTTATTGAGAGTTTTTGTTTCTCTTGCCTCTCTCTCTCTTGTCCCTCTTGCGGGCGGCTCACCCTAACTCTTAATTCCCCAATCTACACTGGCGAATTCAACTCCTCTAGCGACCTCCATTATCTCCGACGGCCTCTTCAAATCCCTCCGACGACCTCAGAATTTGTATATGGTATTTAACTTTCTAAATCCCAAATCCCTAATTTTCATCCTAGAATCCCTAATTTTCCTTTGTTTATTAGTTCTCCCTTCTTTGACGGGGACGTAAAAGTCGAAAACTAAAGATCTCAGTGGTGGACTTCATATTCCTCGGTAGTTTTAGACTTTCGGATTACCCGGTACCTCGTTTTTAATTTAAGTTTCATTTTTTTAATAGATAAATCAGGATTCAGGGAGCCAAATCTGAGTTTACTTTGTCTACTTATTTTCTCTTATGATTTCGAGTTTTTTACTAAAGATCTCAGTAGCCTGAGGAGAAGAGAGAAGAAAGTAAGTAGCCGTTGGGACATCCGAAAGAGAGAATTTATGTCCTGCATTGTTTTACTTTAAGTATACTGCGTGGGATTCGGTTTCCGAGCATTTCTACGCTATTTGGTAGGAAACTCATAAGCAGCCAAAACTCTGAAAGTACTCTGATTCCTGTGGGTTATCGAACGTGGTTACCGAACGTGGGAAATGCTCAAAAACGGCTACAATTACTCACTTTCTGAGCAATGTTCACAGAAAAGTGGGGAAACTGGGTATTCGAACGAGCCCTAAATGATTCAAATTACCTAAGCCCGCATTTGGTTAGCTTTTATACGAGTAGACACAGGCAGCTCTATGCCTGCTCTCTGCCAGAGTAGATAAAATCTGCTATGGTAAAGAGCAGCCAGAGAGCAATTTTAGGGCACTTAGCGAAAAGAGGATTCATGTTATAAAAGTTTGGCACTATTATACTACTTCAAAAACTTTTGCGTAATCAGGACTGCACCGATTTTCTGGGTTCGAAATTTTGAGTATTCACAGATTTCAAACTAGTATTCATGGATTTCAAGGACACCGGAATAGGGTGTATCCTGATTATGCAAAACTTTTCCATTTCGGTATATTACTGCAAAACTTTATATTCCCAATCCTGTTTTGGTAATTATGCCGCAATTAATTTTATCAGTTAAAGCATTTCCCAGCCAGAACAAAATGGGATGAGGAGCTATGCTAGCAAATGTAAAAGCAGTTTCTCACTGGAGCCAAAGAGCGAAAAATCTGCTCTTTAGCCCCGAAGAGCTACCCAAACACAGCGTTAACAAAGCACTCTAATAATATGTATTTCTTTTTCTAGCTCTGCATTATCTGATACAACTAAGTACAGGTGAGTCAATTGGAAACCTCAATTGGAAACAAAGGTTTGACATAATCGTCGGAATGGCTCGTGGTCTTGCTTATCTTCATGAAGAATTCCATGTCTGTATCATACATCGAGACATAAAATCGAGTAACGTACTTCTCGACGACGATTTCCAACCCAAAATCGCCGACTTCGGCCTCGCGAGGCTTCTTCCTGAAGACCAAAGTCATCTCACCACCAGATTTGCTGGCACACTGTGAGTGAATGTTCTTCATCACTTGTTCTCGTGCACAAAAGAAGGATCTCACACCATGCACCATTGTTTGACAAGAAGGAAAAAAGCTTTGAAGCAAAAATTTTAAAACACAAATTTTAATACTGAAGTTCATCAATCGAACTCTTTGCATCCTCTTATAAGTATGATTCTTAAACTAAGATATATTTCGATTGGACAGCCACTTGAACTATTTAGATCCATCACAGATATGTGCCACATGGCATAACAATGAACTCTTCTTTAATAGTATAAGATTAAACATCTATTTCAATGGTGTAAGAACATTTGAACACCATTTTTCGTATTTTGATTAAAAAATTTGATCATATTACTTCAATTGACAGGGGGTATACAGCACCGGAGTACGCAATCCGTGGCCAGTTGTCTGAGAAGGTAGACATATACAGTTACGGCATGGTCGTCTTAGAAATCGTAAGTGGCCGAAAGAGTAACGATATACGGTTGGAACCTATCACTCAATATCTTCTCGAATGGGTAAGTGCACCTAAGAGCTTTTGCTTTCCTTTACAAAAAAATAGAGTTGCTTATGCTCTTTGAATTCTTCTTCCAAATTTGATTTACTTGGTCTCTGTGTATACACCTTATTTTCGAGTCGATAACCTTGATCTTTGAATAAGTCAAATTGAAAAAAATCATGATTTTTACTTTTTAAACTCGTTTTTCTACAAATTTTTCCAAAATTTTCCTCATTTTTGTCAACATGGTGTTTAAATGGTCTCCTGACCATCATTAAACACCAACATGGTATTTAAATGATCTTACACGACCACTGGTTTACGATGTGGGTGATCCATTATGTGATAGATCATAAATTGAAGTGCTACAGACCCAAAAATGGTATTGTAGAGAGATTTAAATCATCCGATCCATGGCCTATAATATCAACCTTTGTTTCTGGTTTTAATGGTTGATATTAAAATTCCGCATGGCTTAATGATAAATCACACTTCAATGGTGTGAGATAAAAAGCCTAATTTGAATGGTATGATCATTTAAACACCATTTTGGTGTTTAAATGTCTTAAAAAAATAACATTCTAAAAGGATATCTTAAGTTGATTAGCTGATCTTTCTTTTTTGCATAGGTGTGGAGACTATATGAGACTGAGAGATTGATAGATTTGGTGGATGAGAGCTTGGACCCTAATGAATACAGAGTAGATGAAGTGATGAAGGTGATTGAGATAGCTCTACTGTGCACCCAGTCCACAGTTGCTTCAAGGCCAACCATGTCTGAAGTTGTGGTTTTGCTACTGAGCAGCGGCGAAAACATGGTAAAGCCTACGAGACCCACCTTCATCGATGCCGCTAATTATAAGCTTCAAGGAGATGATACCACATCTTCCACCTTTGCTGCATCAAATGTTACAATGTCTACTACAGATGCCTCGGTTCGTTGATCTCGAACCATGGAATTCCGAGATTATCTTTACTATATCTTGTGAGAAGGGTGAGTTGGGAAATATGGAGACGGCGGACGAAATTATTAGATGTTTTCGGTTTTTAAATATTATTTAAAATGATTGAAATCTCCTCCAACTAGCAATATGGGTCAAATGTCTCTTCTAAATCTCCCTTGGCAAGTGCATCCCACTAGTCTCTACTATTATAAAGTGGGAAGGGTGGAATTGGGACGAGAGATGAACATATTACATTTTCGCCGGTCTCTCTTGCATCCATCATTCTCAATATGGATTTTCCGTTTGTAAACCATTGACTTCCTTAAATATAATGATGGAAATCAATTTTCGTCTCAAATTTTGAAGTAATAATCTTGGGATCACGGGCCTGCCATTCAGGGCTGGCCATGAGCATAGGCGGGTGAGGCGGATGCCTTGGACCCCTCAATTTTGGGCCCAAAATAGGGCTCCCTTGTCAGTCAGTTCTTCAAGGGCCTGTGACACAAATTTTTCTATTTTATATTAATAGGTCCCATGTTGGTTTTCATTTACTAATTTAGCCTACGACCACCAAAATCTCTGAGCCTAGGGACTTTGAATGATGAATTACACCTATGTATTCAAGAATGCACAGGGTACAAGAGAAGAACCCAGCTCATAAAGACTGCTATGCTTCTTCCATTTGGCATTTATGGTGGGAAAGGAATACCAGGATTTTTTATGGCAAGGAAAAGGGATACCCGAATATGATATGGGCAACTCTTCTTTTTGACATCCAGTAAACATAGAGAACTCAGCCATATATACTATTATCGTCCACAGTAGTACCAGTCAACTTTGATTTCTGAAGGTTCACTTTCTGTCCTGAAACAACTTCATAAATATTCAAAACATCCATTACCTTTTGCAGCTCATCTTGATTGTCTTTACAAAAACCTATGGTATCATCGACATACTGTAAATGAGTTATCATTGGACCATTAACGCCCACTTTGAAACCTTGCAACTGCCTTTCTTCCACGGATTTTAAGAGCAACCCATTAAGTGCTTCAGCCACAGTGTTAAATAACATATGAGATAGAGGGTCTCCGCAACCCTCTAGAGCTTTTGAAAAAACCTTTTGGGGATCCATTCACAAGAATATATAGAGAACCCAGCCCAAGAAACACATCCAAACATCCAATTTCTCCAACAATCACCAAACCTTATACTTTTCATCATGTAGCAGAGAAAATTCTAATTTACTCTATCAATAAGCTTTCTCCATATCTATCTTTCAGATGAGACCGCTATGACCTTGCACTTTTATATACGGAATCCACAACTTTGTGTACTACAACCACCACATCACGGAGCTGCCTCCCTTCTATAAAGGCTACTTGACTTGGGGATATAATACTCCCCAAAACTTTTCTTAACCTATTTGCCAACACCTTGGTAAGAATCTTATAAGGACTTCCCAGAAGGCTAATCGGACAAAAGTCCTGAACCTCCTCGGCATTCTCTATCCTCATTAGAACCCTTCTCATTTATCTTAGAAGGCCCATGTTCTCCCTTTCCCTTCATTCTCCGCCATGCCGAACTTTCTCAGACCATCTCCTCATTCTATGGTCTCCTCGTGTCACGTCTTGCTCGTCGATCCCTCAATCAACATGATTTTTGTTCGGAACTGACTTACCATCATTCAACACAAATTAATTTAGTGTTTAAATGATCTCACAACATTAATGGTTGAGTATGTGGGAAACCCACACTCTTAAAGTGAGATCATACATCAAAGGGTGATGGGTGCAAAAAATCAAGCTGATTTGAATCATACGACCTGTTGACTATAATACCAACCATTGTTTTTAGTTTGAATGGCTGATGTCAAAGTTTATCAATCAGATTGTTCATATCGACTTTTAGGCGTGTTTTTGATATGCTACAATGATGAATTGTCACTTGGACAATTTAGATTGGTCAAGATATGCTCCCCATAGCATAATGATAAATCCCGTTTAAGAGTGTGAGATAAAAGTTACAAATTTAGTGGTGCTAGATCAATTAAACACCACTGCAAATGTCTGGCTGGCATGGAGCCATTATCCCTTTTGTTTGGATGAAGCCCCATGCGCATAATAGCTTGCGAGCTAAACATTTTGGATTAATGACCCAAACATTGAGCCTCAGTGCGCACGTTTAGCTTTCTGGTGGGGTCCATGCCTGGGAAGCTTGTAGACCTTAAATTTGGGCTCTAGCCAAGGGCCAAGATACATAGAGCAGTTTGGGGGCTATAGCTGTACTTAACTTATAAAAATTTATAGAATATTCTTCGTATACAACTTTTTTTTATATATAAGCCTCCAAATCAATGGAGCATAAGCCCTCAAATCTATAATAAAACAACTATTTATATTTGTCGACCATTGCTAGCTTGAAAAAAGAAGAAAATTTTGGCTACGCCCCTAGATCAAGCCTAACCTTTTATAGACTTGTAAACAAGGCTCAATTTTTCGAACCATCTCATTAATGGGTTACTTCACGATTTACACACCACACGGGGAATCATGTTAGATGTCAACACTCAATCTCTTCAGCTGTTGGTAACAAATCAAAGTCCCCTACCAATTGCTCCAACCTGTGATGGGTTATTGAAGTGGTGACCTCAATATTGTCAACCCCTCAGTTGAGGTAGAGTCCCAACCCGTTTCGTGATTATAAGTTGATAATCTAATTTAAGAAAGAGCGCAGGGATATATGTCGGGATGCAGTCCTGGAGGGCTGCACCCGGACGCCATATCACATGTCAGGTGACACATGACAACCAAAACACCTATTAATGGTCAAAGATAAAGTAATGCCAAAACAACTTGGTGCATTGAAATTGATATCTTTGACCACATTTTCAAGGATTGATGCGTATTGGATCATGCCAAAACATTTTGTAGTGCACCTGATCGATCTTGTCCAAGGTTTTGTGGCAACCGATCTTCGTGATGATACCACATGGTGCCTAGTTGGACCAAGTGTAGCGGTTTGGGCTGCATGCGAATGGATAATCCTAAAGCCTTTTTAAAAATTGTTAATAAATAATATTTGTTGGATCTTTTTGGCTTTTATGGGAAAATGCGCTTTACATTTTTATCTTATTTTTCGTATATTTTACAATTTTTTCCTCTTTGTTTGTCTATTATTCCTTTCTACATAAATTGGTCAACAACAATAATTCGATTAGGGGAATTGGTCGGGCGATCTTTAGATGTGGCCCATCCACATTGACGAGGCATCCGACGATGATCATTTATGCCACGGGGGCATTAGAGAGGAATCCTTCTTAGGATAGTGGTTTGGGCACCAACAGTGTCCCAAGTAATAAAATATCTGATTTCGTTTCAATTTCGGTCATGACTGAAACCAAAATTTTCCTCAGTAAATTTGAAATCTGAAATTTTAGATTTCGATTTTGACTTTGGACATTCTCGCAATCGAAACATTTCGACCGAAATTTGAATTTTGACCGAAATTTTGATCTATGATGTGAGCCCATAAATCGAATGTTAAATCACAATATTAAAACCACATTAAACCACAAAAGGGTTTTATATGGAAAGTGTAAGCCCATCCATAAATACACCATAATCCTCATAAATACACCGTAATCAGAACACCAAAAATGGTGCTTCTCACCTAATACAACTTCTACGGGCGGAATCCGCCCTACTTCGTCCAAATACAGTGTACTTGTCTGGAAAATATAATGTACTATACACAAGTACCGAGATTGATACTTGTTCCCACAAACTATAAACAAAACCATAAAGGGCAGAACACAACAGAGAGAATAATCAAGGAAAAATTTATCGGATCGACCCTGTCAAATACACCTTTTCCGTCAGAGGCCTTATATTTTTTCCTTTACTTACCCAAACCAACCAACTTTTAGCCAAACTATTTTCAGCTAGCACAAAAAGTCTAAAATACCCCTTCTTACACTTTTTTTTTTTTTTTTTCGTTCTACATGATTTAAAAATTTAAATATTTACGCGATGTGAAATCGGATCTATGCCATTTGATTTGAAGGCCGCATAATAAAATAGATGGTGCCAAAGATAGACACGAAAAAAAGGCGATATCGCCTTTTAAAATAAATAAATAAATAAATAAAAATAACAATCGATGGCGACTCTTAACACAGTCGGTACCGACCATTTTAAGAGTCGTCATCGACTCTGTACACAGTCACTATCGATTCTGTACAGAGTCGCCATCGATTATATATATATAAAAAAAAAATTGGCTCTGTACACAGTAGCTATCGACTGTATAAAAAAAAATTATATTTTTATTTATTTATTATTATTATTATATTTTTACAGTCGATGGCGACTGTGTACAAAGTCGATGACGACTCTATAAACAGTTGTTGACGACTCTTAAAATGGTCGGTACCGACTGTATATAGAGTCGATAACGCTTTTTTTTATATCTGTCTTTGGCACGATCGATTTTATATTGTGGCCTTCAAATCAAACGGCATAGATCTCGTTTTACATCGCGTAAATATAGAAAAATGCAAATATTTAAAATTTTAAATTATATAGGTGTATCATCTTCTTCCTCATTTTGATCTGCTACAGTTTCTAACGAAAAAAGTGTCATTACAAAAAATAAGACTATTAGCGGCAGCCAAAAACTGCCACTATTAACTAAAAAACTGCTGCTGAGGATATTAGCGGCAACTTTTACTAAAAATTGCCGCTAAGTTTTCAATAGTAGTGGCAACACTAAAAAATTGCCGTTGTTATGTTTTTACCGGCATTACAAATAGGGAGATGGCCCAAAATAAGCAAAACAAACATGTGAACGTGGGTAAAATTAAAGTGCCATAAAGATGTCCCATGGTCTCTGGGCGGCTACTGCACATCAATACTCTGTCCTAAATCTATCAATATGAAGGTGAAACTGGGGAAAAAAATGCTGAAGCACAAATGATGTATGATAGCAGCAGTAGTCAAACTCAATACCCTAACCAATTCGGTTCAGACCTCCGCCCAAAATCAAAGCCTTTTTCCTTTCGGTAGGAGCAGATTCACATTCATAATCATAAGAAGAATACATGTAAGGAGTGTTCGCCTCAAATTCTGCAGCACAAGTATCAACCCTCTTATATGCCGGAGTTACTCCTAGAGACAACCGCTTTGAGCGCACTTCTTCCTCACTGGATTTAGTTGCATATGCAATCTGCTTATCATTGAATCCTCTCCTCTTCACTTCATAAAAGTCATCCATTGTAAGCTGGGACAGGCACAACTCTTTCGGTGAGAAGATCTTTGATCCAACATGGTCCTTTGCCCCACCTTGAGAAACAGCGTAGATAGCCGTTGCAGCCGCAAGTTGGCCTTCTGTTGAGCTGGATTTTAGAAGGCCAAGCAATAAGGTCTTCCAACTGCTTCAAAGAGTTCTCTTTCTCTTTCACCGTTGAAGAACTTCGCCGCAACGACTCAATGCAAGATTAAATTTTCTCACCCCACCAGCGCCCACCACTAAGAAAGCAAACCCAGTCAGGAAGACACCCCATTTGCAGCTGGTTGGATCGGACGCACGGTCCACTCGTTCCACAGTGGGGTGGGTGCAGTTTAGATACTGTTGCTGTCAACTAATAGCAAGCCGTACACAAAGAGAAAAATATAATAAAATTAGAGGTTAGCTTTAAAAGGGAGCTTTTCAATTTTGAGCCTGGGAGGCAACTGAGGCTGTGTTTGGGATCACACTTTGGAGGCAAAGAGCAGCCCACTCAAACAAGCAGATTTAAATCTGTTTTAAACAAAATCCAATTCAGCTCTTTCACTCTAGAAAGACATAAGAGCACTTACAATTATATGGAGTCTCATACGTAAGTGTTCTCTGCAAGCCCAAAGCAGAGAGCTGCTCTTTGACTCCCAATTGAATCTATAATATTAAATGAACCATAGCCAATTGGGAAAGTCTCCTTCTTGAAACTGTGCTCTCTCACATTCAACTGATACACTCTCACAACTTTCTGAACCCAATCATAAGTTCTGTTGAGTGCATCCCATAACTGATGTGCTGATGATCAAATAGCTCACGGAGATGTGTGGTTGCATGGAATTGAGAAGCCTGCCCAACATCATAGTTATTGGCATCCCAATGAGGACTTCAAACATAGCATAGTTTAATGTCTGATCAACAAAAACATCATCATATCCCACAGTATATAGATCAGATTGAGATGAGACCACAATCATTAAATGTCTTAAGAAAACCAAATGAAACATACGTGGATTATAGGAATTTCTAATAATGTAAGGAGCAGCAAACAAAGGAAGTCGTGAACTTATAGATACATGTTCTCAAAAATATTCTTTTAGGGCTTTAAAACCCATTTTAATCTAGAAAATGACCCAAGATATGACCTCTTGGGTGAATTCCTGTCCAATCAGATTTCTTTATCTCATCTAATCTTACCCCAATATTTGTGCTCACTCACAAAATCTTGAATGCCCTGATCAACCATTAATCCTCAAAATAACACCAGTAAGACCTCTTCAAATTATTCAAATATGTGGAAATACAATTTTGACCTTTAATTGATTTGACACTCAACGATATCTCCACATCCCCAAGGTTGTTGGAGGGAGATTGACCTGAGTGCAAGGGCTGGCACTCAAGTTAGGTACCTAATACCAACTCATGTTTTAGAACTTCTTTTACTTTGTTCACCATTATCTATTCACTAAAGTTGTTCCTAGAGCCTGTGTTTTGGCCAGTCTTTGTAATAGCTACATTTACGGCAATAGTTGGTAGTCAGGCTGTAATCTCAGCAACCTTTTCTATGGTAAGCCAGTGTTGTGCACTGAGTTGTTTTCCTCGAGTGAAGATTATTCACACTTCAAGTAAAATTTACGGCCAGATATACATCCCGGAAATCAATTGGATTCTCATGTGTCTGTGCTTAGCTGTCACGATCGGATTAAGAGACACAAATATGATTGGTCATGCTTATGGTAAGCATCTGAGATGTTACTTATGTGTCGGTTCGGCGTCCCTAGGGTCTATATACAAAATACTTCTGGTCCTATAATGCACAAAAAAGTTTTTCATTTGAATTGGGACTAAAGTTATTGATGAAATCTCTATTATTTGAATGATTAATGACATAAAATAAGTGGTGGGTCTTTAGAAATAATGAGTGGGAAGAGCTTCTATGTTATTTTGGGCCTCTAGGTCACAGAGATGCATTTGAGGTGGAGATACATGCATTGTGGTTTGGACTCTCCCTACTTGCACAACTATCAGTGACCAAACTATAATAGTAGACAATTCAGCTTTGGTTATATTGTGGATTTCCACTACTGCCACAACAAATTGGAAGTACATTATAAAGGTCAGGGAAATGCAGAGGCTACTGACGGCTTGTCATTGTGGTGTTGCCGACACGTTCACAAGGTGACGAACTCCAGAGTTGATGAACTTGCACAAGAAGGCGAATTGCCAATGTACTTTAGAGTAAACACTTTTGAGGAGTGATTGAAAGATACTAAATTGGGTATGGGGTGGGATCCCAATTTTAATACCTCAATGATTACACACAACAACCAATCATGTAAATTCTTTACTGTTTAAAAACCCAGCAGGATTGATTATGGTGTTCTTGTTAAGAAAACGGGACGCCGTAGCATGTCTACAAGGGATCCCGTGAACATCAAAGTGACGACAAGAACATGTACTCCACCACGTTATCTCCAATGGAAGAATAAACTTGAAATTCATTCAAAGCAGATGATCATGCATCTAGCCAACATACAAATCTTAATATAGATGCAGACATTAATAGTACTTGATTACCTTCCAGTGCCAGGTAATAGAAGACCAGCTTCCTTATCGGCTGCAGCTGATGCTCTCAGTGTGCTACCTCTAATGTGAGAACCTGGAATCATGCTAACAGAGCTTGGTTCATGTGTCACTAAGAGCAGGCCCGTTGGAGGGATCAAGGATGCATCTGGGGCCAGACACCAAGCAAAATTTAATCAGCTGCTT
This sequence comes from Chloranthus sessilifolius, assembly GCA_021018995.1. Taxonomy (NCBI): domain Eukaryota; kingdom Viridiplantae; phylum Streptophyta; class Magnoliopsida; order Chloranthales; family Chloranthaceae; genus Chloranthus; species Chloranthus sessilifolius. Next base: position 9,441,537 of record CM037595.1, on the reverse strand, counting down.
GGAAATTTATTCAGGAATCTAAGATAGAAAAAATGCCAGAAAAAGTTATCTAAAGTTGACTAGTTAGATCAGCCTATGATAACATAAGCGTAGTTGAAACAATAATTTTAAGTTTAACGAACATGATTTATGGGAAAGGTTAAACATCGTCAAACTAATGTCCAATCTAATCAGAGGATAAACAAATCTTTGATAATCAATTCTATCACAAGATATCTCATTCAAAAATCAGAAGGCTTTCATTGAGAAGATAAAACAGAGTCAACGTTCAACCTAACTTTCCACCCATTTATTTTGTAGTGAAACTTCAACCTAACTTTCCACCCATAAACCCTTGCCTTCAATCCCTCAGATATCTAGTTGCCACTAGAGTCAACGTTCTGAATCTAATCAGAAGCTGACATCACCATCAACCTGCTGACATCAGCTAAGTCAAGTCATTGACCTCAATTGACTAAAATAAGGACATCACTCTAGCACATAAAAAAGAAACTAAGCTGATTAAAAAAAGAAAAGAAAAAGAAACTGAGCTGTTTCAATCTTTTCTTTTCTTTCTTCTTTTTCAATCAAAACAAGGGAAACCCTAAACCCAATTCAGTTGTATAAATCAAAATACCACAAAAAGAAAGAATTTTTGTTTTGGCTATAGCATTTTCCCCATCTCTTCTGTCACACATTCCTTAATGAAGTGAAATCCAAACAGCAATAACTCAATTAAAATGACAAAAATTATAACCACAAACAAAAATTAAGAAGAGACAAGAATCCACAGAAGTACTAACAGAAAAGCATACAAAGAAACTCAAATCTTCCCAAGCCATTTTTTTTTTCTCAACAAGAAAAACAAAAGCCCAACTAAAATAATAAAAATCAAATTACAAAAATGGCCCAAAAAAAGAACATGCCAATAAACTATTCCAACCATTTTCTACTATATAAGCTAATGTATATAGCTATAGTAGAAAATAATCTTGGCAGTTGGACTAACTTTTGGTCTTAAAGAAGTAAACTAGGAAGTAATACCTCGCAGAAAATAGATCCATCAAAAAATTCAGTGACTAGTGAAAAAGTGCAAGAACAAAAAATCCTATTCCAAAGGAGGACGATGTGTAAGCAGCAGTGACTTCCAATGCTTCCAGCTGGAATCCATTCTCAGCTACCTAAAACAAAATTTTATGCCTGTAAGAAGTCTCGCTGAATAAAAACACAGGCATCTTCCATAAAGCGCTTACCATTTTTGAAACATCAGCCTGTACTTGTAAGGATTATGGAATCGAGATATATTAAACAATGATATATCAAAAAATATAATCAATTACAGAAAATGCAGCAAGACAATGAAAATATTCTAAAAAAGAAGGGTAAAAAGGTAGGCAGTCATACAAAAGATAGAAAAAATATATGACAAAACATCATGTTCGGTTCCTTCATAGGTCACCTAAACAACCATTAGTGGAATAAAAGACACCTAAATAGCAACAACTAAAGCTGATATGAAGTGGACAAATTATCACTATCTATCCATTTTAATGTGGGTATAAAGAGAATCAAGCGGAGCTTTGACTGTTATGTTCTCCACTTGTACATTGCTGCATGACATCAAAATTAATTATGAACAAAGTTAGTTATATTGCTAATTTGAACAAACAAGTCAACAAAGCAGAAATACAGATGACAGTAGGCAATAGCTATTTATCAGAGCAATTTACCCAACATACCTATAATAGACTGGATGAATGACAGTAGGCAATAACTATTTAGAATTGCCACCAAGCTGCACAATAAACAGGAGAAAGAAATCATTTCTAAGTTTATTAAACATCTTAAAAAACTTACAATCTATAAATAAATAGTTATATATACCTGCCGCGAGAGAGTCAAGAACATGCTCGTAAGTTCTGTTATTTGGGCATTACTCTCCTTCAATTGCTCTGCCATCTGAGCCTCTCTCTGCCGTTGTTGCTCAACCATCAACCTTTGTTGCCCATCTCTTTTCTTTTGTTGCTCTACCATCTCAACATCTCTCTTATTCAAGAGCTCTTCCAGTAAGTGTATTTTATCTTTCATTGCTATGAACTCACCAGAGGATGACCCACCACGACTAGATGATGATCCCCAAAGACTGGTGGGAGTTGACCCCAATCCTAAGCCACGAACACGCCCCGGTTTCTCAGGTCCCATAACCTTCCAATACATATCATTTTGAGAGGTCTTATCCACCAAACCATCTCCCGATAGTAATTCCTTCATCTTACACTGCAATTGATTACATTTCATTTATCTTCTTAATTATATAAAGTCTATAGATAATGAATAACATAGTATAAACTTACAATCTTTTCTGCAGCCACTTCATTGACTGGCGTGCCATCTTTATGTGAATGTGTAAGCAAAAAAACCTCCGCTCGGCTAGGCGGATTCTGCCCTCCTCTCTTGATGTGCTATGTCAAAAAATTTTTTATTAGTAAATAATGAATATTGACATAGATGAGATACATGATAAATAGATTGACCTTAAACTTAAATGTATACCTCCTCATGACGCACTCTTGCGAAGCTTTTTGTACCGGTGGTATGGGCAAGTTTCTGGCACGACCTATTTCGTTTATTTCTTTCGCTTCTTTTCTATACCACATAAATTAATTGATGTTGACAAGTTTATTATACAAAGTAAATTATTTTAAATTCTTTTATGAAAAACATATACCTTGCCTTCCTCAGAATCCCAGAAATGGATAAGAGTTTACCATTGATCTGACAATACATTTATAGGGTGATGCTCGTACAGATATTCATTAGGTGGGCAATTGACATACCACTTTCTCTTTAACTCGCACTTGTAGTCCCTCCATTTTTTGGCAAGTGAGAGCATTACATAGTGTTTCATCTCATCGCCAATATCAACTTTCACCTAAACCAAAGTTCAAGTAGAAAACATAATCATTTAAATATGCTACATAAAAAAAAAAAATGTAAAGGAAAACTCGAAGCATGCATATTTACCTGAACGCGTTTCCATGCCATGTCCTTCGCTTCATCTTCAACTTCTTTCCACGATGGACGGTCAATTGGCAATACTCGGCCATCTTTTGCTAAAGTACCCAACCAAGTTAAAAATTCCAACGCACTTTTTTCTAAAAGCTGCCCATCACTGACGAGGACCTGAAATTTCTCCCCATCTGTCAATCATTGCATATAAGCACACTTGGAACGACCTCGTGCTGTCCTCTTCCTAGATCCTGTAGCTTCAACACTATCCATCTAACTAGAACTGGACAAAGTAAATATCATAATTAGGCAAGAACGAATTAAGAACAAGGAGGCAGCGGCTCACTTGAAACAAATGTTACCTGAAGTAAAAATAATCAAGTTATGCAGAACATTAGTCAATTTTTGTCTTGTATCCTAATTCCAAACTTCATATTATAAGGAGAGAGAATAACCATAACAAGTCTGAAGTTAGTCCTATAATGCACAGAAAAGTTTTTCACTTGAATTGGGACTAGAGTTATTGATGAAATCTCTACTATTTGAATGATTAATGACATAAATAAGCATATAATTCTGACTTATCTACACGTGATTTGTAATATCAACAATGAAGGCTGGATAGTGTTATCCTGAAGTGAGACTTAATAGCCTTGTAGGTAACAAGATAACCAGATAACCAAAAAAATTGTGTATGTTTGGATATAGAGTCCAACCTATATCCACAAAGGGAAATCATTTTAAATAAATAGAACAAAATATCAAAATTAGGCAAGACCTAGTAAATATGCATATAGAGCCCAACCTTATGAAAAAGTAAACATGTCAAATTGCACATACCTTGTCTTGGTAGACCGGAGCTTATTGTGCATGATGGGAAATAGTTAATCACTTCCATCCACTTGAGAATCAGAATCTGATCCAAGATCATCGTCAATGAAATCAGTTGAAGGAGCTTGTTGTGGAACACGCATTTGGAGAGGTGCATCTACAGTTGGTCCAACCACATCTTCCCTTACCCAATTGTCAACAACACCATCCTCGATAGTGTCATTTGGATCTTGGATGGCATAAGTACTACTATCCAATAAAGCATTATCATTCCATCTCATATCAAATAGGTCCCTAGGCTTAGTCTTTACGACAACATGCCTATTCGAATCAACTAGATCTTGGACATAGAAAACCTGAGTAGCCTGAGATGGCAAAATGTATGGTTCATCTGACACTTGTTGAGTGGGGAACAACAATCGGGTAAAATTCACAAGTGTGAATCCTAAATCATCAATCTTAATTCCTTTGCTCCGTGTTGTCACATCAACCCAATCACACTTAAACAATACAAACTTGAGTTGTTCTGAGTGTTAACTCGATTATATCGGTTAAACGACCGTAATATGTTATCTCTCCAACAATGGGTCTTTTGTCCTTAGTACTTGAGTAGCTTGTAATAGTTGCAGTGACCACAACACCACTATTTTGAGTTTTAGCTCTCTTCTCTTTTTCAACTGTTCGAAATTTATATCCGTTAATAGTGTAACTGGTGAATCTTCTTGCTTTTGAATAAGGACCTTCAGCGATCAAAGCGATTTCTTTCGGCAATGAACTATTTAAATTTTTTTTTAACTTTCGTACCTAGTTTAAGTGCACAGGAAGATCAAAACACTATCCAAAATTCGTATAAAATAATTGTTGATATATAAACAATCCTAACTTACATGCTCCTTAAACCAATCAACAAATTGTTCATTCTTCAATTTTTGTCTTCCATGAGGATTTGCTTTTGGGTACATCATATGCAACACTCGATCATGATGCCTGTGTTGAATGAACGTTATGTGAGCATCAAATATTGCATAAGTATAAAAAATAATTTACAAATGTGTGAGGCCTTACTTTAAATAAGTTGTGACCTTCTCATGGTTGAACACCAAATAGCGATGTGCTTGTGCCCATTCTAACTCGCTCAATAGGAATAATGTTGTACTGCCATTTGCAACAAAGTCAAGATTCCTCCGGGGTCGATTTAACCTCGTTTCAATATTGTTAAAGTATCGAGAGCAAAATGTTAGACATTCTTCTGCGAGGTACCCTTCGGCAATGGACCCCTCGGGTTGAGCTCTATTATGCACATATGACTTCAATGTCAATAAATACCTACATGTAAATATAGTTGACTTACATGAGTGACGTCATAAGTAATTATACAATAAATAACTAAAATTTATATACTACAAGACAATACCTCTCAATAGGATATATCCAACGATAATAGACAGGTCCACCTAGTAGTACCTCTGAAGCTAAATGTATGGGTAAGTGCACCATAACGTCAAAGAATGCAGGTGAGAAAATGCGCTCTAATTGACAAAGGACCAATGCAATGCGCTCATCGAGATGTTTCATATCCTCGAGCCGACAAACTTTGGAGCGTAATTCACGGAAGAATGTACTCAACTCTAATATTGTAGAAGTTACTTTCTTTGGTAACGTCTTTCGAATAGCTAAGGGCAAAAACTATTGCATTATGACATGTGAATCATGACTTTTTAGTCCAGATATTTTGCACTCTTTAATATTGATGCACCTTGCAATAGTAGATGAGTAACCATCTGGGATTTTCAAACTCTTCAAAATATTGCAGAACCTCTCTTTCATTTTTGTTCATGGAGTAGCAGGCAGCAGGTAAATATGCTCGATTTTTGTCCACCTCTATTCGCGGATGGAGACCATGTCTCACATTCATTTCTCTCAAGTCGAGACGTGACTTAATATTATCCTTCGTTTTTCCGTCTACATCTAAGAGAGTCATGAGCAAATTATCACATATATTTTTTTCAATGTGCATTATATCCAAATTGTGTCTTAGTAGATTATGCTCCCAATATGACAACTCAAAGAATATACTCTTCTTCTTCCAGTTATAAGGCATGTTTTCAGACTCCATGGTTCTGGATCTTTTCCTCACATGACGCTTCCCAAAAGTATGTATGACATTCTCTAGTTCAATCAATATGCTCGAGCCAGACATTGAAATTGGAGCCGGTCATTCCTCTACAGTTCCGTCAAAAAATTGTTTTTATTTTTGAAATCTATGATTTGAAGGTAAAAATCGACGATGTCCAAGGTAACATTGCTTCCTCCTATTCCGCAAGTATAAGCTACACGTGTCCTTATTGCATGAAGGACATGCCAGCTTTCCTTTCGTGCTCCAACCTGACAAAATAGCATACCCTGGGAAGTCACTAATGGTCCATAACAAGCCCACATGCAAATGAAATACTTCTCTCCTTGAAGCATCATACGTCTCCACCCCAAATTCCCATAATTCTTTTAACTCCTCTATCAACGGCCTCAAGTATACATCAATGTCATTTCCAGGTCTAGATGGACCTGGTATAAGCATCGATAGGATCATGTTTGGTTGCTTCATGCACAACCATGGCGGTAAATTGTATGGAATAAGTATCACAGGCCACGTGCTATGTGTGTTACTCATTGTCTTGAAAGGGTTGAAGCCGTCACTCGCTAATCTAAGTCTAACATTTCGAGAGTCTGCTGCGAATGCTGGGTTGATGATTTCAAAATGTTTCCAAGCTAGAGAATCTGCGGGATGTCGTAACATCTCATCTTTAGTGCGACCCTCATCATGCCATCTCATGTCGGACGCAGTTTTTGATGACATGTATAACCTTTGTAATCTTGGTTTTAAAGGGAAGTAACGCAATACCTTTGCCGGACTCTTCCTCTTACTGTCTTCTAAATGATCGTCTTGAGATTTCTATCGTGAAGTGCCACAAAGATCGCACAATTGTTTATCGACAGACTCTTTCCAATACAGCATACAATCATTCGGGCAAGCATCAATTTTATTATAAGTCAGCCCCAAATCTGAAATAATCTTCTTGTCTTGTGAAAATTTTTTAGGTAAACTTGAACCCTGAGGGAGTACTTCTCTTAATAAATCAAGCAGCATTGTAAATGACTTATTGCTCCATCCTCCGAGGCATTTGATATGCCATAGCCTAACAAGGAAAGATAAACTTGTGTGTGATTTACATCCCGGATAGAGATCTTGCTCGGCATCGTGTATCATTTTGTAGAATTTAGAGGCACTAGGATTAGGTAGATCCTTAGTTTTGTCTGCCAAACCATCTGAAGCTATTTTCGGCATATGAACGCCAAATGCATCATGCAACATTTGACTTATGTCGTCACCTGTATCATGCTCATCGACTCCACTATCATGATGTTCTTCTCGTAAGAGACTTTCTTGAGATATTTCCTCTCCATGATAATACCACTTGGTGTAGTTCTGAACTATGCTATTACATATCAAATGATCATATATTATCTCCTTATCGTGAAACTCTATATTGTTGCATTTGATGCATGGGCAATTTAATCTTCCATTAACAGATGATCCACGGGATATGGCTAGGTTGATGAATTCTTTCACGCTTTCATTGTACTTTTTAGTATTCCTACATCATCCATATAAAATATAATTTGCTTTACTAATCAACATTTTAAACTATTTAAACTGAAATTATTTGACATAGAAAGAATGATGTAGTGATATACCTAAGATCTTTCATCCAACTCTTATCCATCATGAATCTATCAAGAACATGAAGTTGCCTCCTTTAGTGAGATGAGGGCTTCCTCCTTTAATGTAAAATATGAATCTGTCAAGAACATGAAGCTACTAAGGTGCAAATTATATGTAGTCAAACTACCATGGCATACGCTACTAGATCGCATATGATGTTGATTGTGACTATATCTAAGAAAAAGCACTGACAACTTCTTTAGCGAAAAATTAAACAAAGCAAAAAAGATGGCACTTAATTGACAAGGTGGAATTTTATGTCGTTGGTCAAACCCTTCATTATTGGCAGCGCGATCTAATCCAAAAATAGACATACTAAATAGGCTCCCTACAAACAATTTTCGATACCAAGATAGTGTGGCTGATGCTCTTGGCAAGTGTGTAGTATCTACAAAGGTTATAGGGTTCAATATAATGAAGTTACTCACTTAAAGATCCTTATTTCAGTCATATTTGGGAATTACATGATCCAACGTCAAAATTTATACTTCAAGTGATTCTGTATGTAAAAGGGTTCTACTATGAACATATTAAAGTTCCCTTTGACAGAAACTTATTGCCAAATTTTATGGGATGGACTTGGGGTGCCCTTTGGGCATTTAAAAACATTGTCACTGATTGAAGAAAGGCATTTTGGGCCCAGGATATTGTGAAATGTTGATTGTTGTTGTTAGGTTAGACAAGTTCTTTCTCCCATTCTGACTTAATTCCTTGCCTATTAGACCAATCACCATCCAACTCTTCAAAGTACATGGCCCATGGCCTGTACTGGAAGAAGATTGCTCATAGATTATATCCTTAAACCCAAGTAACTAGATTCTAATTTCTATCAATTACTGATATGAATATAGGGTCTTATATGAAGGATTTTGCAAACGTGTTTTACAGATATACAAGTGATGTAAGACACTTGTATTTTTTTTTAGGGCGGGGGGGGGGGGGGGGGGTATGTAACGATATTATCAATGTAGTGAGATCTTGTTGGCAGCTTTCTCAACCTTGTATAACAAAGAGCACCTACAAGAACCTGTACCATGAACTCGAAACTAAAACTTAGCCAGTCAAAATCTGAGTGGCAAAAGCCATAAATATTTTCGTGGTGTGATTAGTATTATGACTCAATGCCAAATTGTAGAACTACTATTGCAGTTTATAGCCCATGGTAACCATTGTTATCCAATTATAATCACACATCAGTGTTAAGACTCCTTAAAATTTAATGTTACCTAGACCTATGCCAAGGTGGCACAGGTGTTTGCCACAACAATTTCTGAAAATTTCAATCACAACCATAAAGAAATCAAATTTTAAAAAAGTAAAATTTATAGTAAAATGAAACTAAAGGGAAATCTTACAGAGCTGAGGAACCTACTTGATGAAAAGATTAATTATATATAGTGTATGCCACGAACCTACGTTAAAATGTTTTGTATTATACAAATGGTTTTCAAAGGACCCAAGCCTTTTCATTTGTAAGTTACTGAATTTTACACAGTTTTTTCAAAAATGACAACTAATTTACCATGTCGAAATGAGGCATACTTTGATAGTATCAGGTAGTATAATTTTGTACATGTTTAGAAGTGTCGTGTCATGTCGTGTTAAGGACTGTCCAAGTGCCACCGAATGTCAGCATGGAAAAATCCCCAAAAGTAGATGTGTCCAAGTAACATAGCTTAACATCATTGCTTAGAATCAACTGGGTATCATGGTTTAAAATACCGATTTTCTGGTACGTATCATCCAGCTCCAAAACCAATACGTATCAAGGAATACTACACATCAGACTTAAAGGAGATGATTAACACCTACCTTTACGTCAAGGTTACTATGTGAAAAGTGAAAACAGTGTAAAACGACAGGAATAAATCTAAACAATTACTATGTTAATCTTTAAATTAAATAAATCCAGCATATATGTTCCTCGTTTAGTCAATAAAACCAACAAAAGAATTCCAAATATAGCTATAGAGACCTATTCTAACTTGGATACCAAATAACTAAAATAGAAGTACATATATCACACAATCCTAACTTTTAGAACATAAAATAATTAAAATCCCAGGCAGGGATTACCGAGAATAGACTCTCGACAAAGCTGATCACATGATCTCGCTTACCGAGAGAAACTCAGTCTTTGTTTCCTTACTCATGTGATCACTTATTGTGGTCAAGTGGGTCCCATTTCTGCCCAATTTTAAAGAGCAAATTTCCCGTAATATGGGGTCCCATTGGACCATTGATTTAAACCTCTTTCATATCTTAATGTAAAGTTTATTATCCTCTGTTTTCTCCTATTTTAACCCTGTTTCAGATCCCAGTTTTAGGCCATCAATCTGCATTAATTTAGGCCTATAACAGTGCCATAATTCCTCCATTAACACCCTGCTGCATCATTTCTATTGGCGCATGAGCCACTTACATGGTCATATGACACTTACTCTCTTCATTGTCACCTAACACTTGGTCTTTTTATGTTATTTGTCTTCTTTTTCTTCTTCTCTTTATGTTATAGTCTTAATGCAAAGTCGTATTCTACTCCAATAATAAAAACCCAACAATTAAAATATCCTAGAAGAGATATTAACATCTAATCGTATCAGGCTGTCGCTTAAACTGTGCCCTAAAAAGGAAGGCCAAAACAAATCAATCTCACGAATTAACTCACCAAGTGTATAGTTGTACTGAAGTAGATATCCTTCGATACCTATTAGCAGCGAAAATGGTTGTGTTTGGATGGCAAAGTGGCAAAAATGGCTCCATTGGTTGTAATGATATTGTCAATTTTGCTTGATCGGCAAAAAGAATCTTCATTGAAAAACAACGAGGTACAAAGAAGGCACGGCGAAGAGCTGAAGCCAAAAATAAAGAAAAAGAAAAGGCAAAATTAAGCTAAGACCAGATGACCAAAACCAAGAAAAAACCCCAGGGGATAGATACGACAAAGCCCCGTAGACCCTTGTCCCTCATCAAGAGGAAAGAAAGTTGAAGTGCAGGCTATACCAATTCTTGATTAAACCCCTTGCTAGGTCAATGACCATATTTACCCGAGGGACCCAACCCAATCTCTTCAATGCCAATTAGAATATATGTTGACTAGATGTCACATTAACCTCAACCATATCAGAGAAAAGGATATCCACCAATGCCTTCCTCAAATAGTTCAAGAAGAACATCACAATACCACATATTTCCGTTCTTAAAGCGTAGCTGTGATATTGCATCACAGCATTCACAGCTTGTATATATTTAAAAATAAATGCCCATGGCCTGTATAAATCAGAATATACTGTGTTGTCTAAAGTAATCAATAAGCACATATTTACCACTGTTTAAATCATGGTTTTAAAATGCAAATATATTGGAGCTCAAAGTGTCTATATATTTTTAAACCTCGGGAAATGTATACATATAAAATATCAATTGCGCATTTTTTTTACCTTTGTTCAAGGTCCGACACCTAATACCAGCTACCATGGGTCAAAATCTCGTTAAACCGATACGTATCGTCCGAGCTCAAAACCGATACATATCGGACGATACGTATCAGAACAGTAAAATACCAGACGATACATTGAATGTATCGTCCGACCTTATACATACAAATGAACGATACGGTACTTTCAATGTACCGTATCGTTCGCGTCCGATACCGATACGTATCTTCCGATACATATCGGTATCGGACGAAATTTTGATCCATGCCAGCTACTATACAAAGATTCTAACCATCCCACAAACGAACTGTTAGAAATTGATCAGACACACGTAGTCATCCAACAGTTCGCTTTAATAGCTATGGTTTATCGATTGTTGGTACCACGTGGCATCTATTTCAAGCACACATACAAGACCAAACATGGTTACTCAATGTTCAGTCAATACACACACATGTTCTCATGACTCGTATAATAATGATATTATTAGATTCGAGTCATATCCCCCTCCCCCCTGAACGCCAGTCGATGATGGAGAGTGGAACCCAAAAAAGTTTAAAAAATCCTAAAAAACATCACACAAAGCTCAACTCAAAATTTAATTTATTCCCTTACAAACATGACCCAAAAAATCACTTCATCTACATGAGTACATGACTTTATAAACTGATCTTCCAACCAACTACTTTTGCCAACTTTAAAGGATGACCAACACAGAGAAGGATCAATACAATAGCAAAAAAAAAACTAAATTGAACAATAAAGTGAACCCATAAACCAACCAGACCAAGAAAATCTGTCTCACCCAAAATACTTCAAAATGGGAGATTGAACAAACATGATCATCTGAAACTCACTAAGGGTAGCCACTGAAAATAACCATGAACAATTTTTTTTCCACACTATGAAGTGTCCATACAAAGTAGGAAATTAAAAGAATAGCTTTAATTACACAGGAAATTGGTCAGGTCCAACCGGTTGAACTCTATCTGGGGTTCAACTGACTTTAAAACCATTGGATCCAAGGGACCCAAACATGCATGTCAACATATAAAAGTTGAAGTCCAGATTCCTTAGCATCCAACAATTTTAAAATCAGTTGAATCCCATTTAGAGTTCAGCCAGTTGGACATGATCAAAACTGTGACGACCCGACTTTTCCAATCCCTAAGGTATAGGAAAGGCCGGTTCATCAACTTATTGATTTCTCAATAAGCCGTAACAAACAGAAGCCGGCAATATATACAAAGATCTAAAGACAGAGGCAACATATAGTAATCCAAAAATAAAAGCTTCATATAACAAAATGAATATATCACTGTGAGGAACCAAGAAGAACCACCGATGATGGCCAATCCGATCACCTAAAATAGTGGTTCACAATAATGGTTCCTCGAGTGATATCAAAAGAACAAAAATAAAGGCCTAGGACCCAATATTCTAAAATAATATCCAGACAAAAATACCAAAAAGAAAACACAGGATCTAAGATCACGGAAAGAACTTCTCAGCTGGTATGTCCAAATCCTCCTCGGGAATATAATCGGAGTCCTCCGGATCCTCTGACCCAAGGTCAGTCTCAGTACCTGTGACGTATAGTCGAGGGTGAGCTAACAGCCAAGCTCAATAGAGGAAGCAGATCTATTTGCATTTCTTTATAAGTGAAGGTTTTCAAAAGATGGAATCGAATCAAATATGGTTTTTCAATGATGCTTTTCAAAGTAAATCTCCAGTTCTAATCCCGAGTCAAAACTGATAATATAATCTAAAGTGTTCAAAATGTTCTGATTTAGCATGCTTCTTGTCTTAAATTTATAACTTAATTTTATCTCCCAAATTTTCTATAGCATGAGAGCGGACTACGTGACCGATGGGAAAACCCTACTGACCATCGTCGTTCATGAACCAATTTCTAAAGTGCAATAAGCCCCTACGCTATGAGGGAAACTTGCGCCAAAGTAATACCGTCAACACGGTTGGTAGAATCTAGGGCATCGTACTTATGAACCTTAAATCAAATGCGAATGTTAACACATATCAAAGTTTATTATTCATAACATAATTCTGATTTTTCAAAGTTCTGATTCGAAGTTCTGATTCAAAGATTAACTGAGGTTCTGAGGTTCAAATTGCAAAGTTCTTAGTCATAATAAGGTTCCAAAATTTCAGATTTGTAGCATATCTTTTAGGTTTTATTTATGCTGTGTATGACCGAATTCCAAAACTAATGCTTCTTAAAAGGAATAGTCGGAACAGTTTATGCTTATAAATTGATGCAAATAACAAATAGGGTTCCCCTACCTTAACAAGGAGTATTCAAACCATGCACTAGCAGTCCTCACCAAGGACTTCCAACAATCAAAACCTACATATATTAACACTCTCAGTGTTAATATAGAACAAGAATTTCAACCCAAAAGCTTGCTGAGAAAATAATCTGAAAAATTTCGAATGCCAAATACAGGACAGAATTCGACCATCGAATTCAAATTCGTTGGTCGAATTTGAAATTTGATGGTCGATTTCAAATTCGACCATCGAATTTCAAAACTGTTCATCAGTCAAAATATAAAAATCGACAGTCGATTTCCACAATTTGGCTTCAGGCACAACAACACATTTCATTATCGATCAAATCGATGGTAATTGAAAATCAACCATCGAATTACTCAGGTTCTGTGGCTGTTAACTTTTCATGTCCGGGTTCTTTCTTCTCATTCAATCACAGCCATCAGATCTTTATTCAAACACACGACATGCTATTCTCAACAAAACATAATTTAAAGAACACAAGAAGGTTTTAAAATCCTACCTCTTGTCGCTTAATCCTTTTTATCCCGTGGCACCAAAACACTCACCGGAACAAATCTCTACGATCAAAGGTTTTAAAAACTTCAAATCAGCCCATTATAAACCTTCCTCCGCTGCACAGTTCTTTATCAATACAGTGACACTCTCTTCTTTTTCCTTCTCTTCTACTAGCTCAAACCGATCGGATTTTAAGCACAAGGCTAATTAATGGTTGAGATGGAAAGAGGAGTTCTCAAGCTCACTAGATCTAGGATCAACAAGGAGGCAAGGCCTTAGAGGCTTGATTTCCAACGAGAGGGAGAAGTTAACTTCTCTTGCACTCTCTCTTATAACTAAAAGCTAAACATTAAATATCTAGATTTTTATAAATGTAACTTATCCACTTAAGTTGAAACCTATCCGGTGTTAAACACAAATACCAGATTGATTGTGTAAGTCATCGCTTTCATGACTTACACACATCTATTGACAATACCATTTTACCATCATTCTCATCAAACACTAAGCTAACCAAAAGTCCAACAAAACCCGTAAAAATTTCCGGACACGCTTACCGAGGTAAACGAAATTAGGTCAAAATATCAGGGATATTAAATTCACCCCTCCTTAGGAATTTTCGTCCGCGAAAATGGAAGGAAGAGTCAGCATACAACAAAACGAAAAGAAAACATGGGTCACCATGGGCCAATCCCGCAGGGCACGCAAGGCAAGGGATGAGATCCGTAGTAACATGGATCTACTGCATGTGGCATCAAAAGGCCATAGTGGATTGCATCCGTACATGGATGCCCACACCCTAAGTGTCACGTGCCGGGAGACCGATGCACAATGACGCATGAAAGCCAGATAGATAATCAAAACCCACCATAACAAAACAAGGCAAACAAAACGACAGAGAGAGTAAAAAACACACCGATAGTACATGCCAACAGAACAAAAGCTAATCCACATAGGGAGGACACAAGAAGAATAAACATAACCACAACATAAAAAAAACAGCGCAATAGAGAATATAGAAGAAATGAAAACCCACAAGGCATGTCAAATCCATAGAGCAGATATATACAAGGCAAATAGAGATAGTATCCAACCCACATCGCAAAAACAGAAATATAAAAGATAACAAAAGAAGGACCACCAGGTCCTGAATCATCCATGCTGTAAAAATAATACAGACCCATAACATCCAAAATAAACCAGTACCCCCCCCCCCCAACATAATACTCAAAAAGCTCCCAATGTAGAGGGACCCGCCTGATCCGGATCATCAATGCGCTCACCAACACCGTCACCCGCGTCTTCGCCGGCTGTAGGAGGCATACTAGTACCAGCGCCCGATGTCGTAGGGCGATATACTGAAGCATGTATATCCGCCATATAGGTAGTGTAATCCTCGGGAAACGCGTGCTACATCAGGTAAGAGAGAGCGCTGCCATGGACATCCAACTCCTGACGCATAGAGCTGGTATGCTTGGTGAGCTCTTGAATCTGGTGGCTCATGGCGGTCATCTGTCGGGTGAACTCTGAGAGCGTAAGGTGTCGCTCTGTGGGGGCTGAGGAGGTGCAGGGGCAGCTGTGTCAGGGGCAGAATGAGTAGGGTCCTCATCATCATCGCTAGCTGCATAAGGTACCGCTGCATCTTTTGGAGTCTTCACAAGTCGACTGTAAGTTTGACCCCAATTGACCAGGTTATACATTTTTCGACCTGCGGTGGATTTGAGTTTGGTAGGAGGGATGTCATAGGCGGGGCCCGCTCGGTAGTTCTCAATCATCACCGAAATTAATCGAGCATATGGCATACTCTTCATCGGTTTCTTCACATGTTTACCCATTTTCTCCCGTGCCTTTACAATCCCCTTTAAAAGGACTACAGGAGCACTAAACCAGCGCTCCTTATAGGCAGCAAATAAAATTTGTTGTAGGGGACCTGTGCGCTCAGACTGATGACCAAAAGGGTAAAGGGTGGCCTTTAAAATTTTTTCCAATATCCACATGGACTCCGGCATATGGACCGTGACAATGGATTTACCGGACCCATGACGACCTTGCGTCATTTGGGCAATCACGTCCTCAAAGCGGACTGGTTTGGGGAAAGGAGGACCTAACCCCATGGTTTGGGAGTGATTTAAAGGGCAGCGCAGTGCCACAGCCATGTCGTCGAGATCAAATGTATAATCTCGGCCATCAATTTTCATGTAAATTTTCTTCCCGTCTTCGCGGCGCATATGCTGGTAAAACATGCGCACAAGACGGGGATAAAAGTGGTCACTAAATGAGGTGCACAGGGAGGTTAACTGGGCTTTTTCGAGGTATTCACCCGCCCATTGAGTGGTTGTTTGCTGATCAAACAACTCGGGGTGAAAAATATATTCTGTGGTGAAACCTTTAATGCTCCAAAATTCATTGGGCTGTTCAGGCATTGGAGAAACAGATGGTGTGGGCTGGGTGGTTGGTGGAGCCGAATGTGTAGGCTGGTCGGCCTGTGGGGCTGACTGTGGTGCTCGGCTTGAGGAACCCGCTTTGGAAGCCGACCTCTTAGAGGTAGGGTTTCGAATTGGGGCTTGTTTCTTAGGCCTCATTTTACAATAAAAAAAAATCTCCACAGAAGACAAGAAAAATAGAACTGCTCAAGAGAAATTGATCAAGGGTTACCTTGTGAAGAGCCCCAAATCGGGTTTCCAATGATTGAAATCCAAATCTCTTGTAAAAAGTAGTGGATTCCCCCTTGGATTGCGGCCAAAATTGATGAAAAAAACCCCAAAATCGCCAAAAACCCCCAAAACCCTAAGCTCAAAACCCTCAAAGTTGGAACCCGAAATGACAAAACAATTTTAAAACCCCACACTTAAATCGAGAATTTCGACCATCGATTTCAAATTCGATAGTCGATTTGAAAATCGACAGTCGATTTTCTCAGAACACCTCAGGTCCTGTTTTGGCTTAAAATTGCTTGTGACCTTTTATAAAAATTCGACCATCGAATTTCATTTTCGACAGTCGAATTTTGTCACACTGTGGCCTTTAAATTTTTTCAAAATTTTTTTGGAATTCAAACCATACCATTGGGTCTAAATGGACCTTCTTTGATCCCATTTCATTCCCATCACCTTATCTGACCGTGACCGCAATATCACAGCTGAAATTTGCGTAGAAAAGTTAAAGAACAGGCTAAGCAATTTTGGCCAAACTATTTCATATAGTCGTTCGGAAAAATAACAAGTCCGGGTCTGGTCGGGCTCGCAAAATTTTCTGGTTTTCGACAACGTAACATAAAAACAAAAACTGTTAAGTATGTACAAAATAATATATATATAGGGCCATGACATCAGTATCAAGGCCAAATGGCTCAGTGAAATTTAAGGAAGTAGCTAACTATAGGTCCAATTTTATTTCACATGGCCAGTAGTGTGGAACATACCAGGTTTAGGCCCAAAATTATCGAATTTTCCATAATGTAGAGACCTTTAAACATGCATAAATTAATTTGTATATTGGACCGCCAAAAATTACTCGCCAAATTATTTATATAAAATCAGTAATTACATTAACATTCAAGGGATCATACATTCAACACATAATTTCTCAAAATTTAATCAAAAAGAGTCGAAAATTGGTCTCAGAGCTCAGCTTCACGCTCCCAAGTGGCTTCCTCCGGTGTATGATTCCGCCATTGCACGAGAACCAAAGGAATGCTTTTAGTGCATAGGATCTGCTCCTTGCGATCCAAAATACGAATCGGGTCCTCGACCACCTTCAAACCATCCTGAAGCTCGATGGGTTGGTAATCAAGCACGTGAGTCGGGTCACGGATGTATCGACGCAGCATCGACACATGGAAGACGTTGTGCATGCTAGATAATTGCGGTAGTAGTGCCACACGATATGCAACCTCGCCGACTCGGCCTAATACCTAAAAAGGCCCAACGTACCGAGGACTCAGTTTCCCTCATTTTTCGAACCGCATAACGCCCTTCGTAGGCAAAATTCGAACAAAGACATTCTCGCCAACCTGAAAAATCGAGTATTAGTGCCAATTTCACATGGAATTTATACCAAGTGAAGAAATACACATCGACATATCAAAAGCTACCTGAAAATCCACGTGTCTCCGTTTGAGATCGGCGTAGCTCTTCTGACGACTCTGAGCTACTCATAGTCGCTCGCGTATCAACCGAACCGTCTCGGTAGTGCGCTCAACTATCTCAGGTCCAATAATGAGCTTCTCACCCACTTCCTCCCAGTTCAACGGTGATCGACACCGCCGTCCATATAAAGCCTCGAACGGAGCCATACCAATGCTAGCCTGAAAGCCATTATTGTAGGCGAACTCGATCAGAGGCAAGTGTTGGTCCCATGACCCATGAAAATCCAACATACATGCTCTCAACATGTCCTCAATGATCTGGTTCACGCGCTCGGTCTGGCCATCCGTCTGTGGGTGAAATGCCGAACTAAAGTCAAGATGAGAACCCATGCCTCCTGAAATCTCTGCCAAAAATGTGAAGTAAACAACGGGTCTCGATCAGATACAATACTAGCCGGTATCTAATGCAGTCTAACAATCTCCTTCAGGTATAACTCTGCAAGTCTACTGGCGGTATACGTGGTATTGTATGGCAAGAAATGAGCAGACTTGGTTAGCCGATCGACAATGACCCATATGGCATTGTTCTTCCTCAGTGTCTTCGGCAACCCGAGTATGAAATCCATCGAAATGGCTTCCCATTTCCACTCAGGCACAGGTAAAGGCTGCAATAGGCCTGCAGGATTCTGATGATCAACCTTAACCTGTTGACAAACCAAGCACCGCGATACCTACTCAGCGACGTCGCGTTTCAAACCTCGCCACCAGAAACTCTTCATCAAGTCCTGATACATCTTGGTGCTACCAGGATGTATGGCATACATGGATTTGTGAGCCTCTTCCATAATAGTGTCCCGAAGCTCGATACTCGACGGTACGCATACCTGGTCGTGAAATAGTAAGGTCCCATTTGCTCGGATGGAGAAATCCTTCTTGCTGCCATTCTCGACATCTCGTCTGATTGCCATTAGCTCATCATCGGTCATCTGAAGCTTCCGAATGTTCTCGAAGAGCATAGGACGTAATACAAGTGTATCCATCAATGCTCCCGAGCCTTTTACATCGAACCGTGAGCTGCCCAAGGCCATATCCTCCAAAAGCTTCCATCTCTGAATCCGGCTAACAAGATGTGACAACTGTGCTGAAGACCTCCTACTAAGAGCATCAGCAACGACATTTACCTTTCCTGGATGGTACTGAATCGAGCAATCGTAGTCCTTCAAGAACTCCATCCATCGTCGATGCCTCATATTCAAGTCCTTTTGAGTGAAGAGGTACTTCAGACTCTTGTGATCGGTGAATATATCAAAGATTTCACCGTAGAGGTTATGTCGCCAGATCTTCAAGGCGAATATAACTGCTGCTAGCTCTAAGTCATGCATCAGATAGTTTGTTTCATGGTCCTTCAATTGCCTGGAACCATACGCAATGACCCGCTCGTGTTGATTAAGCACACAGCCTAATCCGTCATAAGAAGCATCACTATATACTGCGAAACCTCCACTGCCGGAAGGTATAGCAAGCACTGGTGCCGTAGTCAAGCGACGTTTTAGCTCCTGAAAGCTCTGCTCACACTGCTCTGCCCAATCAAACTTAGCATTCTTTCTTGTGAGTTGTGTAAGTGGACTCGATATCTTTAAGAAACCCTCGACAAATCACCGATAGTACCCTGCCAAACCAAGGAAACTTCAGACCTCTGTAACTGTCGTAGGTTGTTCCCATGTCACCATAGAATCTATCTTTGTAGGATCTACTGAGATACTCGCTTTAGAGACTACGTGGCCCAAGAAACTGACCTGCTCAAGACAAAACTCACACTTACTGAGTTTGGCATACAACTGATGGTCCCTGAGTGTTTGAAGAGCCATCTTCATATGCTGCACATGCTCCTCTCTGGTTTTCGAATAGATGAGGATATCATCTACGAAAATTACCACAGATTTATCAAGATGTCGTTTGAACACCCTGTTCATCAGGTCCATGAAAGATGCAGGCGCATTCGTCAATCCAAACGGCATCGCGAAAAACTCATAGTGGCCATAACACGTCCAAAATGCAGTCTTGGATATATCTTTTGCTTTGATCTTGAGCTGGTGATAGCCTGACCTCAGATCAATCTTCGAAAAGAACTTGGCACCTTGTAATTGATCAAACAAGTCGTCTATCCGCGGAAGAGGATAACGATTCTTAATCGTCATTTTGTTGAACTGCCTTTAATCGATACATAGACGCATCGATCCATCCTTCTTTTTCACAAATAGAACCGGTGCACCCCAAGGAGAGACACTCGGTCGTATAAAGCCTTTGTCTAACAGCTCCTGAAGTTGTTCCTTGAGTTCCTTCAACTCAGCAGGCGCCATCCGATATGGAGCTTTAGATAACGGTTCTGTACCCGGCGCTAGCTCAATCGCGAACTCAATCTCTCGGTCAGGTGGTAATCCAGGTAAGTCCTCTGGAAAGACATCAGGATAATCGCAGATCACCTTGATAAGAGCCAAGTCATTCTTCTTCGCTGTAGAATCTTGCAAATAGGCCAGATACCCACTGCAACCATTCTTCATCATGCGCTGAGCTTTAATGGCTGAAACTAACGGCGCAACCTTGGATTTGACTCCACAGAATCGGAAGGATTTTCGCTTTGGCGGTCGGAAGGTCACTATCTTCCGCAGACAGTCCACGCTCGCGTGATAAGCTGCCAACCAATCCATTCCGAGAATGACGTCGAACCCTTCCATGCTCAACGTAATCATGTCGGTCACTGTCTCGTGCTCATCAATCATCACGATGACTGACTGACATGCTGTATCAGTACATACTGAACTTCCCGTAGGAATCTTTACATCCAGAATAAAAGCAAGGGGTTCGAGAGTAATACCCAACTTCTCTGAGAAGGAAGGAGTAATAAACGAGTGTGTAGACCCAGGGTCTATAAGTACTCGTGCTTCAATTTTATCCACGTCGTCTCGACTACTCATCGTAAGGGTACCTTTAGTTAAAAAGTTTGTTATTTATATGCAATGATTCCTATGTGGTTTTTAACATAATTAACTTGAATTTAAATTTAAACAATTATAATTGAATCAATGCATAAATGACATCTCAACTTTAATGATACCTTCGATGATGTCATTCGATGTTTGGACATCCTGTGCAGTCACCGCATAAGCCCAACCTTGAACTGTAGGTCGCGTCGACTTTTGCGTAGAGATTGTCGTAGTCTGTCCTTTCTCAACAGCAGGAAATCCTTGATCATGTGACCAACCTGTCCATGCCTGAAGCATCCTCCAGTGTTCCGTTTGTAATCCTCTGTCTTATGTGGTTTCCCACATCTTGCACACATTGGGGTAGAAACAAGAGGAACAGTTGATCCTCTCGTCGAACCCTGAGCCACAGAAGCTCCACTCGCAGTAGTGCTCTCGGCTCTGAAAGGTCATCCTGGTGACGAACTCTGCGGTCTCTGATAGGAAGACGTCCATGTCTCAAGCAACAACCTAGAATATGATGGCTGACTAGGGTAGGGAGGAGGTTTAGAGAACCTCGACTTTTTGTTCACCTGCTCTGAAGCACTCTGCTGTCCCTGGCCAAACCTATTTTTATTACGCTGCTCTCGCCTCAAGTATTGTTTTTGAATATCTTCCTCTGCAATGAGGGCCTTGGACATGGCGCCAACATACGTCTCCATTTCCCACATCGACACCCTCTCCTGAATGTTCGGCCTCAAACCTCTCTGAAATTTCTGAGCTCTCATCAGCTCAGTGGCCACGTGTAGGGGTGCAAATCGAGAAAGCCTATCAAATTCTGCGCCATACTCGCGCACCGACATCTCATTCTGTTTTAATTCAATAAATTGGACCTCCCACTGATTACGTACGATATTTGGGAAGTACTGATCGTTGAATGTCTCCACGAACTCTGCCCAAATCCATGGAGTATTGGGGTAGTCCTGCTCTCTCATATGGGAAACAGACTTCCACCAAGGGCTGGCCTCGCCCAAAAGTTTGAAAGATGCCCAACGTACTTTCTCGACATTGGTACACTGCAACACTTCAAATATTTTCTCTATCTCATCCAGCCATGCCTCGGCTTCCATAGGATCCGTCTGCCCTGAGAATGTAGGAGGTCTCATCCTCCTAAACTCTGCGAATCCTCCTGGCTGATGTCTAGTCGCCAGATCTCTTGCCATGTTAGGCCAATGGCTGCAGTTTGCTGGGCCATGTTAGTAGCCAAGGCTACCAACACCTCATCCACATTCCCTCTGTCTTGCCTAGCAGCTCCCAACGGATCTGCATTAGGGCCAGAAGCAACTCGCCCTCTGCCATATGAGGTGCCTACTCCCTCATCTATCTCCTCAATGCGAGCTGTACGAGGTCCCTCTATACCTCGGCCTCTGCCTCTAAACCGTGGAGGCATGCTAATCTGTCATTGTTAAATAAAAACAATAACCATAGATCAGTAATGAATTGTTAGAAATAATCTAACCCCTAGTCCTAAGACTCTGAATCTAGAGCCTTGCTCTGATACCAACTGTGACGACCCGACTTTTCCAATCCCTAAGGTATAGGAAAGGCCGGTTCATCAACTTATTGATTTCTCAATAAGCCGTAACAAACAGAAGCCGACAACATATACAAAGATCTAAAGACAGAGGCAACATATAGTAATCCAAAAATAAAAGCTTCATATAACAAAATGAATATATCACTGTGAGGAACCAAGAAGAACCACCGGTGATGGCCAATCCGATCACCTAAAATAGTAGTTCACAATAATGGTTCCTCGAGTGATATCAAAAGAACCAAAGTAAAGGCCTAGGGCCCAATATTCCAAAATAATATCCAGACAAAAGTACCAAAAAGAAAACACAGGATCTAAGATCACGGAAAGAACTCCTCAGCTGGTAGTCCAAATCCTCCTCGGGAATATAATCGGAGTCCTCCGGATCCTCTGACCCAAGGTCAGTCTCAGTACCTGTGACATATAGTCGAGGGTGAGCTAACAGCCAAGCTCAATAGAGGAAACATATCTATTTGCATTTCTTTATAAGTAATAGTTTTCAAAAGACGGAATCGGATCAAATATGGTTTTTCAATGATGCTTTTCAAAGTAAATCTTCAGTTCTAATCCTGAGTCAAAACTGATAATATAATCTAAAGTGTTCAAAATGTTCTGATTTAGCATGCTTCTTGTCTTAAATTTATAACTTAATTTTATCTCCCAAATTTCCTATAGCATGAGAGCGGACTACGTAACCGATGGGAAAACCCTACTGACTATCGTCGTTCATGAACCCATTTCTAAAGTGCAACAATCCCCTACGCTATGAGGGAAACTTGCGCCAAAGTAATACCGTCAACACGGTTGGTAGAATCTAGGGCATCGTACTTATGAACCTTAAATCAAATGCGAATGTTAACACATATCAAAGTTTATTATTCATAACATAATTCTGATTTTTCAAAGTTCTGATTCGAAGTTCTGATTCAAAGATAAACTGAGGTTCTGAGGTTCAAATTGTAAAGTTCTTAGTCATAATAAGGTTCCAAATTTTCAGATTTGTAGCATATCTTTTAGGTTTTATTTATGCTGTGTATGACCGAATTCCAAAACTAATGCTTCTTAAAAGGAATAGTCGGAACAGTTTATGCTTATAAATTGATGCAAATAACAAATAGGGTTCCCCTACCTTAACAAGGAGTATTCAAACCATGCACTAGCAGTCCTCACCAAGGACTTCCAACAATCAAAACCTTCATATATTAACACTCTCAGTGTTAATATAGAACAAGAATTTCAACCCAAAAGCTTGCTGAGAAAATAATCTGAAAAATTTCGAATGCCAAATACAGGACATAATTCGACCATCGAATTCAAATTCGTTGGTCGAATTTGAAATTCGATGGTCGATTTCAAATTCGACCATCGAATTTCAAAACTGTTCATCAGTCAAAATATAAAAATTGACAGTCGATTTCCACAATTTGGCTTCAGGCACAACAACACATTTCGACTGTCGATTTTCAAATCGATGGTCGAATTCCAAATTCGATCATCGAATTGAAAATCGACCATCGAATTACTCAGGTTCTGTGGCTGTTAACTTTTTATGTCCGGATTCTTTCTTCTCATTCAATCACAGCCATCAGATCTTTATTCAAACACACAACATGCTATTCTCAACAAAATATAATTTAAAGAACACAAGAAGGTTTTAAAAGCCTACCTCTTGTCGCTTAATTCTTTTTATCCCGTGGCACCAAAACACTCACCGGAACAAATCTCTACGATCAAAGGTTTTAAAAACTTCAAATCAGCCCATTATAAACCTTCCTCCACTGCACAGATCTCTATCAATACAGTGACACTCTCTTCTTTTTCCTTCTCTTCTACTAGCTCAAACCGATCGGATTTTAAGCACAAGGCTAATTAATGGTTGAGATGGAAAGAGGAGTTCTCAAGCTCACTAGATCTAGGATCAACAAGGAGGCAAGGCCTTAGAGGCTTGATTTCCAACGAGAGGTAGAAGTTAACTTCTCTTGCACTCTCTCTTATAACTAAAAGCTAAACATTAAATATCTAGATGACAATACCATTTTTATAAATATAACTTATCCACTTAAGTTGAAACCTATCCGGTGTTAAATACAAATACCAGACTGATTGTGTAAGTCATCGCTTTCATGACTTACACACATCTATTGACAATACCATTTTACCATCATTCTCATCAAACACTAAGCTAACCAAAAGTCCAACAAAACCCGTAAAAATTTTTGGACACGCTTACCGAGGTAAAAGAAATTAGGTCAAAATATCAGGGATATTACAAAAACCCACAAGGAATCTCCTCTAAATTCCAAATACACAAAATCTGTATGTATCCATAGCAAAGCCAAAAAAAAGAAGGGCCAAACTTATATTGCAACGCAGCTCCATGACAAAGATACTTTGCTCAGTTAGCTGGAACAAGCAACCTTAATAATAATTTATAAGACAACCATATGGCCTAAACATTCAAGAAATAGCATCACTGTATTAGTTTCTAATGTCTAGAATTCCAATTAAAAGACAAGCTGCAACTATAAATAGATGACTAATTAATTAAAATTAAAATTAAATTTTAATCATGTGTCTCCTCTTCAGTAAAAATAGAATTCATCAAGGAATCACTATCAAACTTTCTGATCAAACAAAGCAATCAACTCCCTGACACAAATTAATTCTGAAAATAGAAAACCTAATCATAATAGCAGATCCACATAAACAAAACGTCAAAGGATCAGAAAATCAAGTAAACAAATTCGAAATGATAAAAAACAAGTGTAAAATTAGAGATCTTCAACCAATTCGAGCTCAGAAGAACAGATTCGGCATGCGATTACAGAATCGGATAGAAATCATAATAGATCACAGACTCGAATCTAAATCAAAAATATGAAAAAATAATACGCACCTGAGATTTGATTGCAAAATGGAAATGAAGCTATCAAGTTCCAAACCGCATGCAACAGATTTGATTGCAAAAATAATTCGCACCTGAGATTTGATTGCAAAATGGAAATGAAGCTATGAAGTTCCAAACCGCATGCAACAGCTTCTAGGTCTAGAGATTTCAGCTCGAAAATCAAAAAGGTACCTCAACGGTGTTCCGAGATCTACGCACGGTGTTCCGAGATCGACAATCTACCTTTGATGTTCCGATTCTCAGATCCAAATGATGTTCAGAAAATGAAAACCTAGAGATCGATGAAATTCGTTTTGGAACAATAACAATGGATAGATGGAGTCGGATTTGAAACAGCAGCAATTTATCGATGGAATTCAATTTCAAACAGCAGCAGTGGAACCATGGAATTCAATCTCGAATAGTGCCAATGGATCGATGGAGAGAGGAGTTTGGGTGGGAAATAGGGTTTCGGTGGAGAGAGAGTGGTTTTGGAGAGAGAAGAACTGCGTCTGCGTCTGTCGATGGAGAGAGAAGAACTGCGTCTGTCAATGGACAGAGGGGTTTGGCTGGGAAGAGAAAGAGCAATTTATATGGGGCGGATAAAAAAAGAGTAATGTAAAAACTAATATGGGGCAA
Organism: Chloranthus sessilifolius; assembly: GCA_021018995.1. Classification (NCBI taxonomy): domain Eukaryota; kingdom Viridiplantae; phylum Streptophyta; class Magnoliopsida; order Chloranthales; family Chloranthaceae; genus Chloranthus; species Chloranthus sessilifolius. Next base: position 9,415,525 of record CM037595.1, on the reverse strand, counting down.
TTTATATGGGGCGTATTTGGGCCGCCACTAAAACCCAATTGTTTTGTAGTGTGTATCTAGGTCGATCCAAATAGTAGATCGGAGTAGATTGGACTGAGGAGAAGACGCCGTCACCTTCGCCATGACTTTTTAAAACTGTAGCAGATTAAATTGAGGAAGGAGATAATGTTTTTGTGCGTTAAAGAAAATGGGTAATTTGGACTTTTTACTCTCCTTAGGATCGGCTAGGCTCCTAGTTGGCCGGTTTGGGTAAAGGTGAAAATATAGGGCCTCTAACGTAAAAGGTGTATTTGACAGAGTCGATCAGGTAAATTTCCCAAAATCAAGGGATAATTAGAGAAACATGCCTCAAAAACAAACCTTTTAGTAAAAAAGACCCGACTTCAAACGATTTAGAAAAACAGTGCTTTCACGGATTTTGGAACTTCAGAATACCGTGAAAGCACTGTTTTTTCTAAAAACTTTGTAAAAAATGTGCTTTCACAGTTTTCTGAAGCTCTAAAATCTGTAAAAGCTTCGTTTTTCTAAAACGTTTGAAGTTGGGTCTTTTTTGCTAAAAAATTTGTTTTTGGAGCATTGTTTTCTGAAGTGCCCAAAAATCAACTCATACGGCATACTACATGGTGCAGCAAATGAATGGCATTTCGACACGTGCGTTTTAGGTTCTGACATAATATCAACCTTGGGATTTGTGCAATGGTCACCCATTATAAATATTTCTCTTCCTGTGTGTTGAGGGAGTTCTCCACTGCATTGGGTGCACGTATCATTTTCACTATGTTTTTATCTTTATTTTTTTGCTGTATATGTTTTTTTATATATATTCTTAATTATGCTTCACCATATTTTATAGATAAATTTTCTTTTCATCAACTGGTCATGGAAATATTTTATTATTCCTTGGACTCAAAAAAGAAAAAAGCAAAAGAAAAAATTTAAGATCTAAATCGAAGCGTCAAATATTTCGTAAGATTCGGTTTAGTTGAAGACTCCTTACACTTTTTTTTTTAAAAATTTGCATTAAGTTTGGTATTATTTTTTATTTTTCTAAGGCAGGTTTGGACAAAAAATGCATTTAGATTAAAAGATAAATAAGACTAAGACTTCAAAGATAAATGTGGGTTAGCCAGTAAAAAAATAAAAAAATAAAATAAGTAACATAGGCAATAGATGAATTAATGAAAATTTTGGCGAATTTAATAATACTGTTTTAAAACTAGCCATGGGAACCCCATGGATGATAGATCCACATTTTGGCTAAATGAGATACTTTTTGAATTATTAATTTTTAGAAATCTAAATTTTTTTATGTATAAAGAATGTCTATTGGAAATAAAGATTTGATGTAAAAAATTGAAACTTGAAGGATATTTGATAAAATGATTTTTGAAGAGTCAAACACATGCGATTAAATAATTAAGTGATTTCAAAGCCACTATTAAAAAAGTATAATTACAATATGAAGAAAATAGCAAAGTACTTTCTTTATATATTATATAATTAAGTGAATATGATTTATTAACCTATTTGAACATCCATACTTAGTAATGAATAAAGGGTTGATAAAATAATATCTTAGTAAATTTTCGTTTTGTTTGAAAAATATGTCTGAAAAAAGTTAATAAGACAATGCCAATAAATTGGTGAATAAGATATCGGGATTGAAAAAGTTGACATGTACTAGTTGTGGTTAGGGATGATATTTACTGGTTGTTGTCATTCCTAAATGTTGACATCACTACAAAAAAATAAGACTATTAATAGTAGCAAAAAACTATCGCTATTAACAAAAATTGCTGCTATTAGTCCAATCACTATAAAAAACTGTCTTAACAACAAGTGCCGCTGAAGCAACTATTTTTTTGTTTTGTAGTGCATCAACTAGTTGACTTGTATTAGTTGACATTAACAATGCCACTAAATTGGGGAGTAAGATGTTGGAATTGAAAAGGTTCATTTGTACTGATTGATGTATATTAGTTGTGTTAGAGTATGTTTCTCTCAGCTAGGGAAAGTTAAGATTGCCAAGTGCTGTGTAAGAGAATCTCTCTCTCTCCCTCTCTCTCGTTTTGAGAAAAGTTGCCGTTGTCAAGTGTTTTGGTTGAGAATTCTCCTTTCTCTCTCTTGTTTGAAAAAAAGTTGATATTGTCGAGTGTTGTGTTAGAGCATATATCCTCTCCTTTGAATCTATGTAAAGAAAAGTAACAATAAATAAACTTAATTTATGTTATCACAACTTCTCATCCTAATAGGACAAGATGAGAACTTGACAAGCAATTAATATTCTTGCCTAATTAGATGGAAGAAAGTAGACAACCTCTATGCTAGAGTAGAGGTTGTCGGGTTCACCTCTAGAGTAGAGGTTGTTGGATTCTCGCTCTCTCTCAGTTCTCTCACACTCACTAACTCATTTTCCTAGTGCATAAATGTTGCATGATGCTCTCTCTCTCTCTCTCTCTCTCTCTCTCTCTCTCTCTCTCTCTCTTTTGTTAGGTGCGCATATACGTTATGCTATCTTTCTTTCATATTATATGATAAATTATACAACATTAGTTAATTTTGAGAAGATAACAATAACGAAGTATTTCTAGGCATATATTTGGTCTAATCTCTTAGGCTATATAGGCCTTATAAAAGATCAACTTAAAATTGGTCTTGATCCAAGTCAAGACTTTTAATTAAATATTTTTAACCAAACTTGAAATTTCTTTTTACTTTTTTTTGAATGCATCCAACCTTGGAAAGTTCCTAAAGATTTGGTGTGTGAAAAGATATCAAGTTTTTTATGTATGTAAAATGATCCCAGGTTAACTAGCTTCAAGTTACTATCCATGGGTTATGACTGTAGGTTAGTTAGCTTACGTAAAATATGAATTATCATAGCTCCTCATATCTGTGTTGGAACTATAAAAGTCACATTGAGAGTTAAAAAAATGTCATATATAAATTTCAAAAGTCACATACGAACTAGAAGTCCATTAAGATAGCTTTTTAATTTTTTTCGATAAAAAGATCACTACGTCAAAATAAGGAAAATACAACTATAGCAATAGAAAATAGACTATTGCCTAAAAGAGTGGTTGAATTTTCTACCGCTTAAACTAGTAGTTTAAGTTACAAAACAGTGGTTTTATATCTTAAACTAGTGTCACGTGCAACTTGAACCCCTGGTCACGTGCAAACCTATCGGGCAACCTACTACCGGGCTCTTACCTCTCTTTTATATTTCCTACAAAACTAAAACCTCTGTTAAGCAACCTCATTTCAAACCAAAGCCTCTCTCTCCTCTTCCTCTCTCTCTCTCTCTCGTCTCGACAAACCCTAGACTTTGCCCTATTTCAACTCAGATCGAAGCTCTCAAGTTATTTTTAAGCCTCATTTCAGCTCAGATCGAAGCTCTCAACTTCCCCCAATTCAGCTGAGATCGAAGCTAGGTTTCCATCTTGGGAGTTGAAGATCAGATCGCATTAATCTGTGCAAGGAAATTTTTAATGATCGAAGCTATTTCAGATCAGATCAACCGCTATTTCAGATCTGATCGAAGCTATTTCAGATCTGATCGAAGCTATTTCGATCGATTAATTTTTAAAGATGGAACTAGATATCTCAAGCAAGTGCGATTCAGGTAATTTTTCTTTTACTGTTCAAGGATTCATGCAATTATATTATGTCGATCTTTTGATGTCGAGTGTTTTTTCTCTGGCTATTTGGATAATATTGATATAATTATGGTGGATCAAATATTAAATGTTGCTTCCCGTGTGATCAACAGTTGGATGACAAAGATAAAATTATGATAAATTAATTTTAACTTTAAATCATGTATGATCAATCGTTGGAGCATAAAAATATAATCACAATGGCTCGATATTGAAATTTGAATCTTACATAATTGACCATTGCATTATGGCGATACGATTATTGGGATTGATCTTGGCCATTGAATGATATGCAATCAATCATTAGAACATGGAGATAGATTCATGATGGTTCAATCTTGACCGTTGGATCATATCTAGTTAATTGTTGGCTTATAATAAGATAATTATGGCGATATTATCTTAAACATTAAATTATGCATCTAGCAGATAATTATAACAGAAGATTTTGACAATTTGATCTTGATCATTCAGTCATGTGAGATTAACTGTCCATTAAATTATAGATATAATCGTGACGGTTCAACCGTTGGATTATATAAGATCAATTGCCTTATAGATCATATATGACCAACCGTTGGATTATATAAGATCAATTGCTGAATCATGATGACATAGCCATGTTTACTTGATCTTAACCATATTCACATGATTATTGTGGCATGATCATTTTTTAATTAATGAGAATGCTCGCCTTTCATTAAGTATAGTGACTTGATCTCGCCTATTCAATCATGTGTGATCATAATTGGATCACGGACACAATCATGATGTGCCAATATTAGCAAAACTGAAGCTAATATGTTTGTGAGATCTTTTTAACCATTTACATTAAAGTTTGAGTTGATTTTCTCTGGCTATTTGTGAACTACCCTTATGGTAGTTGTTGATATGTAAATTTGAAGATGTTCAAAGAAGTCTGTTTTCATCCTGACAAATATCGGACGGTTGCTGAAGATTTCTCTGGATTTACCCCTTACACTATGCAATATTTTTACTCCATTAGTCAATTAATACTACTGATGGTAAATAGATGTTGTATTGAGCAGGTGAAGACTATTGAAGGGATTACTGAACTTCAGATTCCTTCTGGTACTCAACCTGGCGACGTGGTTGTTTTAGCAAAACGAGGTGTCCCTAAGCTCAACAAACCATCCATACGCGGTGATCATTTGTTCACTATTAAGGTCACTATTCCAAATCGCGTCAGGTGATTTGTTGTTACTCATATTTTCATGTCTTCTATGCTTGTACATTGTAATTTATAACATATAAAACTTTAAACGTATACTAATTTATACTAATCATAATCAAACTTGGGAACCACTACTTACTGCAAACAAAATTTTAGAGCTCTCTTCCTTCTTTTTTATAATTGTTTTCATTTGTTAGTACTGCATTTGATTTTTGGAAGACTAGGTATTGTTTTTCGTAGAACTGTGGTCATAGCATGCTATGACATAAGTAACCCATCACAATGAGTTGAAAATTGATAATGAATTTATCTACAAGTGAATTTTGATCATCCTGCGTGTCTTTTTTTTGGTTCATATGAATTTTGATCATACTGCGTGTTTAAATCGACTTAGTACACTTCTGATTCTAGTAATCTTCCAATAAGAGCTGTTACGAAGGACTTACGATAATTAGATAGGTTTTGATTATATGTAATATGATGGTGCCACTTATTTTGAGAGGTATATGGCTTTTGTAGGTGCAAAATATCAAGTACTGGTAGCAACAATAACCAACTTAATTAGAGTAGGAAGCTTTTTCCTATTCAGGGAATATGTCCCAATGTGTTTCAGTTGCCATTATTTCCTCTTTTCTTGAAGTAATTGGACATTGTTTGTGTTTTTGAGTATCTTTGGCAGAATTGATGTGTTGAGTAGCAGCCCTTTTGGTGTCAGAGTTAAAGTTTGCTTATACAAGTTTTTATCTTTTGGATTTATTAAAGAGAAATTGTTTTTGAAGCTCGTGGAGATTTTATTTTTTCATTTTGAAATTTAACTTGTCACCTCAAGGTTGTGTCAACATGCAGCTTCTTGTTTAGTTACAGACCCAACCCATAATTTTTTGATTAATTGGAAACTAAGACATTCTGCATGCAGAAGTAGGCACCTTTTGGAGGTTTGAAATGGTTTGTTGATCCTTAACTTGATTTTAACATGCACTAGAGAAGTTGGCCCTTGCACATGATTTAAAAGAAAGATTAAGGGATCTGTGCCATGTGGAAACACCCTCTAAATCTAGGCCATCCAATTTCAGACGGGAAGAGGTCAATTCTCAAATGGGTAGAGGTCGATTCCATGTGGTGTACATTCCCAAAAGTGACTGTGATCATGGGCGTACAATGACAAGTGCACTTTTGGAGATGTCCGATAGGATTTAAGATTGGGATGAAAAACAAACTCTCCATGTCTGATTCATGGTAGTCAATATCGGATATTAAAAATTTTATTTATCATTTAAACATGATTAAGATTGAAAAAAAAAATATTGATTTTGCCGAAAAATTAATGAAATTTAGGGGATCTCAGAGAAATTTTTTGCAAGTTCCGCCTACCACTATTCGGTGAATTTGAGAGAATATTGGAGAGATTTGTTACTATGAAACTAAATAATTATTTTCTTAGTTTTTTTTTGAGAGAGAAACTAAATAACTACTTCTAAGACATCATGAGAAACACTACGTCAAAATGAAGGAAAAACCACTATGGCAATATACAATTAACCATTGCTTAAAATAGTGGTGTAATATTTCACTGCCTAAAACAATAGTATTTTAAGTTAATGCAGTGGTTTTTAAAGTTAAAAATTTACTTAATAAATAATCTCCACTACACGTGATATATCACGTGCAAATCTAATCGGGCCGAACTCCCAACCACCCTTTTTGTTTTTGGTTTTGGTTTTGAGTGCTAGAGGGCGAGATCTGAGATCGTGTTTGTCGGTTTCGAAATTGGCGGTGGGAGATGAGTTGGAGTTTGGTCGAGCAGAGAAAGCAGAGGTGAGGAGAGTTTGAGCCCTGAGGCTTTGTCAGTTCTAGATCCAAATCAAGAAGCAACGATTGAACGGATTTAGTCTTTCAGAATACAGGTTTGAAACATGCACTGCTACAAAATGAGTTTCAGCATCATCAAATTTTCAAATACCGTGAATCCTTTCATCAGTTTCATGGATTTTCTTCAATTTGAATTTACATGGATACCTTGGTATTCATATTTTCCAAGCCTATGTGTTTGGTTTTTTTCTCTATAAGTAGACTCCCATTCACATGCCATAGAGTTGCATATCTCTAACATTCCAACTAGCTAGATTTGACTTTAATTACCTTGATTAATTTGAGAATCCTCCTCCCTTAATGTAGCTTCTCAAATGATTTCAGGAGCGATTTCTGCTCTTAATTAAGTGTAGCTTTCTTCAAAACCATCATATTTTAGGAGTTTTGAAATTTTGATCCAAATTTATCGAGTCCGAGAGTTGAAAATTATTATGTTGTGAAAATTCTTATTATGTTGTGAAAATTTTGATCCAATGCTCTTACTTGCAGCCATCAAAATTTTGTACCTTCAACCCACCTCTACCCAGTCTCTGCTCTACCATTGATCTGATGCAGCCAATCATTGTACCTTAAACCCCAAACCATTCCAACCAGATAGTCTAAACCAGGGTGACTAATTTTCTCAAACATATGTGTACAAGTACACCGTGAACCGGTTGCAATTCAATTTGATCTGGTTAGCAAGACGGTTTCCAGCTTGGTTCAGTCCAGTTTGATCTGGCTGGTTCCAGTCCAGCTTGCCTATATTTTATTTTAGGTTTTTTTTTTAAATTTTTAAATATGGAATTCTTGGTAAAATAGTGGTTTTATTGTGAGTGACTTGGAGGCTTTTGAGCCTGATAGAGTGTTGTATTTTATTGTGAGTGACTTACCTGCACAACAAAACTATGTGGTTGCACCACAATTTTATTGTGAGTGACTTACCTTTATCCCACCAGATTTGAGGTACCATTTGAGGTACCCTTCCTCAGTTCTTGCAGATAGTGTCTCTTGATGATTTATCACACCAGATTTGAGGTACCCTTCCTTAGTTCTTGCAGCTTACACTATCATTCCTCAAAACAGTTGGATAAACTGTTGCAGTATTGAAAGTTCTCATTCCTAATTTGTAATTTCTTTAACTACTGATATTTGGTTGAGTTGGTTTTAGGTGTCCAACCTGATCACAAATGTTGGTTGGCCCATCATTTCTGTACAAGTGGCACTCTTATGGTGCCATATGGTACATGGGACTACCATCTAGGCCAGATTCACCCCTAAGGTTGCATGGAAAAACTATATCTACCATGTAATTAAGATCCTTAGAAAGTAAATGGCTAATGGTAGCCATTCAGTAGCTGATCTTTCTAGAAATGTTTAAACTAATGGTATAATTTTCTAGCCATTCAGTAGCTGATCTTAAGCAAAATAAAATTAACTACTGCTTAAACTAATGGTATAATTTTCCACTTCTTAGTTTCCACAAGGGGAAATACTTAGTATCAGATGAATAAATATCAATATGGTCTTCTAGGCTATGTTTTTTTTATTTTTATTTTTTAATATGGTCTGCTAGGTTATGAGTGTTACTGTTGGGTGTTTCGTGTTATAGACTTTCTAAAATTAGCATCTACACAGTGCTGCTGTGCTTGGATTTTAACTAGCAGCTAGGCCCCATAAATCACAAAATGGAAATATACTCCAACCAATAAGATGTCCTTGACCCTAAATTTTGTTCTTTTTTTTTTTACGAGCTAATTCTTTGCTATTTCCGAAAATAATAATATGGTAGCATGAATGTGTAGATAATTAGATTGCTCTATATTAGTTAGAATTATGGTAGCATGAATGTGTAGATAATTAGATTGCAATAGAGTTGTGCATTTTTTGTTGAACAAATTGTCACTTTTAGTTTTTAATGGCTAATATTGTTGATACTTGTCTTTTCCCTCAATTCTCCTACTTGAGTTTTTTTTTTTTTTTTTTTTTTTGTGAAGATGCCTCCAAAGAATCCCAAACAAAAATGGATGACAATAGTAGAACGTCTGTCTTCTGAATATCTCGATGGCGTTGCATCATTTATTTTGTTTGCAAAACAAAATGTTGAGGATGTTAATTGGTGTTGTTGTCCGTGTGTTAAATGTCGAAATTTTCAAAAGCATAACCTTGAAACCATTATGGAGCATTTAATTTGTGATGGCATGGATAGTTCGTACCACATGGACATATCATGGGGAGTCTTCTACAAATTGTGTTGATGTTGGGGTTTCTAGTAGTTCAACTAGTAACCAAAATAATGATATGTTTCCAAGAATGGAAGAAATGTTGAACAACACATTTGGACATGTTCATCTTGAAGACTTACCTGAGGATGAAGATGATGATCAGGATGAAGGTGATGATCAGGATCCACATGATTTACCTGAGGATATGGAGTACAGTAATTTGAAGAAACATGCATTAGAACCACTATATCCGTCATGTAAGGGTGAGCATACGAAATTGTCAACTACAGTTGAGTTGTTGAGTATGAAGGCTAGACATCAGTGGTCTAATAAAAGTTTCACTTGAGTTGTTAAAAATGCTAAAAGAAATTTTGCCCGTGTCAAATACTTTACGATAGCACCTCGATGCAAAGAAGTTAGTTAAGTCTTTGCGCATGAAACATGAGATTATTCATGCTTGTCGCAATGATTGTATATTATATTGGAGAGATCATGCAGATAAAAATGAGTGTCCTACATGTGGTGAGAGCAGATGGAGACCTGTGGAAGCTTCAAAGCCAAATTTTAAACAATTACCGTGGAAGAAGTTAAGATACTTTCCACTAACCCAAAGACTTCAAAGATTATATAGTGTACCATGGATTGCAGAGACGATGATATGGCATGCAAATGCAATTGAAAATGAAAGTTACATGGGTCATCCACTGGATTCTTCAAGTTGGAAATCAATCAATGTTCGTTGGTGTGACTTTTCTCTTGAGACACGTAATGTCGTTTAGGACTTGCAACAGATTTGATTTAATCCTTTCTAAACAAGAGTAATTCTTATAGTTGTCGGTTATGATTGTTCCATTTAATCTTCCTCCATCTATGTGTATGCGAAAAGAGTTTACAATGTTAACTCTATTAATTCCAGGCCCAAAAGGTTCAGGGCACAACATTGATGTCTACTTACAGCCACTGATTGCAGAGTTAAATGAATTATGGTCCATTGGTGCTACAACATATGACTCTTATAAAAATTTATGTTCAACATGAAAGCAATTCTATTATGGGCTATACATGATTTTCCAGCATATGGCCATCTTTCGGGATGTAGGACAGCGGGAAAGTATGGTTGTCCTGTTTGTAGTGAAGAGGTTGATTCGGCATGGTTATCACATGGAAAGAAATATGCGTATATGGGCTATAGAAAATTTCTTACTGATATGAGTCATCCTTTCAGAACTCAAAAGTCACAGTTTAATGGGAAGGAAGAACATAGAAAGCATCCCCGCCGGTTGAGTGGTTCTGAAGTACTATGCAAAATGAGATGTATCAAAACAGAATTTGGAAAGGTAGCAAGCAAGAAGAGAGATCCGACGAGCATGAAAAGAGCGGTCAAAGTGGTCAAAGAGATCAATCCTATATGATTTACCATATTGGAAGGTGGATAATTAATATATTTTATTTTTCTAATATGAAATTTATACTTCACTTCACTCAAATATTAATACATGTCCTTTATGTTTGTAGGATATTCTTATTCGTCATAATTTGGATGTAATGCATGTGGAAAAAAATGTCACAGAGAACCTAATTGCAACAATTATGGACACAAAGGGTAAAACCAAAGATGGTATTGAAGCACGTTATGATCTCAAAGATATAATATAAGGAAAAATTTGTGGCCCGTGGAAGTAAATGATAAGTTGTATTGTCCTAAAGCTCCATTTTGCTTGTCACGAGAAGAAAAAGAAATAATTTATAAAACCTTGCACAATTTGAAGGTTCCTATTGGATACAGTGGAAATTGGAAGGACAAGGTATGTTTGAAGGAATTCCAACTCAAAGGCTTGAAGTCACATGATTATCATATCCTCATGCAACAAGCATTACTACGCCTTTGCTGATGCATGCATTCAAGAAAGAGAAACCATTGAGAGCTGCTATTCGACAATTGTCAATATTTTTTAATGTCCTATGTTCTAAGGTTATCTCTCGTGTTGACCTTTTGAACATGAAAAGGCATATAGTCGAAACACTATGTGTATTTGAAAAGTACTTCCCGCCGTCATTTTTTGTTTCTATGATACACCTTGTTGTTCACTTAGCAGAGGAAGCGCTTGTTTGCGGACCTGTCCGATATCGATGGATGTATCCTTTCGAGAGGTAAATTATTGGAGTAAAATTAATAACTTCTTTTAGTTAATAACGTTAACATTGATATCTAATTGAAAAAAATGTGCAGGATGATGAAGACATATAAGCATTATGTGAAAAATCAGACATATCCAGAGGGGTGTATTATGGAGCAATATCTCATGGAAGAATGTATGAGGTATTGTATGGAATATATGCCAAATTCTAGCAGAGGAAGCCATAAGAAAGGAGAAAATGCGTTCGTGGAACAAGATGTTACTTTTGGGTACCCTATCGATGGAAGTGGAAAAACTTATCTTCTTCAACACGTGCAGTATGAACAAATACGTAGATGGGTTCTAAAGCATTATCCAGAAAATCTTGAGTGGGAGAAGTAAGTAATTTATTTTATATTTTTAAATTATATATTTTATTTTAAAAATGATATAATATAATTAAGAGTTAATATTTACAGGAAGTATCGTGCTTATCTTCAAGATCACAAGTCAAGCAATAAGCATCAGAGGCACAACTACATCCCTTGGTTAAGAAAAGAATTAGAAAATGAAGAAAATTCTATCATGAAGAGCCTTGCTGATGGTCCAGACTTCAATGCCATATCATATAATGCTTACATGATCAATGGTTATCAGTTTTGTACCGCACAATCAGAAATGAATAAAAGCACACAAAATAGTGGAGTATCCATGAAGGCTTTAACTAGCTTCAGGTCAAGTGCGAAAGATAAGAACCATGTGGAAGAAGAAGATACTTATTATGGTATTATCAAACAAATACTTGGGTTAGATTATGGTTACTTTAAAAAACAAATTTTCATCGTGGATCGGGCTCGTATAGAAGATAAAAAATGGTTGTGTGGTTGACCCGTAAACCGGGTTAGTGTTTGTTAATCTTAGGAGATTTATGAGGATTTCACATGAAGATGATGAGCTGCTTATTCTTGCCTCTCAAGCCACTCAAGTCTTCTATTGTAAAGATCACACTAGGGATGATTGGTATGGCGTATTGGATGCTCCAAAGAGATTGACCTGTTATGTAGATGCCTATGAAGATCCCTTAGCACTTGAAGGAAGACCAAAAGCAGATGCTTTAGCATTGGCATTAGCAACTGATGTTGTGGATGAGGACGAGGACGAAAATTAATCTAGTTCTTTCATATTGTTCACTTGAACCTTATTTCTTCTATCCAATAATTGTAACAAAAGAATTACTTATATTTCTTGTTGTTGATTTTCCTATTTTAATGTTGTTATAAGTTAGCTACAATTTTCAATTATCTTATTAATGCATTTTATATCCTTAAATGATAGTTTGATCAACAACTAGAGTTTGCCAATGTTTTCAAAGAAAAGATAATGGCAGTTTGGGTCGTAACCAGTGGATCTGAATCATTGGAACTCAAGAGAGTGGTTAGTTTATTATTTTCTTTTGTTTGGTAAATGTTATTTACAAATTATTAACAATATTTTATTTATCCGTGTACGCGTTTGAAAATTCAGATGAATGAACATGGGCAGCCTATTGGAGATGCTTCAACGCAATTTGCCACATTTGTTGGTCGGATGACGAGGACTCATTGTCCACCTGCATATGAGTCTTGGAAAATTGTACCTGTTTCTATAAAAGAGAAAATATGGCGCTTTGTCTCAGTGAGTGTATGTTGTTCATGCAATTTTCATTTAGTTATTCTATAAATAATTTTGATATCGTTTTATTTTCACTATAGGATAAATATAATGTTCCAATTAGTCAAAAAAAGATGGTCTTAACGAAAGCGAATTTAACTTGGAAGCAATGGAAACATGACCTTCGCACCGTTTATGATAAATATGAAACGGACGTAGAGCGGATGAAGTATCGACCAAAGAATGTGAAGGGAGATGATTGGAGAGCATTTATTAAAATGTGCTCGACAGAGGAAGATAAAGTACGCCGAGAAAAGGGGAAGACTTGTAGGAAAATGATGATGAACCCACACACCACTGGTAGACGAGGATCAGCTAAGATGGCAGAAGAGATGGTAAAATCTACCACATAAATTTTTTAAATAAATTTGTTAGAATATTCACAATTGCTTATGACCTTATTGTACAGAAAAAGCAGAGTTCGACTGGTACAGTGACGAGAACACAAATATTTTTAGCCTCTCATACTAAGAAGGATGGGACGTCCTTGGGCACACAAATTGTAAGATTATTTTAATTATTCATTTGCCATTGATAAATAATTAATATTGATCTTTAGGATCACTATATTTAACCATTATTTATTTTATTCAGGATGAAATTAGGAGGCTTGCCTTATCTGATCCATTCTTCGGAGAAAAAGATTTAGATAATGACCCTGTTGCTATGGTTTGTGGGCGTGATGGAAGGGGCAACATACGGGTATGGGGTACGGTGTATCTAAGACCTCCATTCAGGCGTCCGCTCAGGCTAGGGAGATTGCTCACCAGGAAAAGATAGCACGTGAGAGCATTCAATCACAGGTTGATATGCTTAGACATGAGCTTGATGAGGAGCGTAGAGCACGCAAGATCCTTGAGGAAAAAGTGAATTTACTATCACCTCTAGCTCCTTCTAAAGGGACATCTATATCGACATCGGTTGACCAATTCGATTCTTATCAGGTATAAATTCAATGTTATGAAATAATAATCATTAGAGTTGTCATTGTCATATCTTATTGAAAGCACTTTTGCATTGTTGTTTTAGTCTCTCTTAAACTCTACAGTTTAAAGGCTATAATTTTTTTAGGAAACTCGTCATTCATCGGTTCATTTGAGATACTTGTGAACCAACCATCCATGCCTATTGAAAAACTTAAAGAATAAAGCCATTGGACTAGGCGAATGCATAGAGGCGACAACGCCAAGAGTTTCATACGCCATCATAATTGATAATATTTTCGAGGTCAATACAGTAATTATATGCGACGAAGGAACATTTAGCGATGTTACAATTGGTGATATTATTACTTGGCCCAAGGGACTTGTAGATTTTATTTGATCTTGTTTAGGGTAAATTTGATTCTATTTTACTAAGTGATTTTATTTTCATAAATATGTTTATATTTCCATCTAGCCTACTCACATTTTCAATTATAAAATAAAGCAAAGTTGAAGTTCTCACTTTTCTTGTTGTAGCCCAAGACCCAAAAGGCAAAGGAAGAACAATAAAGATCAAATGAAGAATCATGATCAAATGAGATGATTTAAGAACATCTGCGAATGGTCGGCTTTAACATGCCATAGCTTTTCAGAGGATTTATTTATTTTTTGTATTTGGAGAAAATTGAGATGATTCATCTCCTACTTTAGGGCTGAAAAAAAAGCAATACATGAAATGAACTAGTCATCAATCTTTTTTTTTAAATATCTTATTCATCTCCTACTTTAGGGCTGAAAAATTGGCCGCTGAAAAGGTATGCATGGCTTTATTCCCTGATCCAATATTGACTTTTCTTGTATTGAGTCGGAGGTAATTCTATCTATTTGAACACTATTCTGCCAATAGGTAGTAGTACCACCAATCACTTGAAATGAACTAGCACCTTTTATCGCTGGGAAGACCTCCAATCACAACCCCCTTATGTAATGACAGTCAACCATCTCTAACTTAGCTGACAGTCAACTTTTCTTCTTATATGTAATGACAACAACCATCTCTAACTTAATGACAACAACATGTATGTAGGGAATTTACTGCACCCTGACTTAGTGACTATGAGTGTGTTAAGGAATTTACTGTTTCCCTAACTTAGCTGATGTGTGTTGTTGCAGCATCTAATGCCGATGAATTAGATGAAAAATCGAAGAAGCCAGTTGTCCAACAAAAAGGACGTTTCAAAGTGACATCAGAAACTTGCATCCCTGCTTCTAGTGAGACTCTTCCTTTAATGCTAGACATTTGTAGAACCATGGCACAGTTACAAATATGAAAATAGTCAAAATACAATTAAATTTATGGTAAAATATGGTCACAGTTACAAGTAAAATATTGAAGTCAAATCGAAAAATACTCAGGAAGTGGAAGACCTGAGTTCGAAGCTGATTATGAAGTTGCATAGAAGGACATACTTGACCTTCAAAAGCAGGTTAAAAAAATGCATTGTGGTCGCTGCTGTTTTTCCTTTGTGTTTGTCCTTTAGTGAAATCTGTCATTCCTACTGTGTTTTTTTTTTAAAAATAAAAAATTAATATGCTTGTGATTTTCAGAAAATAGCAGTTGTGCTAAGATCTCCTGCCATAAAAAGTTAGTTTACACTTATTGGTGTCACATATATGGCAATCGATATGTCCATGTCAGTGCAAATTGTTCTTACTAATTTTTTTGCCCATTTTTTTGAAGAGTGTTGTTTTAGATAATCTTTGATCTGGGATTTTGAAATAACCTTCTCTAGTAATCTTAATTTTTTGTCAACAATGTCAGCAGTCTTCTTTTTTAATTAGTGCAGAATATTGTTATTTCAGGTAACTGTTCTTCTCAAGGAATGTCGTGATATTCAACTTCGTTATGGTGCAGTCGCTCAGGTTTATCCTGATGAATCTCTTACCACCCATACAGCTGGGCTACATGATGAGTCTGATGCTGATAAAGTTATTTCAGAATGCCTTGTGAGTTTCCCGTGTTTAAAACATCAATTTAAATCACGAGTCTGTTGATTACATGATGTAACGTTAAATCCTTGATTTGCGTATTGGTTAAACCATTGAAGCCGTTGACCTTTAAAGATATAAATGGTTTAGTTGAGCAAAATGTCCAGCTTCGAAGTCTAGTCCGTAGCCTTTCAGACCAACGAGACCAAAGAGATGCAGAGTTGAGGGTAATAGTTTTCTTTTCTAGTACTTGGATTTATCCTACCCCAGGATTTAATTTACTTTTTTTTCCCCAACCTTCATAGTTCTGAGGATTTAATTGATTTTCCACTGTCATGTTTTACCAGGTAACCCATCAAATCTTTATTACATGTTCCATATTACTAAAGCTACAAAATAATCCAAGTTGACATGCAAGATTCCAATTCAGTTTGATTTATAGATAATGGGGAGTTTCATACATAGAAGACTTGGGGTTCAAACTTCATATATGATTAAGAAGTATCCAATTGAAGACCATCGATAGCTTTCTCAGCCTGCTCTCTTCTATTTGTCCATATGCAGAATTTACTACATTACCATATGCTAACATCTCACTACTAGGCTTAGTATACTTTAATGGAAAATATTGAATCTCTGATAAATATATGCCTTTTACCTCACATTCATTTCCTTTAGATTTTATTCATTTAAGTTTTACTCTGCACCATTTGTAAGTTCATACTAATCTGGAGAGACATCTCCTTGAAAAAGAAAAAAAAAAAAGACAAGAGAAGATAAGAGTTCTTGCATTAAGGCCCTTCATTTCCCAAGTTTTTCGTAATGTGACCTTCATCGGTTCCAGTATATCCTTCTGATGGGCCACGTCATATGTTGCATCGACGCCAAAGAGCACATAGTAAACCGGCATGACCAAGGTACATATCCAACAAGAGCAGCTCTCTACTCCGGCCACTGCTATTCAGAATTGATGGTGGACATCTTTTCTATTCATGAGTTTCTGATGCTAACATACCAATTATCTTTGCTCTCATTGATTGAAAAAGAAAATAATTTTGTAGGATAAGAAAATAATGAAAATTTCCCTAAACCATCTCGTACGGAGTTCAGATATACGTAATGCTTCAATTACTTATTGTCTGCCCTTATAGATGCATGGGAATTCATTTGAGAGGAAGCTTGGTATTTTGAAAGGACTGACACCAAAGATGGAAGTAAGTCACCAATTTCTTTTAATTTTTTGTTCAATTGTCTGCTTTTTCACCCTAAACAGAGCAGATTAGTGGGCTTTGGTCTCTGCCCACCTTAGATATATTCACCTTGCCAAATGTAAAGGATTATAATCTCAGTATCGGTTTCGGTTTAAGTCTGTGCCAATTCCGAGGCGTATTGTCTTGGGCGTCACTGATACATATGCTACAACATATAGGAATCAGGTGATACCCATACTTCGGTCTCTGGTGCTCCGATACCAATATGTATCACTCAATACATCTAAGTATCGTCCGAGATTTCGATGTATGCCAAATCTTGCACTAATAAATGGACTAAAACTGCAACAGAGGAATTACACCACTTTTTATAGTGAGCAATCTTCAAAACAAGAACACTGAAGTCCTGAGATTAAATAAAATATTTGAAAAGCCTTTAGCAGGGCTATCAACGGGTCGGGCCGACATGCCACCCGATATCCGACCTGATATATTATAGTGAGCAATCTTCAGAACAAGAAAACAGAAGTCCTAAGATTAAATAAAACATTTGAAAAGCCTTTAGCAGGGCTGTCAATGGGTCGGGTCAACATGTCACCCGATACCTGACCCGATATTTTACTGGGTCGGGCACATAAACTTGACCCATCGAGTTCGGGTCGGGCATGAGAAATCCAACCCAACCTTCGGGTCGGGTCGATGACGAAGTCTTGTCAGGTCGAGTTGACCTGACCCAACCCACTTTACATGGTATTTTCTTTTTTTGAAATATTTTTGTGAGATTTTAGTACAAGTACACATTACTTTGCACAATTGTGAAGTCTCTATGCTTTTGTTTCTCTCTCTCTGTGTAAATTTTATTCTCTAGTTTTCACTTGTGGTGGTTCAAAACATTCTACATTCCTGCTAACCATGTAAAGTGGGTCACACGTTACTTTCTCCATGAAATTGCTTAGCATTTCAATACCCTCAAAGCACTTCGGCCCAGTAAGCTTTGGGGCTTATTCAAAAGGAGCGGCTATGCTTTTCTCAAGAAAATTTTGTATTTAGACTTGTTAACATCCTTCTAGTATGTAGCGAAAATTGTCCTCCAACCAGGGGATCGATATAACTAAGGCTAGCCCACTGGGAGTAGAAGAAGCAGAGATTCAGGGAGCTTGCCATTAGTTTAAGTTAGAGATTGAGAAGCCACTGAGGAAAATTAGTTGACTACTCATGAGTCGAAAAAGAGGACTACGGTATAAGCTTTTAACACATCGGTTAACTTAATCGAATACTATGCATTGCTATGATTTAACTGGATTTGAGCCTTCATTAAGACTTCGTTGACTTTTGGTTTTTAACTGGGTAGAATGTACATCTGGGTATCCTTCACGGCTTAAATCATAGCATTGATTGTTATGAAAGCAAGCTTACAGGTCATAATTTCTTCAGAGCATTAGGTGACGGTAGTAGGTAGTAACTGTAAGAGCAACAAATTGATCCGAAGTCCAAATACGTAATAATTTTGTCCCACATAATCAACACTGGTTAATCATTCTATTTCCCTCTTTTCATTATTTTTTGAACCTTTGTGCACTATGTGGAATTACTTCCGTTGAATGCCTAATTATATATTTGAGCCACTATTCTTCCATAGAGCTTTCTGTTTTGTACTTTACCTAGATATTTGGGAGATGAAATCTCGCCTGCTGACACCATAGTTTTTTGTATGTGCTATCAGGTTGGCGCTCCTGCCCATGTTGGACTTGTTGCTCCAATCGATGTCATTGTTCCATCTGGCAACACAGGATTGGATCCTTCACAGACATCCTTCTTTCAGGTTTCCTAAACATCTATTGTCCTCTCATTCTCTTTTATATAGTCTCCCAACTCTCTAAGTTCTAACACCTCTCTCTTTAGGTGCTTAATATCCCAACCAAAATTAACAAGGGTACGGTTGAGATCATCACACCTGTAGAACTAATTAGAAAAGGTGAGAAGGTGGGCTCTTCAGAGGCCCTTCTCTTACGAACTTGTTGTTCTCTTTGTATATGACAATGGTTCTGTGTTCAGTCCCGAAGTGCTTGATCTCACTGAGGATGATCTAATTGAAAAGTTTAGTGCCGGTGTTTCCATGGTGACCTCCTTGTCTTTAGCTATCTTGTATCCGACTCTTGCCGCTGCACCCCACATGTTCATCAATGCCTATAAGAATGTTCTGGCTATTGCGGTTGCGACCGACTATTCCTTCCCCCAGGCAGATAGAGTAAAAGAGAATCTGATGGTGTGAATGACTTGCTGCTCTTTAATGAGATTTGCCTCTTTTTTTTTCACCCACGAAATCTCCTTTTACCGATACATTTAGTTCTATTTTGTGGTGCTGATCGGGTGTTTTGAAAATGTAGGATCCTAGCAAGTTTGCAGTTGCTTCTGCTCTTGTTGCTACTGCTGATTCTGGGGCAGCACCGGCAACGACCGCAAAGGAGGAAGAGAAGAAGGAAGAGCCTTACATGCTCATTGGACCTAGGGGGGGGGGGGCGTTGGAGTTTCTATTCCTAGATGGATAGTTTTATCTTCTTCAAGGTGGCTATTAGTTTTCTTTTTTGTTTTAAAGTCACATGATCATTGGACCTAGTTTTCTACCTGAGATAGTGTTTTATATTATGTATGTGCAGTGCTATTTTGCATTATATATGTTGAATTTTCATATTTAGCCCTTCCATTTTCTTTTATTTTTTACTGTCATTGTTTTTGGTGCCAACACATCTTGGGGCTCAATACATATTCCCTATACTTCAATGGGGGCCTAGTTATACTCTCAACCTGTTCAAATCTTGAAAATATTCAAAAACACTCTTGAAAATATTCAAAAACATTCGGGCGCACATTATTTGTGCTTTGGGTTTTGAAGGCTGATGGGCCAATATCTATGGCGATATGTGCCATATGATACTTTCAGTTTCCAGGTTCACCAAATAGTATTTCACTAATTGATTTGGCAAGAGCCTTACATGCTCAGGTAATAGAGTTTCTGCTTTTTTACATGTACCTTTGCATTAGGACCTTGTGATTTGGCGTTTTCGTAGGGGTAGTGTCTAACAGTTTTCTTTTTCTTTTTGGTTTGTCTTGGGGGGTTTGGATAAGGGTTTTTCTATCTTTGCTGCATTTTTATCCTTTTAGTCTTTCGCTTCCTGTATATCTACTGTTGAGCTTTTGTATCTCTTAAGAACAGAATTAGATGAAGTATTTCAATAGATTGAGTTGAAGGACCTAGAGTTTTTCTAGGAAAAGGTTTCTATCTTTTATCAATTGCATCCCCTCTCCGGAATGATGCTCCTGTTATTGTTTGTGGGGATTTCAATTGTATCGCAAAAGTAAGACTGATTCTATGGCTCTTCTATCCTTATGTGAAGTATGTGTTTGAAATTTGTTATGTGCTTAGAGTATTATTTGTTTAATTCCTTAATATCATAAATATCTTAATTTAATTGCTTAATATTATAAATATTTAATTACGTTCTCCTTTTGATTTCAGGCAAAGCTTTTCGATTTGAAGCTCACCTCAAACGGATCACTAGGGGACGGGGATACTTTGCAGGAGAGGCGAAGCACATTTTTTTTTTTTTTTAATTATGAAAATAGGTCATGGAGTCCTTAGATTGTTAACTCTCTTTCTTTTCTTCTTTTTTTTTGTTTGAATAAAAGGATTGAGTATGTAAAGTTTAAAATATTTAGTCTCATATTCAATCTTTCGCTTGAATAAAAAACTTGGGCATCTATTTTATTTATTGATGATATTGAATGATTTGCATTTGAGTTGAATGGATGTGTTTAAATATGAGACTAATAGTTTTTTTTCTTTATATAATTTTTTTTAAAGTATTAAAAAAAAAAAACATTAAAAAATTGCATTAAAAAAAGTATTACAAAAAGCATAAAAAAAAAGCATAAAAAAATATTATTTTAAAAAATTTTGCATAAAAAATTGTCGACATAATTTTTTTTTTTTTTTAAATATATATATATTTAAAAAAATTTACATAAAAAAACCACTGCCCTAAACAGTTGTAAAAAAAGGAGTGGTTTTTTTTTACCACTATAGAAGACAGTGGTTTATGAAGTTCATAAACCACTGTTTTGTATAGTGGTAAAAAAAAACCACTCCTTTTTTTACAATTGTTTAGGGCAGTGGTTTTTTGAAAAAAAACCATTGTCCAAGACAGTGGTTTTTTGAAAAAATCATTGTTTAAGGCAGTGGTTTTTTTGGCTTTTTCACGTAGTGGATATTGTTGCTCTATAAAATAGCTTGAGATTTCGAAGGCAACACAAGATTATTATTTTTTGTAAAATATTAAATAAAAGATACACTTTGATGCTCACTTTTAGGTGTTTAGGTTCTTTTTAAATTTACTTTTTGTTAGCAGCTACCTCTTTTAAATTTTTTGATTTTATTATGCCATTTGAACTTTGGATCACAAATTTACAATCATAAACATAGGTGATGGTGAAGAAGGGACCATCATGGACTCTAGTAGCCCGCCATGCACTACCTGTGAAGATTCATTTGTCTTCTTAAAATAGTAAGACAAATATTTCACAATATCAAAATTCACCCAAATTGTTAAAGTAATAATTATGGAGACTCACAGTCGAAGATTTCAAAAAAAAATTCTTTAAATAACTCTAATATCATTCAAGGTGTAAAATCTCAAGTTGGTAAGTATATTATTAATAGTCTAATTTTTGGCTGTCCTAGATATCTTATTAATCCTCTTACATTCTAACTAATTATGGTCTACGTTGAGCACCAATTTGAAATGTATATAATCTTCTTTTATAATGAACAAAATTCTTTCCTGCTCTAAACTACTTGAGATGAGAATTATAGGTTTTCATCTTCTTGTTCAATATTGTGTTACTTAGTGTTTTTTATGGGAAAATACCTTGGTCTTCTCATGAACTAATTCAAAACTCTAATTGAAAATTAAATCAGTAGGTATGGGATATATAGGGCCGTGATCAGGTCCTTTTATGAGGTCCCCAAATTGGGTTCTCCTTATTTAAAATATTTACACACACACTTCCGTGCATATTCCCCATCGAGCACACCTTCCAGAGCACCTTGAGTACCTGAAGGAAGAGATCCCATGGCATAAGAACCTCATGAAAATACTTGAAGAAGAGATCCAAGAGTCCGAAGCCCTCATCATGCAAGTGGAAGATAAATTGGATGATATTTCCTACCAACTTGAACATCTTGGATCACCTTAGTTAGAAAACCTTAGGAAAACCTATGAATAAATGCAGTAAACGTGAAGATTTTTGGGTAGATCTAATTGAACGATGTAATAGCCACCTCTACAATTTTGTATCAATGTAAGGATTGAAGATTTGAAATGAATGAAAATTCAAACTATATGCATTTTGAAAATTTTGAAATTTGATCATAGAATGATTGAGATTATGGATATTGAACCCCACTTACTTGAAATTATTCAAAATAAATACTATGGATCAAATTGATATTAATTGGAAGATTGTATTGATTAAAAATTGCCATTTTAAGCTCATACACTTGAAATTTGTTCAATTTGATCTAGAAATTGCATTATTTAAATTCTTATAGATGAGCCTTACACTTGATCACCACTATATGACCTGTACCGATAAACAAGCGAAGATGGATCATTACACTTTTCTACGTTGACTCCCTCACTACAAAAATAAGGTGTTTCAGCTACACTTGCTGATAAGGCAGTTTTTGATAGTGAGGACTAATAGCGGCAGTTTTTGGCAATCGGACAAATAGTAACAATTTTTTGTTAATAGCGGCAGTTTTTGGCTGCCGCTAATAGTCTTAATTTTTGCATGCCGCTAATAGTCTTAATTTTTGCAGTGCCTCCTCCACCAAGAAAAATTACTCAACCAAAATGTGGCCGGATATCGTCAATGCTGTGGCACCATACAAAACTTCTTGAGTTTCTGATCGTTACTTATGTGTGTATCTAATTAAGTCTTAACCTATTGCAAGCGCACAATGAAAATTGTAGAGCTAGTACCGGATCGTCGTTCCCACGAAGAAGTTATTATCTTATCTATATTTCTATTTTAAAGTTTATATTTATCTTTTAAGGTTCTAAACTACTGAAGAAATATGAATAAAAAATAATTTTTTAATATAATGTGCATAAAATAAATCTTAATCTTCCTTCTTCAGATTGAGGCCGTCAACCTCAATCTTCAACCATCGGATATTTATAAAAATAAACAGTACTGTTACACCATATTGCAGTTTTCTAGAATTTAGGCGTCAATTAAAAATTAAAATTCTTTAACACGGATTTAATCTAATCAACAATCTCCTAAAGTCTAGGCGTCAATCAAATTCTAGAAAATTGAAGATGGAAAAGTAAAAACCGTTATACTAATCTGCAATTTTAACCTGAGTCGTCAATTCAAATCAAAATTCAAAGATATTTACAAAGCATATAAATAAAGCAAATAAAATTTAAACTATAAACCAAAGTAAATATATCTTTCTCCTGCCAGCTGCAGTCGTCCATTGCTTCTGAGAAACTAGGATATCTACACTAATCCTCAGCACCCAATAGCAGTCGTCAATTGCTCTTGAGAAACCTCTGATATCTAATCTATAAAGCAATAAAAATCTACTCTAATTTTGATCAAAAGAAAACTCAACCTCAGTTGTCAATTGATGTTGAGAATTTCTTTGATGATTTATTCCTATACTGGGCGCTCTTATTTATAAATCATAAAGGGTCGGTTTACAAGACTTCTAATTCTAATAAAAGAAACTACTAAAGTAAAAGTATCATAATATAACTTTAATTCCTTATTTTATTCTTTCTTATTTTCAAACTGTAGATGTGCTTTGACTTTATTTTCTTGGTAATAGCAGCAAAGATCTTCGGAGTTTATCTTAATCAATCTTCTCAGATCCGTAATTCCCTAAACTTCTAATTCTGTGTATGGCGGTGGTAGTTTTCACATGATCAGCAGTAGCAGCTCAGTAGTAGGAAAGCTTTTCTTTTGCACAATCGTAGATTATGATTATTTATTTTCTTCTCTTTTTCGAAAAATCATAAGTCATAATGTGACAGCCCGAATTTCGGCACCCCGAAACCCGTGCCATCAGCACGATCATCTTGACCGTGCCCCTTAGCTATGCATGGAATATTGATATATCAAGCAATGAATTGAATTGAAATAGTAAATGAAGCTGCGGAATTAAATTACTATATAAGTATTTCTTAAAATATAGTTTTACCCTCATGCCTCTACATGAACGGAGAATCGATCCGAACCATCGATGATAGCTAATCATCACAGATGGTTCGCCCAAAAGAATTATCCCAAATCTATATATATATACATTGTTTAATCAAAACAAGGCTTGACATACCAAGCCGTACAAAAATCTCTCAAAACTCTCAAAGCTGCACAATGGAGTCCTCTAGAAGAAGTCCTCAGGAGGTGGCTCCAACTCGTCTCCAGGTGCAAGGTTCGACTCACCGGGGTCAACGTCTCCTGAAGCCTCGGCAGCTGCTATTAGTGGACTTGCGACGTATAGTCTAAAGGGTGAGCTACATCCTAGCTCAATAGGGAACATAACACAGTTGAACATATAAATTACCACTCACATATATTCCATGATATGTCATGCATGATTTGTCTATGCAGTTACTGATAAAAAATAGTTGAAAAGAATCACATTCTTACTGGTAGTTTACTCATGTCTTTTACTTATTTATGAATGATGCTGAAAAGGCCTAAAGCAAACTTAAACTTTCAACTTAAGTAATCCCCGAGCAATATAGCATCGAGCCTCGATGAGATACCCATCATCGTCATCTATATAGACAGTTTTAAAAGTATTCCCTAGGAATACAAATAGTACCAAAGCCCCTTTCCCCTGGGGATTGGTGGCGGGGTTTCACTTGTCTCAACTCAACACCCCTGGGGTGTGCTTACTGTGTACGGATAAGCCTCGACTGCTTTGACGGGTTTCGTCAACCAGATTCGCTATGGATATCCCGTGATATCCCGCCACGCTCAAATAATAAAAGTATCAGGTGCTTTATATATAGTTATTCACCGTGTAAGTGTACTATCTTATATCAGTTAGGCCCATCAAACATGATTCAATCTTGGATACATCCCTGGGATGTATCCATTCACTTGCATCACACCTGATGCTCTTATCTCTTTACTTCCTCATCCCCTGGGGATGGCTCATTATAATTACTCTTATTGATGTCACACACACACACACTTTTCACAAACTCTTAAGCAATAAAGCATTTTGAATGAAATTCTATATCACTACATACATGCTCTTGCAAAATAAAGTACATGTTCAAGGTATTCCCTACCTCAAGCCTCTGTTTGATCATGCATCAAGGTCCCACGTGGCTCCTTGTGCCCAAGCTCACACGTACCACCTATGGTACCACATAACATGTGAAATACATCACTAAAGATGTAATAAAGAAGGTCCAAGACCCTCCAAGAATCTTAAAGTCAAATTCAAAAGTCAACATAAACTGGCACAGTCGATTAATCGAACTCCAAAATCGATTAATCGAAATTCAATATCGATTAATTGATTCTCAAATCGATTAATCGAGATTCCCATTCGATTAATCAAATTCCCATTCGATTAATCAAATTTCTCTATTCTATCCAGTCGATTCTCAATTCGAGTAATCGAGTTTCCAAAATCGATTAATCGATCCCAAATCGATTAATCGAAATTCTAAATCGATTAATCGATTTCTCCAAGCTCTTTTCTTTTCTCCACTGGAGTTCACTGTAAGTTCCCAGTCGATTAATCGATACCCAATTCGATTAATCGAAATTCAAAGTCGATTAATCGAAACTCAATTCGATTAATCGAGATCGGGGTCCTCTGACTTTTCAACTTCTTGGCCAAAATCGATTAATCGAAACTCATTTTCGATTAATCGAAATGGCCAGATTCATCCCCCTTTTGGTTGTTCGTCCCAATCTCTTCCCTTACTTTTTTTCCTCCATTTTTCTAGGCCTTTATCCTATACTTTAACCCATTTCTAACTACAATCTAACCTTTCAATCTATGCATTTAAACTACAAGAATTTTACCTTCAATAAATCTCAAATTGATTTAAATCAAGTGGTTGGAAAGGCTAGGGTTCCAGCTTTGGCTTGAACGGATCCTTCGCGTTGAATCGGTCTCTTTAATGTTTCAATCCCCCTTCCAATCACTCACAATAATTTCTTGCTCAACCCTTCTTTACTCCTCTCTCTCTCTCTTCTTTACTTCTCTCTCAACAACCCAAGACATGCAATTTAGGGTTATTAAACCCTTTTATCTCTCCTCTCACTTGTGTGTTGAGCACATGCACCGTGATAGGTGTATGTGACTTCACATTTTCATCACACACCACACAGCCAATCAATTTATCACATCTCATATGTTCATCACATTCTATGCTAACTATTGAACTCCTAATTGGTCAAACCTGTGACCAATCGGGCACGAATCCTGAGGCCATTGTTTAACGTGATTTTTCGGGATATTACATCCTCCCCACCTTGGGAATTTTCATCCTCGAAAATAACCCAAAGGTGCGTAGGTCTAGGTCACCCCCCACACTCTCAGGTGAGGCGGTCCAGTTGACTCAGATGCATCCAGGTAATTACACGAATACAAGCATAGAATATAATGTTACGAAAATGAAGAATTTACACTAAATTTTTTTATTTCTATTAATATCTAAAAATTTTTACAATGTGCCAATAAGTTGGCATACAAAATATACATGTATACAATAACAACTCAAAAATGAGAGCACGAGGCTCATGCAGTCCCTCAGTCAGTTGGTGGTCTTTGAGCAGTCGCCGTGAGCCGAATTATGGGGCAAGGTCTCATTGGAGCCTGTAGGATCATGTGGTGAAGTCTGTGCTGGCTGGGTGGTCGGAGGCTACAGCGGTTGTTGTATGTGCGGCGTCTCGGTCGGCAAAATTGATGTAGAAGTGGAAGGACCAGCGCCGGTAGTCACGGTGGTCGAATGGAAGACGGGACCTCTGTGGAAGGCGGTCCGTCCTGCAGTCCACTCCTCCTCGTGAGTGAGGTATCGCTGGTAGTCCAACGGGTAGATGTAGCGGAGGGTATGGAACATAAGGAAGTCAATCCTCCGGTTCATCCGCTAGTTGTTGGCCTCCATGCGTGCCAACACCTCCTCGATGGTAGGACCGGATGGAGCTGCGCGTCGGTGGTAGGATGATGTGGGTGTAGCTGGCGCGGAGTGAGCTGGCGGTGTCGGTGAAGCTGTGGTATGCGAGGTAGCCCTCTCCACTGAGGGCTTGGCCGGGTGTGCCCCACCCACGGGTGGGTCCTGATGTGGTGGTGGTGCTACTGCTGGAGCTGGACCCGGAGCCGGTAGAGTCCGCTTCAGCAAGTTGTAGCTACGGTTCCATGAAGACTTGGAGAATGTCTTCACGCAATCCGTAGCCCTCACCTCGTGAAGCGAGATGGTGTAGGAGGGATCGTCGGAGTAGCACTCCAACATGCTCGAGATGAGCCGAGCATAGGGCATCTTCTCCTTGGGCCTTAAGTTGCCCTTCATTAACTTCCCCTTAACGTATCTCATCCCCTTGAGGACGAGCATGGTGGCATTGAACCACCGGCCACAAAAGGCCGCGTATAGTGCGTGTTGCACTCTGTCTACGCGCTCAGTGTCATGGCGCAACGGGTATAGGTTACACTTGATTACCGAATCAAGCATCTACATGTAGTTGGGAAGGTCGACCCTCTTGATGGAGGATCTCGACCCCTTTTTCCCGTTTGTCATGTGGGTCATGACCTCTTCAAACCTAGGGTCCTCCTCAAAGGGTCGGAAGAGGGTGGTCTCTGGGGTGAAATCGAGGTAGCACTCGAGTACCTTGTGTATGTGGCGACGGGTGATCGTGTACTCTCGACCCTCTATGTTGGTCAAGATCACGTCGTCGGTAGGGCCATCGGTAAGGCCCTGGTAAAACAACCTCACCAATTTAGGGTAGTAAGAACCCCGGATTGGTTTGAGAAGGTTGCCGAGACCGACATTCCTAAGATAGTTGCAAGCCCATTGGGTCTCGCCCGGTACATCGGGATTTGTGAAAAGGGTAGGGTCGATGAGGTACTCGACCTCAAAGGTGTTTGCGGCCCACCATTCATTGGGTTGTGATGAGTACTGAAAAATGAGGATATTTCGCCCCTAAATACCTATATTTAGCTGTCCGATGAAAGCTATCTGATAAGATTGATTAGATTTGAAGTGTTTCAGGTAAATATGAGCCAAGTATAGAAAACAGTGCAAGAATTCTGAATATAATGCCAAAACACTGCAATTTCGGGTAATCAAGAACTTGGTGCGACTTGCGGCTAAATTTGGACCTTCAAGACGGCCGAATTACAAAATTGTCAAAACATGAAAGTTGTAGATCTTTTCGTCCGCTTTCCAACGGCACAAGCATCGTCTCAATCCGAGTTCGGGACAGAAAGTTATGGCCGAAATACCGAAGCAGTGTCTGAACCACAAGAAATGCTGATTTTCACGGATTTCTGGGGTCGATGCATCGACCCTACAGGTCGATTAATCGAGCCAGAAATTGAGTCCCACGATTATTCTACATCGAAAGTCTGATTTTTGGAAACTTGGTGCTCGATGCATCGGCATCTATGGGTCGATTAATCGATCCTAAAAAGCTTTAGGCTTAGGATACCTTTTGCTGACGAGTTCTATTTAAAGACTCAAACACTTCGGAGATTATGATTAGAGATCTTTTTCAACATTAGAATAACGTAGGAGATTAGACTTAGAGTTTAGTTTTAGTTCTTAGTGTTCTTAGTTTTAGCCATTATTTTTCATAGAAATAGGAAGTTTTATTATTTCTTTTTGAGAGCTTTGTTCTTTAATTTTTCAGTATTCATTCCTAAATTTTGTTGAAAGTTTATTTCTGCATTTATTTCGTTTTTGAAGATTATCATCCGTGTGGATCAACGTAATTTATTTTGAAGTTTGAGGTAATTTTAATTAATGTTATTTTCCCGTCTTTATTTATTTATGTCAATTCCTTACAATATGTGTGGCTAAATTTATAGAGATGGGGATCTAATGATTCCCATCCGAGGGATGTACTTTTAATAATATAAATTTAGGATTAAAATATGAGATTTTATTTTTATGGTTGTTGTGCTATCATGAATGGATGAAATCCCCGCCACTAACCGGGATCGCGTGTGCCGAGCCATGCCCGGGATCTCAGATCTGTGACGGTAATTTTACCCAATCATTGTTATGGTCTTTGTGTTTTCATTGTGTGGATTTAATTATGATTATGTTCTGGGATCGAGTGTGCCGAGCCATGCCCTGGATCTTGGTTCTGTAATGGTAATTTTATCTGAAATATCCCTAATCTGAATAAAGTGTGCCGAGCCATGCCCTTGATTTCAGATTTGTAAGTGGTATTCTTGTTGGAATTTTCACCCACTTTGGGGATGATTTTTATTTGAACCTGAGATCATGTGTGTCTAGCCGTACCCTTGATCCCAGATCTATATATATGAAAATCATCTAAGTCCTGATTGCAGGGATGCAACGTGGAACCTATTAGGGTGTCGACCATTGATCTTCCATAAAAGATGTTTGTTACCAATGAAATATCTCATAATTTAATCCTTAGATTTATATTATAGGAAGAACGGACCAAAGATGGGAGGATTTAGTATCTTCATCTTTATCATCATCTTCACTTTTATTTGTGAATCATCAATTGAATTTTAGTTTGTAGTCATTAATTACCATCACCGCTTAAATCATAAAATTGGTAGAATACTGTTAGATCTTAATAGATTTCTAGAATTGCTTGTCTCTTTTAGGTATTTCAAAATTAGTCCTCGTGGGAACGATCTCGTACTCCGCACCCACTATATACAAACCGATTCGTGCACTTGCGAGTAAAACATACATTAAAAAAATCACATCAAGTTTTTGCGTGTCAGATCAAATTGAGAAAATCTGAATTTTTGGTAGACAGTAAATTTTAGGAATTTTCGAGGATTAAAATAGTATTTCTGCTTAATTAAAAAAAAAAAAAAATTTTCCGAAAATTTCAAATTTAAAAATTTTAATTTAAAGAAAAAAAAAAAAAAAAAAAAATTTTTTTTTTTTTTTTGGAGGTCGATGCATCGACCCACACTGTCGATGCATCGAGCTTGCCTCGATTGATCGAGTTATACTCGATTAATCGATTTTTATAAATAAAAAAAAAAAAAAAAAAAAAAAATTTATTGGTGAAGTCATGTCAATGCATGGATTCAATCTAAAATCATGTGCTATTTATGGAAATTCGATGCACATTTCACCTATGTGTCCCTTGAATAACTCAAATTATTACCCTGAACAAGTCCAACCAAATCCGGTTTGGAACACTCATGACTGGCAGAGTCAATCTAATGACATGTGGGGTTTTAATCAACCTCTAATGTGTGATATGATGCCGTACAATGATCAAAATTCTTATCCCAACAAATTTCCTTATGAGTTTTCACAGCAAACTCAATACTTTCAAGACACAAACTCATATGAACCAGTCCAAAATCCTTCTTACTCCTTAAAATATTTAAAAGGTTTGGTGCACACCAATACTCAAAGAATTTCTAGGATACAATCTCAAGTTAGTCAGATGATCGAGTACTTACAAAGGAAAGTTGAAATAGAGGAGTCCCTCATTGATACCGATCAGAATAAAGAACATCTTCAAGAGGACTCATCTGATTTTGTTCAAAAATATGAGGATGACCAATTGGTTACTATGCTTGAGAATGGCATAACGAGCGTTGAGGTAGTGCAAGTGCAAGGAGAAGAGGAAATGGAATGGAACGATACTTATGTCGAGGAGGGAGTTGAGAATCAAATTGAGATGAAAGAGAAAGAAAATGTCACCCTTACAACACCTGATAAGGGAAACATAACTTTTTTCGATGAGTGTGAATTCGGTTTAGGGAAGAAAGAGGAATTTCAAATCTGTTGCCCATTCGTTGAATACATAGATAATCAACAGAATGCCGAAAAAAGATTCATGGGTTTGAATCTGAAGTGTGATTTTGGGAATGTCAAGTACAGGGTAGAAATGGATCATAATGGTGGCACTTGGGCACACCATGAGGGTGTAACTAAGTCCTCAAAAAGTGAAATACCGAGACGATTAAATAAATCGCTGATCCTGCTTAGAAAATTTTTCATGAAGATTTGGGATCCTGGTGGACTCGGAATGAATTTACACCTTGTAGATTAATTTCGTATTTAAAAAAAATAAAAAATAAAAAAAAAATAAAAAATAAAAAAAAAAATATTTTTTTTCTTCCTCGATTAATCGACAGTGTATGTCGATTAATCGACCCTCCCCCTCGATTAATTGACTCCTTGTAGTTGATTGATCGACAGTCATAATGACTGTTTTCTTTTTCAATGCAGTCTGCATTTTTGATTAATTTCTTTTTGATGAAAAAAAAAAAAAAAAAAAAAAAAATTTTTAGGAGGTCGATGAATCGACCCCTCTGTCGATTAATCGACCCCCAAAGGGTCGATGCATCGACCTTTAGGGTTCGATTAATCGACCCTATGTTTGAAGAAAAATAAAAAAAATAAATAAATAAATAAAATTTTGAGAATCGATGCATCGACCCCTTATGGTCGATGCATCGATCACTTTGTGCTCGATTAATCGACCACTTTTTGGTCGATTAATCAAGAGTATTTAATGCAGTGTCCTTTTTCAAGGCGACTGCATTTATGTGGATTTTGGCTTTTTCTTTCGTCGATTAATCGACTCCTTGAGTCGATGCATCGACTACACTTTTTTTGAAACTTGTGCCGTTTTAAAAATCTGTCAGTTTTGTTTTTATTTGGTGTCGATTAATCGACTCTTTATGGATCGATTAATCGATTTTTACTTCGGGACGTGCGTTTTTGGTTTTTGTTTGCCTTGATTTCTGTCGATTAATCGAGTAAGTGCGTCGATTAATCGACTTTTCCACTTCCGTACGTTGCGTCTTTTCACTTAAAGACGTTGCGTGTTTTCCATGCATCGGGACTTCTGACGCGCCTCTTTTCAATAGAGTCGATTAATCGACACTTTTGGTCGATTAATCGATTATTTCGATTGTGTCCGTCCCGAGAGGCGCCTTTGCGCCTATTTAAATGGAGCGACCTCACGCGTTTCTCACTCGAAGTTTGATTGAGTTTGTTTTTTTTGCCTCATTCCGGCGGTGCAATCATGGCCCGACCTCTGCGCGCCGCAAAGACTTGTAGCGCCTGCTGGTCATCACGTGATCGGTCGGTGGTCGCGCGACCCGCGACCTATGCTCGAATATGTTTTTGATCTCGCGGCTTTTCAAGCCGCGCTGCTTTCTGCGCCGTTTCCCTCGCCTGCAATGCCCATTTTCTCCTCACTCCACCCGTGATCAAAGTGTCCGAACGCGTTGTTCGGTTATTCTATCAGAATATGGCATGGGTGCCCGCCTCCATCGAGAATCAAGTCGCCGCCCACTTCACTGTTACAATTGATGGGTGGTCGCGACCGATTTTTCCGCACACCATTGCGGAGGTCTTTAATGTTTCGTGCGAGCGCCCTCACAATCACATTCTGGGTGCGGAACTCGACGAGTCTCAGGAGGATATAATCAACGAGATGTGCCGCGGTATATTTTCTTCTGGGATCGCCACTAGGCGATCGGCGTTGCCGCGCCCGCTTTTGTTTTAGGACAGTGTGGTCAGTAGCAATCTTTGTCCCCGTGGCCACGTTTCTGAGTGCACCGGTGATCGGGTTCAAGCACTTTATGGGGCCCACCGCAATTCATGGATCAACGTGCCCAAGATCATTCATGATGGCATGTGGCGATGCCATGACGAACTCACTAAACCTACCACTGGTGAAGCCCCGTTGGTCTACTTCCCCCATTATGTTATGAAGCTGCTTAATTTCCTTCGTTTCCCGTTCTACCGGGATGATGATATCGGGAACCTTGCATTCTATCGTTATGGTGCAACCCAGTGGAACCGCAGTATGCGTCTCTTGGGGAATGTCCCTGATGCCCATGCTGATGCACCGGCTCCCCCACGCCAGCGTCGCCGCGTCCGTCAGGATGACCAACATGCACCTGATCAAGGACCCGAGGAGGGTGTGTCGCTTGGCTCGCTCCACGCCCAAATTACCTCTTTACAAGAGGAGCAGCAGCGACACCATGGTGCACTCCTGCGCCGTAGCCACTATGATCGTTCCTTCCTCCATCAAATCGGGCAGCGCATGTGGCCTGATAGTTATGATGAGATGCGCGCCAGGGCCCGCCAAGCCGAGGAGGATGGCGATGATTAGTTGGATTAGTCTAGGATTAGGATTTTTTGTTTTGTGTTATTTTTCTTTCTTTTGTTTAGGCTGTTTATTTTAGGAGTCAACTCAGAAGTGTCCATGTAATCTTCGTCTTTATCAATGCAAAAGTGTGTTTTCTAATTTGTGTGGGAATGTCAAAATTTTGCAAATTACCAGTTGCCTGTAGAGTAGTTGGACCGC
The DNA here is from genome assembly GCA_021018995.1 of Chloranthus sessilifolius. NCBI lineage: Eukaryota > Viridiplantae > Streptophyta > Magnoliopsida > Chloranthales > Chloranthaceae > Chloranthus > Chloranthus sessilifolius. The sequence continues at coordinate 9,382,055 of CM037595.1, read as the reverse complement.
ACTTTTCAAGAGCCAATTTTCACTAAATTTTCCAACTCTCTGCCAAGATGGTGTCGCTTAATCGAGGGTTATACTCGATTAATCGACCCACTGTTTGCGAAAAAAAAATAAAAATTTAAGAGGTCGATGAATCGACCCCTCTGTAGATTAATCGACCCCAAAGGGTCGATGCATCGACCTTTGGGATCGATTAATCGACCCTCTGCTGTTAAAAAAAAAAAAAAAAAAAAAAAAAATTTGGGAGTCGATGCATCGACCCCACTGTCGATTAATCGACCCCCAGGGGGTCGATGCATCGACCTTCAAGGGTCGATTAATCGACCCCACCGCTTTTTGTTTTTTTTTATGTTTGTTTTTTTTTTTTTTCGCCGGCACTCCTATTGGAACTCTGATTTGCCACTTTTCTCACGTATATGGACTCCCTTGGACGTACTGCCACACTTTTCATTGTTTCTTTTCTGCAGGACACCTCTTTCCACTCCTACTCCAACTCTATATTTTTTCCCTTTATATTCACCTTTAGGCTCACTTTTCATTAACTCTGCACAATCTTTCTTATGGCCCGACGATTATATCTTACCAGAGCCCGATTATCAAAGATAGAGGAGACTGCTAAAAAGTGGGAGCGCCGCTCTCATCGGACGGTCCCTTTTGTGCCAAATAATGTTGAAATCATTGACCTTGTTCCGATGATCATTCCTTCCTGGGGAGAACCATCTCGTAAAAAGGTAAATCGCTCCAAATCTCCTACACCGTGCGTCAATACTGATATCGAGATAATTGATGTGATGCCGTCACCGTCTCCCCCATCTTCATCTCCTACTTTTGCCTCCACACCTCCATCCATACAATCGGCGGTGTCTCATCAATTTCCCCTTGATCTTTGGGTGAAATTATTCCCTGTGCCTAAGAATATCAATTTAAGTGATCCAAGGTGGATGGGTCCGCCTGCCAATGATTAACAGAGTTGGATTACTGTTTAGTTTAGGATTTAGGTTTTAGGATTTATTAGTTTTTTTTTCGTTCCTTTTTGTTTTGTTTTATTTCGTTTAGATTGTTTTTAATTTCCTCAAATAGTGTAACCATATTCCCTTCAATATATTTTTTATGTTCTGATTTGATGCACATATTCTCTGCACCTGATCTTTGTGTTGAGGTACTTTTTTCAAACAGGTTTGGGGGTGCGCTACTTCTTTCAGTCAATGAGGACATTGTCATCTTTAGGTTTGGGGGTATGGTTAATTATTTTATGTCATTTATTTATTTTATTTGAAAAAAAAAAAAAAAAAAATTTTATTTTTGAAGTCATCATGCACATTATTTTACGATTGTTTTCAAACTTTAGTTGATGATGCATGTGAATTTAATTTTGAGAATAATAGTGTCATATTTTGATTACTTGTATCTAAGATGATGAAGCTTAATATGATATGTTGTGGATAATTTTGATATTCATGCTTAGAATTTTTACACTTATACCAAACTAAGACTTAGAAATCGATGAACTGTTTTGAATGTTGAATCTTAGGATCTCAGTGGAGACTAAACCCAGTGAGCTTTAGAGCTAATTTCCCGTCATTGATGAGTGAATATATAAACTCGGAGTTTTCTTTGAATACGATTTATTTTGCATAATCTCATACACTTCATTTTGACTTGTGACTTTGCATGAAATCAAATTCATATCATTATGTTAGAATGTACTGTATATCTACTCAAGACAAATAGGCAAAGTTACTATCTTTTAAGGATATGATTGGAGGCCATCTTTGGCTCGTTTGTGCTTAAAGTGCCCCACCTCAAATAAATTTATCTTTCTAGTACCCCTTTGAGCCTATTGAAAATTTACCTTTATACATTCTTTGATAAGCCACGTTAACCTTTAACCCTTCACCATTTCTGAAAACTCAGCTTTACCCTTCTTATTTCTGAGAAATTAGGAACGAGGGATGAGAGTAAACGAAAAGAGAGTAAGTGGAGAGATACTGAGTTGTGGTGTTTACTGAGAGTGTATGGCAAAAATAAGAAAAAGGGGAGAGAAAAAGAAAAAGAAAATTGTGAAAAAGAATGAAACATCTGAGGTGCTTTAAGAAAAAAAAAGGAAGAGAAAAAGAAACTTGAGAAAAATAGAAAAAAATTGAGAAAAAATAGTGAGAGATTAGAAAAGAAAAAGAAGAAAAATAGAAAAAAAAAGTTGTTTCTTTTCCAATTTCTCAGAAACTTTGAATCCCAACTTCCAATTCTTTCTTACCCTTTCCTGAGCCCCATTACAACCCTAAAAAAGACCTTCATGATCTGATATTGCATTAGTAACTGCCTTGTGGAGAGTAAATATGTGATACTTATGACACTTGATATGACATGCTTAGGATATACAAGTATCTTCTTATGAGATTTATTTTTGTTCATTGATTGCATCGTGTTTCATTTATCATGTGAGACCTTTTTAGTTGCTTTGTATTGACCTCTCACATATGTGCGAAAACTTATCCACTATCGATGTCTTTATATTTTGAGAGTATACCTAAAGTGAGGATTGAGTCAAAACAACAGATCCAACGGTTTTCCATTTGAACTAGTTCTGAGATGAATGAATTTTGGTTTGGTTATGCACACACTTCACGTTTAGGCATGAATGGATGAGCTATCTAACGATTTGAGCATTAGACTAATTTGAATGGATATTAGTATGATTAGTATAACATTGTTATTTAAAATTGAGGATTTGCATGTTGAATTGATTAATGATTTTTGTGTTTGAATGGTATATATGTTATCAAGATCATGTTTTGAAAACTCAATTTTATCGATGATTTTAAAAATATATTGAAGTTTGTGGGTAACTTCACTGTAAACCCTCAGGAGACACAACTCCTCCACTAGGATCACCTAGGTGTTTAAAGGCTTGTTGCACATGCTAAGTGCAATCGTGTTCCCTACGAAAGTGGCATTTATTTTCTTTAGTTTGCTTTGCTCGAGGACTAGCAAAGTGTAGGTTTGGGGGTATGATGAGTACTGAAAAATGAGGATATTTCGCCCCTAAATACCTATATTTAGCTGTCCGATGAAGGCTATCTGATAAGATTGATTAGATTTGAAGTATTTCAGGTAAATATGAGCCAAGTATAGAAAACAGTGCAAGAATTCTGAATATAATGCTAAAACACTGCAATTTCGGGTAATCAAGAACTTGGGGCGACTTGCGGCTAAATTTGGACCTTCAAGACGGCCGAATTACAAAATTGTCAAAACATGAAAGTTGTAGATCTTTTCGTCAGCTTTCCAACGGCGTACGAATCGTTTCAATCCGAGTTCGGGATAGAATGTTATGGCCAAAATACCGAAGCCGTGTCTGAACCACAAGAAATGCTGATTTTCACGGATTTCTGGGGTCGATGCATCGACCCTACAGGTCGATTAATCGAGCCAGAAATTGAGTCTAACACGATTCTGACACTGAAAGTCTGATTTTTTGGAAACTTGGTCGGCTCGATGCATCGACAGCTATGGGTCGATTAATCGATCCTAAAAAGTCGGTTTAGGATACCTTTGCGCGACGAGTTCTATTTAAAGACTCAAACACTTCGGAGATTATGATTAGAGATCTTTTTCAGCATTAGAATAACGTAGGAGATTAGACTTAGAGTTTAGTTTTAGTTCTTAGTGTTCTTAGTTTTAGCCATTATTTTTCATAGAAATAGGAAGTTTTATTATTTCTTTTTGAGAGCTTTGTTCTTTAATTTTTCAGTATTCATTCCTAAATTTTGTTGAAAGTTTATTTCTGCATTTATTTCGTTTTTGAAGATTATCATCCGTGTGGATCAACGTAATTTATTTTGAAGTTTGAGGTAATTTTAATTAATGTTATTTTCCCGTCTTTATTTATTTATGTCAATTCCTTACAATATGTGTGGCTAAATTTATAGAGATGGGGATCTAATGATTCCCATCCGAGGGATGTACTTTTAATAATATAAATTTAGGATTAAAATATGAGATTTTATTTTTATGGTTGTTGTGCTATCATGAATGGATGAAATCCCCGCCACTAACCGGGATCGCGTGAGCCATGCCCGGGATCTCAGATCTGTGACGGTAATTTTACCCAATCATTGTTATGGTCTTTGTGTTTTCATTGTGTGGATTTAATTATGATTATGTTCTGGGATCGAGTGTGCCGAGCCATGCCCTGGATCTTGGTTCTGTAATGGTAATTTTATCTGAAATATCCCTAATCTGAATAAAGTGTCTTGATTTCAGATTTGTAAGTGGTATTCTTGTTGGAATTTTCACCCACTTTGGGGATGATTTTTATTTGAACCTGAGATCATGCGTGTCTAGCCGTACCCTTGATCCCAGATCTATATATATGAAAATCATCTAAGTCCTGATTGCAGGGATGCAACGTGGAACCTATTAGGGTGTCGACCATTGATTTTCCATAAAAGATGTTTGTTACCAATGAAATATCTCATAATTTAATCCTTAGATTTATATTATAGGAAGAACGGACCAAAGATGGGAGGATTTAGTATCTTCATCTTTATCATCATCTTCACTTTTATTTGTGAATCATCAATTGAATTTTAGTTTGTAGTCATTAATTACCATCAACCGCTTAAATCATAAAATTGGTAGAATACTGTTAGATCTTAATAGATTTCTAGAATTGCTTGTCTCTTTTAGGTATTTCAAAATTAGTTCTCGTGGGAACGAACTCGTACTCCGCACCTACTATATACAAACCGATTCGTGCACTTGCGAGTAAAACATACATTAAAAAAATCACATCAGGTTGTACCACGTTAGTGGGTGGTGGCGGCATGGGTGTGGACTCGCGTGAAGACCCGCGCGAAGACGCTCTTGTCGACCCGGACGTGGTGTCCGATGTCGATGGTGGCGGGGTCCTCACGGGTGATGGGGTAGGTGGTGGTGGTGCGGCGTTCTTACGCCGAACCGGGAGCTTAGAGGTCGCCTTCTTTGAAGACAACCGGGTTTTGGGCGGCATTCTTGGTGAAATATCACTAATTTAGGGTTTTCCCTAACTCAAATTGAAAGAAAAAGAAAATTTTAGGGTTTACCGTGGGTTTTGGATGTGATACGACTTGAATCCGAGCCGAAAGTCGACGGAATTGCAAACCCTAGGGTGTCGGATGGTTAGAGAAGAAGAAGAAGAAGAAGCGCCCAAATTCGAAAAAATTTCAAATGATTTCGAATGGGGAGTGAAATCCCCAACTTTATATATATAGGCCCCGACTCGATTAATCGAAATCCAAAGTCGATTAATCGAGATTCAAAACTAGGTTACGCCGCGCGAAATCGATTTCCAAAATCGATTAGTCGAAAGTCAAAATCGTATCCATTTAAAAATTCAAGTTTTAGAGCTCACTGGCGCGAGCCAGTCGATTAATCGAAATCCATTTCGATTAATCGAAATTTCAAAATCAATTAATCGAAATTCACTTCGATTAATCGAAATCGTGCAGTCCTTTCCAAAATTTTTAGGATTCTTTAAGTTCTTCGATTAGTCGAACTATGGTTCGATTAATCAAATTTCACATCGATTAATCGAAATCGTTTCTCTGACTTCAATTTTTTTTTTTCATAAGTCCCTCAAGTTATTCGATTAATCGAACTTCCATTTCGATTAATCGAAATCGCAAATTGATTAATCGAAACCTCTTCGATTAATCGAAATTTAGTAAATCCCTGTAAGTTCTTCTAACATTCCCAATCTGTTCGATTAATCGAACATATAGTTCGATTAATCGAAAACCTAAATCGATTAGTCGAAACCTAAATCGATTAATCAAAATTTCATTCTGTATATTTTCTAATTCGTACTCAAGTTTCCAGTCACTGGCATATGCCAGTCGATTACTCGAACAAAATCGATTAATCGAAATTCCAAATCGATTAATCGATTTGAAATTCGATTAATCGGTTTTGCCCAATTTCTGTAGATTTTCAAGTTCTTTATTTATTTGATTTCTCTTGGTAGTTTATGACATCAAGTGATCCTTAGTTCCACAAAACACATCCTCAAGGTCATGTGTATATAAAAATTTGTTCCTTTAATCATACTTTGATCAAAACTTTCATTGCATTACAAGTATTGTTGAGATTCCACAACCATGTTTGCGGTTTACATGTGACTCTCAAGTGGTCGGAAATAAGGCTGGATATTGTTCTTTCACATCGGCCTCTCGTTCCCATGTAGCTTCTTCGTTTGGATGATTTTTCCATCGAACAAGCACTAAGGGAATCACTTTAGTGCGCAATACTTGTTCCTTTCGATCCAAGATTTCCACTGGTTCCTCTATCATGCTCATGCCCTCACACATCTCCAAAGGTTGACTTCCTAACACATGAGATGGATCGTTCACATACTTTCTGAGCATCGATATGTGGAAACATTATGTACCCGATCAAATAGCGGTGGTAAGCCAATGCGATACGCAACTTCACCTATGCGTCCCAAAATTTCAAATGGTCCAACATAACGGGGACTTAATTTCTCTCTCTTGTCAAACCTCATTACGCCTTTCATAGGCGACACTTTCACAAACACGTGTTCACCCACTTTATAGTCGACACTAGTCCGCTTGATGTCGGCGTAACTTTTCTGTCTGCTCTGTGCTGATTTCAGCCTTTCTCTGATTATTCGCACGACGGTGGCGTTGTCTTCAAGTAGTTTTGTCCCTAAAATAAATTTCTCACCTGTTTCTTCCCAATTGAGGGGTGATTTGCATCGTCGCCCATACAGAGCTTCATACGGTGCCATGCCAATGCTCGTTTGGAAACTGTTGTTGTATGCGAATTCGATCAACGGTAGATACTCATCCCAGTATCCTTGCATATCCAGCATGCACGCTCTAAGCATGTCTTCTATCACTTGGTTCACTCGTTCTGTCTGCCCATCAGTTTGAGGATGGAAAGCTGAACTAAAATCTAGTCGTGTTCCCATTCCATCTTGAAATTTCTTCCAAAACTTGGACGTATATAGTGGATCACGATCTGAAACTATGCCGCTTGAAATCCCGTGTAACCTTACGATCTCCTTCATGTATAAGTCTGCCAATCTTCCTGCCATATACATCGTATTGTACGGCAAAAGGTGCGCTGATTTGGTCAATCGGTCTACGACGACCCAAATGGCATTGTGTCTCTTGGCAGTACGCGGCAATCCAACAATGAAATCCATCGAGATCGATTCCCACTTCCATTCTGGTATTGGTAAAGGCTGTAATAGTCCAGCCGGATGTCTATGATCAATCTTCACCTGCTGACAAGTCAAACACCGTGACACGTATTCGGCCACGTCTTGCTTCAAACCTCTCCACCAGTAGTTTTTTTTCAAGTCTTGGTACATTTTGGTGCTACCAGGGTGGATAGCATAATTTGACTTGTGGGCTTCATCAAGAATTGTTCGTCTTAGATCGGCATTGTCCGGAATGCAGAAACGGCCCTTGAACAATAAAGAACCATCTTCTTTTACTGAGAAGTTCGGCCTGATGCCCTCAATCACATCTTGATGAATCTTTGTTAATGTCGGATCTTTCATCTGTAGATCGTGGATATGCTCAAATATTACTAGCTTCACTGATATGTTAGCCAAAAAGGATCCTGTAACTTTCGACTCAATGTTCGCATCGTAAAGTGCCAGGTCTTCCAATAATTTCCACCGGTGCATACCCAAAATCAAACAGAAATAACCCTTCCACTCAATGCATCGACATTACATTCGCCTTTGCTCGATGGTATCAGTATGAGCAATAATCATAATCCTTTGAGGAATTCCATCCATCCGCTACTGCCCCATGTTGAGCTCTTCGTAAACAGTATCGGGAGGCTCTTATGATCGGTGAAAATTTCAAACGTCTCACCATACAAGTAATGTCTCCAAATCTTCAACGCAAAAATGACTGCTGCTAGTTCCAAGTCATGAGTCGGGTAATTTTTCTCGTGTTCTTTCAGTTGTCTTGATCTGTAAGTTATCACCTTCTTGTGCTGGTTGAGCATACAACCTAACCCATTGTATGACGCATCGCTGTACACTGTGTATCCTCCACTACCTGAAGGAATCGCTAGGACTTGAGCCGAAGTGAGTCTCGTTTTGAGTACTTGAAAACTCTTCTCGCATGCCTCACTCCACTCAAATCTTGAATCCTTTCGTGTCATCTTCGTGAGAGGTCCCGATATCTTTGAAAACCCCTCGACGAAACGTCGATAATAGCCTGCTAAGCCCAGAAAACTTCGGACATCGGTCACTGTCTTTGGTTGCTCCCATTTAACCACTGCTTCTACCTTTGCTGGATCTACCGTGACACCGTGCTTTGAGACAACATGTCCCAAAAAGCTAACCTCTTCCAACCAAAACTCACATTTGCTGAGTTTGGCATACAATTGGTGTTCACGTAGCGTCAGTAGAGCAATTCTCAAATGTTCTTCGTGTTCCGTCTTGAATTTGGAGTATATCAAGATATCATCAACGAACACTACGACGCAGGAGTCCAAGTGTGGTTTAAACACTCGATTCATCAAATCCATAAACGATGCCGGAGCATTCGTCAACCCAAAGGGCATCACAAGGAATTCATAGTGTCCATACCGTGTCCTGAAAGCTGTCTTCTGAATGTCCTATGCCTTGACTCGCAACTAATGGTATCCAGATCTCAGATCGATCTTGGAAAAATACTTTGCTCCTTGCAGTTGATCGAACAAATCGTCAATTCTAGGCAAAGGGTAGTGGTTCTTTACAGTGAGTTTGTTCAATTGTCGATAGTCAATGCATAGCCGCATTGACCCATCTTTCTTCTTGACAAACAAGACCGGTGCTCCCCATGGAGACACGCTCGGTCTGACAAACCCTTTGTCCATGAGCTCTTGCAGTTGTTCTTTCAACTCCTTCAACTCGGCCGGAGCCATTCTATATGGCACTTTTGAAATAGACTCCGTTCCCGGTGCTAAGTCAATGGCGAATTCTACTTCTCTCTCTGGAGGTAATCCAGGTAATTCTTCTGGAAACACGTCGGCGAAGTTTCGCACAACTGCTATCTTAGAGATGATGTTCTTTTCTTCCTTGTCCTCTTTTAAGAAAGCCAAGTATCCACTGCAACCCTTTCGGATCATTTTCTCGGCCCTTACTGCTGAGATCAGTGGTATAGGTGATGACCTCACTCCTTGAAACCAAAATGATCTTCTTGTGTTGGGTCTGAAAATGACGACCTTGTTTTTGCAATCGACTGTTGCACTGTGCTACGCCAACCAGTCCATGCCAAGGATCACATCAAATCCTTGCATGTCCAGCAGTATCAACTTTGCTTCCAATTCATGCACCTCTAGGTCTCGAACTGCTACAATGACGGATTTTCAAGCTAACTCCATGTCCACTAACTCTCCAGTCGGAATAGACACAGATAGGATGAAATCCAACACCTCTGGAACAATCTTCATCCTCTTGGCAAAACGTGGAGTGACGAATGAGTGGGTAGACCCTGGGTCTATCAACACTCTCGCGTCATATCCAACAAAGCATCCCTTCTCATATATAGTTAAAGTACCTATAGTATACATACATACATACAATAATTTACACATCAATTTACACCCCTAATTCAAATATAAATTTGGTGTTTAGCAAAAGAAACTACACTATTCCTAGTGAATGCACCTTCTCTATATAAAATTTTAATGAAATTGAAATTTCTTTAATTTAAAAGAGTCTCACCTTGGATGACGTCATGCACGCTCCTCGCTTCTCGAAAGCAAAGGATCATAGCTCCCATGAACGACCGGCTTCCATGCTTGAATGGGTCGTGGTGCTGCAACCGAAGCCGTCTTTCCTTTATCAGTCTCGGGGCAATCCTTGATTAAGTGGCCCACCTTGCCACATCAGAAACAACCCTTAGTCCCTGCTCTGCAATCCACTGTTCTATGAGGCTTGCCACACTTGGCACAAGTCTCTCGAGGCGCGGAAGAAATTGTATGAGAACCCTGTGTGATAGTAGTGCCAGTAGACATGGCAGGGCTCTCATAGCGTAAAGGTCTCCCCGACGCAAGTAATGGAAACCTCTGTTGGTGTTGCTGTTGCGCCGGCCTTCCGAAACCCCCTTGGAACCGTGGTCTCTGATTTTGGGCCACGGACCTCGACTTTTTGTTCACCGGTTCGTAGTTCCCCGATCTTCCTTGATCATTTCCTCCTCTCTGTTACTCTCTCTGTCTATATCTATTTGTATTTTCTTCTTCCACAACCAGTGCCTTGCTCATGACCTCTTCATAGGTCCTCAACTGAAATGGAGCTACTCCTCCCCTAACCTCAGGCTTCAAACCTTGCTGAAACCTTTTGGACTTCATCACATCGGTAGCGACGTAATCCGGAGCAAAACGGGCAAGTCGTAGAAACTCCACTCCATATTCCCTCACTATCATTCTCCCTTGCACCAATTGTAGAAATTGGATCTCAAGCTGATTTCTTACCACTTCTGAAAAATATTGTTTGTTGAACTCCTCAACAAACTCCTCCCAAGTCCAGGGCAACTCCGGGGTTTCCTGAGCTCGAGTCCGTATCACGGACTTCCACCAAGGACCAGCCTCCCCATCTAGCATATAAGCTACCCATCTCACACTCTCATCTTCTATGCATGTCAGCACGCTAAAGACCTTCTCCATTTCCATCAACCAATTTTCAGCTGCCATCGTGTCTGCCAGCCCAGAAAATGAAGGAGGTCTCATCCTCCTAAACTCTATAAATGACGAAGGCATAGGCAGTGCGGGTCCCACAGGTGGTGTAGGTGGCTACTATTCTCTCGTTGCATGAGCTGCAAAGGATGTGGCTTGTTGTGCCATGGCAGCTGCCATGGTCTCCATGGTATGCATCATCCTTTGTCGCTCCTCTCTATCCTCTTGTCTTTCTAACTCTCTCTTGTTCTCTTTGATCTCGATCCTGACGATCTCGATCCTCATCATCATGTTGTCTACTACTGTTGCCCCCTGGGGCCTCAATACCTCTTAAAGGCACTCTATTGGTAGGAGATATGTAATCATCTCTACTACGCAGACTCCTCTGTTGGCCTCCCCTTGGTCGGCCTCTTCCTCTAGACGACATTGACGGCTGCAATTGAAACTAAGGTCTCGTTAGCATAAGTCCCTATGTTCTGACAAATGAATAATTGTCAGAATTGCTAAAAGAAATGGCTTTGATACCAACTGTGACAGCCCGAATTTCGGCACCCCGAAACCCGTGCCATCAGCACGATCATCTTGACCGTGCCCCTTAGCTATGCATGGAACATTAGTATATCAAGCAATGAATTGAATTGAAATAGTAAATGAAGCTGCAGAATTAAATTACTATATAAGCATTTATCAAAATACAGTTCTACCCTCATGACTCTACATGAACGGAGAACCGATCCGAACCATCGATGATAGCTAATCATCACAGATGGTTCGCCCAAAAGAATTATCCCAAATCTATATATATACATTGTTTAATCAAAACAAGGCTTGACATACCAAGCTGTACAAAAATCTCTCAAAACTCTCAAAGCTGCACAACGGAGTCCTCTAGAAGAAGTCCTCAGGAGGTGGCTCCAACTCGTCTCCAGGTGCAAGGTTCGACTCACCGGGGTCAACGTCTCCTGAAGCCTCGGCAGCTGCTATTAGTGGACCTGCGACGTATAGTCTAAAGGGTGAGCTACATCCTAGCTCAATAGGGAACAGAACACAGTTGAACATATAAATTACCATTCATATATATTCCATGATATGCCATGCATGATGTGTCTATGCAGTTACTGATAAAAAACAGTTGAAAAGAATCACATTCTTACTGGTAGTTTACTCATGTCTTTTACTTATTCATGAACGATGCTGAAAAGGCCTAAAGCAAACTTAAACTTTCAACTTAAGTAATCCCCGAGCAATATAGCATCGAGCCCCGATGAGATACCCATCATCGTCATCTATATAGACAGTTTTAAAAGTATTCCCTAGGAATACAAATAGTACCAAGCCCCTTTCCCCTGGGGATTGGTGGCGGGGTTTCACTTGTCTCAACTCAACACCCCTGGGGTGTGCTTACTGTGTACGGATAAGCCTCCGCACTGGCCTACGGTTTCGCCGCCGTATCGGTCATGGATATGCTGCCGTGTCAGTCGTGGATATCCCGCCACGTCGGTGGGGTACCCTATCAAACCTCAAATAACAAAAGTATCAAGTGCTTTACATATAGTTATTCACCGTATAAGTGTGCTATCTTATATCAGTTAGGCCCTATCAAACATGATTCAATCTTGGATACATCCCTGGGATGTATCCATTCACTTGCATCACACCTGATGCTCTTATCTCTTTACTTCCTCATACCCTGGGGATGGCTCATTATAATTACTCTTATTGATGTCACACACACACTTTTCACAAACTCTTAAGCAATAAAATATTTTGAATGGAATTCTATATCACTACATACATGCTCTTGCAAAATAAAGTACATGTTCAAGGTGTTCCCTACCTCAAGTCTCTGTTTGATCATGCATCAAGGTCCCACGTGGCTCCTTGTGCCCAAGCTCATACGTACCACCTATGGTACCACATAACATGTGAAATACATCACTAAAGATGTAATAAAGAAGGTCCAAGACCCTCCAAGAATCTTAAAGTCAAATTCAAAAGTCAACATAAACTGGCACAGTCGATTAATCGAACTCCAAAATTGATTAATCGAAATTCAATATCCATTAATCAATTCTCAAATCGATTAATCGAGATTCCCATTCGATTAATCAAATTCCCATTCGATTAATCGAATTTCTCTATTCTATCCAGTCGATTCTCAATTCGAGTAATCGAGTTTTCAAAATCGATTAATTGATCCCAAATCGATTAATCGAAATTCTAAATCGATTAATCGATTTCTCCAAGCTCTTTTCTTTTCTCCACTGGAGTTCACTGTAGGTTCCCAGTCGATTAATCGATACCCAATTCGATTAATCGAAATTCAAAGTCGATTAATCGAAACTCAATTCGATTAATCGAGATCGGGGTCCTCTGACTTTTCAACTTCTTGGCCAAAATCGATTAATCGAAACTCATTTTCGATTAATCGAAATAGCCAGATTCAGCCCCCTTTTGGCTGTTCTTCCCAATCTCTTCCCTTACTTTTTTTTCTCCATTTTTCTAGGCCTTTATCCTATACTTTAACCCATTTCTAACTACAATCTAACCTTTCAATCTATGCATTTAAACTACAAGAATTTTACCTTCAATAAATCTCAAATTGATTTAAATCAAGTGGATGGAAAGGCTAGGGTTCCAGCTTTGGCTTGAACGGATCCTTCGCGTTGAATCGGTCTCTTTAATGTTTGAATCCCCCTTCCAATCACTCACAATAATTTCTTGCTCAACCCTTCTTTACTCCTCTCTCTCTCTTCTTTACTTCTCTCTCAACAACCCAAGACATGCAATTTAGGGTTATTAAACCCTTTTATCTCTCCTCTCACTTGTGTGTTGAGCACATGCACTGTGATAGGTATATGTGACTTCACATTTTCATCACACACCACACAGCCAATCAATTTATCACATCTCATCCGTTCATCACATTCTATGCTAACTATTGAACTCCTAATTGGTCAAACCTGTGACCAATCGGGCACAGATCCCGAGGTCATTGTTTAACGTGATTTTTCGGGATATTACACATAATTTCCTAGCTTCTCTTATTATGACGATTCTTCAATTACGTTTTTTCTTACGATTGCTTGCCTTTTCTTCTTATTTTGCTTCCGCTTCTAGAGAATCATAAATTATGATTTTTTATTTCTTTATTTTCTCAACGCTCAATCGTCTTTTACGATTTTCTAACTTTCAACGTATAGCAAATCGTCTTCTTATGCTAAATCGTCTTTTTACTGCTCTTTGAGTTCATTTTGATAAATATTAGCACTTTATCTCTCTTTTATTATTTTTTCTTAATATCTGCACATCATTAACTTGTTAGTAGCAAACTAAGTCTTAGCATCACTAAGTTAAGGGTGATAAAATGATGAATTATGTGACTGATCACACCCCCAAACTAAAGCTTTGCTAGTCCCTAGCAAACAAGGAAACATAAAATATCTAAAACTATGAATTTACATGTCACTTTCGTAGAGAGCACGATTGCATTTAGTAGATGCAACAAGCCTTTAAACCCCTAGGTGATCTCTAGTGGAGAAGTTATAGTCTCCTAAAGGTTTTCAGTGAAGTTACTTACAAACTTCAAATATATATTTTTTTGATGATTTTTTTTTTTTTAAAATACTTTTCAGAAAAACATAAAATCTATACTACTAGTTAAATTAATCATCATATGTTTGATATGATTTTCAAATATTCTAAATCTTTCACATTTACTTTCCATCACAGTAATTATTCTTGATCAGAACTCAGCAATTTCAATTCTATACAGCATGGAGTGTGTGAGTATTAGTGAAAAGTGTATTCATCATAGATTTTTCTAAACTGCAGATTTAGAAAATATTTTCATCCAAACTCTTACTATTGACATACTCTAAAAAAGATATCGAAATTTTTTGTTCTCTCACTATGATATGTACACGATAAATTCAAAGGACAATCAACTAAGAAGGTAAATCTCATGGATAATCAATTGTGATCATTCATTCATAGTATCTATTTGATGCATCTCTATTAAACTCATACTTTTGCAAATCATAAATTACAAAGGTTTTTCCTTCGGCTTGTAATAAGGCTTTGGGTTAAAATGGTTTCAAAGAAAGGTAGATATGATTCAAAAGTTTATGAGAATTTAGTTCTTCATTTTCTATCTTCTTTCCTGCTTCAATAAGTATCCAAAAAGTTGTATGACTTCTTTCCATTTTTCTTTTCTGTTTTCTTTTGTAAATCTCATTTTCATAGAATTGTATTTTATGATTTCGTCTAAAATTCTTCTAAATCGTCTTTTTATAATTTTTCTTTTCTTTTCGTATATATATTTTTTCTTGTATTTTTTCTCAGTTGTACCCTTTTCAGCAGATCCCTTATCTGTTAAGCGTATACTTCTTTCACTCCCTCTTCTCCCCTTCTTTTTTATTTTAAACTCTCAGAAATTATAAGAGTTAAAGGTAGAAAGCTTTAGGTAGTGCATATGGTTAAAAGTTTATAAAATATTTGTACAAAGAAATTCGATTTTAGGCTCTAATATGGGTTCAAAGGATAAAATCTTTTATGAGATTTTAGCTTTTTGGCTCTTGTTTAACAAAAGATGGCCTTTGATCATTTTCACGATTTACTAGTATTGATGTCTTCTTATTTTGATATATTTAACAGATAGTTCTAAAGAAACAAATCATCATAATCACAGAATATCTTGATTCTAAGTTCAGCAATATGAGATTTCTCAGTAAAAGTGCAAGAAAATTTTTAAGGTTGAAAACAAAAGCAGACTCTCTCAGAATATAAAGAGGATATATTAGCTCAAGATCTCACTGATTTTATAATTCTAAAACTATAATATAAATTTTGTAGTTTAAATTAATGTATAGTTTAAAATATTCATCAGATACGGTATTCAAAGGTGCTATTCATGAATTGCAACTGTTTTATTTTGATTGTTGAAATTTTGCTATGATGGATTGGTAGGTTTTCAAGAGAAATTTCTATATCATGTTTTGCATATAATGGTTAACTAATCTAATATATATTATACTTTAAAAAAAATTGTAAAAAAATATAAATTTTAAACGAAAAATTAAACTAATATAAACTGAAAGTCGTGTATCGCCCCAAACTTAAATAGGAAAATGATCTCACTGTGCAAAACAGGGGACATTACATAAAAAAAATAAAATTGTTTTTAGAATTTTCTTATTTACCGTAATGGTGTTATTCAGTTATCGGGTCAATGATCTGCATTAGGATTCAACAATGATTCCTCAAACTTGGGAGAAATTGCTTCCGATATAAATAAAAATTTTGCACTATAAAGAAATAGTTAGAAATAATAAAAAATGATTAAGATAATTAACATATATATTAAACGAAATATTTGCATGAGATAAAGAAAAGTTATATAAAGGATTAAACCTAGGAAAAATCTAGACACACTAAACTAAGACACCGACACTGGAGGCAATGTCTAAAAGTGAAGTTATTCTTCGATAAAGATCAGTCCTAAATTGTGTTGCCCCTCAAAAATGCTTAATCTCTCCCTTGGATGGGTATGTCCAATAGAAGAGGAAAAAGAAAAACTCATGATGATGGAGGAGATGATGGGGAAGGTTTCTAACATTTGGGGGATGGGGGTGGGGTTTCGTTAGTGGAATCTGTTCAGGAGAAGAGATAGAAGCTCTTGAATCAGTCGCCTCCTTTCCTCCTGGAGTGCAGAGATTTCTTCGGCCTCTCAACGGAGGAGCCTTTCGAACGCCTCAGAAATTTCTAACCGACTCAGTGGTTTCGTCATGGCAAGAGTGTTGGGTGTGGAAAAAGGTGAAAGGAATGGGATGAATTGATCAGGCGGTACTTATTTATTTATAACCGATCCAACCCAAGAATTCAAAGAGTTGCCTTAAATGGAAGTTATGGGCTGGCGTTGAAGAATGCGAACCGGTTGGTAACTCTATTAATGCTGAAAGGCGTGTCCGTGTAGCGTGAATCGAGGCAACACTTTTGGTATTGAAAGTTGTGCCTTTCCGATAACAATTGCATTACCTGGACAAAACGTTCTCTCAGCAATCATAGTCACTACAATTTTCTTGTGAGAGAATACTCAGGCTGCAGGAAATCGTAATCACTGCGATTTAATACACCACCAAATGTATAAACACACCTTACTATTGGACATATAATATACATACATTTGCTACGGATGAGTTGGTAGCTCGACGATGCCCTTGAGTTGATCAGTTATGCTCTAGGTCATTTAGTGACATTGTGATCACCGTCCCTTTTTCTTCTAGAGATATTATCAGTTTAATTCTTTGTCCATTAACTTCAAAAATACGACTATCTTTGGGGTCTTGAATGGTCACAGCCCCATGAGGGAATGCTTCTATCACATTATATGGTCCGTCCTAGCGACTTCGTAGTTTTACTGAAAATAATTTCAACCTTGAATTATATAGCCAAACTTGTTGGTCCGGCTCAAACCTTTTTTTTTAAATGTGTTTATCATGAAATGCCTTGGTTTTGGTCTTATAGATTCGAGCATTTTGATATGCATTGTTTCAAATTTCCTCCAATTCATTAAGCCCTAGCTTTTGTTGCTTGTCCGATGCATCTAGCTCAAGATTCAATGCTTTGATGACTCATATGACTCTATGTTCTAATTCCACAGGTAGATGGCAAGCTTTACCATACACCAATCGGAAAGGACACATGCCGATGGGAGTTTTATAAGCTGTTCTATATGCCCATAAGACATCATTCAGTCTCAGGGACCAGCCCTTTCTGTCAAGTCTAACAGTTCTTTCCAATATTTCTTTATTTCTCGATTGAAAACCTCAACTTGCCCACTAGTTTGCGGGTGGTAGGGGGTTGCGATTTTATGAGTAACACCATATTTCTTGAGTAAGCTCTCGAAATACTTGTTACAAAAATGGCTTCCTCCATCACTTATAATAACTCATGGGGTTTGATGAGTAGTAAAATATGATGATATTTCACCCCTAGATACCTATATTTAGCTATCCGATGAAGGCTATCTGATAAGAATTATTAGATTTGAAGTGTTTCAGGTAAATACAAGCCAAGTGCAGAAAACAGCCCAAGAATTCTGAAAATAATGTCAAAACACTGCAACTTTGGGTCATCGAGAACTTAGTGCGACTTCTAGCTCAATTTGGACATTCAAGACGGACGAATTATGAAATTGTTAAAACACAAAAGTTGTAGATCTTTTTGTCAGCTTTCCAATGGATCAAGAATCGCCTCAATCCGAGTTCGGAAAAAAACGTTATGGCTAAAATACCGAAGTAGTATCTGATGTAAAAAGTCGGCTGGAATTCACGGATTTCTAGGAGCTCGATGCATCGACCCTTTTGGTCGATTAATCGAGGGAAAAAAAGTGTCAAAGACAGAACTGACACTTTAAAGCTGATTTTTAGGAACTTTTGCAGGCTCGATGCATCGACCCTTTTTGGTCGATTAATCGAGCCACAAAAAGTGTCATACACGGAACTGACACTTTAAAAGCAGATTTTCAGTGATTCTAAATTGAGGCGGCGGGAGACCTCTGCGATGAGGGGGCTATTTAAAGCCAAACCAAACACGTCGAGAGAACGGGGTTTTTTTTAGGAAATAATTAGAGATTTTTTTTAGAGAGAGTTTTTTTTATTATTTTTGGTTTTAGACTCCTCTGAGCATCTTTTTAAAAAGTTCTTTTCTCCTTCTTCTAGGGATTGATTTGGGTAGATTGTACTTAGGATTTGCACTGTCTTTCTTTTACATTCATAGATTGTATTTAGGAAAAGACATTGTAACCAAAGATTTTTGAAAGAAATAAAAAGAGGAATGACTTTGAATGAACAAGGAGATCATACACCAAAGATGAGCGGCTAAATCAGTAGATCGGGAAAGTTGTGATCCCCAGATAAGTACCCATATTTATGATTAATACCATAGTCTAATGTTTTTATTGTTTTGATCTACACATCACGAGATACGCTATGCTTCTTACATGACTCATACCTCAATGATAGGCTGAGTCATTGTTTTTAGATAGGGTATGCCGGATTGATGATCATACTTTATTTCAAATTATTTTTATGAATGAATGATGGTGATGCTGTGAATGATACTTTAATGAAAGGGGGGTACAAATCTGGGGTAGCATATTTCTTGATCTTATTTAAATATTATTCTTAGATTCATCAGTAATTAGTTGTTTAGATTAATTTATTTTTCTTGCATTTAGAAAAAGTGATAAATTTTTGGTTAAATTGAATCTGCCCTTTGGTACTTCCTTGGGGACGTTTTTAAATCTCTGAAAGAATTAATTAAAATTCAAGATTTTCCTGTGGGTTCGACACATTTGTTCTTGCCATACTGCAATAGATCTTGTGCACTTGCAAGGGTTACACTTAAAATCGATCAAGTTTTTGGCGTCGTTGCCGGGGAGATCGGCAAAATTTTGATTAATTCGGTTAGGGATTTTTTGTGTTTTGATTAAAAAAAAAAAAAAAAAAAAAAATTTAATATTTGGATTTCTGCTTTACAAAATCTTCTTTCCCTTATTTTTCTCTTTTAGGTAAGTTTGTATAGGACTCTTTTAGGAAGTTTAGGTTTTTAGGACTTCTTATTTTAGTAGGATTTTTTTTCTTTATTTTCCTCTTTTAGATATTCTAGGATTTTCTAAAATTAGTTATTAATTTTTTAGGAAGTTTATAAATTTAGGATACCTTCCTTAGGAAATTTAGGAATCTTTTATTTTTTTCCCTTATTTTTCACTTTTAGATAAGATTTTGTAGGATTGCCATTAAGTTTAAAATTTAATTTTTTTAATTTTAATTTTTGAAATTCGAATTTTAAAAAAAAAAAAAAAAAAAAAAAATTTGAATTTTGAATTTGAATTTTTGAAATTCGGATTTAAAAAAAATAATAATAATAAATAAATAAATAAAATAAATTTAATTTAATTTAAATTCGAATTTTAATTTAAAAAAAAAAAAAAAAATTTGAATTTTGAATTTTAATTTTTGAAATTCGGATTTAAAAAAAATTTGAATTTTGAATTTTAATTTTTGAAATTCGGATTTAAAAAAAAAAAAAAAAATTATTTATTTAAATTTAATTTTAATTCAAATTTTAATTTAAAAAAAAAATAATAATAATAATTTGTGCGCTTGTGTCAATCGATTGAAAATCTTTGCTTTAATCGATTGAAGCTGAATATTTTGAGTTTGTTGTGGATTCATCAATCTTTGTTTGTGAGCGTGGTGTATGAGCTTTACTCGTTCTCATCACCCACATCTGCTACCGTTTAATCTTGAGATCGAACGATCTTGTAGAGAGAATCGCAGAATTCAAAGGAATCAGTATCATCATACTGATACCATGACTGATCAAAGGCAAGAAATGAATGGGAACAACCAGAATATCAATAATGGCAATAATGGAAATAATGGAAATGATGGGAATAACAATTACAATGAGGGCCCTAGAACACTCGAATATTATTATGATCCTGATTTTTACGAGGATCAGGAATGTATAATGCATGATCCCATTCCAGGAAACCACTATGAATTCAAATCAGCGATGATCCAAATGCTACCAATTTTCCATGGGTTAGCAAATGAAAATTCGCACGTTCATCTAAATGAATTCACTGGGGTATGCAAAATGTTCAGAGTCCACAATGTCACTGATGAGATAGCTAAACTCTGACTCTTTCCTTTCTCTTTAAGGGACAAGGCAAAAACGTGATTTTATTCTTTCGAACCGCAATCTATTCAGAGTTGGGCAGAGCTACACCGTCAGTTTCTTAAAAAATATTTTCCCATGACCAAAGCCATTGAGTTGCGTCAGAAGATTCAATTCTTTTCCCAACAACCTACTGAAACATTTCATGAATGTTGGGAACGTTTTAAGGAATTGATTAAGAGTTGTCCAAATCATCAAGTTCCAAGGTGGCAACAGGTCCAAAGTTTTTATAATGGGCTGATTCCTGAAGAGAGACGCATGGTTGATGCATCGTGTGGTGGATCATGTGCCACAAAAGAAGCTGATGAATTGTGGGCATTGTTTGAGAAGTTATACCAAACTTCGATACAAAGTGAAACTCTGAGGCGAACTAACTTGGATTTGGCATCTAAATCTCATGTATTGACAAGAGATGGATTGTATAATGTCAAAAATAATACCTCTGATCTATCGACAAAGGTTGATATGTTGTCCAAGCAAATGAATATGTTGTTAGCTGCGACCAAGCAAGCTAAAGCTCCTGTCACCCCCACTGTGTGTTCAATTTGTGACCACCCAGGTCACATGGCTAATGAGTGCCCCACTACCTTGTCATTATTCCCTGATGAACCTACTCAAGAGGAGGTGAATCGACTCAATCTTATCAACTAGGTAGAAACATATACTCCAATACCTATAACCCGAATGGAAAAATCACCCCAACTTAGGATGGGTTCAACCAAACCGGTCGTAAACCAAAGAAGACAGAGCCAACACAATGGGTGGACAACAAAATTTCCGCCCACAACAGAATCCCACTACCCAGCAGAATTCTAATTTCCAGCAGAACCCTCCTTATTACCATCCGAATTCCGATTACCGAAAAAATCAGAATTTTAATCAGAATTTTAATCAACCTCAAAGCTCTTGCTTTCTAGAGATTCCGATTTGGAGGAAAAGGTGATGCAAGCATGCATGCTTTCCAACAGATGATGATAGATCAATTTAGTCAATCGACAAATCACCGAGTCAACGAGAGGAAGGTAGGCTCCTAGCCAACCCCAACAATCCTCGAGGTCAAGCACCACCGATGTGACCATCGAATAGTCAACATTGAAAGTCACATTGTGAAGAGAAGTTGATAATCAAGTGGAATGCACCTTGGAATCTGATCGGGAAAAGATGAAGCAAGAGAAGCGACAAAGAGAAAGAAAACAAATCGAGAGAAAAGAGCAGAGAAGAGAAAAGAAGAAGAGAAAGAGAAAGAGCAAAGAAGAGAAGGGAAAAGAAAAAGTAATCGAGGATGAGTCTCCCTCAACTATCCAACTAGGACATGAACAAGAATAAAAAATGGAACCTGCACCTTATGTCCCAAGGGCACCATCCCCTCAATGCCTAACTCCTCCATCTAGAATGGGAAAGGGACCAGCAAAAATGGAAGAAATTTTCGAAACATTCAAGCAAGTAAAGATAAATCTTCCATTGCTTGAAACAATCAAACAAGTGTCTGAGTATGCAAAAATTTTTATAGATTTATGCACTCGTAAGCGAAAGGCGTACTCATATTTCAAGAAAGTGTTCACGACTAATCAAATCGTTCAATATTACAATTGGAAACCCACGAAAATTGAAAGACCACAGGTTCCAAGCTGTTCCATGTGTCATTGGTGGGCAACCAATTGGAAAAGCGCTATTGGATTTGGGAGCAAGTGTGAATCTAATCCCATACTCAATATCGAGAAACTTCGGATTGGGTGAATTGCAACCCACGGTCACACTCCAACCGGTGATAGGTCGAGAAAGAAGACGTGGGGAATTATCGAGGATGTTTTGGTTGGAATAGACAAGTTTGTCTTTCCGATGGACTTTATTGTTTTAGACATGGAACCTTTGTTAAATCAATTAATCAAGTCCCCATCATCCTTGGACGTCCGTTCTCGCCAACTACGCTTGCATTAAGTGACGAGCGGGAGTCATGGACGTTTCTTTTGGGAACATGAAGGTCAGATTGAACATATTTCATGCGATGAACCATTTCCCTAACGAGGATGAGGTCGAATGTTTTTACATCGATCAGATGGACGAAGTGGTGGATGAAGCATTACTATCAATGCTCACCAAAGAAGAATTTGAAACCGCTTTGTTGGTCATCTATGAAGAAAAAGGATCTGAAAGGAAGCAGTCCGAAGAGACGAGGTTGAGTTTATCATGTCCATATGATAACTTATGTGAAGTTGTGACTAAGATAGAACCGTTACCCATTGAAGTAAAAGCTGAACCGACTCCATCAATTGAGGAGCCACCAAGTGGAATTGAACAGTTGCAGAATCGCTCAAATACGCTTTTAAGGGGCCACGAGAAAGCGTTTAGGTGATAATTTCATCCACGTTGTCTGAAGAACAAGAGCATGACCTGTTGAAAGTGCTTCTAGATCACAAGCAGGCTATCGGATGGACTCTAGCTGATTTAAAAGGGATTGACCCATCAGTATGTATGCACAAAATACATCTGGAAGATGAGAGTAAACCATCGAGAGAACCGCAGAGGCGACTTAATCCAAACATGCAAGAAATCGTTTTAAAGGAAATCATTAAATTACTCGATGCTGGAATCATCTATCCAATTTCTGATAGTGAATGGGTTAGTCCAATCCAAATTGTCCCAAAAAAGTTCGGAATCACTGTGAAAGAAACTGCGAAAGGAGAATTGTTGCCTACTCGTGAAACTACTGGGTGGCGTGTCTGCATTGATTATAAAAAATTGAACACAGCTACCAGAAAGGATCATTTTTCCCTTCCGTTCATCGATCAAATCCTCGAGAAGTTAGCAGGGCAAAAATTTTATTGCTTTCTTGATGGTTATTCGGGATACAATCAAGTGCCCGTTTTTCCACCTGATCAAGAGAAAACAACATTCACATGCCCTTACGGTACTTTTGCATATCGAAGGATGCCGTTCGGCTTATGTAATGCACCTGTTACTTTCCAACGATGTATGTTGGCCATATTTTCGGATATGATTGACAAGTTCATCGAGGTGTTCATGGACGACTTCTCGGTTTTTGGGAAAACGCTTGGTTCTTGTTTGAATCACCTCGCACAAGTTTTACAACGTTGTGTGGATTCTAAACTTGTTCTTAGCTGGGAGAAGAGCCATTTCATGGTTCAACAAGGAATTGTTCTGGGGCATATTGTTTCCAAGAAAGGAATTGAAGTGGATAAGGCCAAAGTCGACCTAATTGCCAATTTGCCCCCACCAAAGAGTGTTCGCCAAATTCGATCATTTTTGGGGCATCTTTGGATTTTATAGGATTCATTAAGGATTTCGAAAGTGGCTAAACCTTTATGTACCTTGCTTGGTAAAGATGTCCTTTGAATTTGATGAGCATTGCATGAAATCATTTTACAGTCGTGAACTCTTATCAATCGCACCAATAATCCAACCACGGATTATTCTCTCCCATTCGAACTCATGTGATGCATCCGATTATGCTATCGAATTTGTTTTAGGGCAAAGGGTGAACAAATTACCTCACGTAATTTATTATGCCAGTAAGACGTTGATCGATGCACAGCTTAACTACACCACCAGCGAAAGAACTATTAGCATGGTGTATGCTCGGATAAATTTCGTTCTTATCTCGCTTGGATAAAAATAGTGGTCTTTTGAGACCACTCGCATTGAAATATTTGTTAGCAAAGAAGGATGCCAAACCACGATTGATTCATTTGGATTACGCTACTTCAAGAGTTTAATTTCGAAATCAAGGATAAAAAGGGAGTCGAGAATGTTGTGGCTGATCATTTGTCTCGTATTTTGCTTGAAGAATTGGTTACACCTGAACCTATCCGGGACACTTTTTCGGATGAGAAATTAATGGCAATTGACGCGACCGCTACGAAAGTTCCTTGGTTTGCCAATATCGTGAATTATTTGGTCACGGGCAAAATCCCTACTGAATGGGGAAAGAATGATAAGAACCTCTTCTTCTCCCAGATCAAATACTATTTTTGGGATGAACCACATTTGTTCAAGATCTGTTCAGATCAAATCATCAGGAGATGTGTACCAGCAGAAGAGCAACTTAGCGTTCTCGATTTCTGCCATGCTGGAGCCTGCGGAGGCCATTTTGGAGGACAGAAGACTGCACAGAAAATTCTTCAAAGCGGATTCTACTGGCCCTCCATCTTTCGTGATGCTGCTCAATTTTGCAAAGAATGCCAAAGATGTCAGCAGCTTGGAAATATTTCAAAACGGAATATGATGCCCCTTAACCCGATTTTGATTGTTGAAATTTTTTATGTTTGGGGGATTGACTTCATGGGTCCTTTTCCCCCATCTTTTGGGTATTCATACATTCTCGTAGCTGTTGACTACGTTTCCAAATGGATTGAAGCTGTGGCAACCCGTTCAAATGACCACAAAGTGGTGGTTAAATTTCTGAAGGAAAATGTCTTTAATAGATTCGGGTTTCCACGTGCGATCATTAGTGATGGCAGTTCACACTTCTGCAACCGCCATTTTACTACTTTAATGAAGAAATACGGCGTCACCCACAAGGTTGCAATGCCGTATCACCCGCAAACTAGTGGCAGGTGGAAGTGTCGAACCGAGAGATTAAACGAATTTTAGAAAAGACGGTACGATCGGATAGAAGAGACTGGTCAAACCGGCTCTCTGATGCTCTGTGGGCCTATCGTACCGCCTTCAAGACACCAATTGGAATGTCTCCGTTCAGAATTGTCTACAGGAAAGCATGCCATCTTCCTGTTGAATTGGAGCATAAAGCATTTTGGGCCATCAAAAGATTAAATTTCGATATGCAAGCAGCAGGATCAAATCGAAGGCTACAGCTAAGTGAATTGGAAGAGCTACGCTATGGTGCGTATGAAAACTCAAAGATGTACAAAGAAAGGTATAAGAAGCTACATGATGAGTCAATTTCCCGAAAAGAGTTTCACATTGGACAAAAGGTTTGGCTATTTAATTCCAGACTAAAGCTTCACCCGGGAAAACTAAAATCGAGATGGGAAGGCCCGTATCAGGTTGTTTCTATTAGTGTGCATGGTGCGATTGAGATCCGCAGTCTCACGGATAATCGAGTTTTTAAAGTGAATGGGCAACGTCTTAAACCGGTGTTTGAGCCCATGACCTAGATGAGAATTGAGGCAATGCACCTTAGTGACCCCGATTCTTGATCAATGAAGAGGTCGAGCTGTCGACACTTAAACTCAGCGCTTCCTGGGAGGCAACCCAGTGTGTTTTATTTATTTTCGTTTTCATTTTTATTTTTTTGTTAGTTCTAGAATATTAGTTTTTAGTTTAGTTTAGGTTGTTTTTAATTTCCAAATTAGTGTAGCCACATTACCTTCAATCTATTTTTGGTCATGTTCTAATTTTATGCACATATTCTCTGCACCTGATCTTTGTGTTGAGGTACTTTTCAACAGGTTTGGGGGTGTGCTACTTATTCCAATCAATGAGGACATTGTCATTTTTAGGTTTGGGGGTATGATTCTCTATCTTGTGTCACTTTCTTATTTTTCTTCATATAAAAAATAACAAATAAAAAATAAATTTTGAACCATCATATATGAATTATTTTTCGATAGTTTTCAAACTTTAGTTGATGATGCATGTGAATTTAATTTTTAGAATATCGATGTCAGATTTTGAATGCTTGTATCTAGGATAATGAAGATTAATGTGATATTTTGTCAGATTTACATTTATACCAAGCTAAGATTTAGAAATCGATGAACTGTTTTGAACGGTGAATCTTAGGATCTTAGTGGAGATTAAACCCAGGAAGCTTTAGAGCCAAATATCCGTTGTTGATGAGTGAATACATAAACTCGGAGTTTTCTTTGAATACGAATTATCTTGCATAATCTCATATATTTTATTTTGACTTGTGACTTTGCATGATATCAAATTCATATTATTGTGTTAGAACGTACTGTATATCTACTCAAGACAAATAGATAAGGTTACCATCTTTTAAGGACATGATTGAAGGCCATCTTTGGCTCGTTTGTGCTTAAATGCCCCACCTCATATAAATTTATCCTTCTAGTACCCCTTTGAGCCTATTGGAAAATTTACCTTTATACATTCTTTGATAAGCCACGTTAACCTTTAATCCTTCACCATTTCGAAAATTGGGTTTACCCTTCTTATTTCCGAGAAATTAGGAACTAGAGATGAAAATGAGCGAAAAGAGAGTAAGTGGAGAGAATCTTGAGTTGTGGTGTTTCGAGTGTATGGCAAAATATAAAAGAAAAGGGGAGAAAAAAAAAAAAAAATTGTGAAAAATAATGATAAATATGAGGTGCTTCAAAAGAAAAAGAAAGTTGAGAAAAATAGAAAAATATTGAGAAAAATAGTGAGAGATTAGAAAAGAAAAAGAAGAGAAAAAGAAGAATCAAGTTTGTTTCTTTTCGATTTCTAAATTTTGAATCTCAATTCCCTTTCTTTCTTACCCTTTCCTGAGCCCCATTACAACCCTACAAAAGACCTTCATGATCTGATCTTGCATTGGTAACTGCCTTGTGGAGAGTAAATATATGATACTTATGACACTTGATATGACATACTTAGGATATACAAGTATCTGTTCTTATGAGATTTGATTTTGTTCATTGATTACATCGTGTTTCAGTTATCATGTGAGACTTTTTTGCTTGTTTTGTATTGATCTCTCACATATGTGCAAAAGCTTACCCATCATCGGAGTGATTTTATTTCAAGAGTATACCTAAAGTGAGGATTGAGTCTAGACAACGAGACGAAGCGGTTTTCCGTTTGAACTAGTTCTGAGATGAATGAATTTTGGTTTGGGTATGCACACACTTCACGAGTAAGCATGAATGGATGAGTTATCTAACGATTTGAGCATTAGACTAATTTGAATGGATGCTAGTATTATTAGTATAATATTGTTATTTAAAATTGAGGATTCGCATGTTGAATTGATTAATGATTTTGAGTTTTGAATGGTATATATGTTATAAAAAAAATCATGTTTTGAAAACTCAATTTTGCCGATGGTTTGGAATTTATTGAAGTTTGTGGGTAACTTCAATGTAAACCCTCAGGAGACACAACTCCTCCACTAGGGATCACCTAGGGGTTTAAAGGCTTGTTGCACACGCTAAGTGCAATCGTGTTTCCTACGAAAGTAGCATTTATTTTCTTTAGTTTGCTTTGCTCGAGGACTAGCAAAGTGTAGGTTTGGGGGTGTGATGAGTAGTAAAATATGATGATATTTCATCCCTAGATACCTATATTTAGCTATCCGATGAAGGCTATCTGATAAGAATTATTAAATTTGAACTGTTTCAGGTAAATACAAGCCAAGTGCAGAAAACAGCCCAAGAATTCTGAAAATAATGTCAAAACACTGCAACTTTGGGTCATCGAGAACTTGGTGCGACTTCTAGCTCAATTTGGGCATTCAAGACGGACGAATTATGAAATTGTTAAAACACAAACGTTGTATATCTTTTTGTCAGCTTTCCAACGGATCAAGAATCGCCTCAATCCGAGTTCGGGACAAAAAGATATGGCTGAAATACTGAAGCAGTATCTGATGTAAAAAGTCGGCTGGAATTCACGGATTTCTGGGAGCTCGATGCATCGACCCTTTTGGTCGATTAATCGAGGGAAAAAAAGTGTCAGAGATAGAACTGACACTTTAAAGCTGATTTTTAGGAACTTTTGCAGGCTCGATGCATCGACCCTTTTTGGTCGATTAATCGAGCCACAAAAAGTGTCATACATGGAACTGACACTTTAAAAGCAGATTTTCAGTGATTCTAAATTGAGGCGGCGGGAGACCTCTGCGATGAGGGGGCTATTTAAAGCCAAACCAAACACGTCGAGAGAACAGGGTTTTTTTTAGGAAATAATTAGAGATTTTTTTTAGAGAGAGTTTTTTTTATTATTTTTGGTTTTAGACTCCTCTGAGCATCTTTTTAAAAAGTTCTTCTTTTCTCCTTCTTCTAGGGATTGATTTGGGTAGATTGTACTTAGGGTTTGCACTGTCTTTCTTTTACATTCATAGATTGTATTTAGGAAAAGACATTGTAACCAAAGATTTTTGGAAGAAATAAAAAGAGGAATGACTTTGAATGAACAATGAGATCATACACCAAAGATGAGCGGCTAAATCAGTAGATCGGGAAAGTTGCGATCCCCAGATAAGTACCCATATTTATGATTAATACCATAGTCTAATGTTTTTATTGTTTTGATCTACACATCACGAGATACGCTATGCTTCTTACATGACTCATACCGCAATGATAGGCTGAGTCATTGTTTTTAGATAGGGTATGCCGGATTGATGATCATACTTTATTTCAAATTATTTTTATGAATGAATGATGGTGATGGTGTGAATGATGCTTTAATGAAAGGGGGGTACAAATCTGGGGTAGCATATTTCTTGATCTTATTTAAATATTATTCTTAGATTCATCAGTAATTAGTTGTTTAGATTAATTTATTTTTCTTGCATTTAGAAAAAGTGATAAATTTTTGGTTAAATTGAATCTGCCCTTTGGTACTTCCTTGGGGACGTTTTTAAATCTCTGAAAGAATTAATTAAAATTCAAGATTTTCCTGTGGGTTCGACACCTTTGTTCTTGCCATACTGCAATAGATCATGTGCACTTGCAAGGGTTACACTTAAAATCGATCAGGGTTCCAAATCGTGCAAATATATTTTCTTTGGTGAAAGAAATTACCACCTTATGATCATTTGTTCTTGTAGTTGTTGCCTCGACCCACTTGAATACGTAGTCAACAGCTACAAGGATGTATATGTATTCGAACGAAGGTGGAAACGGGCCCATGAAGTTTATGCCCCGTACATCAAAGGATTCTGCGACCAAAATTGGTTGGAGGGGTATCATGTTCCTTCGGGACATGGCTCCTGACTTTTGGCATCGATCACAGGCCTGACAAAAATTCTGAGCATCCTTAAATAACGTTGACCAATAAAATTCTGATTGTAGTACCTTGGCAGCCGTTTTCTTTCCACCGAAGTGCCCCCCACAAGAGTAAGTATGATAAAATTTCATAATATCATGGGTGTCACTATCGAGAACACATTTTCTAATTATTTGGTCTAGCCATATTTTAAATAGGTCTGGATCCTCCCAAATATAATATTTTATATTAACAAAGAAAATATATATGTCTTGTGACAGCCTGGATTTCGACACCCCGAAACCCTTGCCATCAGCACGATCATCTTGACCATGCCCCTTGGCTAAGCACGGAACACTGGTATATCAAGCAATAGAAATAAACTGAAAATGATAACAATAATTGCGAAAATAATTCACTATTTAAATACTGATCAAAAGACGGTTCTACCTTCATGCCCCTGCATGAATGGAGAACCGATCCGAACCATTGATGATTGCTAATCATCACAAATGGTTCGCCCCAAAAGAATAATCTCAACATTTAATTACATTGTTTAACGAAAACTAGGCTTGACATACCAAGCTGTACCAAATAAACTCACAAAAACTCTCAAAGATGCACAACGGAGTCCTCTAGAAGAAGTCCTCAGGAGGTGGCTCCAACTCATCACCAGGCGCAAGGTCCGACTCACCAGGGTCAACGTCCCCTGAAGCCTCAACAGCTGCTAATAGTAGACCTGCGACGTATAGTCTAAGGGGTGAGCTACATCCT
This sequence comes from Chloranthus sessilifolius, assembly GCA_021018995.1. NCBI lineage: Eukaryota > Viridiplantae > Streptophyta > Magnoliopsida > Chloranthales > Chloranthaceae > Chloranthus > Chloranthus sessilifolius. Next base: position 9,351,941 of record CM037595.1, on the reverse strand, counting down.
AGCTTAATAGGGAACAAAACACACCTCACATATAGATCAAAACCTCACATATATTTCATGATATTCTAAGCATGATGTGACTATGCAGATATTGAGAAAAACAGTTGAAAAGCTAGAAATTTATGATCACACTTTACTGGTAGTTACACATGTCTTTTAATTAATCATGAATGACACTGAATAGGCCTAAAGCAAAACTTAACCTTTCAACTTAAGTAATCCCTGAGCAATATAGCATCGAGCCCCGATGAGATACCCTTCATCGTCATCTATATAGACAGTTTTAAACGTATTCCCTGGGAATACAAATAGTATCCAAGCCCCTTTTCCCTGGGAATTGGTGGTGGAGTTTCAACTTATCTCAATTCAACACTCCTGGGGTGAGCTTACTGTGTACGGATAAGCCTCCGCACTGGCATAAGGATTAGCCGCCGTATTGGTCACGGATATTCTGCTGAGTCAGTCGTGAGTATCCCGCCACGTCGGTGGGGTATCCTATCAAACCTCAAATAATAAAAATATCAGGTGCTTTACATATAGTTATTCACCGTGTAAGTGTGCTATCTTATATCAGTTAGGCCTTATCAGACATTATTCAATCTTGGATACATCCCTGGGATGTATCCATTCACTTGCATCACACCTTATGCTCTTATTACTGTACCTCCTCATCCCCTGGGGATGGCTCATTATGATTACTCTTATAGATGTCACGCACACACACTTCCTTTTCACCAAAACCTTAAGCAATAAACAGTTTTAAATTGAGTTCTATATCACTACATACAGGCTCTTGCAAATTAAAGTACATGTTCAAGGTATTCCCTACCTCAAGTCTTTGATAATTCACGCATCAAAGTCTCACGTAGCTCCTTGTGCTCAAGCTCACACGTACCACCTATGGTACAACACAACACATGTAATACATCAATAAAGATGTAACAAGGAAGGTCCAAGACCCTCCGAGAATCTCGAAGTCAAACTAAAAGTCAATGAAAACTAACTCAGTCAATTAATCGAACTCCCAAGTCGATTAATAAAATCTGATTCGATTAATCGATCCCCAAAATCGATTAATCAAAATTCAAAATCGATTAATCGATTCTCAAAATCGATTAATCGAGGTTCCCATTCGATTAATCGAATCCCAAATCGATTAATCGAAATTTGAAATCGATTAATCGAAATCCCATTTCGACTAGTCGATTTCCCCAGGTCACCCTCCTCCAGCCACTGGAGTTCACTGGAGGTACTCAGTCGATTAATCGACACCATAATCGATTAATCGAAATCCAAAGTCGATTAATCGAATCTCAATTCGATTAATCGAATTCGGGTTCTTTGACTTTTCAACTTCTTGATGAAAATCGATTAATCGAATCTCAATTTCGATTAATCGATTTGGCCAGATTCAGCCCCCTTTTGGGTTGTTCTTTCAAATCTTTTCCCATCTAATTTCTTTCTTTTTCTAAGCCTTTATCCTATGATTTAAATCATTCCTAACTACAATTAAGCTCCCATAACTTATACATTTAATTCACAAAAATTTTACCTTCAATCAATCTCAAATTGATTAGATCTAGTGGTTGGAAAGGCTAGGGTTCCAGCTTTGACTTGAACGGATCCTTCGCGTTGAATCGGCCTTTTAAATGCTTGAGTCCCCTTCCAATCACCCACAATAACTCCTTGATCAACACTCTTCTTTACTCTTCTCTCTCTCTCTCTCTTCTTAACTCTCTCCAACAACCCAAACAAAAGAAACTAGGGCTATTAAACCCTTTTATCTCCCCTCTAACTTGTGTATTGAGCACATGCACCAGAAATAGGTATATGTGACTCCAGATTAATCTCACCCTCCACACATTCACTTAAATTCTCACATCTCCTCCGTTCATCATATCTTAAGTCAACTAGTGAACTCCTACATGGTCAAACCCATGACCAGTCGGGCACGGATCTCGAGGTCACTGTTTAACGTGATTTTTCAAGATATTACATGTCTTGATTAGACCAGATTGGGAGATTCGTACCTATTGCCAAATAATTTACTATATTGGCATAGCATGGAACTGTAGTTTGGATGGCAAAAAGTTGCTCGTCTGGAAAGCCATCATGCAAAGATTCCTTACTGATGGTGTTAGGCATTTCTATCTTGGACAGGTGATCAACCACCACGTTCTCAACTCCCTTCTTATCCTTGATCTCAAAGTTGAATTCCTGCAAAAGTAGGATCCACCGGATTAGTCTTGGCTTGACATCCTTTTTAGACAATAAATACTTTAGTGCAGAATGATCCAAAAAAATGACGATTTTTTATCCCAATAGATACGGTCGAAATTTATCCAATGCAAATATGATAGCAAAAAGCTCCTTCTTGATGGTGGTATAATTAACTTGGGCTTCAATCAAGGTTCGACTCGCGTAATAAATTATGTGAGGGATCTTGTCCTTCCGCTGTCCTAAGATTGTACCTATTGCATAGTCGGAAGCATCGCACATCACTTCAAATGGTAAGGAATAGTCAGGAGATTAAATGATTGGTGTGGTTGAGAGAAGGGCTTTGAACTTATTAAACGTATCAAGAAAGGCATTGTCAAAATCGAAAGGTACATCATTTGCTAACATGTGACACAGAGGTCTCGAGATTTTTGGGAAATTTTCAATAAAGCGACGGTAAAAGCTAGCATGGCTAAAGAAAGATCAAATTTATCGTACCGAGGTAGGTGGTGGCAGATTTTCTATCACGTCAATTTTGACCCTGTCAACTTCTATTCCGTTTTTGGAAACAATATGACCTAAGACTATGCCTTCTTGAACCATAAAATGAGTCTTTTCCCAGCTTAACACCAGATTGGTCTCTTCACATCTTTCTAGAACGAGAGCACGATGATCAAGACAGGAATCGAAGGTTCGACCGAATACCAAAAAATCATCCATGAATACCTCTATAAATCTATCTATCATATTAGAAAAGATAGCCATTATGCACCGTTGGAATGTTGCCGGTGCATTGCATAACCCAAAGGACATGCAACGGTATGTAAAGGTTCCAAAGGGGCACGTAAAGGTGGTCCTTTTTTTATCCTCCGGATAAACAGAGACTTGATTATACCTTGAATATCAATCTAGAAAGCAAAAATATTCTTCACTCGCAAGTTTTTCCAAAATTTGGTCAATGAAGGGCAGTGGGAAATGATCCTTGCGTGTCATGGAGTTAAGCTTTCGGTAGTCAATGAATATACGTCACCCTGTGGTTTCACATAATGGCACTAGCTCACCGGATGTATTTTCCTTCATGGTAATCCCAGATTTCTTAGAGACTACCTGAATGGGACTCACCCATTCATTGTCGAAAATCGGATAAATAATACCTACGTCTAATTATTTCACGATTTCCTTTTGTACTTCTTCCCTCATATTTGGATTCAGTCGTCGCTGACTTTCATGTGAAGTCTTGGCATTGTCCTCCAGATGAATTCAATGCATACAAATTGACGGATCAAACCCTTTAAGGTCGGCAACTGTCCACCCTATTGCACGCTTATGCTTTATAAGTATAGCTAACAGTTTTTTCTCTTGTTCCCTGCTAAGAGCAAATGAAATGATTACTGGGAGAGTTTCATTAGATCCAAGAAACGCGTACTTAAGGGTGTTGGGTAGTGGTTTCAGGTCTAAAGATGGTGTTTTATCAATAGATGGCGTTAACGACTCATTAGAAGTGATGGGTAGAGGCTCTATCCATGATTTCCATATTTTAGCAGTGTCCAACACAGATGTTACCTCTTTTTAGCTGATGGTTTGATTCTTCTAAATCTGCATACCATAATGTGGTTTGAAGCACATCTTTAGATAGGATGAGGGGTAGTGCTGCTTCTATCAATTCTTTAATTTCGTCTATGCTGAAGCATTCCTTATCATCGATTGAAGCCATTTGGTTGGCTGCTGATAAAACATTTAACTAGATCCGCATATCTCCAAAATAAACTTTCATTACCCCGATTTTACAATTTATGCAAGCATTGGCCGTAGCCAAGAATGATCTATCGAGTATAATGGGAATTTGTGTTAGAGATTTCGAACTAGGTTCCATGTCTAATACTAAGAAATCAATCGGAAATATAAATTTATCGACCCCAACCATTACATCTTCAACAATTCCTACTGGCATTCTTTCTGATTTATCGGCTAACTGAAGAGCTACCAAAGTAGACCTCATATCTCCAAAGCCCAAGTTTTCACACACAGAATATGGTAGCAGATTGACACCAACTCCCAGATCTAGAAGTGCTTTATTTATTGTGTGATTACCTATAATACCCGGAATTGTAGGCACTCCAAGATCTTTAAGCTTAGGTGGAGTTTTGGCTTGCAAGACTGAGCTTACTTGCTCCGTTAAGAAAATATTTTGCGAGACATTATTTCGCCTTCTTCGTTTCTGTGCACACATCTCTTTTAGAAATCTTGCATAGACTGGGAATTGCTTGATTACCTCAAAGAGGGACAAATTAATTTTCACTTCTTTGGAGATTTTAGTAATTTCTTCTAATTTTTTTGAATTTTTATCAAAGGGTGATGGTGCACCAATGGCATTGGGAAAGGGTAACTTTGGTATATAGGGTACTTCGGTTACAGATGTAAGTGTGCCATCATTATTAAAAAAAAAAAAAATCTAAATTTTTTTGTTTTTCTAGCAGTGGGACTTCCCTTATGCCTTCCTTTTCCTTTTTCTGGGTCTCAGGGGTGACTATTGGTATAGGCATCTCTACCCTATTGTCCACAACTTTGCCACTTCGCAAGGTTTGAACAGCTTGGATGTGAGGTGTAAGACTTGGTGTAATTCCTGCACTTGATTTACCTCCCAAGTTGGTTGGTGGTGGTGAACATCCTTGATTTTTTTTTTCTGTTTCTTCCCGTTGTGTAGCAATTTGTTCAATTTTAATTCCTAAATTAGAAATGATCTGAAAACAAGAATATAGGTCTTGAAAAATTTGAGATAGTTGAGATAATTTCTTAGAACATTGATGCGCCTATTGTTGCGGGTCTTGAAGAATTTGAACAATAATGGCATCATTATCTTTAACGGGCTGTTGATAAGAAGGTTGATTTGTGACATAAATTGGCTAGGAATTATAGGGATATTGTGGGTATGCATATGAGGAGTCTTGCAGGGTTATCCTTGGAAAGTCATAATGGTTTCTCCACTGAGAGTCATAGGAATTCTCAGAACTTCCTCATTGAGAAACAAAGGCTTGCTCAGTTTCTGTTGGATAGAAGGGGGTAGTTGAGTATTCAACCGAGACATAAGTTGACTAGTAACTTAGCCATAATGAGTAATTGTGGCCTTACATGACTAAAAATATATATTTTTTTTTTTTAGAAGGCAGGGGGAGAAACAAATTTGAACCTTTAGTCTCTGTGGCTAGCAAAAGTGTTGAAGTTCTTAATTCGTTACTTCGAATAAACCTGCAAAAGCTTAAGAAGTGATCAAAGAAAGTTACAAATTTAAAGAAATATAAAAAGAGAAAGATAAATATTTATTTTTAAAATGAAAATATAAATAAAAAGATAAATCACTTCCCCGACAATGGCGCCAAAAACTTGATCGCTACTTATATGTGTATCTAATTAAGTCTTAACCTATTGCAAGTACACAATAAAAATTGTAGAACTACTATAGGATCGTTCCCACAAAGAAGTTATTATCTTATCTATATTTCTATTTTAAAGTTTATATTTATCTTTTAAGGTTCTAAACTACTAGAGAAATATGAATAAAGAATGAGTTTTTAATCTAAAATACATAAAATAAATCCTAATCCTCCTTCTTCAGATTGAGGTCGTCAATCCCAATCTTTAACCATCGGATATTTATAAAAATAAACAGTACCGTTACACCGTATTACAGTCTTCTAGAATTTGGGCGTCAATCAAAAACTAAAATTTCTTAATACAGATTTAATCTAATCAATAATCTCCTAAAATCTGGGCGTCAATTAAATTTTAAAAAATTGAAGATGGAAAAGTAAAAATCGTTACACTAATCTGCAAATTTCAACCTAAGTCGTCAATTCAAATCAAAATTCGAAAATGTTTACAAAGCATATAAATAAAGCAAATAAAATTTAAACTAGAAAACAAAGTAAATATATCTTTCACCCCCCAGCTGCAATCGTCAATTGTTTCTGAGAAATTAAGATATCTACACTAATCTTCAGCACCCAATAGCAGTCGTCAATTGCTCTTGAGAAACCTCTGATATCCAATCTACAAAGCAATAAAAATCTACTCTAATTTTGATCAAAAGAAAACTCAACCTCAGTCATCAATTGATGCTGAGAATTCTTTGATGGTTTATTCCTACACTGGGCTCTCTTATTTATAGATCATAAATGATCGATTTATAAGACTTCTAATTCTAATAAAAGAAACTATTAAAGTAAAAGTATCCTAATATAACTCTAATTCCTAATTTTATTCTTCCTTGCTTTCAAACTATAGATGCATTTTGACTTTATTTCTTTAGTAATAGCAGCAAAGATCTTCGGAGTTTATCTTCATCATTCTTCTCAGATCCGTAATTCATCGAACTTCTAATTCTGTGCATGGCGGTGGTAGTTTTCACATGATCAGCAGTAGCAGTTCAGTGGTAGGGAAGCTTTTCTTTTACACAATCGTAAATTACGATTGTCTGTTTTCTTCTCTTTTTCGAAAAATCGTAAATCACGATTTTCTAACTTCTCCTATTATGACGATTCTTCAATTACGATTTTTCTTACGATTGCTCGCTTTTTCTTCTTGTTTTGCTTCCGCTTCTAGAGAATCGTAAATTAAGATTTTTTATTTCTTTACTTCCTCAATGCTCAATTATCTTTTACGATTTTCTAGCTTTCAACGTATAGCAAATCGTCATCTTACTCTAAATTGTCTTTTTACTGCCCTTTGAGTTCATTTTAATGAATATTAGCACTTTGTATTTCTTTTACTGTTTTTTCTTAATATCTGTAAATCGTTAACTTGTTAGTAACAAACTAAGTCCTAGCATCAATAAGTGAAGGATGATAAAATGATAAATTATGTGACTGATCAATTTCCTCTATAATGACAAGCCAAGGAAAGCACATCTCCTTAAAGATTTGGCCAACACAGAAACCAACTATGAGTGTGATAACAAGCAATTAATTGGAGTCAAAGAAAACATACCACGCCTCACACAAAGTATTGAAAGATTCCGAGATGAAATGTCCTCTCTTGATAGAGAAATCAAATTAAAGAATGGAAAGCTCGAGTTGAGTTGATGTACATTTCATAGCTTATTACTAAAGCTCGGTCTCGGTGTATGCTTTATAAAAGTAGAAAGGCTTATTATTGAGAGTTTATTTAATATGAGAGTTGTTGGTTTTGAACTCTCTCGTAATCTTATTGTGCCCAATACTTTGTGTGGTACCCCTTGAGGACACCTACCCCAAATTGTTACAAATGGCACCCCTTGAGGACACCTACCCCAAATTGTTACAAATGGCACCCCTTAAAGGCACCCACACTAACTACTTAAGTGTGACCCCCAATGGAACAACACGATACACATAAAATAATTTGATGATGATCCTGTGATCGTCATCAATGATTGTAATTTTATTTTAATCATCGGATGAGCTAAATATGGGCTAGTCAAAGAAATAACTTGAAATCAATGATAATAAATTAACAACCACTTTGAAAAAGGGTTAGTGGAGTGGTATAAAATGGTTGGTTAACAAACACTTTGATTTAGTCGTGCGTAAGAGATGTAATAGTAAGATATGCCTCTTAACACGTGCAACCATTGGGAGATTCTCGACTTTTGTCCAAAAGGACCACAAAGGCAATTAATGTCCACAATGGGACCAATCTGAAGGCTTGGAGAGTGGTCAAAGATAGACCCAGCCCCTTGACCCCCTTGAGAAGAGACGAAAGAGTTTGGGCAGGTAGAAAATGCCACTTGGCAATCTTGTTCCGCAAAAGAGAGCTTAGGCTGTGTTTGGGTTAGCTCTTATAAGAGCAGAAGTAGCTCTGCTCTTTGACAGAGTAGATAAAATCTGCTCTAATAGAGAGTAGACATAGAGCAGTTTTATCACTTAAAACTGCTTCCCGTATTAACAAATAGGGTGTGGAGCTGTGTTACCAAACATGAAAGCAGTTCTCTGCCGAAGCCAAAGAGTGAAAGAGTTGCTCTTTGGCCTAGAAGAGCTAACCCAAATGCAGCGTTAAAGCTCTATTCCCCTCTCATTTGCACACGCCTAACCCTCTCTTCTAGCTCTTCTTCCTTGTTCCAACCTCCATTAGAGACCTCTCCCATTGAAATTCAAATCCACCTTCATCATTCAACTCTAGACTAACATAGTCTAATCTCACCACTATCCCAGCTCATTTTGACCATCTAAATCTCTAAAACCAGCAAGCACTCCTTGAGTTAGCCAAGGTAAAGTGTTAATTTTGAAATTTTATTGAAAATTTTAGATAGATTTTTGTAATGAGGATTTAATTTTTGAAAATTTCATAGAAAATGGAGAGACACCCTTTTTGTGGTGCAATCTCTATTGTTAGCTAGATGACCTTGTATGTGAATAAGATGATCATGTATGATCATCAAATAACACAGATCAATGATCTAAAATCATGCATTGTGATGGATAGATCCATCCACTTATTTAGTGTTGATGAAAATCGGCTAAGTTGAGTGCATGTGTCACCTTAGTGATTTTGCATACCTCCTTGCTCTTCATCCACACGATTAGATGGTGTGGTGTTGATCAAATCTATATATATATATTGGTACATCTTTTGATTAGATTTTTAATATAATATAAGTTTGACGTCCCCAATTTGAAGCCTATTTTGATTTTGAAATAGTTATTGTAGATTCTTTCATAAAATGATCATAGATTTGAGTCACATGATTTAGATGAAATTTATTTGATGAAAATCATGATTTAGAAAAAAAATTCATCTCTGTTTTGGAATGATAAATTGAATGGCTATAGATGTATGTATCGTAATTTGGCCGATTTGGTCTTGCTTGACTATTTATGCTTATATGATCAATGGTTTTGATTGTTTAAAAATAGTCTTCTGTTTTTTTTTTTTTGTAATTGGTATACTTATGCATGCTATAATGCATGAATTTTGCATGTTATTGAGTGAGCTTGATCATAAAATTTTGATGGTGTGAGATGATAGCTTAGTAACTCTAGTATGCTTGAAATTTTGTTTGGTTGATTGTATTATTTTGGTCCTATTAGGATGTTAGAAATTTTGTTTGAAACTATTTGGAAAATTTACCAACCCTATCAGACACACCTTTCCCATCACAGACCCTATATTTTCACTTTTATCCAAACCGACCAGCTTTAAGTCAAGCCAGCTCCAGCTAGTAGGAAAAGTCTTAAATACTCCTTACATTTTTATCATTATACATAGTTTAAAATTTTAAAAATTACACTTTTTTATATTTATGCGATGTGAAGCAACACCTATGGCGTCTGATTTGAAAGCCACAATAAAAAGATAGATGGTGCCAAAGATTGACATGAAAAACAGGCAATATTGCCTCTTTAACAAAAAAAAAAACGACTACCTACACGGTCGAAAATGACTGTCTTAGACAGTCGTTATCGACTACCTAATAGTCGAAAATGACTGTTTAGGACAGTCGAAAACGACAGTCGTTATCGACTTTCTATACAGTCGATAATGACGGTCTATGACAGTCGTTATCAACTGTCTAGACGGGCGACTTTTATTTTTTTATTTTTTTTTATTTTTTTTTATTTTAAAGAGGCGATATTGCATTTTTTCGTGTCAATCTTTGGCACCATCGATCTTTATATTGTGGCCATCAAATCAGACGTCATAGATGTTGCTTCACATTGCGTAAATATAAAAATGTGCAATTTTTAAAATTTTAAACTATGTAGAACGATAAAAATGTAAGAAGCGGTATTTAGACTTTTCCTGCTAGCTAGAATTGGTTTGGCTTAAAGTTGGTCGGTTTGGGTAAAGGTGAAAATATAGGGTCCCTGACGGGAAAAGTGTATCTGACAGGGTCGATACGGTCAATTTCCCAAACTGGTAATTTACACTCATGAAATCATATTATTACTGGATTTTAATGTTGTATTGATGAATTATTGATGAGCGATCGGATGGTTTTGATAGATTTGATTGAAAGGTAAAATAGGCCCCTATAGATCTTATATTCATCACTTCTTTAAAAATGGAATTATTAGAAAATTTTAATAAATAATATAGACATTTTAAGATATTAGGATAGAATTATGATATTTCAAACTTGGGAAAATTCTTTGAATAAAAAATCAGTGATGTTAGATGTGTTTCTAAGCACACACCACATTTGCTAAACTGCAAACTATTAAAAAACCAGAATTTTGACCACTTAAGGTCAATGTTTTCATAGGATTTAAATTAATAAAAATTCGGTGAAACTTATCAATGAAGAATAAAAGGTTCCTTCACAAATAGGTAAATTTTAGCGATCAATTCAAAGTGGTTTGGCTTGCACGAATTTCGGAGTGAAATTGTGCAAATCAGCCCTTTTAAGAGCACCAATAATACACCGCATCAAGGCTATCGTTTATGTGTAGAACCTTATTTAAAAATTCTACAAAAATTATTATATATGGAACCATTAGTTTCCAAGCTACACTGAAAACTTTGGCCCTTAAATCGATCTAGGTTGACCGATAGAAAATGTGAATCGAGGGTGCAAAACTGCCTAGCAGTGCACCAATTCTGACCACAGATCAGACATCCGATCGGACGACCACGATTTCATCAGGAATATGATATTTTTAGGATTAGATACCTGAACATAAAATAAAGTAGACCTAAATATATTTCCAACAAGCTCTTATTTGTCCAATTTCTTTACCAAAATCAAATGTTATGGCTCATTTATTGAGGACCATCAAATATGATCTGACGCGGGAATTAATTTGCCGAGTAACACGCTCGGTAAATCAGCAGCCCTAATCTCATATGGTTGAATTTTTGAGTGACATCACTCGAGAAAGATTGAGGATTTTAGTCCTCTATCACTGAGTTTTGGAATCACCTAAAAAATATGATCCTTCATATCACCAAAGGTTTAGAACCCTTAATAAATTGTTAAATATTGTAAGGATTAGTCAAGTCTTGACTTTTCCTTGAACTCCGTGATATCATGATCCCATGATGATCATTGATATAGAGTCATTAAATCAAAGATGACTCTTGGACCCTCATTTATTGTTTGACCATAAGGTTGACTAATTTGAGACTAGCCCCATAGGCCCATTTCCTAGATTTTGGACAATTTGGGCCTAGTAACCCAAAATGGTCCGGATTAATGGACCCTAAACATGTTGGAGAAATTTTTTGGACCTGATTTTCAAAAGTGGACTAGGTGGGCCACTGCTAATGGCACCCACCAGAAATCTGGGAGCACCCACATTAAAAAGTGGAGTTCCCTTGAAAATTCGAATATTGGTCCTAAGCATATGACCCAAATGGGCCCAATAAATGGAACCCGGATAAGATAATGAAACTATTAAAGGGCCTAGTAACCTGACTAAAATTGAGTGAACCACTGTTAATGGCACCCACCGAATTTGTGGAAGCCCCACACCATGACGTGGGATTTTTCCTTGAAAATCCAAATTCTTCTTAAACTTTAGGACCAGAATTGGCCCAATACATGGGAGCTAAAGTAGACGAATAGACTTGTTAGGATTTGGTGTCCCTATCTTAAAATTGAGCGTGCCTCGAGGCCCTCGACTAATAGCGCCCCAATTAAATTAAAATGGGACCCAATTGAAATATGTACTCTTATCCGATTTAAGGAAATTAGGGAAAATACACAAATATTGTGTTGGATAAATTATAAAACCAAATTTAAGTAAACTTTTGAATGATATAGGCTCACGTCAAAGTTTGACAAACACTTAAATTGGATAGTAAAAAATATACCATCATTTGGAGGATTTGAACTTAATTAACCCTTAGTGCTGCTTGCGTGCAATTAGTAGACCATATTTGAGTGTGCTTTTAGCACCGTTAAATAAATAATTAAAATTTTAGGTTTTTTTATTAAATCCAAAAAATTAAATGAATAAAGTCCCCAAGAGACTTACCCCTTGATGATGCACTAAACAATGTGTTGACTGATTTAGAAAATCAGCTTGATTAAATTATCAGAATTAAATGAGCAAGTTCATTAGGCTATAGATTATTAAATTATTTGATTAAGTCAATTGTTGACCTTGTACATTGAATTGACTGAAACCAATCAAAACTTCTATTGAATTTTTACCCGTGAAAATTGGAATTATTAATTAATGTATTGCACATTAAAAAATAATTTGCGGGCAACATCGAAAGAATACCGACATAAAATTTTATAAACTGAATTATCGAATATTGAATAACGAATACTGAATCGAAAAATTGAATCTTGACATCGAATATTGAATAATTGATATTGAATACTAAACTTAATCATTCCCTTTAATATTCAAAGATTGAACACTTAAGTGGAAAGATGAAACTGATTTTGATACCATAACCTCACATGGTAACCATTGTTCTTATGAACAGATTCGAAATGAGCAACTTATATTCAGAAGAGTTTAAAATATTAGTGGAGGAGTGGGTCTAAGTTAGAGTAATTGAGTCTTAATGATCCTTATCTTGATTGACTAAACGGGTGAAGAGTGTCCTGCCCTCATTTGCACGACATTGGCAAGTGACATTGATCTTGATATTAAAACCATAGTTGGTATTAGTATTGTACCAAAATTAATAAAAGACATTGAATAAATCACCTAAAATAATTGTTTTGTTATTGTTGTTAATTACGTAATAACATTACCGAGAAAATACTAAAATAATTATCTGATTTCTATGGTGACGTAATCTTAATAGGATAAATAATGGAAAGTAATTTGATGCTACCCTATTGACATTGATGAAATTAATAATTGACTTGATAATTGAAATAAATGATTGGTGATGGCTTAGGATAGAAAATTTTGAATGATCACTTATGTCTTCTTGTACACTGATTGAACCTTTGATAATTATTGTCATGACACTATAAAAAAATAAGACTATTAGCAGCAGAAACTTAACCAAAAATTCACCAATAATACCCTCGTCGCTAATAGTCTTAATAGTTTTTTGTTAATAGCGGCAGTTTTCGGCCGCTACTAATAGTTTTATTTTTTGTAGTGTTATTTATTTTATTGATAATGATAGATCATGACTTACTAGGAACTTGAATATAGAAGTAAGAATTGTTGACTTCTTGTCACCTCATTGATTCGGTAAAAGAATATGAATTGAATTAACTGGAAAACATTGGCTTAATTTAAGAGCTTTACTAGAATTTTATTAATAATTCAAGTTAAGACTCTATTAAACTTCACCGCTTACGGTCATTTCATGACCTAAAAATTTCAAAGGTAGGAAAGCAGCCACCCAGGAGCATTCCCCAAGTTGAAAGTTTTCAACTCATTTTGTCTAAAGAGTTACCAGCCCACATGTCGCGAACCACAAATCATTTACACCGATCTCTTCTTCTGTATACTTTTATTTTACTGTTTTGATTAGGACCAATTTTTGGTATAATGACTTTATGTTGGTTCCATTTTGTGTTGTTGTTCTTTATTGTAAAAGTGGTCAAAATATGAAAAAAATAAAGAATGAAAAATACAAAACAAGAGGGCCAAAGATGAAAATAAAACACAAACACCACCTGTAAGATACATGGTTGTTACAGGAAGTTTTAAATGAACTAAGGGTTGTCCCACTGGGAGTTATGGATCTAAAGATAGTAAATCTCCAAATCTGCTACAGATCTGGCAACTCTGAACCTAATCTATCTTAATCTAATAAAACAAGATAAAGAGAGGGTATTTTTATGGTTGTCACTAACTAAAACAAAAATAAATGCAAAAACAAAAATAAAAGGAAGGGGGTTTAAAGTAGGATGAAAGTGATTTGGTAAAATAAATAGAAAATTAGAGAAATAAACAGTTAGGGGCTAGTTTTTACTGCAAAAAGCAATATAAACAGAGCAAGAGTGGGATCTGCAGCAATCTTTCATTTGGCTACAAGGACAAATGCAAGGAAGAAGAATCCAACTCAACCCCTGAGATGTGGAGTAGTCTTAGGGCTATAGCCTGTCCACTCAAATGGTCACAGGCTATCCCATAGATATAATTCAATCATGGGGATTAAAGATGAAACAGTAAAATTACTGCAGACACTATGTTTGCAAGGCTATAAGCTCATGCATCCCTAGGTGCATAAAATCCATAAACATCTAATAAAAATCACAAGAGATTACAGATCAATTGAAACATTAAAACCAGTTATTCATTGCCAAAAAGAAACTTACAAAGATATAGCTATCAAATCTACAGTCTCTGCAAGACTCTAAGCTCTTCACAATGTTATTACAAAGTCATATACAATAAAACTAGCCCTAACTGCTACAAAGATTTAGCCAGACATGCTGAGCTAAGGAGAGAAAAAAAAATAGAAAGGAAGATGATCTAAACCCTAAAAGTGACCTAAGCTACTGTGTGTTGTCTCATGTGATCCCCCATTCTTCCTGGCATGGCTTACATGGTATTTATACAATCCATAAAGTTACTTTTTGCTCTGGCCAATCAGAGGGGAGGAGAATCAAAATAGTTAGGATATGCTGACGTGGCTCAATTGCAACCAAGTATTACCCCCATTCTGTTAGGAAAAGCACAACACACTTGGACATGTGTCCCATGTGTTGAGGAAGTTCCAAAAATGACCTTGAAGTCCATAAATATCTATTGGGGCCCGAGCTTCGAGAGGATGGAATACTTCTAAAGGTTGCTCGATATGCTAGAGTGTTGAAGTCTTGGTCTACCCGACAGCTGCTCGAGTGGATGACTCCTGAAGGATATTCTGAAGGCTTCTCGAGAGAACTCGAGAAGATAGGCTTATATCTGGAGACTTCTTGGGTGGATGAATTTTGAAGGAAAAGAGTTGCTCGATGGGTGCTCGACAGGTTGGAATGTTGCACTCTTTGAACTGCTCGACCTACTCGAGTGTGTTGTTGTTGCAGACATGAACTGCTCGAGACTGCTCGACAGCTGCTCAAGTGTATTGATCTGGAGGTATGTTCTGCTCAAGACATCTCGAGAGAATAGACCTGAAGGCTTCAGATCTGCTCAAGACTGCTCGAGATGACGCTTCTGCTTCTCAGCTGGTTTGTCTAGTCTGCTATAACACTCCTTTAGGTATGGGTCCCACTTGTCTCTCATTGCAGGACTTTTAGGGGTTCAAGGCATACTGAAAACCCATATAGTGGTGACCATTATGGTTCAAACTCTGTATTTCCATCAACTCCACTGCTTGACTCTAATTCCTCTCTTCTTGGCACTTATTACATGGATTGTTACACTATTCTGTAGATTATTTCTAACTATAAAATCATACTCAAAAATCAACTATTAAACAGCTCCAAGGTCTAGTAAAGGCTAGGTTAGGAGGTAGTGAAAAGTAACACAGTTCAGTGATTAACACATCTCCAAACCTAATCTTTGCTAGTCCTCTAGCAAAGGAAAAATTACACAATTATTCTAAAAATTAAATGCCACTTTCGTAGAGAGCACGGATGCATTTAGCCTATGCATCAAGTCTTTTAAACCCCTAGGTGATCCCTAGTGGAGGAGTGAAGTCTCCTGAGGGTTTTCAGTGAAGATACTCACAAACTTCACAATAGAACAGTCAAGGTTGGTGCAACATATGTCAAATTAGCTGTCAACAAATAAAGCTTCAATCCACACCCTACTCTTTTAAATTTAAAGGAGTTAAAAACAGAAATGCAAACAGTTTAACACTTAAATCAACATGTATTTCCATCACAACCAATCAACTTACATCAAGAGTATAGTGTGTGTAAATCAGTGCTAAGCTCACCATTAACTCAAAAATCGGGTTTAAACATTACCCCAATGAATTTAATTTCAGACCCAATCCTTACCAGGGTTATCACTCAAAAAATAAAATTTCAAGGTGTATCACTTTTATTGCAGCTCAAGATCAGTTACAGACCTTAAATAAGCCTACAAGCATAAGCATAGGCATTGCTACTAATTCCTGACATCCTCATTATTGGTGTGTACTTTTTTTGGGTTCCTTTTGATCCCCGGAATCAGTGGCCCAATTCAGTCCAAGTGGACTCTGGCGAAGGCGATAATGGCGTAATAAATTAGGCAATATTAAATACTAAAATTAAAGAGACGAATTCTAAATGAAAGATACCTAAGAAGATGCGATCGCCAGCTGCAGATATTTATCAACGCTGTAACATGTCACTGATCACACTTTAAGGGAGAGCGAGGGCTTGCAGGTTGAACTCATTTACTGAATCGTCAGTCAGCGAACATCAGTAGTTGTGGTTTGCCTTTAGTTTAACTGGTTTGGTTTTTCTATTCCTGTTGGGATTCTGATTTAACTTGGTCTCCTAAACCTACTGGGAGTCTAATTGATTTCGATATCTTAATCCTATTAGAAATCTAATTAATTAAGTCTCCTAATCCTACTAGAAGTCTGATTACTTTAAATATCCTAATTTTAATTAGAAATTGAATTAATTAAAAAAAAAAAAGATTTTGGGCCCACTATGCTAAGGAGGATTGGCCTCATTCTCGAGTACCCTCTATAAGCTCCCTTGCACAAATCAGGTTGCTAAAATTGAGAGAGACTGAATTTGAATTATAAAGTAGTATTTTTTGTGAAAGATTGATGATTGGTATTTAAGGGTTAAAATTTTATGATAAAAAAAGAATTAAGAACTGAAACTATAAAGCAAATTTTAAGATTTAGAATTGTGAGAAATTAAAACTAAAGCCAAAATCTAAGGACCAAAATCGAAATCGAAATTAGAAAAATTTAGACCGTGAGATTAAGGACCGATTCTAGAACCTAAGAACTAAGGCCTAAAAACTAAAAGGTTGGTTCTAGAATCTAAGGACTAGAATCAGAAAATTAGAAATTTAGATTAAAATCTAATATCTAGAATTTAAGAATTAGAGGGCCAGAACCTAAATCTAGAACTAGAATATAATAAAAGGAACGGGTTCTAGAACCTAGGAACTAGAACCAGAAAATTAAGGACTAAGAAATTACATGAAGAATCATCTAAATCGTGCAGAAGAAAATTGTATAGAGGGAAGTTGTATAGAGGGAAATTGTATAGGGGGAAATTGTATAGAGGGGGAAAATTGTGTAGAGGAAAATTGTATAGAGGGAAATTGTATATAGGGATGGCTAGGGGGGTAAAGGTCTTATTTATAAGCTTTTACCATAAGTCCTATTTTCTAAAATAATATAATAAAGATATTAATCCTAATTCAGCTAGGAGTTTTGAAAAACATCACTTTTTACGTAGTGTCCGAAAACTGACCATAACTTCTTCGATACTTGTCAGAATTGTACGTTTTTTGGCTCGTTAAAAAGCTACTTCGATAAGTGTATCAACGTGACCAATTTCACCTCAATCCGACTTCATTTGATACCTCAAAATAAGTCAAACATAAAAGTCACGGGATTGACAATTGAGAAAAGATTGGGGAGACCTAGTTGGCTCTAGACTAAGGATTTGGGCAGGGATTTTCTAATGGCTAAATTCTAAAACTTAAGAATTAAATATTATAATCTAAAGATTAGAACTATAAGAAATTAGAAATTAAAACTACAAGCTAAAAAAAAAAAATCTAAGGACTGAAATCAGAGTCGAAATCAGAAAAATCAGACCATAGGATTAAGGACTGGTCTCAGAAAACTAAGAACTGGAATCAGAGATTAATATTAGGACTGAAAATTAAGATATCGGAATAAAAACTAAGTTTTAAGACTGAAAATTAGATAATAGAATTAAAGACTGATTCTAGAAACTAAGAATCAGAACCAGGGATTAAAGTACGGATTAAAAAGGAGGTATTACAGTCTAAGACTGAAAATCGAAACTAATAATTAAAACTTAAGTTTTAAATCTAAGAAATAGAGACTAGGACTAGATATTAGAAACTAAAACCTAGGACTAAAAATTAGAGCCTAAAATTCAAAACTGAAAATTAAAACTAGAAAGTAAATTATACCTACGGCCTGGGCTGCAGAGAGAAATATGGGAATCCAAAGCTTAGAGACAAAGAACTCGAAACTCGAATCTCAAAGTTGTGGGGGCCAAGGTTTGGGTCGTAATGAAAAGGTCTTTTTATAGGTATTTTACTAATTAAACGTCCTGTTTCAAGCATTTAATCGAATTGGGCACCGATTTATTGATGCTTAATCGCCTAGAGTCGGTCACCGACTCAGTGAGCTACCGACTGACTTGTTCAGCGTGTTTCCTAGGTCTAACAATGTTAGGACTAATTGCATGTCTAATGTGGAGTGCGCAATCTAATTAAGTGTCTCTTCCGAAGCGCATAATCGAGGAAGCTTGGGGGTCAAGGACTGTGAGACTAGGTCGGGCGTAGGCCAATTGCACGCCGATAGTAGGGCGCTCAATTTGATCGCGCATACCATGGTGGGCACGTGATCGAGTCTCGAGGTGGTATGGAAAAGAAAGTCTGGTCTGAGAGGGGACTGATTGTACGTGTGTGATTTGGCGTGCGATCAAATTGTGCGCGTGGTTTTAGGCACGTAATTTGAGGCTGCCTGAGTTCAGGTCAGGTCTTAAATGCGAGACTATTATTTCAGCCTGCATTCTGACTATATACTATTATTTCAGTATATAGTCTCTCTACATCGGGGTCTGAGCCACAAAGCTATTGTTTCAGCCTGTGTTCAGCCTTATACTATTGTTTCAGTGCATGGTTCCCTATGTTAGGGTCATAGGGCCTGAGCCACAAAGATATTGTTTCAACCTGTGTTTAGCCATATACTATTATTTCAATATATTCTCCCAATTAGGGTTAGAGGGTCTGAAATGTAAGACTATTATTTCAGTTAACATTCTGACTATATACTATTGTTTCAGTACATAGTCTCCCCACGTTGGGATCTAAGCCACAGAGATATTATTTCAACGTGTGTTCAGCCATATACTATTATTTCAGTGCATGGTCTCCGCACTAGGGCCATGAGGCCTGAGCCACAGAGCTATTATTTCAGCCTTTGTCCAGCCATATACTAGTATTTTAGTATATGATACCACATTAAGATAAAGGGGTCTGAAATGCTAGACTATTGTTTCAATCTGTTTTCCGACTATATACTATTTTTTCAATATTATAGTCTCCCTATGTCAAGGTCTGAACCATAAAGCTAT
Source organism: Chloranthus sessilifolius (assembly GCA_021018995.1). Lineage (NCBI taxonomy): Eukaryota > Viridiplantae > Streptophyta > Magnoliopsida > Chloranthales > Chloranthaceae > Chloranthus > Chloranthus sessilifolius. The sequence goes on along the minus strand of CM037595.1, from coordinate 9,332,587 downwards.
TATTTCAGCATGTGTCCAGTCATGTACTATTATTTCAATACATAGCCCTTACGTTAGGGTCATGAGGCCTGAGCCACAGAGCTATTATTTCAGCCTGTGTCCAGCCATATACTATTGTTTCAGTATATAGTCTCAAGTAGGGTTATGAGGTCAAAAGTTGATCGAACAGATTTGTATATTTCAAGAGAGAAAAATGGGGGTTGTCTACAGATGCCCCTCTTCGACGCGCTCTTGCGAAGTAAGAACGCGTCGAAGAAGTAGACACCCCTCATTCGAGGTGTCTTCTCGTTTCTCTTAGGAATTTATAAATGTGAGCTGGAGATGCTGACATGACATGCTTAGCTTTCTTATCTAATTAGCACAAGCTAAAATGGAGCATTTAGGAGCCCAGTGGTAGCTGTCGAAAGGCATGTTCCATGCTATGGATGCCCAAGGGCAATCCTGTCACGTATCACGATCCGCTATCATAGACAGTCGAAGGGGAAAGTCAGTGTATCCTATTCTGCGGGTGTAATGGGTATCATGTCACATATCGCAACCTACTGCGAGTGGCAGTCAAACAAAAAGGAGAATCACCATATCCTAATCTGTGGGTGCGGGGTGCAAGGGGCATCCCGCCGTATGTCGTGACCTGCTGCAAGGGGCAGTCAAACAGAGGAGTATGACGCATTCGAGGTACCGGGGGGCATCATACAAATATCTATAAATAAGGTTCAGGGACCGATAATATAATGCAATATAATGTTGAAGGCTTTTGCAAGTCATGTCAGACCAGGAGCGTCAATGCTCACACCAATGCACACCAGGTGTTCATTTTCCAATAGGCGTTTGTAAACTCTTAGATTAAATACACTCATTGTTCGATTTCCCAGGGGAATGGCTGATTCTGGCTGGTAATTGAAGTGAATTTGGGTGAATTTTGGTAAGTAAAGTCTCTTTGTTTATTTTTTCTTTGGTTTCTTTCCTCTCTTTTTTTTGTTTTGGGAGTAAGATTTTTGGTTTCGGAAGTAAGTGGTAAGATTTTTTTTTGTGTTGTTTCTTCTTTCTTTTTTTTCTTTTTTTTTTTCAAGTAAAAGATTTTTTTTTTTGAAGTAAGTAAGACGTTTTGAAATTTTAGAATTTTTAACTTAAGATCAATTCAGTGGTAAAACGACGAAAAACGTGGCTTCCGAGACGTCGCTGAGCAGATCCACCGGTATGGGATTTGTAGACCCGACCGTTAATGCGGTTGTTAAGATGACACTTGACATGCCAGATACTCCGTCTAACCTTCTCGACGAATACTGATGATTATCTCTTATGGGAGGACTACAGTGATTCGTGAGCCAAGAGATATGGGTTTTGAAAATATTTGACTTAATCATAGCTAACTATATTTTACGAGGAATATCGAGTAATTGAAAAAGTGGGTAGTACTTACCCAAGGGTGATACTTACCTGAACTATGCATGTAGCTTGTGTAGTCCGTGATGGGACTGATGGGTTGTTGGGGTGATGTTGCGATGGGACTTGGGGATTCTCCCTTTCTTTGGCTATGTGCTGGGTGAGTCTTGGTGGGATGTAGGGCTCAATTCGGGAGAGAGAGCACTTTTCTTTAGCGATGGGACACGATCGAGTTTTCTCCCTTTTCATCATATGACGTGGCAGGCGTTGTCTGAGCCTTTTTTTTAATTTTTAGGTAGTGATATTTGTGATGGGATATTGGGTGAACATTGTTAGCTATGAGATGCTGGTAGGATATTTGCATGATAAGTGTGTCATGTTTCTTTCTTTGGTAGATCTTAGGTTATGAAAGAAAATCACGTTGTGGTTGTGTCGTGATTGGCTTAGTTTTTTTTACAATATGCCCGCGTTTTCGAGGGATTTGCTTTTCGCTTTTTGTGATGGAACATGAGGGCATGGCTAATTTATTGCGATGGGACTGAATATTGAGGTGGTATCATGTGTGTGCATCTTGTCATGGTGGGATGTGCGTGAGCGGCTGCCCCTCTCTCCTTTCTCTTTGAACCGCCTGTGAGGCTACACGACAGGACAGGAGAGTTTTGATCAGGATGAGGTAGAAAGATATGAGGGTATAGATTCCTTCCAAAGTTAGACATTGCGCACCTGGTTTAGGTCGCTCAATATGACTGCGGTCCTATTTTTGGGCATGCAATCACGAGTTCGAAGGGCTATTTACGCGTGTCTGAGTGTGCGTGTGATTGGATTATGCACTCTAATCATTGCGCGTGATTGAGGAGTCACCAGGTGAGGTGGTCGTTTAATAAGGTTGAGCTTTTTATTATGAGCGCATGATTGGAGCGTCGCGTCGTTGGTGCAGGCGATAGTTTATTTACGCACTTAGTTTGGAGCGCATGTTTTGGATTATGTGCGTCGTGTGGTGCGCATGACCGAGTTAAGTGCGCGTGTCTAGGCGCATGATTAAGTCTGTACTCTATATAAGCGAGGGAGCCTTCATTTGTTTCTCATTCTCTAGTTCAGTCTCGAGTTTTACTTTTTCTGGATCTCTTATGTTCTAAAATTTTTGTTTTAGAGATATCGGATGATCTAATCGTCCAATTGAGATGTTGTTTCTTCCTATGTGCATGATTTCCCGTGATCTTCGTCCTAAGGTGATGCTCAGGGATGGCATTACTCTGGGAATGGGTGGTATTGGGAATGAGAGTATTAGTCTTCACATCGATCCCTTTTAGGGAGCAATGAAGGCAGCGTTGAGGAGGCGGCGGCAGAGGAGGTGAAGATGGCGGAAGAAAAGGTGTTACAAATGGAGGGATGTATTCCCCAATTAATCCTTCCTGAAGCCTCCACTTAGACGCTTCAAGTCGGGCGTTGCTCCTCGTTGGGTCTCGATTTTAGGTTTAGTTTTCATTTTGGGTTATAGGTTAGGTTCTAAGTTTTCGTTTTGGGTTATATGTTCAGGAGGTATGCCTCCGGTGATATTGTATAAAATATATTTATTAAATAAAAGATTATTGTATTTATTATGTTTGCTTTATTCCTTTAATTTTTGTGATTGGTTAACTTTTATTGTCATGATGAGGGAATGAATCCTTTGTTTAGGATTAAGGTTTGTTTATTTTATTCTTATGTTTAGATTTAGGATGACACTTGTTAGATAGGTGTAAATTTGGATTAAAATTTTTAAATGTTCTAGATGAGTGTTAGATGTTTTAATCCTATTAGTTCATCTATTTTTGAGTGGATTGGTATTTCTTAGGGGGTTAAGTATTGTATGATCATTGGCTCATCTATGTTTGCCGTAGATTTAATTAGATGGAGGATATTTGTGAGGGTGACACTTGTTGTTTTGTGATTTAGGAGGTGTACGTTATCAATAGAGGCTAAGGGGCTTGGGTTTGTTTTGAAATTTGTTTCTAAACTTAGGATTTAAAAGTTTGAGGCATTTTTAGTTTCTAATGTCTTTTCTTCCTTTTTATTTTGCATCCCGGATATTAAATCCTAAGAGGTTTGTAACTATATTGTTTTTTTTCTTTATTGCTGAGAATGAGCGATATTTTTCTCTTATTGTGTTTGTTTCATTTATGTTTGTTTATGTTTGTCATTGTATGTTACATTAGAGGGGGAATGGGTAATGGCAGAGTATGATATTTATTTTTCAAGTGTATATTTCTGTCGTTCTATTTCATGTGTTCATTTTGGAGTCCCATGACGGAAAAGTAAGTGCTAAAAAAAAAATGCCCCAGTTTGGGGTATTCAAGGTGGGAAAGCAAGAAGTAAGTTGAAAAAAAAAATTAAAATGCCCCAGTTTGGGGTATCGGTCTTGTGATCTGAGTATCGCTACGAAGGTGTGAGCGCTCTTTAAAAATAAATGCCTCAGTGTCAAGTGACGGTGGGACTTTTATCTGCCTCATAGATGTCTTGGAGTGTATTAGTAATGATCCCATGTCAGGAAGTAGCTCAATTATTTCGGCCATATGCCGGGCTTATTTTTGTAAGTGCTGAAAGATCATGATGTATCGTAGCTTTCAACAAGAATTGAGGTGAATGGTAGGTAATAAATGATCGCATCACTTGTCATTAGAGAATTTTCGATTTTATTTTGAAAGAGATTTTGAAAATCAACTGACTCATTGTCTGAAAAGAAAATAAATGGTGTACAGGAGGTAAGGTTTATTAATCTGAGGTAGCTTCTTATTCAACCAAATTTTAAAATAGTAGTCAACTACTTTCTTCTCGGGCGGATAATGCGGTGCCATAATTGAGCTCTCCGTCATGGTCCAGCACCATCAAAGTCTCAAATTCTATAGTTAACAGGAGTTTTGTCTTCCTCCCGCCACCGTACGACGGCATCTAGTAGTATGAAGATGTCAAGGAGGCCCTCACAGTTTACTTATGCTCTCCTAATGAAAATACCAAGAATGTCCTCACCATTTGCTTATGCTTCCCTGAACTCATTGACTGTTCACTTGTTGTATTATTCTCGCTCAATTGTGCTTCTATTCGGTATATTTTTTTGTCTCTCTTTTTTTTGAAGCATCTATGTATAATTTTTTTAGACACCCTGCTGACGCAAGAATTATGAGATTTGATGGAACCTTATATTTTTATTTTTTTTGCTCTAACATCGACTCCAATGGCTGAAGAGGGTGTATGAGAATGCAGAGTTTTTGTATATTTCAAAAAGGAGAGTTTCATGATCCACTAGCCCTTTCGATCAATTCGCCTATGTAGGAGGGTAGTCAATGAGTCAGATGATACCCAAAATAGTTTCGAAAATAATGACCTACGACTGGCGAATGCCTTGTGATGACTGTGAGGATGATGGGTATATAAGTATGTTTGTTTAGGCTACAAAATATGATGGTCATTGAGTTATGATTCCGAGGGTCAGAAAGTCCTTCCCCTGTGGTTGTTTCCTAGGCATGTTGCCGAGATAATATAAGTACTTCTGATATGGGTTTATTTTCCTCCAGGTGAAGCGGTTGTAGGCATTTTTTCCTTAGCACTAGCTCCCCGACTTCGAGTTCTCGGTCGAGTATGAGTCTGAAGGGTTTGGGGCATAGAAGAGTTTTTTTTTTATCGAGTATATTACGTTTTGGGCATTTATACTTTTAATTTTTTTTTTATACTTTTTTATATTATTATTTTTTTGTTATTACTATTGTGTTATGATACAACATCAATTCCTTCGGCAAGGGACTGACTCAGGAAGTCCACTTGGTGGGACATGTTGGATGGTCGAAGTGATCGTTCGATTAGATAATATTGTTTCGGGGTTCTCGACCCCTTTTGATCTGATCGATGAGGGATGAGAGTGAGGTTATGTTTAGGTTTATGTTTTGGATGGTAAAGGGTTTATCAAAATAAGTGTGGTGTCATTTGATTTCTTCCTTTGATAGGTCTTTTGTGTCCAGGGTCTCCTTATCGGGAGGGACCTTCTTTTATTTTTCGACGGAGTGAGGCATCTCGTAGAGATGAAACAGAGAGTTGTTAAAGAGTTCTTCAAGGTCATTTGCGGGTGGTTGGAAAGTTGTTTGTGAGTGAAGTTGGAGTGGAAACCATTGAGAGGGACGGTAGTGTTGTAAAGGTAGTGATAAGATAAGGCAGAGGTAGAATAGGAAGAGGAGAGGCGAAGGTGTAGGCCAAGGTTGGCCTTTCCTACGTGTGGGGAAGTCCAGTTTTATTTGATTATGCTTGTTTCGTTTGATTCACACTTTGGGTTTATCATGAGGTTGTTTTAAAATTTTATTTATAATTTTTCGAGGAGGTTGAGTATCAAAAGTTTGACATAGTAGTTTTGTCGCCGATTGGAGTTCGGTGAAGGTTTTGATTGTAAGGTCCACAAAGATTTGGATCTGATGATCAGAAGCGATTTTAGTTGTGATGTTGATTTCGTGTTTTGATGGGATTTGAGGTATGTTGATTTGGATGGTAATTGGCATCGTAAGATTTGAGTTTGGTTTGATCTCGAAAGTGGGAGCGATGATCGACTCCTTGATAGGTTTTGTGGTAGGCTCAAAGGTGAGTGGAGTTGACATTGTAGGAATAGGTTCGATTTTAGTACCGAGTTCGTGTTCGATAACAGGCTCGAGTTTAATGGTGGGTTCAAGTTTGATGATGGGCTTGGATTTGTTAATAGTTGTAGGTTTGATGACAAGTTTGAATTCAATGATGGGTTCCAGTTCGATAGGAGGTTCAAGTTCGAGGATAGGTTTAGATTCGCCAATAGTTTGAGGCTTGATGTCAGGTTTGTATTGTATTCGGTGATCGGTTTAGGTTTGACGTTAGGTTTGGGTTTGATGGCGAGTTCACCTTTGATGGTGGGTTCGAGCTTGTGGATGGGTGGAGGGTCAACGATAGGTTCGGGTCTAGGTTCGACAATTGGTTTAAGTTCAATGATCGGTTTGGTTTCGTGTCCGATGACAGGTTCAAGTTCGATTATGGGTTTAGGTTTGGTAATAGATTCATGTTCGAGGATAGGTTTAGGTTTAATATGTTTAGATTTGATAATAGGTTTAGTTTTGATAGTAGGTTTAGGTTTGATGCTAAGTTTAGGTTTATGTTTGACGATAAGTTTAGGTCTTATAATAGGTTTGAGTTTGGGGTTCAGTTTGGTGGCAGGTGAGGTGATAGTGAGTTTAGGTCTCGAAGTGGGCGTAGAAGTTAATTCGAGAGTCGATGCTGAGGTTAGTGGGGTGATGTGTTTGTTGTTGAGCTCGAGTTTTAAAGTAGGTGTAGGGATTAGTTCAGGGGCTGGTTTTGAGATTAGTGGGACAATGTGTTCAATTTCGGGGGGTGTTTGTTTCAGAGTTGATTTGGAAGCGAGAGGGCTGGTGATTTTGGGAGTAGATTTGATTATTGATTTGGGTTCAAAGTTTAGTTTTGTGATTGATTTAAGTATGAATGGCTTCATATAACACCGATTGATTGATTCAAAAACTACCTCTAGAGTCGGCACATGAGCCTGTTCGGGGGTAGTTTGTGTTATTGGTTTGGGTGTCTGTTCAGGAGGTGTGGCGATTGATTCATTTGTTGGTAGGTTATCGGATTCAAGGGTAGGTTGAGTTGGTTCGAAGATAAGCGCGTTGAGCTTGGCGATGAGTTTGGTGATGGGTAGAGTTAGCTGAGGGGTGGATTCAGTGATAGTTTGGAGTTTAGTGATCTTGGTAACCGGTTCAGGGCGAAAGATAACTTCGCGTTTAGAGGTGCGTGGGATAGGGTTGGTTGGTTGTAAGTGAATAGTATGGTCTTTCTCTGAGGGAGGTTCAATTTTTTGGATCAGGCTAGCTGGGTGGAATGGGGCGGGGGTGAATAAGTGTACAGTCTCGTATGTGAGTTGAGTTTGATCGAACAATGGGTTGCAATAGGTGATGTTAGTTTGCATGTCGTTGGGGCAATGGTTTTGGTCATAGTATGGGTTCATGTATTGGTTGGTGTATAGTGGTTGGTCTTGGTCAGGGTATAGAGGTTGCTTATAGTCAGGGTACAGGTTTATGTAGAGGTCTTGAGCTTGGTCATATAGGTGGTATGGTTGAGGGTTAGTTTGGTTTTGTTCTTGGTTCGCATTGATTAGTTCGGAGTCTATGGCTTCGTTTAGGATGTTTGTCTCGGCGTTGTCAGAGGAGGGTCCGTTGGATGTTAAGGTAGGAAGACTGAGATTTCCATTCTTCAATCGATGTTCTATGCATTAAGCACGTTGATAAAGGCTAGCGAGGTCGTGATAGTCGCTTAGGATGAGAACGCTCCGAAGAGGCTCTCGGGTATTGCTAATCACGATTTCTATCGCATCACTTTCTTTTATTTGATTCCCCATTCGAGCAGCAAGTCTTCTCCAACGATTGGTGAATGTCGAGAAGTCTTTATCGTCCTCTTGTCTTGTGTGCATCAAGTCAGCGAGACTGATTTCCTCATGAGTCAGGTGCTGATATTGATCCAGGAATCTGTCAGCTAAGTATTTGAATGTCTCGATTTCGGCTAAAGGTAAAGCCGCGAACTAGTCAAGGGCTTCTCCTTCTAGTGATCTCAGGAAGTAATGGATTAAGAGCCCATGATTGGCGTGGATTGGTTAACAGTCATTGCAGAATAGGGCCAAGATATTTGTTAAATTTTAGACGTTTAAAACCAGCGGGTATAGTGAAGTCGATGTCTCGGCAAAATTTATCGAATCCAAAAGTGTGACTAGAGCGTTCTTTGTTAGCCATGTAGTCATCTAGAAATTGGTGGAGGTTGTTTATGTTTATAGCGGTGTCTTTTCTAGGTGTCTTGGGAGAGGATTGCCCTCGTCAATTGTTGTTGTAGAAGGTGTGAGAGGTATATGTGTTACGTGTCGGAGGAGTCAACGCCCTTTCCTTTTGTCTATCCCTCGGAGTAACTTGTCTTTGGGACCTGAGCCATGCGTCGACTTCTTTTCCTCCTTTTGTGAGTGCACTGGGAGTGTGGTCCATAACTTGACTATCGGGGTAGCTTTGCTCAGTACCACTTTCTTCAGTGTTATCACTATGATTTGTATTTTGTGGAGCGAAGGGGTATTTTTCGCTCTCATTAACCATGTTTACCCGAGCACGACGTTGGGCTGTCCACGGAGATGGCCTAATGTTATACTCGGGATCACTATGGAAGCCCCATATGGGTTGGTCGTTATCATTAAAGTTTAATTTTTTGATGTCGGCCATTTTAAATTTTTTTTTTTTTTTTTTTTTTTTAAAGTTTATCCACGTACAAGTGTGTGTAGAAAAGTGATAAAGCGAAACAAAATTAAAATTAAAATAAAAAGTGAAAAATATAAAATCAAATTAAATAAAGTAAGGAAAATAGAAAATCAAATTAATTAAATCGGGGCAACCTTAGCGAAAAAGAGTCTCATCGCGATCGCCAGTCTATTGGTGCGCGCTTTTTCTGGGTTCCTTTCGGTCCACAGAATCAGTGGTCCAATTCGGTCCAAGTGGACTCTGGCAAAGGCGATAATGGAGTAATAAATTAGGTAATATTAAATGTTGAAATTGAAGAGACGAATTCTAAATGAAGAATACTTGAGAAGATGCGATCGTCAGCTGCAGATATTTATCGACGCTGCAACACGTCACTGATCACGCTTTAAGGGAGAGCGAGAGCTTGCAGGTTGAATTCCATTACTGAATCGTCCGCCGGCGAACATCAGCAACTGTGGGTTGCTTTTAGTTTAATTGGGTGATTTTCCTGTTCCTGCTGGGATTCTGATTTAACTTGGTCTCCTAATCCTACTGGGAGTCTAATTGATTTCGATATCTTAATCCTATTAGAAATCTAATTAATTAAGTCTCCTAATCCTACTAGAAATTTGAGTACTTTAAATATCCTAATTTGAATTAGAAATTGAATTAATTAAAAAAAATGGTTTTGGGTCCGCTATGCTAAGGAGGATTTGCCTCGTTTCCGAGTACCCTCCGTAAGCTCCCTTGGACAAATCAGGCGGCTAAAATTGAGAGAGAGTGAATTTGAATTATAAAGTAGTATTTTTTGTGAAAGATTGATGATTGGTATTTAAGGGTTAAAATTTTAAGGCAAAAAAAGAATTAAGAACTAAAGCTATAAAGCAAATTTTAAGATTTAGAATTGTGAGAAATTAAGACTAAAGTTAAAATCTAAGGACTAAAATCCGGATTGAAATTAGAAAATTTTGGACCGTAAGATTAAGGACCGATTCTAGAACCTAAGAACTAGGGCCTAAATATTAAAAGGTTGGTTCTAGAACCTAAAGACTAGAATCAAAAAATTAGAAATTTAGATTAAAATCTAAGACCTAGAATTTAAGAACTAGAGGGTTAGAACCTAAATCTAGAACTAGAGTATAATAAAGGGAACTGGTTCTAGAACCTAAGAACTAGAATCAGAAAACTAAGGACTAAGGAATTATCTGAAGAATCGTCTAAATCGTGCAGAGGGAAATTGTATAGAGGGAAGTTGTGTAGAGGAAAATTGTATAGGGGAAAATTGTATAGAAGAGGAAAATTGTTTGGAGGAGAATTGTGTAGAGGAAAATTATATAAAGGGAAATTGTATATAGGGATGGCTTGGGGGGTAAAAGTCTTATTTATAGGCTTTTACCATAAATCCTATTTTCTAAAATAATATAATAAAGATACTAATCATAATTCAACTAGGAGTTTTGAAAAATGTCACTTTTTACGCAGTAACTTCTTCGTACTTGTCAGAATTGTACATTTTTTGGCTCGTTGGAAAGCTACTTCAATAAGCTTTTCAACATGACTAATTTTGCATCAATACAACTTCGTTTGATACCTTAAAATAAGCACCGACTTTCTGAAAGCACCGACTTTCTTCCTCAACATCTTCTTCTTCTTAAAGCACCCACCTAAACCATGATCAGAGCACTCTTTTCTTCTTCCTTTTTCTTTATTTTCCTCAACTCGGTGACTCGCAATAATAATGATGACATCATAAAGGTACCGTTCTTCTCCCCTTCTTCTCGACTCTAATGAGTTCGATAGTTAATACCAAACTAAAAAATATGAGTTGTTATTATGTACATGACCTATGTTACTTAATTCGCTCGCTCACCCAGCGAATCAAAAATTGAATACAGTGAATCGAATACGCCATAACAAGAGAATTGTCTAATTAATCCCTGCGAAATGGATTCATTTAAAGTTTTAAAAGCATAAAGAGATTATTTGAACTTAAGATTTTATCTAATTAGTATATAAAAGTGATGGGATTGACAATTGAGAAAAGGTTGGGGAGACCTAGTTGGCTCTAGATTAAGGATTTAGGCAGAAATTTTCTAAGGGCTAAATTCTAAAACTTAGGAATTAAGAATTAGAATCTAAAGATTAGAACTATAAGAAATTAGAAATCAAAACTAAAGGCTGAAAAAAAAAAAAAAAAACTAAGGACAGAAATTGGAGTCAAAATCAGGAAAATCAGACCGTAGGATTAAGGACTGCTCCCAGAAAACCAAGAACTGAAACCAGAGATTAATATTAAGATTGAAAATTAAGGTATCGGAATAAAAACTAAGTTTTAAGACTGAAAATTAGATAATAAAATTAAAGACTGATTCTAGAAACTAAGAACCAAAACCAGGGATTAAAGTACAGATTAAAAAGGAGGTATTACGGTCTAAGATTGAAAATCGAAACTAATAATTAAAACCTAAGTTTTAAATCTAAGAAATAGAGACTAGGACTAGAGATTAGAAACTAAAACCTAGGACTAGAAATCAGAGCCTCAAATCTAAAATCGAAAATTAAAACTAGAAAGTAAATTATACCTACGGCCTAGGCTGCAGAGAGAAATCTCGAAATCCTATCCTTAGAGACGAAGAACTCGAAACTCAAATCTCAAAGTTGTGGGGGTCAGGGTTTAAGTCGTAATGAAAAGATCTTTTTATAGGTATTTTACTAATTAAACGCCCTATTTCAGGCATTTAATCGAATTGTGCACCAATTTTTCGGTGCTTAATCGCTTTGAGTCGGTCACCGACTCAGTGAGCAACCGACTTACTTGCTCAGCGAGTTTCTTAGTTCTGACAATATTAGGACTAATTGTGTGTCTAGTGTGGAGTGTGCAATCTAATTAAGCGTCTCTTCCAAAGCGCATAATTGAGGAAGCTTGGTGGTCAAGGACTGTGAGACTAGGTCGGACGTAGGCCAATTATGCGTCAGTGGTAGGGCGCTCAATCCGATCGCGCGTGCCATGGTGGGCGCATGATCGAGTCTCGAGGTGGTCTGGTCTGAGAGGGGATTGATTGGACGTGTGTGGTTTGGCATACAATTGAATTGCGCACATGATTTTAGGCAAGTAATTTGGGGTTGTCCGGCTTCGGGTCGGATCTGAAATGCGAGACTATTGTTTCAGCCTGCATTCCGACTATATACTATTGTTTCAGTATAGTCTCCCTACGTCGGGGTCTAAGCCACAGAGCTATTATTTCAACCTGTGTTCAGTCATGTAGTATTGTTTTAGTACATGAGCCCCTACGTTAGGGTCATGGGGCCTAGGCCACAGAGCTATTGTTTCATCCAGTATCCAGCCATATACTATTGTTTAAGTATATGGTCCTAATTAGGGTTAGGGGTTCTGAAATGATAGATTATTATTTTAGTCTGCATTCCAACTATATACTATTGTTTCAGTACATAGTCTCCCTACGTCGGGATCTGAGCCACAGAGCTATTGTTTAAGCCTGTGTTCAACGATGTACTATTGTTTCAGTGCATGGTCCCCGCGCTAGGGTCATGGGGCCTAAGCCACAGAGCTATTATTTCAGCCCTTTGTCATATACTATTGTTTCAGTATATGGTCCCACATTAGGGCAAAGGGGTATGAAATGCTAGACTATCATTTCAGTCTGCATTCTGACTATATACTATTGTTTCAGTATATAGTCTCCCTATATCAGGGTTTAAGCCACAGAGCTATTATTTCATTCTGTGTCTAGCCATGTACTATTGTTTCAGTGTATGGTCCCTACGTTAGGGTCATGGGGCCTGAGCCACAGAGCTATTGTTTCAACCTGTGTCCAGCCATATACTATTGTTTCAGTATATGGTCCCAATTAGGATTATGAGGTCAAAGGTTGACCGAACAGATTTGTATATTCCAAGAGAGCAAAATGGGGGTGTCTACACTTATGTTCTTTTCACTATATGTTACACATCTCCTTATCTCCACATGACAGTTCCCTTAACATTGGATCAATAAGGTCTTTTTGTTAAGCTATAATGTGGCTTAGGATTGAGGTTTAAAAAGAATGAAAGGATAAAAAAAAGGGTTTAAAACTGAGAAATCAACTAAGGGGAGGAGGTGATTTATGACTTCACCTTCTTCATTGCATCACAGCTTCATTTTCTTTTGTATTTTTCAGATCCAAAGTGGCTAGCTTCTTCTCATCTTTTTACTTTTTTCAAATAAAGTACTTTTTTTGACTTCTCTCTTATTTTTATATGAAATGCCACATATGTCCAACAGACACACTGCTATTTATAAATCTCCTCTTCTCCTTTCACCAAATGATGGACCCAGCTCAACTTTCTTCAATATCTTCTCCTTTACCTTCTGAAATCTCAGAGTGAGGATAAGGCTAAATCAAGTCAATGAGGTTTAGCTTCAAGTACTCTAGTGTTTGTAAAAAAAAAATAGATTTTAAAGCTCAAATAGTATCTACAAAGGGCAGTTCAATGGGTAGATATTTTCAAGCTCAAACTGTCCAAATGAAGGCCTTAAATTATCTTGTTTGTGTCATGAGGTCTGCCAATAGTTTCAATTTGGGATGCAGAACTTCTGGTGAAAAGATGTTGATTCAATCATTCCTTAGAGTAAAAAAAAAATTGCCAAGACACTCTTCAAAAGAAAATTTGATGGGCTCAAATCTCACTAGGTATGGTCTTTAAGTAAACTCATGGGGTATATCCTCACCTTTTTCTCTCCTCTCTGGTTCACTAAGCACTGATTGTGAAAAAAATTTCTTGATGTGTGCTTCATGGAAGTGTTAGATTTTCTAATGATTTTAGCTTTTAAATGTCTGCTAAATAGTTTTAATTTCCTCTTTCTCAATTGGTTAGGTGGGAATTTACTTTATTTCTTTCATTTAATTAACAATGTTGTACTGAAATTAACTATTTTATTGAACCATCATGCCATACCCCCAAACCTAAAATAAGCATTGTCTTCAATGTTTCAACAGAGAGTGTGATTAGGGGCAGCAGGGTATGAAAAGGAAGAAAAAAAAAAAAAAATACTGAAAATAAAGTAAACATTACACTAACAGGATGATTGTATTCACAGAGAACGGAAGTTTATAACAATAAAATGTATACATGAGAAGACTGTTTACATAATTACAACTGAGTAAGAAATAAAACTAATACAAAAAACTCCTAAAAACAGAAAACTCCTAAAACACAGAACTCCTACAAGTGATCTGAATCAGAATCTAGATCAATGTGCTCAGCTGCTTTATCTTTTCCTTTCTTCACAGTGTCAACCTTGGCGGCACCAGTCCTTGAAGCAGTTGGTTTCCTTTGCTTGGTGCTGCCCTTTTGGTGTTAAGACTCCTTCAATTTAATGCCTTGAGCTTCTACTTGAGGCACCACATCTTTAACACCCAAAGACATAAGAGTGGCTGATAAGGAATCAATCAGGCTGGCATATTTGTTAGCCCTTTGCTCATACAATTTATAGATAGTTACAGCAGTGTCCAATTTTTCCTGCATTGCTAGAAGCTCTCTTTGATTAGCTAGGATAACTGCTTCCTACTATTTCCAATTTGCTACCTTCATCAAGTCTAGCTGATCCTCACAAGTCTGCAGTATACTGTCCCTCACAGATCGGACCAGCTGACACACATCCGTAGCCAAATATAGATTTTCATGCATAAGGGCTGTGAGGGTAGGTGTTGTAGGTCCATGAATTGGGTGAGCTAGGACAATGGTCCAGTTAGATGGATCATGAACAGAGAGGGAGACCAGAGCAGTTTCAGGAGTAGGGTGGATGGATGGGGAAGAAATGGATGGCAGGGAAAGAATCAACTCCTGGGAAGGGATCAACTCCTCCTCAAGGATTTCTGTTTGGGTAGAGGTTGTAGATGTGAAAATGGGGGCCAAGATCAACTCTTTAGTTTCAAAATCAGTTTGGGTGGCAACATTAATTGTTACTACAGTTGTAAAAGATTGTTGGCATGGAGGAGGGATAGGGTTGGGTGGTTGGGGTGTGGGTATGAAAGCTTGAAGGGTTGATTGGATGGAGGCAAGGCTGGTTTGGATGGAGGATTGGTTTTCTGTGGACATGTGGATTTGGGATTGAAGGGAGGTTAGGAGGGAAATGATTTGGGATAGAGGGTCTAGGAGGACAGCGGTAGAAGGTTGGGGTGAAATTGGTTTAAAGGGTGAAGTAGGTGCATGGTTAAATGGATAGTGGTGTGGGGAGTCAGGTAGAGGGGTATACTCATGCCTAATGCCCCCTACTATGGAGACTATTAGGGTTGAGTAGCCCTCTGCGGTAAATTGGTCAGAGGTGGTATGAAATGAGTCTTGGATAGGGGACAGTGGAGGGTAATGGGCAGGGGAAGGAATAGGGGTGAGGATAAGGGAATGGACAAGTGAAGGACTGGGGTAAGTGGATTCAATGGCAGCAGCCATTGGCTCATAGGTAGGAAGGGTAAATGGATAGGGTTCTTCAGGTGCAGGGCTTGGGATGGGTTGGGTTCTGTTGTGGGGTGTTGGGTTTTCTTTTTGTAGGTTTTTTGTATTGTGGGTGTAGGAAGGTTGCGGAGGAAAGGTATGGGAGGAGGAGGAGCTAATAGTGGAATGGACTCAAAGGTGGAAGGTGGAGAAGGTGCTGAAGATGGAATGGGTTGGATAGGTATGGATGGTGGAGTAGCTGATGGTAGAATGGAAGTAATGGTAGAAGGTGGCTGCTCTGATATGACTGCAGAGGTGGTTGCAGAAGTTTGCCCAGGAAGGGCTGCTTTAGGCTCCTTCTTCTTCTTCTTCATCAAGGTCAAACCGATCTTCCACTGCCTCTCTCCAAACACAACTGGTGGAAACTCAGTAGTGGGCTCTCCCATTCTCCAAACATACCCTCCTTTTTTAGCAGGGTTGTGATCAACTTGTTGTAGGGTAAACCTTGAAATGTCTGTCTCTTCTTCACTTTTCCATGTATATCCTCCATCCCCTCAAAAATCAGCTTGGCAGCATTAAAAAAATGCCCCTTGGAGAAGGAGTACAGTGCATCCACAATTGGGTGCCTCCTCTCCTGCTAATGACCAGTCACAAACACATTCTTCCTCAAAATATTGTCCATGAATAGAAGGTTTGTACTAAAGTCACTCCTCATAACAGAATCACCAGATGTTTTCTTTTCCTGAGTTAAATGTTGGGCAATGTCCTTCATTGAAGCACTGATTGGGGCTCCCAGGCTGCTGGATGGATCATATGTTATAGGGATGCCCAATACCTGTGCTATATTAGTGGCATCCACCACTGTCTCAAAGTCATCTATTAAAATAACTAGCACAGGGTCTTCCTGATTTGGCCCTCCTCCATACTCTTTCATCCTGATATTCTAGTACCACAACTTCACTAATCTGGGATGTACAATTTCTTCTAAAGGCCTCAATAGGGAATCTATGGAGGCCTTTTCCAAAAATACTATGGCATCCTTAGCCGACTCTTCCTTAGTGAAAAATGACCTATCAAAGATGGTCTTTGTTACTAGGCTGAGATTATCCATAAAATCCTTTGGGGTAGTGAAAGGGTCGAACTCAGGGGCAGCTCCGTTACCCTTCTTTTGTTTCTTCTATTTCACAGCTTTAGGCTAATGGGTGTCAACTTTGGTTTTCTTTTTTGGAGCTGCAGAGTCACCCGAAACAACAGATTTTCTTTTTGGTTGGGCCACAGGAGGTACATGAGCTGAGGAAGAGGCAATCCTCTTGGATTTCCTAGTTGGTGAAGGGCGACGGGTTTGGGCAGGACTAAACAAGTTGGTTAGGGTTTCTTCAAACTTAGTATTGTCAGCCATTCCAAAACCCTAATTTCTATCGAATGAATCCAAACCCTAGGTTTCCCAAAACTCAGCAAACACTCAATCGTACTAAATTAAACTGATAAATCAACTAATCCTCAGCAAAAAGGTCTCAATCCAGTAGAAAATACTCAGAGAATGAAATGGACTAAGAATGATAATGAGAACTTACCCAAACTAGGGTATTGTGAGGATAGTCCACAGTGATCCAAATCTGAAGATTCTTGGTGTGAAATGTTTGGCTTGAGTTGTTGATCAAACTGGCAGCAGTATTGGACAAATGGTGTAGCAGGTAATGCACAGTAGAGTAGAAAGGAGAAATCCGGAGTGGGTGAAGGAGTATGAGTGTCTAGCAGAGAGATGGATTGAGAGAAAGAACTTCACGAGAGCTTTAAACATTCAGAACTCAAGCCACGAGAGGATGGGCTTCAGAAAGAACAACTCGAGAAGATCTCAAGCAGATCATTTTGCTCGCATGAGCCTATCGAGGCTGGGTGTAGCCTCAGAACAACTATCTCGAGAGGATGTTTTGAAGCGCATGATCCTCTCGAGGGATATCTAGTTCACTCACAAAATGGTCTCTAGAGGATGCCTAAAGGTTTCTGATCCTCTCGAGCATGCAAAATAGCTTGTTTAGACTCGTGATTGACATACTCTCGTGTAAATAAGCTCAGTGATCCTAATGCTAAACAGATACATACAACATTCAACAGCATATCAACAATTATGGCACACATCATGATTCATCAAACACAGACCACTAGAACCCAGTATTTACAAAATTTTAAAACACTTCAACAGTTATGTTACACATGGTACAACGGTTGAGATTATATATCAGTGGGAGGTTCTTGAAAGTGGATGGTTTCAGGGGGCTCCACACAGAGTTTGAGCCTCTGGCCATTGACTTTCATGACCCTTCCAGAATTGGGGTCCATGATCTCAACAGCTCTAGATGGGGATGCAAGTATGATCATAAATGGGCCATCCCATCTGGATCTCAACTTACCTGGAAAGAACTTCAATTTTGAATTGAAAAGTCATATCTTAGCACCATCAGCAAATTCCTTCCTAAGAAGGTTCTTATCGAAAAAGGCCTTGGCTTTCTCCATGTAGATCTTTACATTTCCATAGGCATCCAGCCTAAGTTCCTCTAGCTCAGCAAGTTGTAGGTTTTTGTTTTTATCAGCAGAAGTTAGATCAAAATTTAAAGCTTTAATGGCCCAATAGGCCCTGTGTTCTAATTCTACTGGTAGATGACAAGTTTTTCCATAAACAAGTCTGAAAGGGGACATCCCAATAGGAGTCTTATAGGCAGTCCTATAAGCCCACAATGCATCTTGCAACTTTAGGGACCAATCCTTCCAATTTGTCCACACTATTTTCTCCAAAATATGTTTGATTTCCCTGTTAGAAATCTCCACCTGCCCACTGGTCTGTGGGTGATATGGAGTAGCAATTCTGTATGTAACAGAGTACTTTTTGATCAAGCTTTCAAAATACTTATTATAGAAATGACTCCCCCCATCACTGATGATGGCTCTGGGGGTGCCAAATCTTAAGAAAATATATATTTTTTTTAATTTCAAGACAGTTTTGTGGTCATTTGTTCTTGTGGCAACAGCTTCCACACATTTGAAAACATAATCAACAGCCACAAGAATGAAATTGAAATCAAAGGAAGGAGGGAAAGGAACCATAAAGTCTATCCCCCAGACATCGAACAATTCCACAATAAGGATGGGTTGCAATGGCATAGAATTTCTTTTAGATACGCTTCCCATCCTTTGACATCTCTCACAGGCTTTGTAGAGTTCAAATGCATCCTTGAACAAGGATGGCCAATAAAATCCAGATTGGAGCACTTTTGATGCTGTCTTTTTTCCCTCAAAGTGACCTCCACAGGCATGTTCATGGCACATTGACAGAATACTATGGATTTCACCATCAGGGACACATTTCCTAGCTATCTGGTCTACACAATATTTATAGAGATAAGGATCCTCCCAGATAAAATATTTGACTTGAGAAAAAAACAAGTCCTTGTCCATCTTGAACCAGTGTGGGGGATCCTTCCAGCAGCTAGGTAATTCACAATCTTGGCAAACCAAGGCAGATCTGTGTTGATGGAAAATAATTGCTCATCAGGGAAGGAATCATTTAGTGGTATTGCAGCACCATCCTCAAGCATAATCCTAGATAAGTGGTCAGCAACTATATTTTTCACCCCTTTTTTATCTTTGATCTCAAGATCAAACTCCTACAGGAGTAAGATCCATCTGATCAACCTAAGTTTTACCTTTTTTTTCAACAGCAGGTATTTTAGGGCAGAGTGGTCAGTGAAAATCACAATTTTAGACCCTAATAAATAAGGTCTAAATTTATCCAAAGCAAAGACTACTGCTAGAAGCTCCTTCTCGATTGTTGTGTAGTTTAATTGAGCATCTGTCAGTGTCCTGCTTGTATAATAAACTATGCTTGATAGTTTCTCTCTTCTCTGCCCTAAGACTGCACCAATAGCAAAATCAGAAACATCACACATTAACTCAAAAGGGAGAGAATAATTTGAGGCTTTATTCGCTGGGGCAGAGGTCAAACACTGTTTCAATACCTCAAATGCTTTCAAGCATTCAGCGTCAAACTCAAAAGGACATCTTGACACAACAAGTGTCATAATGGTTTGGAGATTTTGCTGAAATCCTTGATGAATCTCCTATAAAAATTTGCATATCCTAAGAATGATCTGACCTGTTTGATAGTTTTTGGTGGAGCTAGGTAGGTGTGAAATCAAATCAATTTTTACTCTATCAACCTCAATTCCCTTCTGGGACACCACATGGCCAAGAACAATTCTTTGGATGACCGTGAAGTAGCTCTTTTCTCAACTTAAAACCAAATTGGTTTCTTCACATCTTTGAAGCACAAGGGAGAGGTGGTGCAAACATTAACTGAAATCATCCCCATAGACTAAGAAATCATCCATAAAGATTTCCAAAAACTTATCCAACATGTCAGAAAATATAGTATACATGCATCTTTGAAAAGTGGCAGGAGCATTACATAATCCAAATGGCATCCTTCTGTAAGCAAAGGTGTCAAATAGACAAGTGAAGGTTGTCTTTTCCTGATCTTGAGGATACACTGGTATCTGGTTGTAACCAGAATATCCATCAAGAAAATAGTAATAAGCCCTTCCTACCAACTTATCCAAGATCTGGTCAATAAAGGGCAAAGGGAAGTGGTCTTTCCTAGTCTTAGAGTTCAATTTCCTGTAATCAATACAAACTCTCCAACCAGTTATCTCCCTGGTTGGTATCAACTCTCTAGGCTCATTTGGGATTACTATGATGCCAAATTTCTTGCGGACCACCTGGATAGGTGATACCCATTCAGAATTAGAAATTGGATAAATCACTCCAGCATCAAGTAATTTCACAATCTCTTTCATTACCACTTCCTGCATGTGAGGATTCAATTTCCTCTGCATCTCCCTAGAGAGTTTGGAACCCTCTTCCAAGTGAATTTTGTGCATACGCACTGATGGATCAATTTCTCCTAAATCATTAATTTTTCATCCTATTGCTTTCTTATGCTTCCTAAGGACACAAAATAATTTCTCCTCTTGATCTACAGTGAGAGTAGAGGATATAATTATTGGCAGTTTATCATTCTGCCCCAGGAAAGCATACTTCAGAGATTCTTGAAGTTTTTTTAGCTCCAACTCAGTTGGACGCTCAACAAAAGGCAGTGAAGGTGCCTTAGATGGTTGGGGAAGGGGCAACAGAGTAGTTCTCCAAGTAGAATGTTGCACCAGCCCCACTGAAGAGTCCAAGGTATTTACCTCTTCAGCAAAAAAAATTGGGGCCTCCTTCTCAGCATCCTCAGTCTAAAACTCTTCAAATTCATCAAGCATTTCATCCCAGTCCAGCAGTTTGGGTAAGATTTCTTCCACCAGCTCATCAATAACATCAACCACAAAACAATCCTCACTTTTAAATTGAGGTTGGTTGGCTGCATTATACACATTGAGTTTCACTTTCATATTCTCAAAAGTGGTTTCCATCACTCTTGATCTGCACCGAATACATGCATTGGTAGTGGCCAGAAATGGCCTGTCCAATATTACAGGTATTAGAGTGGTGCACTTTGTAGGCTCCATGTCCAGGACTAAGAAATTTGCTGGGTAGAAAAATTTATCCACCCCTACCAGCACATCCTCCACAATTCCCATAGGTCTCCTCTTTGATCTGTCAGCTAGCTGGAGTACCACAGGTGTGGGTTTCAACTCCCCCAAACCTAGCTTCTCATATACTGAGTATGAAAGTAGGTTAACACTGGCTCCCAAATCTAAGAGAGCTCTACCTATGGTATGATCACCTATAATGCAGGGGACTGTAGGTACCCCAGGGTCTTGGAGTTTGGCTAGGGTGGCTAGCTTCTGCTAGGGCTCCACAGCAGCCCCTTTATTTTCCTGTTGTTGCTGCTCCATAACAAGGAATAGGTCCTCTCCTTCTTCACTTCTCTCTGTCTCAAAAACCACTTTGTTGTCCACCACTTTACCACTCCTCAAGGTAGTGATGGCCTTGGCTTCCTCGTGAATTGAAGAAGCTTCACCTATCATGTATTGCCCCTTGGGATTGGTCATTATTTGACTCAGGAGCCTGCCCTCTTCCCTTTTTGTCAGAGCATTTGATATTTGACCAAGATGATCCTCTATTTTCTTGATACTCTGGCTATGAGAATTCACTGTTTGTGATAAGGAGTTGAGGTTTTGTAATAAAGACAAAACCTGCTCCTCAAAGGAGAGGGCTCTGGATTGTGGTGGTGGTAAAGTCAATTGACTTTGTTGTGCCACTGATTGTGGGAACTGTTGTCTTGGGAAATAATCACAGAATGTCTTCTTTGTGCATAGGGTAGTGCACATTCTTGAAGTTTTTGTCTCCACCTCAAGTTAGGGTGGTTCCTCCAAGCAAACCCAGCAGGTTGCTGCCCATAAGTGTGGGCAGCATTGGCATTCTCCATTACTAGCTTTGGGTATTGACTAGCAGAGGGATAGTTTAGAAGGGAGTGTGTGGGAGATTGGCATATCAGGCATGCCTCCTCAACCTGTGTAACTATTTGAGGTTGCACCACACTCAGTAATTTATCAATTTTTTGTGACAAACTGTCCACTTTCCTTTCTAGGCCATTGTATACATTAAGTTCATACAATTTACCTTTTGAAGTGGGTTCTTTTGTAGCTCTAGCAGCTGGCTCAATGTCATTTCTTGCCAGAGATTTCTGCTACATAGAGTTTTCTCTTATCACATAAAATAAATCTCATGCTTCCTCATCAATTTTGCTGAGATATGTGCCACCACAAGATGCATCCACCATGTGTCTATTTTTAGAATCTATCCCTTGGTAAAAGCTTTGAACAAGCTACCATTTGGGTATTTGGTGGTGTGGGCATTCTCTTAGCAGTTCCTTAAATCTTTCCCTAGATTCATGAAAATTCTCAGTTGGGAACTAAGCAAAAGGGATAATGTTCTTCCTCAACTAGCTTGTCTTACTCATTGGGAAGAATTTGGCCAAGAATTGGCTTGGTAAAGCATTCTAAGATGTAATGCTATTTGCTGGGAGCATGGTTAGCCAATTTCTAGCTTTATCCTTTAATGAAAAAAGAAACAATCTCATCTTAATAGCTTCATCTCCCAGACCAGTAATTTTAAAAGTTATGCACAAAGACAGAAACTCATCAATATGCTTATAAGGATCTTCCTTACTCAACCCATGAAAGGATGGCAACATCTAGATGGTCTAAGGTTTGATTTCATACTTACCCTCAGTTGTAGGGAATTGAATGCTAAAAGGGGATAAATATACCCCTGATGCATAATAATTCCTGAGGGGTCTAGGCTGCTCACCTATCTCCAATGTCTCTAAATGTTCAGCAGGGATGTGTTCTGTTGTCCTAGATCTAAAGACTCTCAATTTCAAGATTCAATGGTACGATTTCTAGATGGAGGGACCTTCTTCCCAGCATACAACACACAGCATAGACAAATTACAGCAAATAAAAGAGAACACTAAACACTTTTGTTGAATTTTAAAAATTATAGAAATGAAACTATAACAAGGGAGAAAAAGATGCAAACTAAAGCAGAGGCTGATCCAGCTGCAAGTTATTTTCTCCCCTCTTTGCTATTGCTTCAAATCTGTAAAAATCAAAAGTTTACAGCAGTAATTTATTCAAACACAAAAAAGACAACAAATAGAATTAAATTATAATATAAAGAAAAACTCAGATCTATTACTTAGATAAAAAACTCTTCAACAGCGGCGCCAAAAACTTATTGGTTCAAATTTGTGTTGTTGGTCATTATTGTAAAAGTGGTCAAAATATGACAGGAATAAAGAATGACAAATAAATTTTAAATGAAGTAAAACACCACCTGCAAGATACAGGGTTGTTGCAACAAGTTTAAATGAAGTAAGGGTTGTCCCACAGGGAGTTATGGATCTGAAGGTAGTAAATCTCCAGATCTGCTACAGATCTGGAAACTCTAAACCTAATCTTTCTTAATCTAATAAAACATGATAAAGAGAGGGTGTTTTTGGGGTTGTCACTAACTAAAACAAAAATAAATGCAAAAACAAAAATAAGAGGAAGGGGGTTTAAAGAAGGATGAAAGTGGTTTAATAAAATAAACAGAAAAATGGAGAAGTAAACAGTTAGGGGCTAGTTTTTATTATAAAAAGTAATATAAATAGAGCAAGAGTTGGATCTGCAGCAATCTTTCAGTTGGCTACAAGAACAAATGTAAGGAAGAAGAATCCAACTCAACCCCTGAGATGTGGAGTAGTCTTAAGGCTATAGCCTTTCCACTCAAATAGTCACAGGCTATCCCATGGATATAATCCAGTCATGGGGGTTAAAGATGAAACAGTAAAATCACTACAGACACTATATCAAGCTCATGCATCCTTAGGTGCATAAAATTCACAAACATCTAATGAAAATCATAAGAGATTACAGATCAAATAAAACATTAAAACTAGCTATTCATTGCCAAAAAGAAACTTCCAATGATACAGCTTTCAAATCTACAGTCTCTACAAGACTCCAAGCTCTTCACAATATTATTACAAAGCCATGTACAATAAAACTAGCCCTAACTGCTACAAAGATTTAACCAAACATGCTGAGCTAAGGAGAGAAGAAGAACAGAAAGGAAGATGATCTAAACTCTAAAAGTGACCTAAGCTACTGTGTGTTGTCTCATGTGATTCCCCCCTCTTTCTGGCATGCCTTACATGGTATTTATACAATACAAAAGTTACTTTTTGCTCTAGCCAATCAGAAAGAGGAGAATCAAAATAGTTAGGATCTGCTGACGTGGCTCAACTGTAGCCAAGTATTACTCCCATTCTGTTAGGAAGAGCACATCACACTTGGACATGTGTCCCATGTATTGTCGAAGTTCCAAAAATGCCCTTTAAGATCATAAATATCTGTTGGGGCCCGAGCTTCGAGAGGATGGAATACTTCTGAAGGCTGCTCAATAGGCTAGAGTGCTGAAGTCTTGGTCTGCTCGACAACTGCTCGAGTGGATGGCTCCTGAAGGATATTCTGAAGGACAGTTCTGAAGGTTTCTTGAGGGGACTCGAGAAGATAGGCTTCTGTCTGAAGACTTCTCAAGTGGATGACTTTTGAAGGCAAAGAGCTGCTCAATGGGTGCTCGACAGGCTGGCCCTGAAGGCTCTTGATTGCTCGACCTGCTCCAGTGTGCTATTCTTTAGCGAGGCTGAGTCGAGGCGCTCCATGACTACTCATTTGTCTTGATATGGAGGTATGTTCTGCTCGAAACATCTCGAGAGGATAGACCTAAAGGCTTCAGATCTAGTTAAGACTGCTCGAGATGAAGCTTCTGCTTCTCAGCTGGTTTTTCTAGTCTGCTGCTCAGCTGATTTTTCTAGTCTGCTGCAGCACTCCTTTAGGCATGGGCCCCACTTGTCTCTCATTGCAGGACTTCTAGGGGTTCAAGGCATTTTGAACAGCCCATATGGTGGTCACCACCATGGTTCAAACTCTGTATTTCCATCAGCTCCACTGTTTGACTCTAATTCCTATCTTCTTAGCACTTGTTACATGGATTGCTGCACTATTCTGTAGATTATTGCTAACTACAAAATCATACTCAAAAATTAATTATTAAACAACTCTAAGGTTTAGTAAAGGCTAGGTTAGGAGGTGGAAAATGGCATAATTCAGTGATTAACACTTTATAAACCACTAGTCTTATTATAAATATTGGACTTTGAGCGTAGTTTTCATCGAAATAATACTTTGGTTACCTTAATTACTAATCCACAATAATTAGAATTTTTTAGAAACCCGAATTTTCCTACAAAAAGGAATATTTGAACTTGAAAAACGATCAGGTCAAGAAATTAGGGATAACTTCCGCAAATAAAAAAATTAAATGTCTATTTAGGGACATTATATATTTTCTTTGTCATTCGACAAGAATATGTTTATATCAATTACCATTAATTGAGGTGTATCACGTTAACCCAGTTTATGGATGGGAACGGGTTGTGTGTGTGTGTGTGTGTATATATATATATATATATATATATATATATATATATATATATACACACACACACACACACACACACACAACATGGTGGTTCAATACTTTGAGTTCATGCCCACATCATATTTACGACCTAATTTTTAAATGTGTTCAACATATTAAAGATATATGAGGTTCTTAAATACCTCATGCAACTTCCTTTATAAAATCAATTTCATAAAAAAACTCTCAAATACTGAGTACCTATAAAGTATAATACACCCCTTTTATAATAAAAGTTTGGGAAAATTTTAAAAAAACCTCTGAACTTTCCCCTCAATGCCCCTAACGCACCCAAACTATGCATAATATCAACTAAACCTCTGTAGAATACAAATGTACCAAACTTTGACCCCTACTATCACACCTATTATCTTTTCAACGAAAAGTGATGATGTGGAGCCTTATCTTTTGAACTAGGCCTTCTTCCTCTCTGTTTGCTTTTTCTTCCCCAACAACTAAACTCCCAGACTAAACTCGGAGAAAGGAGTTCCTTCTCTTCCCAACGATAGAGATTTAGGGCCTCCTTCACCCGGGTGTTATTCCTTATTTTCTCGCTCGATTCTAGAATCTCCTACACATACAAAGAGCGATTCGTTGTCGAAAATAGATTATCAACAAATTTCCCTCTTTTTTTCCTTATTTACAGGATAACTCTGTTATAAATTTAATGAGATTACTTTCCGAAAAACATCTACTAATGAACTCAACTACCGCATGATGTTTTCTCTCTTCTTCTTCCACTTCCAAAAATAGATATGAAGAACATATCAAGAACCATAAGAATTTTTTTATTTTTTTTAAACTTAAAAATATACATAAAAAAAAGGATCTCGAATTTTCAAGATTGTTTGAACAATATATTCATAAGTAAATAAAATAAAATCTTCAAATAAAAAGCAGAAATAATATACGAACAAATAAGACACTAGAAGCTATCGAAGAAAAACATAAAGGAGAGAGAAAGAAGAGAGAAAGAGAGAGACCTTTTTTCCAAGTGTTTGCAAAGGAACGAGACGACTCGCTGATTTGGAGAAGCAACTCGAACAATAACTCGGATCTCAGGTGCTAGTCGATGTGGGTAGGGAGAGGAGGAAGAAGATGAACGGCGCTGAGAAGATGTAAATTTGCATCAAATCTCTCTAATGTATTTCTAAGTAGGTTAAATAGATGTATTTAAATTTCCTTTGTCGCGACTGGGACATGGTTTCTCTTCTAGCTAAAATCTCGGAAGGAGATCGGATGGCGGAAGACATTGAGTTTCTGGATGAAGAAACAGAAAACGAAGAAGAAAGAGGAAGAAGAAGTCAATGGATATGAATAAGGGAAAGAAGGGTTTTTAAAGGGGGCCACGTGCTCAGCATGTGTACAGTTTAAGTGGTTCATCACCACTTTAAATGCTCCACGTTAGCGCCTTTAAGGCTTTAAGGCTCCACGTCATCACTTCCATCGAAAAGATAACGGGGTGTGACTGCAGGGGTCTAACTTTGGTACACTTGCACTCTACGAGGGTTTAGTTGATATTATGCATAGTTTGGGTGCTTTAGGGGTATTGAGGTAAAAGTTCAGGATTTTTTTTAAAATTTTCCCTTAAAACAAACATAAAGAGACCAGCTGAGCATCTCTAACAACGCATGTCAAATTTTGGCAAATGTGGCAAAATTGGCATACGAGTGACATATAATGTGGAAATTTGGCATAAGGGTGAACTCCAACAGCGTATGTCAAGTTTATTATTTTACTGTTTCAATTCTACACCAAATAAAATATTGAAAAATATTTTTTTTTATCGCATGCGTGGATCTGAATAAAATATTTCAATTCTACACAAAATAGACTTTTTCTTTATTTTTATTTTATAGAAGTACACAAAATAGATTTTGTATAAAATATTAAAAAATAAATTTGATCATGTCAAATTTGACATACAGGGATGCCAAATCCACATAGGATTCGGCATACATAGGATTTGGCAATCCCATTGGAGGGAAAGTCTCTCCGGTGGGATGTCATTGTTGGCGGGATTACACAAAAATGATAGAAATAGATCGAAAATTTTGCTTCAAGGCACGATTAGATCACTGCCTTTAAGACAATATTTGCCCCCTATATGCAATGAGATAACAACAAATTCGTCTCCAGGATACAATGAAGCCTCGGTGAAGCACCGATCAGTCACACACTACGTTGCACTGTAGTGTACAACCCAACGAAACGAAGACACAGAATGCTCTGGTTGGTATACAAATTCTAAGGACACAGATGTAGGATTCAGAATTTGCAAGTAATTCGAATCCTCCTCTAGCCTCTATTTATAACTTTCGAAACACCTTTTCAGGGCGGTTGTGTCTGTCGGTTTCTTATAATTGAGGGTCCTGATCGATCCGATTAACGGTTGTAAGGATCCAATGGTTCACATACGAATAGTTATATGTTTTGGTCAACAGTCAATAATTGACCTGTCCGAATCTAGAATCCGACCGTTTTCATGAACAGTCAGAAACTACCTGGTGCGCATGTGTGAAGGGAATCTGTGTCTGATTAACAAGTCAACCGATCGAACTATCCCAGTTAAATAGGAAAGGCTCCTCAAGCTCCTCGTGATTATGCGCACGTGCGAAGTGTGCCATAAAAGCACCAATTGTGTCATTCGCACACGCGCGTGCGCGGTGGCGAACCGCCGCTATGAGCCATGATTCTATTTTCAAGCCAAACAATATGGAAGGTAATTTTCATATATATGGCAAGTAACATTCTTGTAAAAAAGTGAGGTGGGACAAAACTTTTACAATACTTTTAATTTGTGATAGGAATATTTTCCCTCCAATATTATTTAAAATTCAAATCACTTTGATTTGAAGGTTGAATGTTTAAGTATTGTCAAAAGCATCTTTTCCACATGGAACCCAAAATTGTAAGGAACCATTTAAAGATAAGCAAAACTAATAAATAAATATTATTAAAGTAATAAATAATTATTTATTTTGGTAAATATCCAACAGTCATTTATGACCATGTGGGATGCCATGTCGAAAATGGCATACGTTGTTGAAGATGCTCAAGGATTCCCCGGTAGGGTGCCATTAGTTAGTTGTATACATGGGTTGCCTTGTGAGTTTTTTTCTCACAAATTTCTTTCCAAAAGTGCTTTCCTTCCCAAGTAAAAGGCGATTTTCAAAGAATTTGTATTAGGTAAAAGGCCTGTTTACCGAATCAGATGATGGCCTTTTGACTATATCGAATCACATAACAAAGATTATGTTCCATACAATCTTTGGCATCAGTGATCTTAACATCATGGCCATCAAATCAAATCAGATGGCTTAGATGATGATCCACGTGGCACAAATCCCAAATATAACAAGTCTTTCTTTCCAACTTTTGTGCTAGGATACAAATCTCGTGTGCTAGTTGTAGCTCCCTTATTTTATCAATTGGACCAGTACAATATTGATCCTGTAATGTTCATCGCAATATTGAGCTCTAAGGGAACGTTTGTTTCATCGCAATATTGAGCCCGTAATGTTCATTTTACCTGCAATTTGTTACTTATTGGATTACCTGCAAAATGGACATTGCATTTACGTTTCGTAGCAAAATTTGTACGTAAAAATCACTTTACACCCAAAAGAGCAATCCGCTTAAACACATGATAAACATACAACTCGCAAACTATACGAAAAAATGGCGATAATTCGGATGATATATAAAATAGAAGAGAGAGTTGATGGTGTTTTGTTTTCTTCTATCTCTGTTGATGGTCGCTGTAGATCTCAGTATTTTTTTTCAAACATGCAGTGAACTTTTTCAATAAGAAGCCCAGGAATTGGATTAAAAAAAAAAATTCCTTGCCATCAAACATTGGTGTAGATGATGGCAACCCTTGATGCCCATCTACAATTCCCAACTGGCCACCCCTATTTATTATTGGAAAGGAGGTTGAGCTCCAAAACTAATAAAAATTTCATAGATAATCCAGAGGAGCTCCTACCTGGTGGATAATGGCTGCTTTGTGAGCTTAAACAGGCATTTTTATAGTTATTTGGGACGATTCAAACTGCCATCTGTTTGCCTTTTTCCCTTTTCAAATACCTCCATTTTCTGGGAAGGGGAGGGTGTACGGGCTCAGTCGAGGGATGCTGCTACTATAACAACTTTATTCTATTCTATAGAAATTATGACAATTAAATACACACACAACAACCAAACGTAAACATTTTGCCTACATCCACAGGTGATGTTGAGCCCTTTCACTAATCTATAAAATACTATAAATCTCTGAGATCTCACCTCACTCAATAGAGAAATCAAGTTTTATTTTTAATCTCTATTGTAACTCTTCACATAAACACTAATCTCGAATAGCGTTTATATGATACAAGTATAATCGCCTAAAGACAAAAATACCCTCCGTAACCCCAGAATAGTTCGAATGCATAGATAGAAGAGCCACGAACTTGAACCCGAAAGTTCAAGGTAGTGCACTCATAGCCACAACTTCGTGGTCGTGGCCACAAGATTCAAGGCACAATCCCAACAATCTCTACCTTGACTTGAATCCTCACAAGTCACCTCAAGATACAAACGTAGTGTCTTCTCGTTGTACTTCCATCATTCTTTCCTTCCGCATTCTTTCCTTCAAGAGTACAACAAAATCTTCAACACTTACACTGCAAAAACTAAGACTATTAGCTGCACCAAAATCTTCTGCTATTAATAAAACATATATATATATATATATATATATATATATATATATATATATATATATATATATATATATATTGTTTCAATAGCGACAGTTTTTTTGTTAATAGCGGTCTTTTTAAGCCGCTAATAGTCTTATTTTTTGTAATGTTAGTGAGATTAATCGAGTCCAAGTGATGCTTGAACTTCTTCTGGTGTTCTGAAATCGATTGCCAAAATCAATCGCTATAGATGACAACCGATTTATGATAAAGCAAGTCATGTTCACTGCCTCAACCCAAAAACCATTTTTTAGGCTGTCATTTAATCTTATGCTCCTTGTTTTTTCCAAGAGGGTTTTGTTCATTCATTATGCGACTCTATTCTGCTATGGAGTCCCTGGATTACTAAAGTAGCGAACAATGCCCTCATCTTTACAATATACCAGAAATTCTGTAGACTTGTACTCTAACCCGTTATCTGACCTGAGACACTTAAACTGTTTTCCAGTTTGTTTCTCAACTTCTGATTTTCATTATTTGAATTTTATGAACACTTCTTACTTATGTTTCATGAAATAAATCCAAACCTTCCTTGAGAACTCGTCACTGAAGGAAACAAACAATTTTGCACCTCCCTTTGATGATTCTACTGTAGGTCTCCAAACATCTGAATGTACGTAGACTAACACCGCTTTATTGTTATAGACTCCAGTGCTAAATCTGACTCTGCACTGCTTTCCATATAAACAATACTTGCAGTTCTTAACACCCTTCAAATTTCGTTTGTGAAGTTTCATCATCATTTTTCACTCACATGCCCTAAGCGCATATTCAATATATCTGTGTCATATGTATTACTATCTTCTATAGTAGATACAGATACTCCACCTACAATAGTATTCCCTACCAATCTGTATAAGTTTCCATCAATTTGATCTTTCATAACGATCATGACCCCTTTAAAAACCTTTAATGCTTCACCTTTTGCAGTGTATTTACAACCACTGAAATCTAATATACCCAAAGAAATTAGATTTTTCTTAAGATCCGATACATGTCTTACATCATCAAAAGTTTGAATTACACCATCAAATATCTTAATTTTTACAGTTCTGATTTCAATAATTTTACATGAAACATTATTTTTCGTCAACACAGATCCACAATTGAACGGTTTATATGTATCAAACCATTATTTATTACAACACATATGTCAAGAATAGCCAGAATCTAAAATTCATACATTAGAAAATAAATTCATACCAGTGGTAATGGATAGAACGTCACCATCACCTTCGTCCATATTGTTTTCTACAATGTTCATCTGATTTGATGTGGGGGCTTTTCTTTTTCCATTCTTCTTGTTCACGAATAAATAGTTTGCAGTTCCGCTTCATGTGTCCCTCCTTTCAATGATAACGAAGAAAAGATTCCTGTGTTTTTCCCTTTAATTTCGATCGAAATCGATTTCCATTACTGAAACCCTTTTTCTTGTTACGATTCTTTCATTGCACCACAAATTCCTCTGCCTGTGATTCCTCAATACTCTGTTTCTTCCTCAACTCATTTGACAAAAGCATCGTCGTAACCTTTTCTATTTCAAGAGTATCATTCTCATAGAGCAACGTTGTAACAAAATGCTCATGCGAAGAAGGAAGAAATGCAAGAATAAGAAGTTTTATCTTCATCTTCTACCTTAACTTCAATGCTAATTAACTAAGATATAATCATATTGAAAGTATTAAGATGCTCCAATAGATTCGATACTTCCTTTATCTGAAAGTTATTGTTTTGGAAACAATTTGTTCGTGAGAGATTTCGTCATGTACAGGCTTTCAAGTTTTGCCCAAAATTTGGGCGCCGATTCTTTATCGATCACATTGTACATATCCTCATCCGCGAGATAAAGAAGGATCATGATGATCACCTTCAACTCTAATTTCTCCTAGTCATTATCGTCCATGTTTGCCGGCTTCTACGATTTTTCATGCAACGTTCTGTGGAGACCTTGTTACACGAGCAGATATTTAACTCTTCTCTGCTACAATCCGAAATTACCCTTTCCGTCAAATTTCTCGACTACAAATCTGCTTGTAGATTTTGTTGTCATCGTGAAGAGAAAAATGAAAACCTAGAAATCACCTTAGGCTCTGATACCAATATATAGAAATTATGACAATCATTACATACACAACAAGTAAAAGGCAAATACAAGATTGATTTGCCTACGTCCACGAGTGATGCTAAGTCCTTTCATTAATCTGTAAAAAATTGGAGTTACAAATCTCTCAAATCTCACTTCACTCAATAGAGAAATCAAGTTTCCTTTTTAACATCTAATTTAACTCTTCACATAAACCGTAATCTCTAATAGAGTTTATATAATACAAATACAACCGCTCAAAGACAAAAACACCCTCCGTAATAGTTCGAAGAGTTTCGAAGTCGTGGCCACGAACTTGAACCCAAAAGTTTAAGGTAGTGCATTAGTAGCCACGGGACTCAAGGCCCAACATATTCAATGAAGAAGAAAATGAAAGGCTTCGATTTTAGAAGATTTATCGGCTGAAATAAGAAGTTTTGCTTCTGTCGGAAATAACGCCTGTAAAAAAATAGCCTTATGAGGCAAAGGGCTCGTAATTTGAAATAATTACCTGCAAACTGTACACAAATATTATACGGTGAAACGAACGATTTTCCTTGATAAAAAGTCATCCGTTGGTGAAAAAAAGGCGACATTGAGTGTAAAATCCATGCTATTTAATTTTTTGCGTTTTTTTTATTAGATACGTATGCCAACTTGATAATACCTGAAGAAACTCTAAAATATGATTCTAATCACTATCTAAAATATTTATATATTTATAATGATTCTAAATTTATAATTACTCGTAACAAATTCCTAAACTGTAGGATACACATCTACGATGCGCACCTATTTAACAATATATATATTTTCTATCAACTCTAATTTCATCTTAAAGGATCTATAGTAATTCTAAACTTCAAATTACTTCTCACACTTTCCTAAATAATAGGTGCATATCTACCTTAACAAATTATATATGCTCTATCACTACATCATCAAAAACCATTATAAAATTTAAAAAAAAAAAATTAAAAGGAATAATAGGACATGACCATCTATATAAATACCTCTCATGAAAAGCACTCATTTTAGGCTAATCATTTTGAGAGTTTTATGTGGATAGCCATCACTTCAATTACACTCGGGGTTGAACATCACCCACGCGAGGGCATTAGAACCATCTAATCGGAGAACTTTCATATTAACTGTTAAATATAGTCTTAACAGTCCAGATCAAAGTGATTTGATTGGATGGTTCCAATGCTATGATATGCATGATATTCAGGTTGAATGTGGTACGCAGGTCCAATGCTAAGTTACCAGGTTTACGGTTTGCTCGGTTTGAATTCAGGTTTGAAATTTCGCTATTGTCATGTAAATCCCTATCACTAATGGTAGGATTGAGTTCTAAATGAAAATAAGAAACAAATTTATAAGTTTTTTTATTTTTTTTAACGAACATATTTATAAGGTTGAATGTAAACGCAATATATCATTAATATTTTTGCTCTCTAAATGGAAAGAAGCACTTCAAAGCTTGTTGATTTAATCATTTAGGAGGAAATAAAAAACTGGGTTAAAAAAACCCATAACATTACCTTTCTTAAAATATGGGTTTTTTGCAATTACTGCCCTAGATATGTCTTGTTTGTACTTTGCGCCCGGTGTTGCACCTATTTACCCCCTAGAGTGAAAACTAATCTTTGACTTCTTTGAATTAGTTGATGTCGATTGCTTCTCACCACAATCTTCCACCCAATGAATTTTGAGATCAAAAGCCTCCCATCAAACGGTCAAATTTTGATTCCACATTGTGATCATCAGTGTACGTCAAATGCGGTTCTTGGATCACTTTTTGAGGTGTGTGCCATGTGAAATCAAAATCTAACTGTGTGATTGTAGGTTCATGATCTCAAGCTCAATTGGATCAAAGATCCGATTGAAAAACAATCTCCAACTAATTCAAAGCAGTAAAAGGTATTGTGTTGGAGAATCCATCATTGTAAGTTGATAATTTGTAAAGGAAACACAAGAACAACGGACACAATGTAAATAGGTAAAATACGAGGGCAAATAAGACATATCACAAGGTGGTAAATGCAAAAACCCTTAAAATAAAAAGTAGAAATGATGTATGATGCCATACCCAGAGGTTTAACGGAAATCGGTCAGTGACTAGCTGTAGTTCAAGAAATTAGGTTTGATCCTTTGTGATACAAGTGATGGTCATCCACGTAAAACACTTCAAATGACAAAGATGTATAATATTATGTGCCCTAATTGTGTGGTTCCCTTGGCATTCTGGGCACCGCTTTTCAAGGTAAAGGCATTCGCATAATCATTTTAAAAGTATAAATTTTTTGCACTCTTTGCCTCACTTCATGCAACTCCCCCCTCTTGCATTAAAATAGTAGAGAGAGCGAGAGAGGTAAAGACTAACACAACTAATCATTTTTCTTGCAATTGGTAATTGCCAACACTTCAAAATTGGTAATTGCCAACACTTCAAAATTGGTAATTGCCAACACTTCAAAAGGAGACGCACCCAAAGTAACAAATAACTCGTGAGGTTGTTAGAAAGTATAAAGATGACCTCCATTCTTTATAACCAAGAATCTTACTTTCTCGCTTCTCTTCCCGGTGAGAATTCTCTATTTACTTCATATTAATTAGTAGAATTGACAGTTTGGGCCAAGGATCAAAATTTCGGTTTCAGGCATGACCGAAACCGAAAATTTGCACCAAAAATCAAAATTTTGGCCGAAATTTTAAGTCTTATATAAAATATGACTGAAATTTCAGTCCAAATTATCGTTTCGGTGAGAACCGAAACCGATAATTTGGACCGAAATTTCGGTCATTTCGGCCAAAATTTTGATCCTTGGTTTGGGCATGCAATTGATTTAGATTCATGCTAAAAAAATAGCAGTAATTAAGTGAAAATATCCAAACTCGCAATGCTGTCTTTATAATGAACAATTTGCCCCATATCATAATCATTGTCGTAGTTTTAAGTAAGCGGTGATCAAGATATGAGGCGGGCAAATCATTCACCCAGCTGTGTTCGGCATTGCTCTTTGGGAGAGTAGAAAAGAGCAACGGCTGCTGTAACACCCGGCCAATCCCAGCTCGTTACCAGACTGGTCCGATTTGCATGTGCTTGGCAAACCAAACATATCGGGTCAAATAATCAAACTGGACCCTTAGGAACCAAGCCAGTAGATGAATGGACTCTGTGTGTGAGACCCAATAGATTGCACCAATGATCTGAACCATTAGCCAATGGTCTAGAGTAAAGACCCATTAGTTAACCGATGGTACCAAAACCCATTGTATATACAAGGCCCATAAGCTGGACCCATTAGGAAACGGACGCATGTGAGAAAGGGCCAGATCTATGGCCCTTGAGTCAAGTGAGTATATTTAACGAGTATATGGGATCCACACGTGAACCAACCTAAAGTAGGGGGTCAGTGGTTAAAAACCCAACGATAAGGTCCATTGATTTCAAAGCCCATGCTTTGGACCGTGCCAAGACCCATTTGAAACCCTTAGATTATTGGCCCGCAACCTAGAAATCGGATTTATGACCTTTAGCTCAACTAGTACACCTAAGCGGATGTCTAAGCTTTCCATGTGAGCCAGGCCAGTTCATTTGAAGCCCATGCACGCAATCCATTTGCATGGAATTTGAGTGTCGAGAACCAGTAGAGAAGGGAAAGAACTTCCCTCTGTTCATCTCCACTGTAAGAAGCTCCAAGCCTGTGTTCTGAACCCCTCCGACCTAGCAAATCGACCGTAGAGACGGGAGGTTACTCCACAACCACTAAACCATCGACACGAGAAACCATTTTAGACGGGGACTGGTGTGATCAGGCACACCTCGCGGGTAATCATATGCGAAGCTTGGGAGCCTTGCGCACAAGAAGTTCATTACGGTAAACTCGCTACCCTACTTACGAATTCAAGTGTCTATAGAGTAAATGGAGTCCATGCATGAAGTTGGGAAGAATCGGAACCGTGGGAGGCTTTGTAGCCAAAATCATGGGGTCCGATGCTTTGAACTGCATGCATGTTTTGCCGCGTTAGTGTCCGAAGGCTCATTCCGCCTTAGGCCAACCCGACTGGGTCGTGTTCTAGCAATGCATGTCTCGAAACCCCAATGAATCGAGTTCATGACCAACTCGGGAGTCTAACCTTACAATTTTCGGGGGGGTTTGGACCGTATTTCTCACGGATTAATGATGATAAGGAACTAGTAGCTGCAAGGATTGCATTAGACAATAAAATATGTTTTTTTTCATCAAAGAATGTGTACAAATCTCAGAGTCCGAGACCAGAGAACAGAACTGGAAAGTGGCGAGTCTGTCAGGCTCGTCGTGGAGAAATGGAACCTCACCTCGGCGAGAAATCACCTAAAGGCTTCGCCGCAGTGAGATTTCAAGGCAAAATCTCTCCTGGAAAAACTCGCCGCGGCGAGCTTGTTCCTGCATGTGGCACCTGATCTGTTCATCGCGGCAACCCTGCATCTCACCGGGGCAAGATGCTCTGTTTTGCTGAGTTTGGGGTTGTGTGACCTTGTGTGCCTCGCAAAGATCGTAACTTACAACTAGCATGATTAGGTAGTATCTAAGGAAGTATGTGACGTGTATTCTAGGCTATACATGAAGGAAAATTGAGAAGAGTTTAGCTTCGATCTGTGCATGTTAAATCACTAGGTCCGACACTTGAGGTAGGGAAAATACCTCTGCCAATTATATATTTACTCAAATTCACGTTTATGATGCAATTATCAAATGAACTATATTCTTTCAGCAATGATGTATATAAATACGTATGTATTTGAAATTCTTGAATGTTAAAGAATTAATTTTTCACGCACATGTTTTGATGTTTCATGAACATGCATATTGATCTCGCATCGTCTTGCAATTGTCGTGTTTCTGTTTTCGTAGCTTACTCGAACTACATGTACTTGATATGTGCCTATGCTATGTGTGATCATGCGCAATAAGGAGTGGAGCTTCCATAAAAAGGGTAGAGTCCCCGAAGTAGCAACCCTGTGTCCTAATACGGGCTGCTCAGTTCTCTAATACAGAATGTATTGCCATATGATTTGTTCTGAGTGTGTTAGATGTAATGGGAGTGGAGTCTCCATAAGAGGGGTGGAGTCTCCGGGGTAGCAACCCTGTGTCCTAATACGAACTGCTTAGTTCCCTAATACGGGATACTTACTTTAATGTCATATGACATGTTTCGATTCATAATATGTGATCTATCCCAATTATATTTCCATCATTGTTATATGTGCTCATGACTTGTTCTTTTACGTGTTTTGGATTCATGCTCGAGTTTGATCTCTCTATGCATTGTTTTAGCATGCTCATATATTATCATGATTTGACTCGTTGGAGCATTTTATTCATGTTTTGATCTCGCACTCGATATATTTTCATATAATGTGAATTTCAATTTGCTCTTAATTATACATCGAGAACATGAATTAGAAGGATAAAGTGTTACTTAGCAATGTATTTTCTCTATTGAGCTTGGATAAAACTCATTCTCGATTATACGTCACAGCTGCAGGAGTTGGATTGGAGCTTGATCCGGAACAAGAAGAAGATCCGAATTACCATCCTACGGAGGAGGACATGCCAGAAGAGCACTTTCCTTAGTGCTGGAGCTTTGGGTTATCTTCTTAGAATTTTTTTTTGAGTAAACAATATATGTTCAAATTTTATAATTAAATACTATGTATGTTTGATCGACTGTTTAAATGTAGGTCGACCTTC
This sequence comes from Chloranthus sessilifolius, assembly GCA_021018995.1. Lineage (NCBI taxonomy): Eukaryota > Viridiplantae > Streptophyta > Magnoliopsida > Chloranthales > Chloranthaceae > Chloranthus > Chloranthus sessilifolius. The sequence continues at coordinate 9,294,912 of CM037595.1, read as the reverse complement.
ATCAGTGAATGTTTACTTTTGTGCATATGATAGTTAGCTTTATAGGTTATGTTGCCACTTGTTTTTGACGTCTGCTCTATATTTTACTCCGACCTGCGCACTTTGTTTTTCTGCTCTTGTAAGCTTTCCCTATTGAGAGGTAGTCCGATCCTTTCAAATGGTTAAATGTGGTGAAGGATCGAGATGCCTAATGTTGATGTTTACTTGTGATACCATAGCATCACTGTATATCAAATCTCTCGTATGGTCCGAGGGCACGGGTTTTTGGGTAAGAAAGCCCGGGCTGTCACAACTACTCTTTGTTGTTGCAAAGAAATATGAGTAAAAAGAAGGATTGGAAGAAGATAAAAGGGAGGCTGCTCCTTGAAATAGGAAAAACATTCGTCTTTAAGAGGACATGATTTTTCATACTCTTTTAAATAAATGTTTTTCATGTTTTAAAAAAACCCCCTTTTTCTTCCTCTAATCTTTCTTTTCCTCCCCATATTCATTTGCAACAATAAAGAGCACGTGCCACTCTCTTCTACTCTTCTAAAGAGCAATGCCAAACGCAACCTATATGTCATTGGATATCCTTACATGGTTATTTTCACTTTTAACTGCATAGTCCCCCTAATCCTACTACTGTTGTTTCCAAGCCTAAGTAAAAAGAGTTAACAATCTGGTTGACAACCAACTACAGAAATCGCATCAAATCTCCTACTAATGCTAATCTTAACTAAGTCCATGGTTGAGAGCTGGCTACAACGATCCCGTCAAATCCCTAAGGTGAGTTATTAACAAATCAGCCAACACCAAATAGATGATGATATGGAAAATCTACTTATACCTGCATGTGGAATTACTGCATCCCGTATTCAAATAGGCTGGTGTAACTACCAACACAGCCTGCCTTATGTCACAGCCACCTAATTTATGCAAAGTAAAAAAAGCGATGACTGCTTTGAATCAGATGATGGAGATCATTTTATCTCAAATCTTCCACACAAAACATCTTAAGATCATTGATCCCACACAGCACACATTCCAAAAAATGAATGTAAGCCACATTTGATGGTACGTCATGATCACATTCACTTTTTGGGATGTGTGCCATGTGGAATCAACATGTCCCTCGGATGGTAAGCTCATGATCTCAAGAGGTATTGTAGGAAAGATTTGAGACAAAAAGTGATGTCCATCTGATTCAAAGCAGTCCGACGGTTTTTTACTTTGCTTAAGTGAGGTGGCTGTAACATAAGGCAGGCGGTGTGGTTGTAACACCAGCCATAGAAATAACACTACCTGTTTCTTGTTTTTCTCTTCAACATGATCACCGGCAGAATTAGCAAGAACTTTTCATTCACCTGACACCGAAAAGATCACAAACATTATCACAAAGTAATCGATAGATATGTACACAAATTCGGCAATTACATACATTTGGCCCATAAAAAATAAAACAAAAAATAGACGACACATCTTTTGATCATTTATATGTATCAGTTCTCTCGCTGCTAACAAAATTGGATAGACTAGCTTCATCGAACAAAGGCTTTATCTTTTTATTGCCAAACTGAATGACAAATTTTTACTTCCACTTCCACACAACAGGATTCATGGAAGAAACGCATCATTCTCTTCTATAGCAAAAAGAATGGAATAAATCAGATAGCCCATAACATACAACGGGTGACCACCATCTCACACACCCTCTAAAAAAGGGATAACCATCTCACACCCACTTTAAAAAGGGGCAATGGCACCTCAAGAGTCGTACACCGTTTTTCAAAATGGGGCAAAACACCTTTTAGTTGCAGAATCCTGTGAAATTTTGATTTGCACAGATTTCAAGGCTGAACGAACAAAATTACCCGCCCTTAAGAGCTGTGAATTTTTATTTTTTTTCGAAGAATCCCAAGGCATATAACCATTTAATCCATTTCTGAAATGGAGTAGGACTAAGGAGAGCAGCTCCCAAAAAGGAAGGTGATTGACCGTGACAGCAAGAGACCATTTTCAAAACTCCCAACTCATCATCCTTGTCACAAAAGCTTGCTGGAGCGACGCTTTGCGGGACCTCCCGGAAATAGCTTCATTATCCAACTCAAGACCCTCTCTACCACCTGGTTAGGAAAGACAAAAAGAAAGATTTAATACTCCATGATGAATCCGGATGACTGCAATTTCACATGAGTGTGTTTACACAAGCTTTTAGCTTTTCAAAGTGCGCCATTATAGGTAGTAAAACCAATGTATGCAATCTAAGGGAGTCATATGGTGATTCAACAATTGAGTAGAAACTGATTAGGGTAGAGAAAAATAAGGACTTAGCATGGCAGTTAATGGAAATTGTGGGATTTATCGATAGGGTACTTTAGAACCCCTGTAAGAAAGTCAGATCCCTCAAAAGTTGTATTATTAAGTATTCGCTTAAAATTGAGCATTAAGGATTAGTTTTAGCATCAGCAATGTCCTGCAGATTTTCAACCTTTTTTTCTTTCTGCATTTTATTATGAACGATGTGAAAATATTTTAGGTGACACAAATTTTAACCTGTATACAACTAACAATCTCACGGAAATATGGTACCTCGTCACCCTCGTCTGCATACTCTTGGCTATCATGCATGCTGCTGGAATCTGCTGGTTTTGATGAGTTATTCTCAGTAGCCATATGCTGAGCTGTTAGAAGCTCTAATCTCTGTGTCTGAGCCTCCAGTTTCTGGGATAACTCCTTGTTCAGGTCCTATAACAACCATACCAAAACAATATCACTGAAAAAATAAGAGGAACACGTTAATATCTAGCATTCAAGCCAACATTTTCTTGAAGCATTGGCACCGATGTCAGTAAACCTTCAATGACATATAATCCTAAAATTCATTACTTAACTAAATGAGCTTCTATTCATACCAGATTTTCCCAGTTGAAAATACTTCAATTATAATTGCCATACCCCAGAAAGAAAAACAAATTTCTTGGAGAGGGAACGTGAGTACAACTAGCATGTGAAATTCAAGGAAATCTAGAACTGATTTGACCACACATTACCGAGAAAAAAGAAACAAACACTAATCAGTAAACTGAACAGATAAGCAAAGAAAACACCGGGCAAAAAGCAGATGCCACAATCACATATAAAAGTAATGATTCAACTGATGCCAAATTACCCTTGAAGTATGCCAAATCTGAAGATAGGGAAGGAAGCTATCTTGACGCCTAATTTTAACAGTCACTTTCAAGTTATCAAAATATTCAGAAATTAATATAACATGCTGTTATATTGAGAAAGGGCTCTGCTTCAAAAGAGAAACCTCGCTCACTGATTTCAGTGTTATTCATCAATAACATTCATCTGGCAAAAACTTCTCTCTTAATTAGTTTCCACCTAGCCAGTCTATGCAATTAGGAGTACATGTCCAATTGCTCTAAGAAATGGTCTCTACCACGACAACTTGATGCTTGCAAACCTAAACGAATTCAGCAAATCTATAAAAAATTTGAATAACTCAGATTGACAAGAAATTTATGACCAGTGATATAAGTAAGCATGTTATGAAATCATAATATCCACGCCGGAATCCTTAATTTAAACCCAAATGACCCTAAGAGTTTCATAAGTCTCCAGGGAACATAGTCCACAACTCCATTACAAGAAGTTCATTTGTAATTTAAAGTTACTTCAGGATGAAAAAAGGCCATTCTCAAAATGATGTTCGGAGACGCTGTCTACCAACAGTTCCCTACGGTATTGTATTATATGCAACTGTATCGATTTTTAAATTGAACCAAAAGTAACTGAATAAATGTGATGCTTCATCCTCACACCAATTTATTTCAATGGAGAAGAATCTCTAACCTAACGATGACTTTGATTGAAGACAGCAACACATGCTGCATTTATAATTTCCAGAAATATTTGCCTTTGAATGGAATCAAGATTTATCTGTATAAAATTACCTTCAACTTAGAACCAGTAGTCGATGCAATTGCCAGAGCTTGCTTCAAATCTTCTTTCTCCAATGCTAACTGTCACAGCATAATGTACTCAAATTAGAACATCTACAGAGAAATTTCCAATCTATTTCATGATATCCATGCTGCAGCGAATGGTTGCCAGATTCGTGACCAGTGTGCTTTACATGGTTCAAAGTTCATTACACTCTAGTGAAACTAACAAATAGCATACAGTAGCTAAAGATCCTGTTAAATCTGTACATAGCTGAAGAGTATTTTTGCCACATTCTCCTCAAAGGACTTTGTTACGAAAAATGTGTTCAATCCCCAAAGAATGACAAAAAATCAAAGATCTATATAACATCTAAGAAGAATCTACCTCAGAAATCAATGAATTAATGTTGCTGATCATTCTCAGCTGATCAGGTGGTATTGTATCAGTTGCATATGGAAGATGTACTTGTCTGTTTTCAGGTGGTAACTGGAGACTCGTCGTATAACTTGAACGATCAACAGAGGATCCAATCTCTCGTGGTTCATTGTTGGCATTGCTAGATGTTGCATCTGCACCACTACTGTCCCCATCGACCAGATCCAACACTTCAACATCTGACAGAGATATCGTGGATTTCAGATACAAAACTCCAGAACTATAGAAACAAATGATCAGCAATTCCAATTCATTTCCACCGTTACCAATAAATAAATAAATAAATAATCCACAATGGACAATGAGGATAAATTGCACCAATTAACAGAAATGAAAGTCCCAAACCCGACTTAAGACCTGCTCCAGGAACCTGACAATTTTCACTCATCTGACATTGTAGGTAACATGTTGGCAAGTCATTAAAACTTCTTGGAAGATAATATATATATAAAATAAAGAGGCCCATCATCCTACAAATCATTGCTTATCACATAACATATATAGCACTGTTTTCATCAAAAAAGTTATATATTATAATTGAATTTGCTTCAGTGTATAGTGAAGTATAACATTGATTTTCTATATTTCACACTGCAATCAAACATATTTTCAATTGAGAATTTAGTAGAGTATATAATATGATTTACATTTGCTCAATATTCTCCAATAAATAAATAAATATAGAAATGCATTCAATCAAATTGGCCAGAGCGAAGTCTAAGCCACACCCATTTCTTGTCTCAGACTTGATTTCACTTGGCTCCAAATAAAGCCAAACAACTCCGACTAGAGAACACTGTTCTAAACCAAGATAAATAAATAAATTTTTAAATTTTTAAAAAAACAATGCTACAAACTGAGTAATATAATCAGAGATAAATATTAACATACCTAAATCATCTGTAGAAATTGAAACATCTTTCATAATAGCTAGAGGCTTTCTATCATCAACAGCTTTTCCATTTGCAGATGATTTTCGTAGCTTAGATTGCAAGAGCTTTTTCTCTGTACATGACGGACCAGCAAGAATAAAAAACACAGCTAACTTTGCAGTTAGATTCAAAACTCAAAAGAATGTTCCAAATCGAGACATCTGAGTTTCTGAAAAAAATAGAAATAAATTTGGTATTCTTCCCTTAAAATCTAGCACTCAGTAGCCTTTTTGGACAAAACATGCTCTATTATTGCTTAAAAGATGCACGAAAAACAATTGATGCCTAAGAAGTAATAACAGCACATACCAACCTACCAGACCACAACATAAATCTTTGAACAAAGTTTACTTCAAGAATATATAATTCCTACCATAAAACCATTGGAATAGTAACAAGGATGAAATTTTTTTTGAAAAAAAACTCAAAAAGCAGGAAGAAAGCAAATTGCAACCAATATACCATAGGCCTAGGCATTCAATGTTAGGTATTCTGCTCAGAAATAAGAACGAAATTTTATGAGGTTGTTTGTCTTGAACAAGTTCCTACCATGATTATATGACATAAGAAGCAAATCTGAATATTCGCATAAGGTTAACTAATATTTAACATCATAATAGACAAAGGCACCTTCTGTTCTAAGAACAGTAACCAATTAGACAGTAAGGAATTAATACCTTCTTGCAAAGCATCAATTGTACGCTGCAAATCCTGACGCTCTTTCTCTAAGCTAGACACTTTCCTTCTGCATGGGTTCAAAAATAAAGGATTACATTTGATAACAATCTTTAAAATGCCACCAACATTTGAAATAGTTTGATTCAAAACATAAGACGCTCATCAAAAAAGAATCTACAAAAAGGAAGTCTGGAGATAGCGTTATGCTCATTACGCAATTTTTCCTGAACATGTATGCTCATTATGCAGTATGCATGAATCACTTTTGATATAACATAAGTACTGTTATATGATGGTGTTTAGCACATGATGTTGGTGCCTGCCATCTCTGCTAGCAATTGGAATATGTAACCTCCAATCCAGATTGTCAAGATCACCTCTTAGACGAGCCATGAACGAAACACTCACTTCAATTAGGATGGTAAATAAGAACATGTTCATCAATCCACAGAAAGCTCAGTGATGGACGTTATGACCATTCGATCAGTGCAGTTCCTGGGCTAAGGGCCATTAAGATGTGACTGATTAATTGATTTGGTTAGTCTACAACAACATACAAATATGGACATTAAAGGATAGAGATTGGGCGGACCTTCTTCTTTGATGATGCTAAGCACCACACTGTACTTTGATTCTAAAATATGGATAAATAAGTCAATAGCACATGTCTGCACAATATCTCAACTTAAGCAAACACCAAACAATTCCACTGCAACCCCAGCTAGATTGGATAAGGCTGTAAAGATGATGATGACCAAAACAATTGCACTAGCTCACTCAACCTGATAATCCATTATATAATTACTTAAATTTGAAGCCAAAGATAAGAACCTATGATTATTCAATATATCATTTTCATAACTAATGGTTATTGATATCGTAAAGTAAGTGGTACATAACAGTATAAAATAAAAATCAGAACATAATTATGGGCAGTAGGGAATATCCTCCCCAGATAATCAGAAGCCTCTTAACTCCTTTCTTGGGCAATGGGTGACCATCTAATTGGCTTCCCAATGACGTTGACAGAAGGATAGATCAATCAACCAATAGGACTAATGCAACTCTTCCAAAACATACACTTACACTTTGGAGTCTGCCCATCGCTACTTGCACAAATAAATTTGGTCAAGCAAATTTTCTTTGACATTTGAGAAACCAGAGGAGGATTATGGTAGACTATGGCACTCTAGAGCGGATGCACCTGAACCTCATAAAAATCTTTAACAATGACGTAGCCACAAAGACATTTTTTCCCTGTCTCACAATTAGCCCCGCGTCCCTGACCAAACCCCCCACTCTTGCAAGATCTAGTTACTACATACGACAAAAATAATCACAGTGCACCTTCATATACCATGTTGTTTGTTGTGGTTTTTTCCACATGTCCTGTAAGCAACACAAGACAGAATCCTCCATAGGATAAGACTTCTTTCAGAGAAGGGTCCGAAGGCCAGAGCCCTAATGATTTGTAGTTAGTTCTAGCATCACCCAACTCATTCCAAAGAGGTTTAAGAGTAAAGCTCTATATTACTCTAGCAAAAAAACAACGAAGAAAGATACGGACTATGGACAATTAAGCAACAAGATACATCACACAAGTAGTTGCGAATCAAAGTTCCTTATGCTGAAGATGTATTGACAGTATTTTCTCAATTCTGAGACACCAGTGAATAGGGCTGACTCTAATGAAAAAGCAACTCCCAATATAAACTACTGGTGACTTACCACTTGCTTAAGAGGGAAAAAGAAAGCTGTGATAACTAGGATTTTAACAGTATTAGGTATGTTCACTATAATAATAAAAATAATTATAAGGGATAATAGCTCCTGACCAACATTTAAACACCAAAAATGGTGGTTAAATGGTCTTATACCCATGGGTCAAAATTTCGTCCAATACCGATACGTGTCGGTTTTGGACCCCGGCGGTACGATACAATGCCATTGTATCGCACCCCCTTAAAAACTAGCAAATTATCGGCCGATACAGGCAATGTATCGCCCATATCATCCGATAACAATGGTTTTTTTTCTTTTTAAAACTACCAAATTATTGGACGATACGGGCAATTTATCACCCGTATCGTCCGATAATTTCAAATTATCGTCCTAGGCCCCATTTTACTTTTTAAGCGTGATTTTAGCCCCTTTTTAGGGGTTTTTGTCTCTAAAATAGTCCCCAAATAGTCTCCTAGATTCCCAACCCTTCTTCTTTCCCAGCGGGTTCATTCTACACTTGCAAAAAAAATTTTGAGAAGGGTTTATTAGCCACCGGAGACCGGGAGACGAAATCTTAAGTTCTTAACCACCGGAGACGAGATCATACTCACATTTTTGCCAGATATTTAAGAAAATATATTATTTTCCGTCATATAACGTGCATTTTATGGGTAGATCTACCATATTTATGAGTAGATATATCATATTTATGGGTAAATCTATCAAAATATATGGTAGATCTTAATATATGCTAGATCTTAAAATATGGGTAGATCTATTTACTTTTTTGTGTTAGTAAATTAGGTTTATTTACATTTTTAAAATATCGGTAGATCTATTTACATTTTTTGAATGGGTAGTAAATTATGTTACTAATTTATGTTACTAATTTTTTTTAAAACTAGTAACCTAATTACTAATTACTAATTTTTTAAAACTAAACTAATTTTAGTAGTAATTAGGTTACTAATTATGTTACTCAATTACTAATTTTTTTAAAAACTAAATTAAATTATGTTACTAATTTTTTTTTTAAAATAGTAACCTAATTACTAATTACTAATTTTTAAAACTAAACTAATTTTAGTAGTAATTAGATTACTAATTATATTACTCAATTACTAATGTTTTTAAAAACTAAACTAAATTATGTTACTAATTTTATTTTTTTTAAACTAGTAACCTAATTACTAATTACTAATTTTTTTAAACTAAACAAATTTCAGTAGTAATTAGGTTACTAATTATGTTACTCAATTACTATTTTTTTTAAAACTAGTAATTAGAATAATATCAAATATATTTGGTAAAATATAATCTAATATTTTTAAAATAAGAATAATATCAAATGAATTTTCAAAAATTAGAATAATATCAAATAAATTTGGTAAAATATTGTAAAAATAAGAATAATATCAAATAAATTTTCAAATGTCATATAAAATTTATAAAAATTAGAATAATATCAAATAAAATTTATTTTCAAGTGTAATCTAAATGTTTGGTCATTCATGCAGGTAAAATAAATAAATATAGTACGATCATCAGATTCAGCCTGGCAATACGGCACACCAATAGATGGTGATAGACTCCGAATACAATACAAACTTTGTGGGAAAAAATTGTTGGGAGGAGGTATCACACGGTTGAAGGAGCATTTGGCTCACATTAAGGGAGAGACAAGAGGGTGTCCCAGTGTATCCAAAGAGGTGAAAGAACAAGTCAGAGCCAGTTTACAGGCAGCTAAAGGAAAGAAAAAAGCATAAGCCGAACGAGATAGAGAAATGTATGAAAGAATAAGGGCGGGAGATCCAGAATTTCCTGTGTCTGGACCTGGGGATGATGAGGATGTCGTGACAGCGAGAGTGATGAGGGAGAGTGCTAGAGAAGCAAGACAGCGACGAGATCAAGAAGAAGCCGATTATCGGTTTCGATCTGGCTTGAGGGGCCCATCCATGCCTGCTGCTGGTGGTGGATCTAGGCATAAGCCCCATGATGTTGATATTGATGAGGACATTCAGGAGACCGCTGGGTTGCATAGGTCAGCATCAGTGAGGGAGACTAGGCCGTCTACTACAGGTCCCATGAATCCGTTCATGTATCGGACAGAAAGCTCCAAACAAAGTAAATCGAGTATAATTTCACTGAAAAAATAAGGGAAGAGGCTTGAAAAATCAATTGCAAAGTTCATGATATACAATCACATTCCACCTCAAGTTGTGGAGTCGTCGTACTTCAAAAGTATGATTGATACAAGTGCAGAAGCTGGTCCAAGAGTCAAAAAGCCTTCTGCATACGAGGTATCTGGGCCCTTATTAGATGATGAGTACGAGGAGATAGAAGCTTATGTGAAGAGTTTTAAGGAAGTATGAGATGAGAGAGGTTGCACAATCATGTGTGATGGATGGACCGGTCCCACAAGGCAGAGTTTGATCAACTTTTTAGTCTACATCGATGTCGGGACAGTATTTCTAAAATCAGTTGATGCTTTTAAACACGCGAAGACGGCTGATTACCTCTTTCAACTAATGGATAAAGCAGTTGAAGATGTTAGAGAGCACCAGGTTGTGCAGGTGGTAACAGACAATGTTGTCAATTACAAAGCCGCAAGAAGACAGTTAATGTTGAAGAGACGTCACTTGTACTGAACTCCGTGTGTCGCTCATTGCGTGGACCTCATTCTTAAGGATTTGGGAAAGAGAAGGCACAGGCAACTATTCAGAAGGGAAGAACGATTACTTACTACCTATACAACAGTTACAAGTTGGTGAATTTGATGAGACACTTCACCAAGAACGAGCTACTCCGGCCTGCGATTACACGGTTTGCAACACAGTTTCTAACCCTACAGAGCTTAGTTAGAACTCACACGAGCAAAGAGACCTGCTTGCAATGAAGTTACTAACTTAATCTACAGCCCAGAGTTTTGAGCAAATGTTGACCACCTGATTGCCGTCACTACCCGTTGGTTCAAGTGTTGAGGTTGGTAGATGGTGATGAGAAACCAACGATGGGGTATGTTTACGAGTCGATAGATAAAGCAAAAATAGCTATTAAAATTAAATGCCTTACAAAATATAAACGATATTGGGCGATCATCGACAAGAGGTGGGATGCACAATTCCATCAGTACTTGCATATCGCAGGTATAATATGTTAAATTGCTTATATAGCGATTTTTATTTATTTATTTATTATTTTTCATATTATTCATTGTTTTCATATATTGATGACATTGTCCATATTTGATGTATAGCGCACTACTTGAATCCAGCCTTCCAATATACGCGACGCTTCTAGTTGAGTGAGGGCGATGAAATGTACAACGATTTACTTAATGTGATCCAACGATGCTCCCTGAGTTGGCCGACCAAGGTCAAGCCATCAGAGATGTGAGTAATCATACCTTCTGAGTTCTGACTAATAAGTCAAATGTCATATTAACATTATATTGATATGTGAGTTATTGTATTCCATCTTTGTAGATTGACATGTTTCGTAAGAGACGTGGATCATTTAGGACCCCGTTGGCACAATCCCAAATCAAGTACGATAAACTCGCTGATTGGTGGATGCATTATGGAGGCGATGGCCCGGATACTAAGGCGAGTTGCAATGAGGGTTTTATCGCAAACATGTTCCTCGTCCAACTATGAGGGGAATTGGAGCACATTCTCTCTCATTCACACGAAGATAAGGAATAGGCTAACTATGAAACGATTGAAAAAGTTAGTCTATTGCCACTACAACCACTGGCGGAACCACGTGTGGGCGAGTGCGGGCGAGCGCCCACACTCAAAACCCCCAAAACCCAAAAAAAAAAACAAAGATTTGTTATTTTTCAAAAATGTCTTCTGACGCCTCTCTCCCTACCTTGACAGATGACACCCTCTCTCACATCTTTGTATTTGTTTCTTTTTTTTAAAAGCCTTCTGACATCATCTTTATTTGTTTCTATTTTAAAAGCCTTCTGACGCCCTCTCCCTACCAAGCATCATTTTTATTTGTTTCTTTTTTAAAAGCCTTCTGACGCCTTCTCTCCCTACTTGACACCCTCTCTGTCATCTTTCAAATGCCTTTAGATTAATCACTTTCGTCCAAACGGTCATGAGAAATGCGCATTTATTTATGCACAAGCTCGTCCGTGAAAGTTCGTTTTGCTTGAAGTGTTTTGAGTGGGATCATTAAGCTAAAGGCACGACGCTCCATTGATGGATTCAAGGTGTGTGCCATCTGCACCGTCAAAATGATAGATCATAAGTTGAAAGACATGGGCCCAAAAATCAAATTTTTTGAGAGGTTTTAACCATCCGATTTGTGCACTCTAATATCAACCATTGTGTTTAATTTTAATGACTAGTATTCAAATTCGCCAATGTGATGGTTCACATCCACTTATGGACATACTTCTTTGGCTAAAACATTTTCCACCGATGAATTACCTCCTAAACCATTTAGATCGATCATAAATCGATGTCAATGACATATTAGGAAACCACACTTTAATGGTGTGAAATAAAAACATTTAATTTAGCATTGGTACATCGTTAGGAAACCACACTTTAATGGTATTAAATAAAAAAATTTAATTTAGCATTGCTACATCGTTTAAACACCATTTGGTGTTTAAACGTCCATCAGGAGTCCTTATCCCTTAAGCTAGTTATCAAAAGGGAAAAGGGGGGGTGGGGGGCAGTAGGATCAATTGTAGCTAATTCGAGATCCCAAATTAGTTTTGACAGGTTGGGCCGAATTTAAGAAAAAAATAGGGTAGCGTTATTTACGCCCGTTAAACTAAATTTGTGAAGAATGCACACAATTCCACCATAAAAATCCGATGACTATCTTGAATCAGATGATGGAGATTTTTTTCATCCCAATCTTCCACACAATAATTCTTGAGTTCATGGCGCACGTATCACACGGTCATATGTTGATTCCACGTGGCAAACATACCCAAAAGTGATCGTTTGATAGGTATGCCCATGATCATGATCACTTTTGGGGATGTGTGGCATGTGGAATCACGATCTGACCGCCTAATAGATGTACCATGATCTCAAGAAATATTGTGTGGAAGATTGGGATGAAAAATGATCTCCATTGCCTGATTCAAGCCGATCTGATTTTTATGGTGGAAAATGGAAATGCGTGTTCTTCACAAGTATAAATAACACTACCCATATTTATATGAGTATCTTTGCCACCCATATTTATGAGTATTTTTGTTTGCGCTTACTTCTGAAACCTACTGCAACCCATTGACATCTTGAGATCAGACAATGCAGATTATTTTCTGGGCCAATCCTCCACACAATGTGGCACCCATTTCGGAGATCAGGTGTCACATAACTTGGACAAGATCGATGAGGTACCACTCAAAAAATTTAGGCATGATCCAATACATATCTACCATTGAAATAAGGTGCTCAAATTCAATGCACCAAACTGTGTCGGTGTTATTCTGTCATTGACCCATCAAATTGTAGACACCCATTTTCGGCCCGCCTAACTAAATTGATGTGAAATTCAAGTTATTTGGAGCCCCAGACACACATTTACAGACTGGGGAAGCTTGTAATGACATCATATGAGATCCCCCAAAGTTTAGAGGTGAAATCTTAATGTTCATGATTTTCTAGGCAAAATTATAGCACGAGAGAATCATTTACTCGCGTGCTTTAAAGTATCTATTTTTGTTTCGCGCAGGTTCTTACCTCCTGGATTTCTATTTTAGATTAGATAAGCGTGAGAGTGCTATAAATAAATAATATAATTTGTAAAAAATTAAATCTAATTTATCTTGCCCCCCGGCTGGATGAAAATCCTAGTTCCGCCACTTAGTACAGCATGCAATTAAGGGTCAGAAATATGGAGAAGACCAATCGTGGGAAGCAATTATATGAAGTTTTAATTCATATAATTTTTATTTGATCTAATTGATGAGGCATATACTAATTCATCTATCATATTCTACCTTACAGATAATGAATATTTTGATCTCATCCAGTTAGATTATATATTCACGGAGGATGACCCTTTGAATCAGTGAATCGAAGAGAAAGAAGAGCCAGTGTTGGATACTGAGGGCACCGCATAGCTGAATAATGCTGAAAGAGTAGCGGAGGAGCAGGCTTCCCAATCACCGAGGCGGAAAAGAAGATTGATGATTGGATCTGATCACGAAACACAGCCCAGTAGTCGTCATAATGACGATGATGGGGGTGATGATGGAGGTGATGAACCTCACGCTGGCACTAGTGGTGGAGCGGATGATATTGATCCTTACTCTTATGGAGGTATTGTCTCATGGGATGATGACCTGGTAACAATGTATGACACTCCTACATTTAGAGGTGGACAGATTGAAGGAAGAGGAGCGTCAGAATCTTACCAAACACCACCACCACCACCACAAGGTCCACAAGATGATGTGGTTTATATGACTTCTAGCTTCGGGAAATTTAGTTTGCAAAATACCGAAGATTCAGCAACCAGTAACCCATATTATCGGCCTCAACCAACCTACCCCGAGCCATATGACTTCCTTGGTCAAATTTTTGGAGGACCAGCCTTTACCTATTACAGTGAGTCATATTCGTCGCTAATGCCTCAGTTTCAAGGGAGCACATATGATCATGGGTATCAATATGGCCAACATTATAGGGAAAGCTCACGCACCGATGATGATCACAAGGGCCAAGAACCACCACGAAATTCAATGTGGCTTTAAAGTAAGTTTTTCATGTACAATATACCTTTTAATGTTGATTATGAGTCATGTATAATGAAATTTAGGTTATGCGTTGATAAAATTATGAAATATGCATCAAATAAGATTGAAATAAATTTTAAAAAAAGTTGAAATAAATGAAAATTTCATTAAATTTATTTTTTTAGATTTTTTGGGATTTTTTGGAAAAAATAAAAAATTCAATGTATCGAACAGATACATTGAATGTATCGCCAATACCCGGTACGTATCGTCCTGGAGGCAGGACGATACGTACCAGAAAACCAGTATTTTGATCCTTGCTTATACCCATGGATCAAAATTCCCGAAACCAAAACCGAAATCCAAAATTTCGGATTCCAAATGTACTGGGGGGAATTTTCGGCAAAAATTTCGGTTCAAAATTTTGGGTTCGGTCATGACCGAAACGAAATCCGATATTTTGATCCTTGCTTATACCATTAAAATTATATTTTTTATCTCACACCATTGAAGGGGTATTTTTCATTATGCCATGTCGTGCACAACTGTGACCAATCTAAATTTTCCAAGTGGCAATTCATCATTGGAACATATCTCAGCCCAAAGATACATGCCTGTAAGTGGATGTAAACCATCCAATTAATGAACTTTAATATCAGCCATTAAAACTAAAAACAACTGCTGATAGTGTAGTCCACATATTGGATGGTTTAAATCACCCTAAAACACCATTTATGAGCCTGTTGCGCTTCAATCTATGATCTATCACTTTGATGACACGGATGACCACATCTTAAACCATTGATGGCGTCCAATCGTTTAAACACCATTTTGGTGTTCAAATGACGGTCAGCAGAGTCCCTAATAATAATAAGAATAAGAATAACAACAACAATAACAATTATTACTATCACTATCAAACATCATCATCATCAATAAGAGTAAAGAAACTGTGGAGCATACTTGTATGAAGTAATTTCAGCAGTTGAGTTCTCCAACTGTCTCTCCAACTTTAGTTCACTTGATCGCAACCTGAGTGCCTATGTAAATAAAATACATGAAAATGTCAAAAATAAATTGATATAGTAACAAACAAAGACGAGCAAAACAAAGGTTCACGGTACAAGATGTAGTAGAATATGATCACTTTTAAGACGCTACAAACCGCAATAAAATAAAAGTTTTAAGGTAAAGCAAAACCAGTTCCGGCAATAAAGACCATGCTACATCTGTTGAACAAGGTTAGTTTAAAATCATACATGGAAGATTAGTTATCAAAGTTCGAAGTCATTTCACATCCATTAGTTCCCTAATGGATGTAAAATCCAGAGTCCCAATCGATGACAAGCATTTGCTCGACAACATTGCAACCTCAAGTCGCAGGTTCGAGCCCAACTTACCTATAAAAAAAAAAATCAACAAACAAAGAAATACTGAATTACCTTCTCTTCCAGGCCAATAACCTCGGAAGCTAATATTTTTGCTCGTTCATCAGCTGCACTACATTCAAGTTGGGCATTGGCATACTCCATTTTTACATCCTCAATTGCAAGCTGTTACCGAAAGTAGGAATAAAGATAAATATATGAATAGCAAACACCTAACGCAGAAAATAATTGAACGATATGGACACCATGCAGTCACATGAATGAGAACAAAGTTGGTAAATTCGAAATTTGCAGCAAAATATAAAAAATGAGGAAATTAAGTAAATAGCACAGTTTCATATAAGAACACTTGCAAGTCTACAAACAACTGCCATCAACACATGAAAATAGAATCTTCAGTCTCTAACCACCTTCAGCATTTTTGTGAATGTGAAACCACCTAAGAAATAGAATTCAATAATGTATCTACACATTTCAAAAGATTTATATTTTCTAAAGTGATAAGAAAACATTTGGTAACAATTCTTGTCGTTGTGTAGCATGATTTTATGAATGGTATATTGGTCAATGAAAAATATGTCGACTTTGCAATGCCTCGATGGAAATAAATGTACTCTGGATGTGGGCTGATGATCTTCATAATCATTTTCAACGTCAATAAATGAAGGTAAAGGTTGCATATAGAGGACAAATTTCCCTTCTAGGCCATTTGCATTTGGCAACAGCATCACTCACTTTTGAAGGTTCTTATATCGATCAATTTTTAACCTATTCATTCTTCTCTCTGCACAATACTTGAAACAACAGGGTCTCAACTCCAACACACTCGGATTACATCAGAATGACTGCTGGAGTGTACACATGATTGCCGAATTTCTGTTGGTATTCACTCCTGTCTTCATGATGCTTCAAAGCAGCAGCCTTACTGTTTCACCTTACTTGGCTCAGATTTGGCTCACATGCAAGTGTTTTTTAATCTCTAATGATTTGGAGCAGTTTCTGTTGGAGTTTCTGCCTGACCACGAGAAATTTGGATTGGTTTTGTTGATTTATTTTGCTGCTGCTATGATTGTGCTCTTTTTATGATTGCTGAAGGCCACAGTTAGCATCATGTTCATTTTTCCTTTTTAGTGGCAAGCCACAAGTGTTTCCAATGGGGACATCCGATTCAAGCAACCGCCCATAACATATCGGAAGCGAAAGAAGAACATCAAAGTGATCAGAAAGAAGAAAAGTAACTTATCGAAAGAAGAGCAACTTTTAATCCCATCACTTTTATGTTTGGCCTATTTTAAAGTATCAAACGAAGTCGGATTGATGCGAAATTGGTTATATTTGAAAGTTTATCGAAGTAGCTTTCCAGCGAGCCAAAAATTGAGTAATTCCAACAAGTATTGAAGAAGTTATGATCAGTTTTCGGAAGTTGCATAAAAAGTGATGAATTTCAAGAATCCTAATTGAATTAGGATTAGTCTCTTTTATTATTTTATTTTAAAAAATAAGAGTTGTTTCTTTTATTAGAAATAGGATTAGTTTCCTTATTATTTTAGGACTTTATTATTTTAGAAGAATTAGGATATTTCTTTTATTTGAATTAGGAATTAGAGTTATACTAGGATTTTTAATTTTAGAAGAATTATGATATTTCTTTTATTTAAATTAGGAATTAGAGTTATACTAGAATTTCTAATTTTATGCATTGGTTAACCTATTTAAAGGCTTGTAAACACTTTTATTATTACTTTTTGGTTAATGAAAATTGCTTATGCAAAATTGAAAGTTCTAAACTTTCGTGAGGGTGTGATTTTCTTAAAACAAAGAGCAATTCTTCGATTCCCGCTTGCGGTTTGGTGCGAGGTCAACTCTTCTTCCATCTATCTTCTTTAGATCTACGATTTGCATAAGTAGCATAACCCTAGTTATTTTATTTATTTCATAAAATCCAAAATCAAATATTTCATCATAAATCATTACTAGCCTTTTAATTTTGTTCAGTATCGAGAGAACCCGCTCGCGAGTTCATTTGATGCCCTAAAACTATCGGAGATCTAGCCGTTCATAAAAACTCTAGTCTTCTAGATCCGCAATAGGGAACGCACACTAAAGTAACGCTATTTTGGGCCGAAATTAAATCACCTAATTGAATTTCTAAAATTTTCCATGGTAATATGTTATGAGAAATTGTTATTTTTTTAATTGATTAAATTAATTTTAATCCTAATCTCAGCCCTAACATTGCATTTAGTAAGTTTCTGCATCAGTTTCCCACTTTATTTGTCTCCTTTTTCCGCGACGAAGCCTAAAACTGTTGTTGTCAGTGGATCCTCAGATCTGATTGCCTCTCATCGCCTCACAAGCATTAAAATAAATGGTTCTGACTTTCTCCTTGGGGCAAGATCTGTCACGTTGCATTTGAGCAGCCGTGGGAAACTTGGGCAAATTCTTGGAACGGTTAAAGTTCCTCCAACCACTGATTCTTCTTATGTAAAATGGGATGGTTTGAAAATTATATCGTGTTGGGATGGTTATTTAATTCGATGGAAGAACCTTATATATCCACTCATGCGGTACTTCAACATACAATTCATATAAGATCCATCTAGATTCTTCTTTTTGATCAATAAAAACCATTTACAACATGTTTATGTTCTTGTTCAATTGGGGGATGCCCTGACCCAAATGTACACTGCGAAAAATGATACTCAAAGGCAAGTCCGTTTTTGAGTATTTTGGCTATCTCCAAAGAAGATAGGATGAGCTCAGTCAGTATGAGCCTCCTTCTGAGTATCTTGGTGAGGGTTCTAACATTGTTGTTCGTCATTTAGAGCATAAGCAGACCATGGTTTCTTGATGAGGCTATGACCTCATTTTGAGCAACTTCGTGCACAAATCATTGCTTACACGTGCATTGTTTCCACTACGATAGATGGCAATGAGAAACGTTGTGCTATTACCATCTCTTCTTCTCCTATTACTGACCACACGGCATTGGCTACTGGGTCACAGGGTAGAGAGAGTGGTCGAGATGTTGTGGTTGTGGCAGTGGCCGAGGTGATCCCATTGTTATTTGCTCAGTTTGGCACAAGCCTGGACATGAGAGATTAAAATGTTTCAAGATTCATGCCCCCCACCCCCTCAGAAAGGGAATATGCCTCCAGCTATCGCTGCTGCGAGTACTGATTCCACTCTGAGTAATTCCTCATCTCTTAAGGCAGATACTTTAGGGGCTCCTACTGATACTGCTTTTGATATCACTACCCTTCTGGTTGAGATTGCTGAGCTTCAAGAGCGTCTAAAGTGGATCGACCCCCCCGGGTACTGCCTCTACCTACCATGCGACCATTTCTTATCCATCATCTACTGCTTGGGTCATCGACTTTGGCTCCTATGATCACATGACAGGTGAGTCACATCTATTGTCTTCTTTAGCTCCTCATAACTCTCATGGGAAGGTACATTTGGCTGATGGTTCCTACACACCTATCACTAGTGAAGGAAGTGTTCCCGTTACAGTCATCTTTCTCTTTCTAAAGCCCTTTATGTCCCACAATTGAATACAAACTTGTTATATGTTAGTTTTCGTACTAAATCTTTACATTTCTTAGTAACCTTCTTTCCCACTCATTGTGTTTTTCAGGACCTGACTATGAGGAAGACTTTTGCCATCGGGCATGAGAGGGATGTACTGTACTACTTTGGCATGGATAGACCAGTTGCTTTCTCTTCCAGTTCACATATTTTAATTGTTTCTAGTTGTGTAGTGTTTTGAATCCAGGTACATTGAGTTTATAGCACGCTAGACTAGGTCATGCTAATGTCCAGAACTTTTATTTGTTGTCTCCATGTTTGAAACCAAAACGTGATCAGTTTAAATTTCAGTGCCAAACATGTGAGTTGTCTAAACATACTCGATCTAGTTATCCTTTATATGCAACTTCTAGAGTCTACAGATGCGTTGAGGCTTTCACTAGCCCTAGTGGGGACGTGCCTTCCTTCTAACCAGGGTCCACATGGCCGTAGTGGTAAACGGTTTAAGCATGTAGTACTTGACCAATAAACTGAAGAAAAGTGCACTGATCAATGTCTGGGGTAACTGGGTTAGTAAGAGTCCCACGAAATGATGAAACTATATGCTACTTGTACAAAATACCAGTCTATTATATTTGTTAGTTGAAAGAATATACTTGAAAGATATTTTGCTAAGTAACCGCCCCTTAATTCACAGATCACTTTGCCTTTTTTTTTGGCATGACCCTTGAGCAGCATCAAAATAGAGAGAGATAGAGTACTGTGGAGAGAGAGAGGGAGAGAGTGTGTTGTTTTCTTCGTCTTCTTTTTTTACGCAAATGAGACTTAGGGTTTCTGGCAAAGATGAAAAACAGAGAGAAGAAACAGAGATAGAGCTATCCAATCGTTTGGAAATAAACTTATATCCCTTTTAAATATTAACATTTTTTATATAAAGCATACATACTTATAAAATTATAAGTTATATATAGCTAGTCTAGCTTATATGACTTATTTAACTTTATATGTCATATAAGCTCTTTTTTTTTAAATAAAAAATTGTATATTATATTAGTTGCCTAAAAGCAGGAGCTTTTCGAAAACGTGACCGCCTCGACCGTTTTTAAGCGCAAAGTGCCCACTTCAAAACATGAAAGCGGTTGATGCTTAGGTCATAGACATGCCCTAAGCAGGTAGGCGAGGCTTAGGCACAACTTTTGAAAACAAAGATCACAAGATATGACAATACTTTTATCTCACCCGTGACAGTAGAGTTGAGTAAGGCATTTGAAATCAAAGATCTTGGAAACCTCAGATGCTTCCTTGGCATAGATGTTGCTTGGTCATCTCAAGGGATATATTTCTTACAAAGAATATATGCTTAAGATTTATTAAAGGATACTAGCATGCTAGGGTGGAAACTAAAAAAGTCTCCTATCAACCAAAAACATCACCTACATGCCGATGTAGGAGAACCTCTGCATGATCCTTCTAAGTATCAACAATTAGTAGGACGTCTCATTTACCTCACTAATCCTCAACCAAACCTTACTTTCCCGGTATCCGTGGTTGCCCAATTTACAATGTTACCTTGACACTTCTACTTTTGGGAATTTTGTCTTGCCGACACTTAGGGCCTGTTTGGATAAAAACACAGCAAACGTGGGAAAGTAAAATAATATTCCTATATTTTCCCATGGATATCTAACTTGTAGGAAACCATAGAATTCCTTTGTTTCCTTTGTTTCCCGCTGTTTGGATAACCACATTGCTAGCTGGGAAAACGCAGGATTAACCAAATCCTGTGTTTGGATACATATGCAGGAAATTGTAGGAAAATAGCATATCCTAACAAAAAAAAATAGCCATAATACCACAAAAGATCATCCAAACTATGCAATATCATAAAAATGATTCACAGAAACGACCAAAAAATTATATATGTATTAAGTTTTTTTTTCTCTTTACATATCTTAGTGAATTGCTCTAGTGGTTGACTTAGTGCTTTGTGAAGGTTAGGTTCTAGGTTCAAACCTTGTTATGTGTGATAAATTGTTTATTTTTTTAAATTAATTATACTAGAGCATATACACCATATATATGAGTATATAGATCTACAACATGGTAGAGCCCCTTGTGAGAGAAATCTCTCTAAAAATAAGTCCGTGCAACACCTAAATCGATGGAGGGGAGTTTAAAAATAGGCCAAAATTGTGGGATTTAGTTAAAAAAAATTAAAGAAGAAATATTTGTTATGAAAACAAATACCATAAAAAAAATTCTTTGAAGATTTTTGATAATTTTGGATGGTCAAGATAATTTTGGATGGATGAGAATCCACTAATATAAATTAGGACCCCTAAAGCTTAGTAACAAATTTTCAGAAAATTTGGGCGGTCAATTGGCCACCCAAGTCATAGCGTGGCTTTGCCTCTGATTTTTGGGGATGTGTGCCATATAGAATCAACATAAGACCATTTGATAGGGGATCATGATCTTAAGATCTATCATGAGGAAGATTGAAAAAAAAACAATCTCCATCATCTGATTCAAATCAGTCAATCGTTTTCGTCCATGAAAAAATTGTATGGTATTACTAAACGGGTGAAAAGAGTCGTACGGATGAGAAATTTGAAGGGTCGAAAGATAGAAAACCAAGGGACCCCCTCAGCATTTTTTCTCGAATTTTGACGGAAAATGCAAAGATAATTTTTTACCCTTCGGATGTTATCCAAACAACGGGAATCTTGGAAATTCATTTACCGCATATGAATTTTCCCTTATTTCCCCTTGTTTCCCTAGAAACCAAAAAGGCCCTTAGTGGCACTTGGCACACATGCTGACACTTGGTAGCGCTTCGACACTCGAACAACACAAAACCTCTAGACATGTATGAAAATACCTCATAATACCATCAAAATGCTCATCTTTTTTACAACGATAAAATGAACTTTGTTTAAAAAAAAAAGTGTGAAACGTTTATATACTACTAAATAAAATGTTTGGGTTGTTGCAAATGATTTTATAATATAGTATATTTTTATTTAGGCCCATGACATATACCATGTATCTTATCGTTACATATCTCAATTGGCTCTCTAAGATTTCCATTCATTGTTTTCTATATATATATATATATATATATATATATATATATATATATATATATATATATATATATATATATGTTCTATTTAATTTATTTATTTTTCTTAAGGTCGTGCCACCGTATTGGAATCTTTAAAAATTGGCGTGCCAAACATCTATTGGCACCTTGACGCTTGGCACTTGTGCTAACACTGTCAGTTTATGCACTCACCTCGGGTTTCTCATAGAGTTGTGATTCATCACATTCTAAGATATATTAAATCCTCTCCTAGTTGGGAGTTATTTCATTCTGACGTTGGGCACTCTCTAGTTAGTTGTTATAGTGGTACGGATTATGTTGCGCTCCTACGCATCAGCGATGCACCTCTGGCTATTGCTCCTTCTTAAGGGACCATCTTGTTGTTTGGAAAAGCAAGAAACAAAACGTGGTGTCTCGTCTGGCGCGGAATCTGAATAACGGGACATGGCGCATGGCACTTGTGAGTCACTTTGGCTTCGATCTCTTCTCACTAAATTGGGGTATCCCCAATCAAGGTCCTTAAAATCGTTGGGCGGGTTCAAGCGGTCGGAGGATGTTCTGGTGGAAATCGTTGGACAGCGCCCAGGTGGGCACCCCAAGATCTTGGCGGTCTCTTTGTGTGTGTGTGTGTGTGTGTGTATACACATATTTTCTTTCATCATATATATATATATATATATATATATATATATATATATATATATATATATATGTGTGTGTGTGTGTGTGTGTGTGTGTGTGTGTATAAAAACAGTAATTGAGTGGGCTGTGTGTGGAGTTTTTGCAGATAAATCAAGAAAAGAAGAAGAGCAGAAGAGGACGGAAAAAAAAAAGAAAGAAAAAAACAGTTGGCTAGTGAAGGGGCTACCAAGTAGTGAAAAATAAACAGAGAAAAGAGGGCTGGAGGGAAAAAATAAAAACAGAGAAGAAGAGGGGGGGACATTGAGAAAAGAAGAAAAAGAAGATGAAGAAAAGAAGAAAAGAGGGCTGGAGAGAAAAAATTAAAAAAAAGAAGAGGGGAAAAATTTTGAGAAAAGAAGAACAAGAAGAAGAAGAAAAGAGGGCTAGAGGGGAAAAGGCAGAGAAAAAATTGAGAAAAAAAAAAAAAACTCACCGGAGGGTAGTCGGTGGCTGCTGGGGCCGGAGTTTGTTGCCGTTGGACTGGAGAGTGGAGAGAGCTGAGAGGAGACGAGCCTTCTAGGGCTTTAAAGAAAACAACCAAAAAACCAGATTTATATGTTATAACAGGGGGCCCCGACCCACCCCATTCCACCCGGCCCGATTTTGGCCCGTCCGGGCAGGCGCCCCAGACCCAGCCCGCCTTAGCGAGCACCCGGGTCGCTAGAGGACCCAATCCACCCGGGCGTCCGCCCAGGCCGATTTTAAGAACACTGAACCCAATACCAATGTCTCTCCACTGTGACAATCAGGCAGCAATTGAGATTGCCTCTAACTATGTTGTCCATGAGTGTCCTAAGCATGTTGAGGTTGATATCTACTTTCTTGGGCAAAAATTACAAGTTGGAATTATTGGCACACCCAAGGTTGAACGACTTATCAATGTCTTTACTACGGCTGTTGGGCATACTCTTTTGTAGGATTTGCTTGTCAAGCTGAGCATTATTGATATCTATACACCAGTATGAGGGAGAGTATTGGGATATCTCCCTCCCCCCTAAGACCACCTACCAACCCTAATACCATCAAACTCCATTGGCAACAGTGAAATAAATAATCAAGAACTTGGAAAATAGTCCCGATTCCCAAGATTCCAGGACACACTCGAATGCCCATCAGACCACATTGATGGAGTCCCCCGTCATAATAAGATCACAAGTAAAGATGCTTCACACTTGTCAAAGAGTGATGAGTCCTCTAACCTCCACTTCTATAAAACTTATAAACTTATTGGACCGGCAACTGCCAATTTTACTTTTCTCTGCCCACAGATGTTCAACGAAATACAAATCTAGGTGCAGATGGCTTAGAGGTGGGAAAGGAGACACCCAAGTTTTTAACAAACTCTCGATGAAACAACTAAAGAACATCGAGAAGACAACATTTAAATTTTGAGGGAAAGTTAGTTATAGAGTGGCACCTTTTCAATACTGCAGTCGTAAGAAACAATCATTCCAAATTAAGTCTAAGTTTCAACTTCAACTTATGGATATAAGATCAATCCTTGAGAAACTAGCGCTCTCCATACCAGTAATTAGTAAAGTCAACAAATTCCAGAATAAAAGTGAACAAGAGCATCTATAAACCCACATATGCAAATTTAGATATTATATTACACCGGTTCTAAGCCAAGATGAAAAAGGATGGTTAGAGACAGGTTGACAGCCGGTTGTAAAAAACCTGTCAAATCTCCCAGGCTATTCTGGTCCCAAGCCCAGACAAAAATGAGAAGGTTTAGTGTCACTTAGACAATTGGTTGTAAAAATTCAGTCCAATCACTGTGTCCTAAATAGATGGGATAAGGAGATGATGCTGATTACAGAAACAGTGAATGAGATACAAATGCTGAAATGCTGCAGTGATCCCAAAACTAACCAGCTGAGACTTGATTTCCTCCTGCAACCTTTCCATGTCAGACCTTAGTTGGTTGACAACTGCTCCCTGACAAAAAGACCAAGTTCAGAGTACAGAATGAAGAGATCATATATGAAAAAAAAGAATTAAGACTCAAAGTAAGCGATAAATTAAGGGAAGTGAAATAGAAATAACCATCTACTCATGGGAAGATGGGACAACCATATATAAGTTCTCTCATAAACAATTTCTATATGAAACAGCAACAAAAAACAGGAGACTTCGCAAAAAAGTTGCAAATAATGTCAATAACAGTAATAATAATAAGGGTTTTTTGCATATACCCCCCTGTGTTATGCTAATATTATAAGAAACCCCCTGAGTTAGGAGTATTTATTCTGCAGCCCCTACTTTTGTGTTTCTGTTTCATATAGCCCCCTGCCGTTAACTAGCCGTGAGTTTATGGACGGAAAGTCTATTTTGCCCTTAATGAAACCAATATTTTAAAAATACCACCATTCTAAAAGGCCTTTCATTCATCTATATTTACAAGTCATGCCATTAAAGTTTATCACCATTCTAAAAGACCCTTCATCCACTTTTATTTACAAGTCATACCATTATAATTTACCACTATTCTACAAGGAGTACCTTTAAATCCACCCACAAAATCTTTTAGTTCACCCACGCTGAAACACATCGACTGCTTTGAATCAAACGATGGAGATTGTTTATCGTCCCAATCTTTCATGAGATCGATCTTTAGATCATGGGTGTACCATCAGACGGTCGAATTTTTATTTCATGTGGTACACACCCATAAAAGTGACCTTAATATCAATTTTAAGCATGCACGTGATGTTAAGGTCACTTTTCTGAGATGTGTGCCACGCGAAATAAAACGCTGACCGTCTGATGGTACGATCATGATCTCAAGATCCACCGTGTGAAAGATTGGGAGGATAAATGATCTCCATCGTTCGATTCAATTCAATCAACGTGTTTCAGCTTGGGTGAACTTAAAGATTCAGTGGGTGGATTTACAGGTACTCTTCTAAAAGGCCCTTCATTCACCCATCAAATTCAAGACTCATCAAATGGGTGATTCCCTATTAAAGTATGCCAACGTTTGGACGAATACTCAACCAATGGAGGATTTGTGGCAAACAATGCAATTTTTCTTTAAAAGAAAACCTTCAATCTACATGTTCCACTCAAAATACCCATCCCTCCAATTTCTTATATGATTCAAGACCCATCAAATAAAAGACCAATTGGTATTGGCCGATACTTACCGATACAATTTTTTTTCTCGGTATTGGCCGATCCTTAGAACCTGGGTTGCCAAACAAGGCCAATTTTATTGGTTTATCCTCCAACTTTGTTGTATCCAAGTGGAGTTTACTAAAAGTGGCGTCATAACTCATAATGCAGATTGGGTATTTTCATTGTTGGGCCATCATGGGCATCATCGACATCAAGAGAATATCAAGCTTATGAAGAGCTTATTGTGTCGAAAACTTGCTCCTTCAACTATCAAGACCCTAAAAATCAGTGAAGACTAGGTTGTCAATGGGTCGGGATAGGCCAAAATTTTGACAGCCGACCGGACTCGAGCCCCTGCTTCATCTGACCCGATCCGGTTCAAAACCCCCTTATTTCCTAGATTGTATATAAAATATCGTGTCCATCCAACCTTTTAGTCTACCCCACAGAAGCCGAGCTTTAAGGCCCAGTTATGGATTAGAAAAATTCCAAATTCGATTGATTGCTACCATTTGATGAATCACTGGTTATACAATTGATCGGATTCACTACCATATCATCGTTGGTATAATGGTAACCATTATATAATAATGGGGTAGTGCTTCATATTATCATTTTGTACAAAAAATTTATCTTTTTATTTTATTTTAGGAATTGGATTGCCTAACTACACCTGCTTCCATCCACCGAATCTTTAAGTTCACCCACGCTAAATCACATTGATTGCATTGAATCAGACGATGGAGATCGTTTAGGCAAACCATTAGACAATCAGTGTTTTTTTCCTTTCACACATCTCAGAAAAGTGACCTTAACATCACGTACACGGTTAAAATTAATTTTAAGGTCATATTTTTGGGTGTGTACCACATGTAATAAAAAACCAACCGTCTGATGGTGCCACCATGATCTCAAGATCCATCGTGTGAAAGGTTGGGACGATAAACATTCTCCATCATCCGATTCAATGCAGTCAACCGTCTGATGGTGCCACCATGATCTCAAGATACATCGTGTGAAAGGTTGGGACGATAAACGACTTCCATCGTCCGATTCAATGCAGTCAACCATCTGATGACCCCACCATGATCTCAAGATCCATCGTGTGAAAGGTTGGGACGATAAATGACCTCCATCGTCCAATTCAATGCAGTCAACTGTCTGATGGTGCCACCATAATCTCAAGATACATCGTGTGAAAGGTTGAGACGATAAATGATCTCCATCGTTCGATTCAATGCAGTCAACCGTCTAATGGTGCCTCCGTGATCTCAAAATCCATCGTGTGAAAGGTTGGGACGATAAACGATCTCCATCGTCCGATTCAATGCAGTCAATGTTTTTCAGTGTGGGTGAACTCAAAGATTTGGTGGGTGGATTTAAAACTACTCTTTTTTGTAAGTGGAGGGCCGCCAACTCTAACCACGTGTAGAGGGTGGCAATTTAGTAATTTAATTTTAAAAAGAATAAATATGGTATTTAGGCTATTCTTTAACGGCTGGTTAACCATTTAAAGTTGCATCCGTTAAAGAGGGTGTTTTATAAACACCAAAATGCTAACTAGGGGGTTTAGAGCAAATAGCTATAACTGGGGGGGTTATTTGTAATATCAGCATAACTCAGGGGGGTATTTGCAAAATACCGTAATAATAATAATAATAATAATAATATATCATAGTTCAAAAACCCGAAAAATCGACTCCAAACTTAGACCGGACGAGTATACTCGAAGACACGAAAAATTAAAAAATAATAATAAATAATATATATATATATATATATATATATTAGCTTGTTAATATCTATTGGCTACGAGAAAAATGAGACTTTAGGGTGTACTTCTGTGATCACAATGTACCATGAAACACCGTGATCACAGTGATTATGGTTTTACCATGTGTAATCAACATCGGAGAGCATGGGTCAAAATCTCGTCTAATACCGATATGTATCAGCTTTGGACCTCACCGATACGGTACATCCAAGGTACCATATCGGTTCCTCCCATACAAATTACCAAAATACCGGACGATACATTGGTATGTATCGTCTGGAACTGATACGTATCGTCCGGTACGTATCGATTTTGGAGTTGGACGATACATATCAGTTTTCCGATTTTTTGACCCATGTCGGAAAGTTAGATATATCGGTCATGATCTCAAGATCCAATGGGTGAAGGATTGGGACAAAAACTGACCTCTACCATCTGATTCAAGGGAGTCAATGAACGATGGAACCGTCAATAGCCCCAAAAATCTTTGGTTGCATAAATCGATACCCTAGCCTTTTGTATGTTGCTTAGCTGTGGCACGTACCAGTTAAACTTTAGTCCCACATCAACTGTAGAAATAGAGTACAACTTAGGAGCTTGGATTAAAAAGCTTTACCTAGACTGCTTCATAGCACGCCTTTTTTTAATTAATTAATATAATATTGATTAATTAGCTTTCTTTTAAGTGAAACGAGTTAACTCGGTCGAGTCACTCGAAACTCAACCGAGTTACTCAATAAACTCAAAAAATCGAGTATTCCTTTGAGTTTTCACTCGAAACTCAAACGAGTCGAGTTGACTTAGCCGAGTTTCGAGTAACGCAAACAAGTTTTCAAACAATGAATATATATATATATATATATATATATATATATATTAAACCTTAGGTTCTTATTTGACTAATAAACTGAAGCACTTGAATCAAAAAAAAAAAAAAAATTACAGTGAAATAAATGAAAGCTTACTCCAAAAGATGCCAATGCAATCACAATCATATTACACAGCAATTATACCAATAACCATGAGGGAGAAAGCAATCAAGTAATCAACCATATAATGTAGTAATAAAAGGAGCTTAGAGCTCAAACCTTCAAAAGGGACGTTACTTTTTTGTAAAAAGTAGGGTTCATTACCCCTATATAACCAAAATACTTCATGCACTTAAAATACAAGTAGAATCTAAACCTGTTAAAAGACCTGAATTAAGAGAACAGTACCAGAAATAAGAGAGAGAGAGAGAGAGAGAGAGAGAGAGAAAGCATCTGTGTTGCCATATTCCATCCCCTCTAAATCCACTCCCAGTATTGACGACACCAACCTTTTGCCATGTCACGTCATTTTCCCACCATTTGAAGAATCTTGACTTGAGGAGCTGGCCTCCATATATGTTCAACATAGTTCTTTATCAAGCCTCCTTAGTTCTGGCTCGACAAGCCTTGAGTTATCAGTCAAGGTTCAACCCTTCCAATGGACTAGTAACCAATTGTACAAGCACTGTTGAGGCATCATGTTTCACATATCTAGGACCTCTTGATCTTTTCTTCTTGATTCAATCGTAGTTTTTGCACCCAATTAGGTAAAACAATAGCTTCAACCTCATATTCCTTGCAATATTTCATAAACCGAAGACACTGAAAAATATGGGAAAATTCCAATTCATCAAGCAACTCTCCAAAAATAAGCATTGTTACCCAACTTTTTGAGCAATTGACATGGTCCAACATTGAACTTTAGCTTGTGATATGTTTCAATTGGGGTGTTCTCGACCAATGTTCTTAAAATCAGGTGGTGGGATGTTCATGAAATCATCATGGCACTTCATGGCACCCCAAGATCCGTGGTTAGTTGCTATATATATATATATATATATATATATATATATATATATATATATATATATATATATATATATATATATATATATATTTTTTTTTTTTTTTTTTTTTTTTTTTTTTTTCCATCACAAATGTATATATATATATTATTTGCACCCCTTCTTCTTGTGAAGCTATTTGCACCCTACAATTTAGGGTGGGTTATTTGCATTATTTGCAACCAATTTATAACTTAGGATTGTGTTAATTGCACCCAAGAAGGGTTCTTTGCTTATTTGCCCCCAATTTCTAACTTAGGGTAGTGCTAATTGTGCCCAAGAAGATCTTTTGTGTGGAACATCGGGGTGAAACACAACCTCTGTCATCTGATATGACGCCATCAATGGTCATCACATGTCACATATCCCTAAAATACGAATTCTCTCTTTAAAGTCTGTGCAAGGGCCAACGTTCCGTTGAGTGCCTCATAGCTATGTCATAATAGATCTGAACACTTGCCCCGGGCAGTTTTGATTGCTGGAGATGGGAGCGAGAAATTTTCGTGACAAAGAGAGGGAGGGAGAACCCTGGGGGGGGGGGGAAAGAGAGAGAGTTACTTGTGAAAAAATACGGTTTGAGATGTGAAAGAATGTTTTCTAATTATAGAAGACTTGAGAACAGCTTTACCCATCTACTTGCTTAGTACGTTATGTAAAAACCCGACCGAACCGACGAAACCGACCGAATTTTCAGTTCAGTTTCAATTTTGTGACATCGGTTCGATTTCGGTTTCAAAACATAGAAACCGATAAGAAACTGATAGTGGTCATACTCGTGCTACATACACAAAAAATAGGTTGCAAAGAAAAAAATCTCTTTTAAAAAGCCTACTCTCTTTTAAAAGCCACAAAACATCAAAACCGTCCATTCTCTTCTACAAGCCCTAAACCCTTTGTCCCTTTCCCTTCGTTTTCTCCAAACCCACTGCCGACCATCCACACTCCACAGTCTCCACCCTCCACCACAGGTTAGTACTCTCCCTTCCTCTCTCCAGATCTCTCTATGTTCCTCTCCCTCTCTCTCTCTCTCTCTCTCTCTCTCTCTCTCTCTCTCTCTATGCTATTCTTACTCTTCATTTTAATCCTAACCAGGGAAAGAAGAAAGAAGGGATATTGCAGGCTTGTAGCATAGCCAATCAGCAGTGGGTTTCTCGATGTTCCTCTCTCTAGACACCCGAACTCGAAAGGTGTCTCCGGCGATCGATCCGCCTTCTCCTAAGCTCTCCGGCGTGGTCATTTTTTTGGAAAACCAGCTCATCAGCTAAGTTCTCTTCTTCTTCTTCCTCTTCCTCTGTTTTTTTCAAAAAAAATTTATTAAAAATACTCGTAAAACGTATATATTTTAGCAAAAGAAGATGGGTTGCTAATAACCACAAGTTTCTTGTGGCTATACTTATGTATATATCTACCAAAAATGTTTGTGGTTTACAAGGAACCTTTTGTTCTCTCTGTCTAATTTTTTTTGTTTTTGTATGTCTAGGTTTACAAGAAACCAAAAACCGACCGAACCGATAGTTATCGGTTCGGTTTCGGTATTGAACCTTATCGGTTTGGTTTCGGTTTTGCATGAAAACCGACCCGAAGCGACCCGATAACACCCCTATTGCTTAGTGAAATATTAGAAGGGCATTTTAAGAAATAAGAGAGGAAATATCGACTAAGTCATTGATGCCCCAGCTTGCATTAGATATGTATAATGCACCCTCCCATGGTTCACATTTACAAGAATAACCATTTGCATCATCTTCATGTTGTATGCCTTGAGCATCATGCAACCTCGAAACACAAACAATTATGAATCTCAAACCATCAAGTACTATCATCCTTATCGTCACCTTGTCAACGTTCCTAACTACCTAGTATACGAGAGGCATGTGTTATGATATATAGCAATATATGATAGTCAACTTGATGCAATTGAATTTGAAGCATAGAAGTTTGTTCTAGTTAACATGTAAAGTTGGTTGGAATTAGAAATGGTCACAAAAAATGTGATTGTCAGTTGACTAACAAATTTCCATTGATAAAGAGATGAATGATCAAATCTTGCAGGAACTTCTAGAATTTAGGGATAGGATTACTTTGGGTTAGATTTGGATTTTTTTTCCTTTTTTTCCTTCTTCATGTAAACCTTTTGTTAGTTACCAATTAGCTTTTCTCTTTAAAATTTTGAAGTCTAACCAATGTTATAAGAAGAAAAAAAAATCTCTTTTTAACGTAACCCTATTGTTAGTTAACAATTAGTTGTTTCAAAAAACTTTGAAGTCTAACCAACACTATAAGTCCAACTTGTGACAAACTCCTAATAACGGATAACGGACGCCTCCAAATCCCATTGGCTTACTATTTTCTAACTTATACTCAAACTGTTGGAAGTTACTGGATAATGGCAAATATTAATCTTTAACATAAAATATGAATCGAAAAGCAGAATTCTGGTCTGTGCAATTCCTTTGAGAAAATACTGAAATAGACAATTTGTTATGTGTTAGACTGAAATAGACAATTTGTTATGTGTTAGACTGAAAAATTTGCAGCTCAATCACTAGCAACGAGTGACTGATGCCAGAAGATATAAATGTTCAGAAATCGAACTGCAGGATTAAATGTGATGGCAAATAGGAAACTTTAGTCCCATAGTATTAATTGTAGTTTCACCTCACATCTTACGAATAACCCACCTGTTGATTAAAGCTATCTGTGAGAGATGAATTTTCAGCAGCCAATGATTCCGCTAAAGTACGTGATGCCTCAAGAGCTCGCTGCAAAGAGAATTTTTCTTGTGTCAAATCTTCAATGTGCTGCGAAGAAAAGATGAACGAGTATAAGAAATAATGAGATCGCACATACCGCTAATATTCTTCAAAAAAGAGTGAGATGATGATAAACTACAATGTGGTAGCACAAGTGAAAATAATTAAAAAAAGGTGCCTCAAAAAATGAGCAACAGACTTGAGCATTATTGAGATATGTGTGTATATGTACAATATGGTGTGCTAGTTTTTATATTGGGTATGTGTTAGGAACCACCGGTGCGGATACGGCATACGGGTACGATACGTTAAGGGTACGGTGATACGGCAATTTTCAAAAAATAGGGTACGGGTACAGCAGGGGTACTTGTATTAAAATATATATTTATATATATTTTAGGATATTTTTAAATGTAAAAAATAGTTAATAAATAATTAAACATAAAACAACATAAAAAATAATAATTCAAGATACAAATTCATTCCAAAAGACAATTTATGTAACGGTACCTCTATTTGCAGATATCGGATTACAAAGGGCATTTTTATTTAATGTGGGTGTACCATCAAACGGTCATTTTTATTTAATGTGGCACACAAAAAAAGTGGCCCTAAAATCACATGGCACACATCGTACACTCATGTGATTTTAGTATTTTTTTTTTGTAAATCTATTCCACACGGAATAAAAGTCCTTAATTTGATCCATTGGGTTATTGTTTTGAAGATTGGGATGAAGAACTATTTTATCTTGAGGATATGCAGCCCATCTTATTTTATTATTCTTGAATCGTGCCTTTTAAAAAACAATTTAAGCGATCTTACACCATTTATTGGCCTATGATCTTGGAAATCCATACCGTCAAAGTGATATATCATCAATTGAAGGCCTATGGGTAAAAAAATCACGCTTTTTGAGAGATTCCAACCATTCGTTCTGTGCACCTACTGTCAACAGTTGTTCTTAATTTTGATGATTGATATTGAAGTTCACTGATCGGATGGTTACATCCACTTATAAGTGACATTTCCGTCAAAGTGATATATCATCAATCGAAGGCCTATGGGTAAAAAAATCACGCTTTTTGGGAGATTCAAACCATTCATTCTATGCACCTAATGTCAACGGTTGTTCTTAATTTTGATGATTGATATTGAAGTTCACTGATCGGATGGTTTACATCCACTTATAAGTGGCATTTCAATGGTGGGAGATCATTTAAACATTGGTTTTATATGTGTATGAGGTCATGTGAGTCGGGCCCTTTAAACAGAGACAAAATAAAACCTTTAAAGGCTTTGCTAGCACTGGAAAGCAAATAGAGAGCAACAATGGGAGATCATTTAAACATTGGGAGCAATGGTGGGAGATCATTTAAACATTGGTTTTAGATGTATATGAGGTCATGTGAGTCGGGCCCTTAAACAGAGACCAAATAAAATCTTTAAAGGGTTTGCTACTGTTGCAGCTAGCAAACAGAGAGCAAATGAAACCCTCTGGCGAAGGTTCTTCGCAAAATCGCAGCCAAAAAAACCCTTCACAGGGTAGGAAGAGAAGAGGAAGAAGAATAAGAAAGAACGGAAAAATAAAATGGTACATTAGTACCTGATTTGAGAAGAGCTGAAGAGTAGAAGTCTTGAAGACCTTTGCAGGGAGCACAGCAAGTACGTCTCACTCGTCTGCTACTTCTTCTTCTTCAGTTCTTCTAATCTTCTTCTTTTATTTTTATTTTTTTTCCCTCTTTTGCAACACTAAAAAAGAATCAATTCTTCTAATCTTCTCCTTCTTTGTTTTTTCCCTTCCTTTTGTAACCCTAAAAAATGCAGCCGTTTCGGCCCCTAATAATCAAATCCGTATCCCGGCCATACTGGACCCGAATTTTTGTTTTGTTTTTTTTTTTTTGGAAACTCGTGGGATACGCATGCACGCGTATCCCACCCATACCCGTATCCAAAACGTATAAGATACGTGTCAGTGCTTCCTAGGGTACGTGTGAGTTGAAAGAGTAGTCTTATCTTTCCGAATTAACAACCCTACCTAGGTCATTTGTCTCTCTCACTCACTCTTTTCCTCCATCTCCTACATATCTTCATCTTGGTATCAGAGCCAACATGATGCGAACTTTAGATCCGCCTATTTGAATCGTGGTCAGATAAAGATGAGAGATCAAAAGAGAAAGTGGACCCACGAATGGGTTTTAAAAAAAGACCCGTTAAAGACCTGTTTGATCCGAAAGAAGAAAATCCAAAATTTATTAGGGTCTTCAACTTTCAATCTCATCACTTTTATAATTGGTCTATTTTGAAGTGTCAAACAAAGTCGGATTGATGCGAAATTGTTCATATTGAAAGCTTATCGAAATAGCTTTCCAACGAGCCAAAAAACGTGCATTTCCGACAAATATTGAAGAAGTTATGGTCAATTTTCGGAAGCTACACAAAAAGTAACGAATTTCAAGACTCCTAATTGAATTAGGATTAGTCTCTTTTATTATTTTATTTTAAGAAATAGGATTTATTTCTTTTATTAGAAATATGATTAGTTTCTTTATTGTTTTAGGACTTTATTTTATTGTTTTAGAATAATTAAGATATTTCTTTTATTTGAACTAGGAATTAGAGTTACACTAGAATTTCTAGTTTTATGCATTGGTTAGCTTATTTAAAGGCTTGTAAATAACTTTATTAGAACTTTTTGGTTAATGAAAATTGCTTATGCAAAATTGAAAGTTCTAAACTTTCGTGAGGGTGTGATTCTGTCAAAACAGAGAGCGATTCTTTGATTCCCGCTTGCGGTTTGGTGCGAAACCAACTCTTCTCTCATCTCTATCTTCTTTAGATCTACGGTTTGCGTAAGTAGCGTAACCCTAGTTATTTTATTTATTTCATAAAATCCAAAATCAACCTATTTGTTCATCATAAATCATTATTAGCCTTTTAATTTTGTTCGGTATCTAGAGAACCCGCTTGCAAGTTCGTTCAACGCCATAAAACTATCGGAGATCTAGCCGTTCATAAGAACCCTAGTCTTCTAGATCCCGCGAAAGGAAACGTACACGAAAGTAATGCTATTTTGGACCAAAATTAAAGCATCTAATTAGATTTCTATAATTTTCCGTGAAAATTTGTTATGAGAAATTATTATTTTTAATTGATTAAATTAATTTTAATCCTAATCTCAGCCCTTGCATTGCATTTAATAAGTTCCCGCATCACAACACTTGTTGCTTCTGTTGTTGATCTCATGTTGCTCATGTAATCCTCCCCTTGTTGGCATTAGCATGATATAATGCGAACATCAACTAGGTCAAAATTTTGACCTCCGATGAAAATTTTAATGGCATGGTTTTGATCGGATTCATTTCCTGAATCTTTTATGAAGAATGTGATGTCATTTGAGCAATCTTCTGAGGGTTTTCAAAGACATCTTTTGAGCTTTTTTTGCATTTCATATTTTTTTTTGCCATTGAAACTCTAGGACCCATTCGTTCAAGTAATATTACTCTATTTAGATCGGTTTTCTTCCTGGAATCTTCTATGTGATTTGAAGTTATATGCATCACAATTTGATTCGTTCATTTCTTTGATGAAGCATATTCTCGTCAATTTCCCAATTCTGGGGTTCTCGGATTTTGTGCACTGAATAACTTAAGTTTCTTGGATAGGTTTGCATCAGAATGCATAGATCCATCATTTGCATTTGGTCTCATGCTGTTTGATTCAGATTTCATAAAGTTGTATCGACTTCTCTAGCCTCCTTTGTGAATTGCTTGTCCCCACTGCTGCTAGGTTAGGATTTGACGAAGCCTATCATTCTTGTTCAGGATTTGCTGGTCGTTTGGACATATTTGTGTATTGTTTGGGGAACTGCAACAATTTCTCTATTCTTTTTTTTTATCGGAACAATTTCTCTATTGTTACGATGGTCTTTTAGTATTATCAATGATTTATATATACAATTGACGCAGTTTATGGTGCATAAGGAAATCGATTTTGCTGCTCATATTGTGGTTGTTGCTCTTAAATCTATTCGTTTTGGTTTGCCTATTGTGAAGGTCTTGCCCACCTAGTTTCTTTATAATCCTTCAAATTTTTGGTTGCTGGTTTCTACTATGGGGTCGAAGAATGATACCATTTACTACTTGACAAACTATTTTTACAAAAGTAGACCATATCGAAAAAGATGTTTTTTTCTTTTTCCAAAGGCGAATCTTACTTTTTCTTTTGCTTAAAGTAAGAAACATCACGGCTGATGATTATGAGTAGCAGCGTGTCCTGGATGAGCTGGAGTCGTCCTTGCTACTAATAGTGGTGGGGTCCACTAGCGGCTTCCATGCGATTTTCTAAGTTGTGATAGAAAACCGAATCTTCAGATGTCGGACTATGTGAATCCTAGCTTCTTGCATCTCATCTTCTTCGGGCATTATGGTTTCAATCTCGAGGTCTTCTGGAAGGTCGAGATCTTTACGAGAATCCATTTTTAATAACAAAGAATTTGCTTCAATTTTTTGTTCAGGAGTCCTCATATATTCAATTGCAATATTTATGCTAAAAATTCTTCGACCATTAGTTATATTGAATTGGTTATCGGCAGCACGGATTTGCCTTGCCATTGACAAAAAAGTTTTCAATGATCGAATCCAATAGGATTTTGGATTGATAGACATGATGCTAGCTTTTGCCATGAGGTCTTCAATTTCATCGAACTCATAGTCTTTAGTTTTGTCTAAAAACCAGATTTGGTATAGCTGATAAAAATTTTCTTTCGATCTCTATCCTATCGGGTTTGTTATCCAAAAAGGATAGTAGATGGTGCGATTAAAGTTTTTGGTGAGATGATAGACCATTGTTTTGATCATCATTGGAAATTCATTGATAGGATAACCGGGAAAGATTAGTTGTTTTACTAATCCCCAATCAAAACATTCTTCTAGATTATATATGAGATTTTCAGTCAAAATTGACAATTTTGAAAGAAAATTCTCATAACACTGAGTCATATTATAATTATCTATTAAGATCTGTTTAATCTTAATTTCTTGATCTTCAATCTGTGCTATCAGAGGGTTACTGATATCACTTAGTCAAACATGTTTTATTTTTTCAAACAAACAAATTCGTTTTAGTCTGTGAATAATTAGATCAGGATAATTTGAATCCAAAAGATCTGCTATTTCTAAAAAAAGATTTATTTTCTCAATAGAAAAGTTTTCTGAAAAAGTTTCAGAATCCCATACTATAGATTTAACTAGGGCATTCGAACTATCTTGTAATTTTTCTAACTTCTATTCTTTTTCGAAGATTTTATGAGATAGGTTGCTCATATGACGCCTAAACTGTTTTTTATCATTTAGGAGCTGGTTTTTCCAAGCTCCATTGATTTCATTATATAGGTCTGCACTTATTCCGAGATTATAAAAATCAGGGACATTGTTCATAGTGATGCTAATTTGTTCTAGCAAATATTGTGCTTGTTGTACTTGATATAAAGTGAATGTTGATTTAGTTTCATAAACGACTCATGAACTTAGTAAAGGGAATTTTGGAAGTTGGAAACTTGTTTTTGGTAAGCTAGCCAAGAGGTATAGAGTCCAGGTTGGTGACCTCTCAACACAACATAAGTTTTTCTTATGAATGATAGTGACTGAGGTAGAGAAGAGGGGGAACTTCCTTCTTCTATCATCCTTTGTCTTTTATAGAGTAAAATCCACTGGTTTAGTGGTAACATAAATCTTCTTCCTGCAGTAAATATACCCACTTTGGTTAGTGGTTTAAACTTGGATCTCTGCTTAAAAAATCGGCCAAAACGTTAATACTACCTTTAAAATGTTCGACTTCAAAAGTATAAAGAGCTATTTGATTATACCATTTCAGTCTTCATCCATCTAGAATATCTCGTTTATTTATTAAAAAATCCCGAACTGCTTTGTTATCAGTTCTTACAAAGAAGATTTCAGGGGCTAAGTAAATGTGAAATCTTTTAAGAGCAAGTTTTATTGCTAATAATTCTTTTTCAAATATAATATAATTCTGATCATTTGGTTTAAATTTTTCAAAATTATAACATAATTTTTCTTTACTTTATACCTTTTTTGTTAAAGGTGATTTTCCTGGTTTTATCCCATTAGAATGACAAGAATCTTTTTCTTCCCAATCTTTTGCATGAATGGCCTTCAAGACATCCCCAACAATTATCCGAAGCATCTGTTTCTAGGATTAATTTATCTCCGATTTGTGGAAGATAAACTGTAGGACAATCTTGGATATCTTATTTTATTTGTTTTAGTAGATCTTTATCTTGATTTGTCCATGTAAATTCTACTTCTTTTTTCAATTTATTTATTAAAGATTTTTCTTTTTCTGCTAAATTTTTTAAATAATTTCTTCCATAATTTAATAATTCTAAAAGTCTTTGTAACTGTTTTTTATCAATTACCTCTTCAGGAAATTTTTTATTTTTATGATAATATGATCTTGTAATTTTAGACCATCATGGGTTGAATAAGACCTAAAAATTCTATTGATTCTTTTTCAACTTCAATTTTTCAAGGTGAAAGGATAATTCCATGTTTTTGGAAAATATCATGCATTTAGTTTAAATGTTTTTTGTATTCTTCTCTTGTTTTAGAAAACACTAGTATATCATCTATATATACTACACAAAATTCTTTATAAGGAGCAAAAATCGAATCCATCTTTGCTATATTTGTAGAGCAGCATTCAAACCAAATCGCATGACATTTCATTGATAGTGTCCACAAGGGATACTAAAAGCAATTAAAGGTTTTGATTTATCCTCTAACTTTAATTGCCAATATCCCGATTTACAGTCGAATTTACTGAAGAATTTTGATCTTTTGATTTGATTAATCAAAACATCTTTTCTTGGAATAAAATATCCATCAAATTCTAAGTTTTCATTAATCTTTTATAATTTAAAATCATTCTAGCTTTTCCGCGTTTTATTTCAGTATGATTTCTTACTAAAAATACAGGGCTAGAATGAGGGCCTTTTGTAGATTCGTTTTTTCTCTAATAAATCTTTGATTTGTATTTCAAATTCATCTATGTCTATATTTGTATAGACCATAGGTTTTACCCTAATTAGGATATTAAGATCTTTTAATGTTATGGTACAGTACCAAGGACTTTCATGCCATAATTTTAGTGGGTCGTCACTAAAATTTTCTTTGAAAATGGAGTAAAGCCAATGAGTGTAAATAATTAATTGAATAAGTTCTGTAACCTCACCACGCTTGCTGGAGGCAAAGCCTTTGTGACATTTAGAGTTATGGACTTGAAGAAGTGGAATGTGGACCAATTCTTCTTTGAAAGAAAGACCAATTGAGCCAATGGTTAACGTCATTGGTAAATAGGCGTTAATGAAATTGTACCAAACAAAAAATCACTATGAATGTTTGGGAAACAAAGAATTTTTGTGTTCCAAAAATTCTTTGAGTATGATAAACTTTTATACTGAAAATGCTTTATTTGTGGAGCAGTATGATTAACTTTTAGCTTTTAGTTTTCGATCCTAATTTTTCGATTTAAAATTTTTGGAATAATGATTTTTTTTATCATTAAGCCAAATAGAAACATTTTTTGCTTTGAATTCAATAATTGTTTCTCTTCCTTCAATGCCTTTAACTTTGATAGGATGTTTAATGTTAATCCATTTTTCAGAAGGCAAAGTATTGTACCGGCAGGCACAAATTGTGGCTCCAGTATCCATTAATACGCATAAATTATATGATTTATAATTTTGAAACATAAAATTCCCTTAAGACATGTGTATATAGTTTGTTTCCATAACTAGGTGAAAATAACATTTCAGCATTTTTTGAGTGAAAATGATAAAGTTGAACTGTTTTTAGTTCATGAGATCTGTATTTCGGGTAGGATAGGAACTTGTACATTTTTTACTGCTATATGTTTTGGGTCTTGAGTTTGTTCTGGAGCACTAGATGTAGATGCTCGAGACTCAATGTTTCTTAAAGGAAGTCATTCATCTTTTATCGAATTAAAAGATGTCGTCCTTTTATCTCTAAAATATAAATTATTCCCCAATGCTTGTATTTCAATCAA
Source organism: Chloranthus sessilifolius (assembly GCA_021018995.1). NCBI lineage: Eukaryota > Viridiplantae > Streptophyta > Magnoliopsida > Chloranthales > Chloranthaceae > Chloranthus > Chloranthus sessilifolius. The sequence goes on along the minus strand of CM037595.1, from coordinate 9,254,192 downwards.
CTGGGTTTGAAATTTTGATTTTTGTTCCAATAGATCTTCAAATAACCATTGTGTAGGTATTTGTAAATCTTTCCAATTAATTAATCTTAGTTGGATTTCCGAATCATACGGTCTGGGTTCAAATATTTCAATTATGTTGTTGTCTAAATTCTGTATTTTTGTTATAAGTTTAGATGTTAATTCATGTTCTGTCTGCCAAGTTATGGCCAAATTATGAGAATCATCTTTCATTTCTAACCCTCTGGCTTGGATTTTAATTTTTATTATATCTTCAATATTTGGGTCTTTAAGGGAAATAAAATAATTTGGCTTTAGTTTAAACCAAGCAATTCCATGTACTAAATTTGATTGAAGTCCTCCAATCAAGGATTGTATTGGATTTAACAATCTCTTATCCATTACGACAGCAAGTATAGGGGCGTCTATACCTTGCTGGAATAATCTAGCTATACATACTTGAAATCAATGGAGCTTAAAAGCCAACTCCTAAATGATAAAAAACAGTTTACGCGTCATATGAGCAACCTGCCTCATAAAATCTTCGATAAATAACATAATTTAGAAAAATTACAAGATAGTTCGAATACCCTAGTTAAATCTATAGTATGAGATTCTGAAACTTTTTCAGAAAACTTTTATTGAGAAAATAAATCATTTTTTAGAAATAGTAGATCTTTCGGATTTAAATGATCCCGATCCGATTTTTCACAAACTGAAACGAATTTGTTTGTTTGAAAAAATAAACATGTTTTACCAAGTGATATCAGTAACCCTCTGATCGCACAGATTGAAGATTAAACTGATCTTAATATAGATAATTATAATCTGGCTTAGTGTTATGAAGATTTTCTTCCAAAATTGTCAATTTTTACTGAAAATCTCATATATAATCTAGAAGAATGTCTTGATTGGGGATTAGTAAAACAACTAATCTTTCCCGGTTATCCTATCAATAAATTTCTAATGATAATCAAAACAATGGTCTATCATCTCACCAAAAACCTTAATCGCACCGTCTATTATACTTTTTGGATAACAAACACGATAGGATGGAGATCCAAAGAAAATTTTTATCAGCCATAGCAAATCTGGTTTTTAGACAAAACTAAAGACTGAGTTCAATGAAATTGAAGACCCCATGGCAAAAACTAGAATCATGTCTATCAATCCAAAATCCTATTGGATTCGATCCTTGAAAACATTTTCGTCAATGGCAAGGCAAATCCGTACTGCCGATAACCAATTCAATATAACTAATGGTCGAAGAATTTTTAGCACAAATCTTCCAATTGAAAATATGAGGATTCCTGAACAAAAAATTGAAGCAAATTCTTTGTTATTAAAAATGGATTCTCGTAAATATCTCGACCTTCCAGAAGACCTCGAGATTGAAACCACAATGCTCGAAGAAGATGAGATGCAAGACGCTCTGATCCACACAGTCCGACATCTGAAGATTCGGTTTCTATCACAACTTAGAAAATCGCATGGAAGCCTTGTGGACCCACCACTATCAGTAGCAAGGATGACTCCAGCTCATCCAGGAAACGTTGCTACTCATAATCGTCAGCCGTGGCATTTCAAAGCTTATCTCTTTATCTTACTTTAAGCAAAAGAAAAAGTAAGATTCGCCTTTGGAAAAAGAAAAAGCATCTTTTTCGATATGGTCTACTTTTGTAAAAGTAGTTTGTCAAGTAGTGTTTGTAGAGTTGATAGTAGAGAATCAAATAAAGTCTATTTAAGGGCAATTCTCACCCTTGTTGAGACATTGAGTCAAGAAAATAATCTGCAGTGTTATAAATGGTATCAGAGCTTAGTTGTTCGAGTCTTAGTGTTTGGTGTTACCATTTGTGTTGGTGTTTCGTATTGGCTACAACAGTCATTGTAAGTATGTAATGGATATATATGTTTTTACTTTTAATATATATGTTATTTTGTTTTTAATTATTCATGTTTGTATAATGATGTTGTTTATCTATATCAATATATTATGGGATAATATCAGGTTATAAAAAAAGTCCTTTTTGAATTTTTACAAGAGTTTTTGGTCAACTTATTTGATATAAAGCCCATGTACTTATCGTCTGGTAAAGCTCATATCCCTTCAAAGACTTTAGTGGTTGTAACGGCTTTTTGTCTATTTGGGAACGGTTTAGGCACCAATCATACATTCAGCGGTTTTAGGTACCCGTATCAAGTAAAATGGCAGAAACCTCTAGTAAAAATTTAGAAATACCTATAGATTGTGTAAGCGTCTGGACAAATAAAAAACTAGAAGATTATAGGCATATGTTACATATAGATAAAAATTCTGAAAATAATATGCATATCATAAGTGGTCGTATAAATAGCCTAATAGATATGTACATGGCTAAAGAAAATATATAAGAAGTAGGATGATATGGAAATACAATTATATGTTATTCATAAGGAAATAGTAATACAAAAAGAAAATATTTGGATGTAAAAGAAGAAACCAAATCAAAGATAGAAGATCTAATAACAAAATTAGATCAATTAAACTTAGAAAAACAAAAAGATGAATATTCGAATTCACGATTATTCTACGGAACTGATGAAATCAGTACCGATGACATCTGTGCCTTAAATGAAAATATTAAATATAATTATCAAGAGTATTTAAATATAGAAGAAGTCATTGATTATTGACAAAACTTATATCTGGATGAAACCCTTCCAGTTGAAGATAAAAATCATATCATATCTCAAATAAAAAAAGATTTCCTAAAAAACAAACCTCTTTTAACATACTTCCAAAATCAGGAATTAAATTAAAGAATCTGAATCTGATACAATGAATATAACTTCTGATCAATCAGATACTTCTTCAACTCTTAGTGAGTCACAAACTCCTTTTAACTCCAAGAAAAAGAAAAGCTGAAGAACCATTAGAAGAATTTGAAAATTTAGAAACATATCTAAAAACATTAACTCTTAAAGAACAAGAAGAATATCTAAAATATCACATTCATATGAATGATGGTGTTCATCATCAGGAGTTAAAGATGAGGAAAACCCAATTCCTACAAACAATAGAAGAGACGATTTGAACAAACAAAGCGTAGCTCAAGGTGGTACGTATCTTGATTTAATAAATGTTCCCTTTAAAGATCAAGAAAAAGTTATTGACGATTGGGCACAATCTGTGTCCATAGTAATTACAAACCAAAAAGCAGTTTGATCTAAAGAAAGATTTCTTGACTATTTTGCAGCAACACTTCAAGGTGATGTCTTGCAATGGTTAAAACAATGGGAAAAATCATCATTGCTAGGAAATTTTACTAATCTTGATGATATCTTAAAACACTTTACGATAACCATTAAAGAACATTTTTGTGGTTATACGGGTGAACAAAACCTACAAGAAGATGCTATATATATTCTGTCATAATTAGAATTATGCAATATCTGCCAATTTCAGGAATATTGCAATACATTTAAAACATATTACTATCAATTGGAACCCCCAATTAATATATCATGGTTAGAATAATTTTATCATAAATTACCTGCACCATGGGATGAATTAGCTATAAAAGGCTATCCAGATTTTATTAATAAATTAACTAAATAGGATACTTTAGGATATTAATTGCAGATAGATGTTTAGAAATAAAAGTTAAAAGACAAGTTAAGAATCAAATCACAAATTCTAACTTTGGTCATAAATGCTGTGATAAAATTATCCAAGAAAATTGGAAAATAAGATGTAATATCCCTAAAAGAAAGAGATATAGGAAAGGTTTTAAGAAGAAAAAATTCAAATAGAAACATTGGAATAAACGAAAAAAGTTCTTAAAAAATAAAAAAATATGTTAAAAAGAAAAAACATACCGATAAGACATAAAATGGCGACGACTAAAAAAAAATGTCGATGTTTTATTTGTAATGAAGGACATTATGCTCCTCAATGTCCAAAAAGAGGAAAAAATATAACTAAAATGATTAAATATTTAGATGAAGAAGATCTAGATATTTATTTTGGTAAAGAAATTTCAAGTGATGATAATAGCGTGATTTATGAATTAGAATCCGAAACAGATTCTGATACTGACTTAGATGACCTACTTTTTATGTTGAATGTCGTCGAAACTTCAGACGAATATCATATGATTACTTTAAAAGATGTAATGGGAAAAAATAAAAAATATGTTAAAAAGAAAAAATATACCGATAAGACATAAAATGGCGATGACTAAAAAAAAATCTCGATGTTTTATTTGTAATGGACATTATGCTCCTCAATGTCCAAAAAGAGGAAAAAATGTAACGAAAATGATTAAATATTTAGATGAAGAAGATCTAGATATTTATTTTGGTGAAGAAATTTCAAGTGATGATAATAGCGTCATTTATGAATTAGAATCCGAAACAGATTCTGATACTGACTTAGATGACCTACTTTTTATGTTGAATGTCGTCGAAACTTCAGACGAACATCATATGATTACTTTAAAAGATGTAATGGGTAAAGAAATATCTTTGTCTGAAGAACAATTTCGAGAATTCGAAATACAACGAAAACTTAATAAAGAAGATGTATATAAAATTTCTCCATTAGATAAAATATTTTCTAGCAGATTCTTTGAAGCTTTTTAGGAAACACAACTGCAAAAGGCACATCTAATCTAACAATGGAAATAACCCTGTTTGATAAAAGGAAAATATTAAGATGGAAAAAAGAAAACCCAAAATTAAAATATATTCATATTGGTGTACTTCTATATTCATATTGGTGTACTTCAAGTATGTATAACTGGATTATTCAAGCAAGGTATAGGCGCCCCTATACTTGTTGTCGTAATGGATAAGAGATTGTTAAATCCAATACAATCCTTGATTGGAGGACTTCAATCAAATTTAGTACATGGAATTGTTTGGTTTAAACTAAAACCAAATTATTTTATTTCCCTTGAAGACCCAAATATTGAAGGAACAATAAAAATTAAAGTCATAAAATATTTTATTTTATTTTATTAGCTACAAGAGTATCCCTCTCTTAGGTGATCTCACTCTTACTAATATTCTTCATCTCCCTCACCTTAATCTTAATCTTTTATATGTTCATCGGTTAACTAAATCTCAATATTGTTCTGTGGCCTTTTTCCTTTCAGCGTATTCCTCGGGACCGAAGTACTAAAAGGGTGGCATGAGATATGTAAGGGAGTTTTGGCCCCACTTCGAGTGTCCATATTTTGCCTTCATCGAGTCATGGTATATTTACCAAAGATACTTGAAGTTTGTGGCATGGCATTCTTAGACATGCTAATCTTCAACATTTGTGTTTGTTGTTACCATATTTCAAAGTGCATGCAGTAACATTAAATTCCAATGTCAACCTTGTGAACCTTTACAGTATATTGGTAACTCCTTCCCTCACATACATCGTAGCGATAGCTTGTTTGATATTGTGCATAGTGATGTTTGGGGATCTGCTCTTCTCATTTCTTTGATAGCTTTCAATATTATGTCACATTTATGGATGATTACTCGCGTTGTACATCTTCTTAGACTCATGAGGATGTACTTTCCACCTGTATCAGTGTTGCTACTATGGTCCAACTTAGTCTGGTAAGTCTATTAAAGCTCTACGATCTGACGGTAGAGAGTACACTTCTAATGAATTCAAATCTGTAAACAACAAATTTGCGTAGAATATAAATCTAACACAAATTAATCATAACAAGTTTCCCCTCGCTAGGAAAGGATTTTTTGTTGAAAATGGCGGACTTTACACTTCGGGGTATCGCAATCGATTCCCCATTAATTACATCAAAATTGAATACCTCTGATTAAAAGTTACTAAATAAAAGTAAAGTAATTACATCTCTGAAATAAACAAAATAAATCATAAATCTAAGTCTTCATTAATATCTTCGTCTTCATGGTATGAGATGGACGCGGAGTATGCTTTCTTTGTCAGAGACTCGGGCGATGTAAAATAAAGGACGTCAGACCCATCCGATCGATAGGCATGGTCAAATATGGGCATGAGGAGTTCGTGGATGAGTCTCATAATGAATTCATGCTCACTTGTCTGGAAAACGAATTCAAACACTGGATCTATTTTTTAATGTCAGGTCATCCAAAGAATCAGCACTTTTGGTTATAGGGTATCTAATCAGGGGTCGGATATCATCAAATTCCTTATGATTTGATCATCATAAGTTATTTGGTGATGATTTCACCATTAGATCATGTAATGATCTTATAATACGATCATTTAACGTAAAATTAATGAATCCACCGTTGGATCTTATTACAGTCTCATATTATGACCATTTGACTAAAAATCAACCAGTTCGCCGTTAGATTTGACCAAAATCAAAAGATTTGGTCAACATGTAACAAATCCGCCGTTGGATCTCGTTACGATCTCGTATTATGATTGTTTAATCAAAAGTCAATGAGTCCACCATTGGATTTGACCAAAATCAAAAGATTTGGTCAACATGTAACAAATCCACCATGGGATCTCGTTACATCGTATATTACGATCGTTTGACCAAAAGTCAATGAGTCCACCATTGGATTTGACCAAGATCACAAGATCTAATCAACATGCAATAAATCCACCGTTGGATCTTGTTAAGATCTCGTATTATGATTGTTTGACCAAATATCAACGAATCCACTGTTAGATTTGACCAAAATCACAAGATTTGATCGATATGTAATAAATCACAATTGGATCTCGTATTATGATCGTTTGACCAAAATTAATGAGTCTGTCGTTAAAATATTTAACCCACGCGAGAGCTGCATAAGGAACAGCCAGGGCAAGTATGGCCCACGCAAGTATGGTCTACGCAGATACTGCCTACGCTGGTACGGCCTACTCAAGTATAGCCTACAGGTATGGCCTAATTATTTGTGTATCAAGAAATTGAATGTTACCACCGTAAAAGAATTTTCGATCTCAAGGTTGAGATCCAAACTCTATATTTGAGGGAGTGATGACCCGAACCGCGAGGAAAACTCTAATTTCGGGACGTGATTTAGATCTGGTGAATCTGATAGTTATGAGTCATTGTAGATGAATATTTCGAGTGTCAAAGTCCGGAATCATTCTTTAGGTTCGTGATTGCAACCCGTACGAGTATCAGATTTGTGGTTGCAATCCGAGTGTACTAAGAGTTATGCGAGGGGTTGTACCCACGTAGATTAACTATCTCTAAGTACACAAGAAACTGAGTACGTGTCATAACGCGTTATCCCAAAGTGCAACCTTAAATCATATACTTAGGTAAGAGCCGTAACTCTTATCCTAAGCGTATCACATTCAGGTACGGGTCGCAGCTCTTATCCTAGATGCACTCATATCAGAAACAGTTCGAATTCAGAATTCAATCCAAAATTATTCCTCCCGTATACTCTAAATATAAAAAATAAAAATAAAAGAAGAGGGAACGGAAAGAATCTCGGAGATACCTTATGGTTTCTTGCAAGAGAATCGAAATTGAAGAAGTTTTCGGCAGGGCTCTCACGTAAGAATTTTCAAATCGTAAATAATGAGAAGGGATCTGCTATTTATAGATTTATGGTAGTGGTTACGGGAAGTTATAATCCTACGATTTCCGTAAGGTTTCACAAAATTCAAGGGTCGTGAGGGCTGCGTGGGCCTTAGCCTTCACGCGGATTGAGATAAGAATCTTCTCCCAATATCTGGCCTACGTGATTATTTGCTTAAACGGAGAAAATAGAGGGCCCACGTTCAAAGACGATGACCACGCAGATGGCTGCGTGAGCCATTTTAAAAGAGAATCAGACATTGAGAGAGAAATGAAGAGAGAAAAGAGATCACCCACGCAGATGACCTGTGTGGGTCATATTTCAAGAGAGAAAGATAATAGAAAGAAAAAGTAGGAGAATAAGAGAAGAAAAATGGAATGGTCCACGCAGGTGGGTCCTGCATGGGCAATGTTGAGAGAAAGAAATAAATGGGGAGAGAAAAAAGGAGATGGCCCACGCAGGTGCGTGGGCCATATTTCAAGAGAAAAAGACAAGAGGGAGAAAAAAGAGAAAATAGAAAAGAGATGATCCACGCAGGTGACCTGCGTGGATCATATTTAGAGAGAAAAAAAAAGAGGAAAAGATAGAAATAAGATGGCCTGTGTGGGCCATCAATGAGAGAGAAAGAGGATGGCCTGTGTGGGCTATTGAGAGAGAGAGAAAGAGGGGATGACCTGCGTGGGCCATCAATGAAAGAGAAAAGGGATGGTCTACATAGGCCATGTTAGAGGAAGTGCGAAGAGGGCCCACGCAAGTAGGTCCATGCATGAGTCACTCTTTGACATAACTTAGGACTTTAAGTTCTAGTTAGAGTAGGCTTTAAGCAGGAAACCTATAAATAGAGCTTCCTCTCTTAGCCTCTTCCATTAATTCATTCTATCCAATTTTTGAGACTAAGTAGAAGAACAACTTCCTGACTGCAAAAAAAAATTAAAATTCCGAAGCAACAAAATCGTATCTTGCAAAAACAGGAATCATGCATCAATTCTCATGTTCTTACACTCCACAACAAAATGGAGTTGTGGAGTGTAAGAATATGCATCTTGCGGATGTTACGAGATCTCTTCTTCGTAGGGCGCATGTTCTCCAATCGAATTGGTCTGCTCCTTTGCTTACTGCCATACATTTGATTGATCGTACTCCAAGTTGAATTTTGAATGACAATTATTTTCCATCTTCTTAAGACAAATGCTACCTTATTTAAGATTGAGCCCCAAGTTTCTGGGTGCAGTGCACTTATTTTCTCCAAGACGCTCTTCCCTAGAGACAAACTGGACGACAAAGCCAGTTGTTGTATTTTCCCAGGGTATTCTACGTTGTCTAAAAGATGTCGGTGTTATGATCTTAAATCCAAAAGGTTGTTCATCTCTAGGGATGTAAGTTTTTTTAGGATGTACCATATTTTTCTAATGTTATCATATGCAGCTAATTCCTTCATCGTCTACTGAAAAGGAACAATCTATTATTTTTCCTCTTCCGGTATCTGCCTCTCCTGCAAGTTCTTCGATTCCTCCAACATCTATGTGGGTCATCTTTCTCTTGAGGGCACCTTCAATATTGCAGCAAGTTTGTACCTCTCACTCGAACTCAGGTGCCTCCTGGCAACTTGGACTCAGGTCCTTCAGGTATACTTGTGCCATCTTTTCGGTTACTTCTCCTATTATTGTTCCTCCTTCCCATATTGTTGATGACTTCCCCTTACCTATTGCGTTTCGTAAAGGTCACTCTCCGCTCAGTTGGTGAGGCTCTTCAACATCCTACCAGTCTGCTACCATGCATGAAGAAATGAATGCTCTTAAGAAAAGCAAACACGGGAGCTTGTTGATCTCTCTCTCTCAATAAGCCCAGTTGGTTGTAGGTGTGTTTGTAGTTAAATATCGAAAGGATGGTACTATAGAACGTTATAAAAAGGGCCTTGTGGCCAAATGACTCAAATGTCAATATTATATTTCACTATGACATCAGCTTCGGTTGCTAAGCTCACTTAAGTTCAAGTCACAATCTCTTTAGCAGTCCATTATCATTGACCCTTATATCAGCTAGAAGTTAAAAATATCTTTCTTCATGTGTATTTGAGTGAGAAGATCTATCTACATGGGACCCCACCTAGCATTCGTCTTCAGAGGAAGTAATTTGAGAAAGTTTGTCGCCTTCGCAAATCAATTTACTGGTTGAAGCAACGTCCAAGGGCTTGGTTTCAGAGATTCAGTGTTGTGGTTCTCATTATGGGTTTCATCTGATGCCACTCAGACCACACATGGCTTGTTCAAGGAGGCTGGAAAACTATCTTATTATAGTCAAGGGTGATGACTTTGCCTTTATCACTCATGTAAAAGGCAAGAATTAAGTCGGGTAATGTGGTTGCCTTAGATCTTTCTTGGTATATATATTGTTCATTCTCATCGGGGGATATCTCTCTTAGAGAAAATAGGCATGGATTTGTTGTGAGGCACTGACATGCTTGATTGTAGACCTACCAAGTCTCCCATGGATCATAAACATCATCTTCATGTTGATATTGGTAAAGCCTCTAGGATTAGTTTCCTTATTTGAATCAATTAGGGGTCAGGCACATATATGTGATATGTGACTGTTAACTCCGTCACTTTCTACGCAACCATCGGAAAAGTGGTCATAAGTCTACCAATATGTGTCGGCATTGTTGAATCTTGTCTTGTTAGAAAGCTACTTCGATAAGCTTTCAAACAATACCAATTTCACGTCAGGCGGACATCGTTTGACCCATCAAAAGTGGTCGCGTAATAAAAAAACGGGATTAATAGTGAAATTAATTGTGACCGTCAGATTAGAAAGTTTTGATGATTAAGAGTTTTATTTTAAGTAGTATTCTTAAGGTTTTAGCATTTGTCCCGCATCAGTCTCTTTCAGTTCCATCTGTGTACCAATACCCGACAGACCTTACAGCCATTGTCTCTATTGTTGCTCAATTCCTGCATGCACTACGAGTGGCACATCTTGATGATGCACACCTCAAGTTATGCTATATTAAGTCCTCTCCACAAAGAGGAACATTCTACTCTGATGTTGGGCATTCTTCTATCAGTTGCCACAGTAATGTCGATTATGCAGGGAGAACTATTAATTGTCGGTCCACCTTTGGGTATTGTGATTTCCTTGGAGGTAACTTGGTAGTCTGGAAAAATAAGAAGGGGGGCGTGGTCCCCAAATCTAGTAGTCTGAGTAGAGCTATGGCACATGGCACGTATGAGATCTATGACTTTGTCTCCCTTCTCACTGAGCTCGGATCTCCTCTATCCATCCCTATGCCTTTGCATTGTGATAATCAGGCTCCCATTGGTACTGTCGTCCACTCCATTCTTCATGAGAGAACGAAGCACATTGAAGTCGACATTGACTTTATTTGGGAAAAGATTCAAGCAGGCATCATTGACACTCCTAAAGTTTCCTCTTCAGATCAGTTGGGTAATATCTTCACTAGGTGCTTGATCCCCTCATAACTTTAGAGTATTCTTGTCCAATTGTGCATGATAGATAGATATCCACCAGCTTGAGGTGGGATATTGAGATATATGTATATATCTGACTATTTATACAACAGTGGTGTGCAAATCATAATATTGGGTGTGTAAGCTGTAAGGGTAGACTTGTCTTTCGGTATTAATATAAATGTCAATACTCAATAGGAACAACAACCCTAGCTAAGTCATTTGTCTCCCCTCCTCCCTCCCTCCCTCCCTCCCTCCCTCTCTTACACTCGTCTTCATCACCCAACCTAACCCCAGCCCTAGCTTTCTAACTCTATGCACTTTATATGTACAACAGTGGTGTTCTAGTCATAATATTGTAAGTTTTAAGGGTAGTCTTGTCTTTCAGTTCTAATATAAATATTGGGTGTGTGTAAGTTGTAAGGGTAGTCTTGTCATTCGGTATTAATATAAAGGTCAGTAGGGAAAACAACCCTAGGTAAGTGATTTGTCCCCCTCCTCTTCTTTCCTCTATCTTCTACACTCATCTTCATCACCTCACCTTCCCTAACCCTAACTTTCTAACCCTATGCACTTCACTAATGTCAAATAGTATGTAAATAATAAAGGAAATGTATTGGTATGAAAAGTGTAACACAGTTGATATAGTTTTATACTACAATCACAATTCCTGGAGGTTCCATGAGGTGCCTAGGCATCTGAGCCACCCTGCCTAGCGGCTGCTTATGACTAACATGAAGGTACAAACATCATATAGGCATATAACATCTAGTCTAGTTATATATAAATATATATTTTATATGTATTTTATATCTACAATATAGTAATAATAATAACAATAGATGAGGCAAGATGGTGGCGATGATGTGTATATTACATCCTAGTACATATGTGGAAGTGTGGCGTTCCACGCTAGAACCATGCACCAATTGCAAGTCAAACTTTTGCTTGAATAGCATTTTGGACCCAAATGGTCTTGGGATTCTTTTTGGTGATACCTAAAATGATCCCAAACCTTATTTTGGCAGGGCGCAAATTGGATGACACATTTTAGGCCCTACTTGACTGGTCCTGGATACATGAGACAGCAGTGGTGGTGGTGGCGATGGAAATGGCATTTCCAACATACATCATTAATTCTTTTTATTGATCATCTAATCGTGAAATATAATGCACTAATTTGATTCAATGGGACAATAATCATAGATGTGTCAGATTGGCATTAGTGCCCATGATGTAGTGCAGTAGTGAACCAACTGTAGTGCACACTGCACAAGTCATCAATTCTGTACACAAGAAACAATTACCATCAACTGGTTTCAGCCCAAATATCATCATTTGGTAATACCTACCATTCTGATCAAGAACCTGCAAATAGACACCTATTGAATGGTTTAAATCCTCTGATGAGCATGATATTGGACTACCCATCTATGGTTTGTCAGTTGGGCAGCTTGGATTCGTGAAGATATGTTCCATGTTTACTATATCAATGACACATGCACCACACCTGTGTGGCACTGGCCCATTCACCTAATATCAGCTCAAGAGGCATAGCCACAATGATTCATCTCAAAGAGCATATAATTTAACTTCTGAACACATGGTATATGAACAGCAAAAAGTAAACATGAGTAAGAGCATAATAAGATGAAAAGTGAGTGATGGAAAAATCGGATTCCTGAATGTGTGCCATGTGTAAGATATTAAGGATGTGTGCACTGCCCGTATGGCACAGGCCCATCCACCTAATATCAGTTCAAATAGAAAGGCTGCAATGATTTATTTTATAGAGTACATGATTTTAACTTCTAAACACATGGTATATAAGTAAACATGAATAAGAGCATAATAAGATTAAAAGTGAGTAACAGAATAAGATAAATACCTGTTCCAAAGCTGCAAAATCATCATCCTTCTTCAGCGAAGAAAATTCATTCTTCTGCTGTATACTATCGTCCTTGACATGCCACCTCAGCAGTTCACCATCGTTACTTACAGAAACTGAAGGCTCGTTTGTATTTGTAAAATTTGAAATCCTCAGTGTGGAAAAGGGTCCCAGAGAGTCAGAATCTCTAGAAGGCTCCTGAGAATCAGACGCAGAGAGAAAATCTTCATTGTGGACTTTAGAACTTTTGAAAGCCATAGGTGTTTCAGATTTTGATGGCTCAGCATAGGGAAAATGATATAGAGAAGAGACTCTAGCAACATTAAGAGAGTCGAGGAAAGATGGACGGGATCGACTGCCAGGTTCAGACACAGTTGAATTTGCTGGACTTTGGTTAGAGAAACTTTTGAAATTCATCCTGGAATCCGTGGAAAAGGATTCAGATGCTCGCCAAGGTGCAAGTTCTACATCAGGGGGATGATAAATTGATCCACTAAGCTTCTTTTCTCCCTCATCAAAAATCATAACATGGTCAAAATCCTTATTTTTCCCACCAACATACGAAGAATTTCTTACACTGGAAGATGGATGAGTAGAATCTACCACGACCAAAAGAAAAAGATTAACACAAAAAATTGAAAATTAGAAAACTAAAATCAATTTAATCGGAGAAAAAGAAAACACAAGTAAATAGACCAATCAACACTTAAGAGCATACTAACCATTATAGAGGGTGGACTCTTTATAACTGGCTGAGGTACCGACTAAGTCCACCGTACTTTGCACAAGCGCACTATCTGACGGATCAGGTAGGATGCTTGTAACAGATGGATAAGACATGCCTTCCTTTGAAGAAGTTCTGTTTTCTTCTGACTGAACATCATTTATGGAATAAAAGTTAGATTGACGAAGGTCACCGTTGAGGTTTGGAATTTTATGAACTGAATCAAAATCAACAGGATGGTCCGTTCTAATCCGATCTCTTTCAGTTTCAGTATAATTACTAAGCTCATTATTTTTCTCTTCCCTCCAGCGATCATAATAAGTATATGCTGGCTTAGGAAATCTTGAACCATCAAACAATCTAGATTCAGGATCACTAGCAGGTTTATGTACTGAATTGCCATAAAATGCATCATAGCTATCGGATAAAATAGGAGAGGCATCATGCGTCCCATTAGAGAAACCTCGCTCAGTGCTCTGTGTTGAAGTAACTGAGATGCTGTCATAGCTCACAGAGATACCAGAAGATACGGTGCCAGTAATACCATCTCTCTCAGACGTAACTCCACCCAAATCAACAAGTCTTGTATTTTCAATTTCTTGTGATAATTTTTCAAATTGGATAACATCAGCTGACTGCAGCTGGCCAGTAGACGCTGCCTTTTTACCTTTCCCCTCTGCTTTTTTTTTGCGGAACTCCTCCAGCTGAAAAAAAAAAACAGTAAATGTAATTTAGAAAGCAATGGCATATCCTACGACTATAAAATAAAAACGTAAATTATCAACCAAAACAAAGGATTTTTATAAAAAGAGAAGGAAATCTCAACTGCAACAATGATTGGATTACATTTACAGGAAGGACCCAGAAGTGTTCTGAAGGCACAAGCAAAATTGTACAGAAAGCAGCCACACGAAACAATCAATTTCAAGAGATAAACGTACAGTTAATAACCAAAAAATTGATGCTTCCAAAACGAACCCTAGATGCACAACTCATGCATGGCACATAAATTCCAAGTCCCTGGGAACCGGTTAAAACAGCAAATGCACAAATTCATCTTGTTAAAGCATGAAGCCTGGCACATGAATGGCTCTATTCAAAGCATTGAAGGGGATACCAAGGGATACCGGGTATTCTTTGCAAAGTCGACAAGGGAAAAGTATATGAAGATATGATGGATTGAAATTTTCGTGACTATATGATGAATCGGTTGGGGTTCAAAATACATTCATGTAGATGGATGAGAGCATCCTATAAATCGCTTGCTTCTCAATATTGTTTTGCTCTCAAAATTGGTAAATGTATTAGCAATGGGGTACTTCAAAAGGTCAAGGGGCAAGATACAAGCTGACCTTCTATCACCGTTCTCTATTATATGGTTGGAAAAGCTTTTAGTAAACTTGAGGAAGGAGATCTCAATGAGTTGAGTTCGAACTTCGAAGGCTTTCAAGATTGTAACAAAAGAGATTGTGGTGTCACAACTAAAATGTACTAACAATAGCTTAATATTTTATGGAGCTTTGTTTGCTCTCTTTATTGATCAGGGGGGGTCAATCGCAAGTTCAATTAGTGTTATTATTAATGTAAACAGCTGTTTGCAAGAAGAGAGACTACAACTAAAGATAAAGCCGAACCTCTCTTGATCCAAAGACATTAGCTTAATAAAAATTCACATAAAATCAATGATTTAAAGGATCCTTATAATAAAACTACACCTTAGACTAGATCTCAACCATAATTTTAATCTACCCTAATCATCAATTCAATAATAAATCATAATAATTTTAGTATTGGATAAAATATATTTCATCTTGTCACTGAACTTAACCCTTCTTAAAAAAAAAAAAAAATCTTATCAAACTATGCACACCAAAATGTAGTTTCACTCTAGCAGATACACATAGAAATGCATCAATAGTAAAGTGGAAACTAGCCACAAAATTAAGCCCAATGGATGGCCAAGGGTCAAATTGCCTCAAAAAGCATGCCATGTGAAAAAACTATGCGCATGCATCTGAGAATGGCTTATTAACGGAAAGATTGACCATCCCTGACCGCGCTTAACTAATGTTGGCCACAAGTTGACCAAATTCAACATGTCACTTGATTTGTGCTCGTTGACAACAAAGCTTCGTTAGGCCAGTGGACAGAGCTTCTAAGCAGTAAGTGGAGTTAATGGAACTTATCAACATCAAGTGAAATCTATTCGATTTCACTTTCCCTTCTCTCAAGGAAGTAAGTACTCAATTTCCTGTCGACTCCCATTTGTTTGAAGTGCCGCCTTCTATGGCTCTGTAACTTTGTGTCCAATTTATCAAGACCCTATACATAGGCCAACTAGAGGTTTGGTCGAAAGTTTGAAATTTCTGTGGTTTGCATCTTTTTCTCCAAATTGGAGAGAATTCGACCTCTAGTTTAAAAACTTGGAACCTTTATCGATCAAACAAAATGGGTGTAAGATTTCGTATTCATTTTGAAAATGTAGAATTTGATCACGATTTTCTCATCTTCTATCCAGCAAACTTTATGCTCCCTTTTTGTGCAATGCTCACTCGCGTTAATTGAAATTTTCTTGTATACTAAGATCAAAGTGAAGAACTCTTCACATGTTTTAGTGATGACCGCTCGACTTCTTTTATTTCCTTAACTGTTGTCAATGAGTTCATCATGCACTGGGGAAGATTCAACAAATCTAAATCCTCAAACTTGACAACAAAGAAAGAAGCTTACAAGGGCAACTAAAGCACCTTTGAATGTCTCATTCTCATGGTTCAAAGATTATCAGCTTTAAATGAAAGTTTTTTCATAGTCCAACATAAATGAACAATAATCATAGCCTCCTCAAGGATCTAACTGTATCATTACTTGTGTTCCTCGATTTCTCTCTACGCATCACACGTGCAAGTCAATCTATTACATAGGATTTATTCTAATATATGGTCCAATAGGTCGACCTCATGTGCAATCAGAGATTAGCTTTGCAGCATGTCAAATTGCATCCCAAGCCTCTCTTCCCTAGGATGAACTTGCTCTGATGCTTGCCATCAACTCCCTTATATCAATAAAGAGAATAAACAAAAAAAGGCACTAAGAACTATACGAATCAAGAGCAAGTTATACTTACTTTTAGGGCACAACTCTCCTAACCGTCATTTAAGCACCAAAAATGGCGCTTAAATGATCATATGCCATTGACCACACCGTTGGAAGGCAATTGGCTCAAAAAATTAAAAAAAATTTAGAGGTTTTGACCATCCGATCTGCGCACTCTAATACCAACCACTGTGTGTAATTTTAATGATTGATATTCAAACTCGCGAATCGGATGATTCACATCCACTTATGAACATTATTCTTTGGCTAAAACATTTACCAATGATGGATTGCCACCTAAACCATTTAAACCATTTAGATTTATCATAAATCGGTGCCACATGGCATATTAGAAACCACACTTCAATGGTGTGAGATGAAAATTTTTAATTTAGTGGTAGTAGATCATTTAAACACCATTTGGTGTTTAAACTTTAAGCGTCGGTCAGGAGCCATTATCCCTTCTTTTAATGTGGAATTTTAGTCGAATAAAATAACGATAGTAGTAATCTAGGGTGTAAAAATCCATTGTTTACATATATATCAGCCTCAACATAATACAAAACAGGGTCCTAATCTTGCATGTACTCTATGCATTCCTAATAATTACAAATGTAAACCAAAATACCTATAAGAATATAAAGAAAAGCTAAGGCTATTCTCACCACTCTACTACGACAATCCATGTGGCTTCTCAAAGGAGATGTTGAAAGAGAGAGAGAGAGAGATCCGATTTCCTTTCTCCAAAAATTAGAACGAGAAAGTACCCAAAAAAATGCTATTTATTGCCCTGAGGGGGTTTTTTTTTTCCTCGCTAGCCGCTTCATATCTTTTAGACGAGTTATTACAAAATTTCATGTCTATTAAGATTTAGGAATTTTAAAACATCTCACACGTCAACTTGGCAACAAATAAACAAGGGAAAAACTCAATGTTTGACACTAATTTTTAGGGTAGAATATGAGAGGAAAATCCCACATGATTGGATTTTTTACCTTCGGAGTAGACCTCAACCCGGTGATCGCGTGGACCAAGGATCAACATCGGTATCGGTATCGGAATCGGTATCGGGTATCAGTCCATCTTGGACCAATATGTATCCGCAAATACAAATACAGTAGATACCGAATTGGTCATAGAAAATTCTTGAAAAAAAGTAGGAAAATTTTTTAAAAGAAATTTGTATCGATAAGTATCAGTCGATACTGACCCGTATCGACCCGATACTGATACAGGTATCGGGATGGTATCAGTATTTGTTCTCGACGAAACTGACACACATCATCAATACACATCAGTATCGCCGAGTTTTGTTACCATGGTGTGGGCGCTAAAAGTGTCATGTGATCTATGGGATGAACCCCCTGTGTAATGGTTGTATGCAAACCATGTCTTCAGCACTGTTTTAATTATTTTTCTCTTGCTTACATGAAGGGTGGCTGCATCATAATCTCAACAGTAATCAGTTCTTGAACATTGGTCGCCATCAGGTTAGGATTTTTCTTTTGTATTTTTTTAAGTTAGCTTTGCAGAGGAGGGGGGGGAAGTAGTGTTACCTAGACACGTGGCACGGGTGCCAAGTGTCAAGATGCCAATAGATGTTTGGCACGCCAATCTCTAAAAATCCGAATACGGCGGCACGGCCATAAGAAAAATAAAATAAATAAATAAAACATATATGGAGAAAAATTGAAGGGATATCTTAGAGAACCAATTAGATATGCAACAAGAAAACTCATAATATATGTCACCTTTTTTTCAAGAGCTTGGAACATAGCATACATAAAATTGGTTGCTGGTCAAAGAGCCTGGAACATAGCATATGTAAAAATATCATTAAGATGTCTACACCACGTGATCATCAAATCCCTTCCCCAACTCTCTTTCTACTCCCATGAAAAATACTGCTGAAATAGCCTACTAACCAGAGAGTTAGGAACCATCAGAAGTTTAAGAACTCAACTGCATATCACCGAGTTAACTGTAAACCAAGTGGAATTTGTCTCCAACTTGTTTCTACTCCAAACTCGGAAAACTCCACTCAAGCTAAATTGATCAATTCATCTTGACTCAACCTGAATTAGACGGAACTCAGTAGATAGAAAAGAAATTCCTTCCAGAGTAAAGGGTTTTAACTCACATCCTCAGTGTGTCATCAACGTAACCGATTGAGCAACACAACATCTTGTGTAAAGTTCCAACAGCATAACTAAAATCAAATAATGAAATGATAATAGTTAAATCTTTGAACAAATATTATTATATTCAATATTTTAAAACCATTATTATTTTAATGATACTTGTAGAAAATAAGAAAGAAACATATGAGGGAACCAGGGGAAGCCATCACCCTCAAGCCAACCAGGGAAACAAACTAAGAAGAACCCAAGGCAATCTGATTCCAGTAATCGATGGCGAACAAAATCCCTAATGGAGAGGTCCACTGGAGAACATAATCCCTAATGGATCGAAGGAGGATAAGAGACCCCTTGGAAAACAATGTTTAGGTCAATCCAAAGAGTCCAAAAGATAGCAATAAGAAGGAGGCTAAGACGGAATTCGTCTTCTCGTCCTTACCGGCCCGGAGGTTTTCGACAAGGATGTCTTTACAGCTGAGCGGAGAGTTAGTTTGAGTAAAGTAAATCTAGGGTTAGGGTTAGGTAGAAGAAAAAGAGAGAGGGAGAAGAGATGAGAGGAATGAGGGTTGTAAGTTAGTTTACTCAACCATTTATTAGTATTTATACAACACTTATAACAATGAATACACACACCATATAAATTCTATTGACACACCAACAGTCCCTCTCAAGTTGGTGCATAGATATCGATCAAGTTCATGTAATCTTGACCTTCCAAGAGCCTTAGGGAGTACATCGGAAATTAATTCCTGAGCGGAGTTGAGGGATACAAAACTCGCTGGCTTCAACTTTTTCTTAGATGAAATGGTAATCTATTTCAATATGCTTAGCCCTTTCATATATACAAGATTTTCTGCTATGTGTTTGGCCGCTTAATTATCTTCAAACAGGTTCATAGGGAGCTTTACATTGATTCCTAAATCAGCAAGAATAAACTTGATCCACATTCCTCCGCAGGCCCCTTGAGACATGGCCCTATATTCTGACTTGGATGTAACCTGCTGTTATACAATAGGCCCTTCCCAAACCTAGACTTCAAATATCTAAAAATCATATGTAGTGCGTCAATGTGTATAGTCCGCAGAACATGCACACACTGACTCACAACACTCACACTGTAAGCGATATCTAGACAAGTGACTGTGAGATGTATCAACTTCCCAACTTACCTTTGATGCATTTGAACATCCTAAAGTGTCTCCACTTCTGAAATTCTTTTGCAAATTTTATTTATCGGGATATTAGAGGGGCTTACACCCTAACAAACCAGTCTGCTGAGTAAATCAAAAACGTTTTTTTTTTTAAATATAGATACCTTTCTTTGAGCTGGCTACCTCAATTCCAAGAAAGTACTTTAGAGGACTCAAATTTTTAATATCATCAAATACTCTACTCATGTACTATTGGAGTTTCATACACTATCACCTGTAACAACAATGTCATCTACATAAAAAATCAGTGCAGTGGTCCGAAGACCCTCTTTACAAATAAGGTTAGCGGCTTTCTTATAGCCAAACCTGACAATTTCATCACTTAACTCTTTTAAACCATACCCTTAGAGCAATTGTTTCAACTCTAATTGCTGTTCTAAACCGACACACTTGACCACCCTTCTCCCCCTCACGAGTAAAGCCATGAGGGACGCTCATATAAACCTCCTTTTTAAGATTTTCATAGCATTCTTAAACTGGTGAAGTGGTCATCCCTTATGAGCCGCAAGAGATAAGAAGGCAAACAAAATTTAATTTCCAGCATGTGCCAAGGCATCATGATAATCAACACCATAGGTTTGTGTAAAACTCTCGGCCACCAATCGAGCTTTAGATCCATCTGGCTTATTCTACACTATGTAAACTCACTTGCGACCAATGTCAGAGACATAATGTGGTTGAGACAAAATGTCAGAGACACTAGAAGCAATAGAAATAGAATCCAAAGATGAGATAAATGGAGAATATAACGTAGACAAAGCATAATATGACACAAACTTACTGATAGGATGGGAAGTGCACGATCGCAAGACCTTGCATAAAGAAATAGGCAGATCCATGTCAGACACAGGAATATCACTTGTGGACTAGCCTCTGGGGTTAAACATTGATCCATAACTTGAGAGAGAATGGGCTCGTTCTTCTTCCATACCCCTAGAGAGGACATCTCCAAATTTTCCTCATTGCACAACTTTGTTTTCCCTGTCTATTAGAGCATTTGCTTGAACATTTTTTTCTCCATTTCTTGCCCATCATCGGACACATTTACTTGCACATCTCTATCTTTTTTTGCAAACACTGATCTTCAATTTTAGACGATGCCTCATGTATAGGATGCGACAATGGCGTGAAAAAGTGCTCTCTTCCTTTATCCTCTCCCCTTGAAGAGGGCATTGGATACTCTAAGAAGAAAAGAAAGGATTGGACACAAAGAACGTAAAATCCATAGCGCCAAACCATCTACCAGAAATAGGATCATAGCACTTATACCCCCTTTAATGATAGAGGGTATCCAATGAAAACACACTAAACAACTTTGACATTCAATTTATCACAAAGAATACCAAATATTTGGCAAAATACAAACGTCCAAATACCCGAGGGGAACTGGAGAGAGAGAAGATGAAGGGAATAGCATGTGAAGAGGAGATTTGCCCTGCAGGATGGGAGTTGGCATTCTATTCATTGAAAACTATGTCATGATAACAGCTTCATTTCCTAAAAAATTTGGCAAATTCATCTCCAGTAACAAGGCGCGAACTAGCTCCAAAAGATGATGATTTTTCCTCTCAACCATACCATTTTGTTGAGGGGTTTATGGCCAAGTGGTTTACTATTCAACATCATGATCATGAAGATAGGACTGAAGAAGATGATATTTTTCCTCTCAACCACACTATTTGCTGAGGGGTACGGCCAAGTGGTTTTCCATTCAACATCATGTTCACGAAGATAGACACATTGTATTGGGTTTGAACAAGCTAGTGATACACAGGGAAAATAGAGGCAACCTCATCTTTAGTTTCCATCAGATATAAGGTAGTGAGACGCGTACAATCATCGATAAAAGACACAGTAACAGGGGATGACCCCCACCCATCAGGATGCAAGAGATGAAAAGGAGTAACACTCATACTATTACTCACAGGATATGCAGTACGATGATGTTTAGACAATTGACAGACCTCACCAGTGAAGGTGTCATCAAAGGAGTTGAATTGTTGAGGGAACAATGCTTGCAGTCAAGGGACGGGAAGGTGATCAAAGCGTAAGTGACATAGACGCATAGTTTCCAATGAAGTACTAGTAGTTGCACTTGCAACAGTGGACGCAGTCTTCTCTAAAGCCCCTTCGACATCAAATAGGTAGAGCCCTCTTTCCTCACAACCGTGACACAAATTCAGTAGGTCCTGGAACACACAATATGAAGGAAAAAAGTTACACTGCAATAAAGTTTCTTAATGAGACTACTAACTAACATAAGATTAATGGGCAAAGTTGGTATATAAAGAGTGGAGTCTTAAGGATATTTAATTAACCCGAACAGTCCCTATCCCAGTAACTGGAACAATGGATCCATTGGCAATACAATCATTACATTGCTTTAACAAAGGATATATAGAATCAAAAACAGAGGACATCCCAAACATGTGATCGGTTGCTCCAGAATCAATGATCCATGGAGACCGAGATGCTATGGAAATCTGAATAGACCCAACAAGTCCGCATTGCACCTTTTATTTTCAACCCTGATACAATAAACATCCTTCGTTAATCCTTTTTTCATTATTTCAAGAGACATCCAGGTAGGCGAAACCAGCCTCTTGTCACCAAATAGTGCAGCCATAAACAAAATCCAGTACAAGTACTTTGTGCACAGAGTGACACAACCACAAACTGCTTAAAGATTAACTTTATACTCTACAATAATGTAGTTCACACCTCTACAGATTACACCCACCTTTCTAAATGTACTAATTGTTGTTAGAGCTTTGCAGTCCATCAGCAGAAAATAGAAGTAATTATAACAGAATGACCGAATCAAGTATGCCCCAAATATCAAGAAAACATCAAGTTTGAAGATTGTGACCTCTACTACACCAGAAAAGTGATCATCAAACTCCATACAACCTCCAATCTACCACCACAGTCATCAACAATGCTTGAAAAACCGCAAGCCTTAGCTTATAAGACGTATTGCTACAACAAAACTCCAACAACTAAGAAAAGAGGGGCGCCGGTAGTGCTAAACACCCACGAAACTTGGCGTACCGCTCCCAATGTCTCTGATTCACACAAAACCACATGCATCTGAAAGATATATTAAAACCGATCAAAATCTCCACCACAAACCACAGCTATAGATTCCGCAGATGTTAGAAATTCAAAATTTCGTGAAATTGGACACTTTTTGTTGAGAAAAGAATAAATGTTTAAAACTTACTTCATACAGTCTGCAAACCAGGTGAGACCACACCAGTAGATAGAGAACCCAAATTTGATCCATCCTTTAGTTGGACACCTCAAGATTCTGATGGAACAGAGGTAAAGGGCACAGAAAACCGAGAAACCAAAAATAGCAGAAAAGCTTTTGAAAATTCACTATCAACAATTCAAAACATAAAACTCCATTATTAAAATTAGTTTTCTTAAACAATCGATCAAAACCATCAGATTTTATCCCCATCCAAGGCCAAACCTTTGATTGTGTGATATCAGCATGACATCATGTTGACATCAGCACTAAGGAAGATGACGTAGACCCTAGTTCTACTCCCAAAAAGCCCTGCTCTGATACCAAGTTAGGTTGAGTAAAGTAAATCTAGGGTAAGGGTTAGGTAGAAAGAAGAAAAAGAGAGAGGAAAAAGATGAGAGGAATAAGGGTTGTAAGTTAGTTTACTCAAACCCATTTATTAGCGTTTAGACCATAAATAACAATGACGAACATAAATCCGATTGATTTTCCAACACGGAAGACACCCGTTGAAGACGAAATAGTCCATGAAGATAGCCTCGATGGAAGTCGCAACAGAGTAGTAGAGAAGGAGATGATCAACAGAATCAGCTTGGTTCAAGCAAATGGGACAGCAGTTGGGGATAGCCACCCCCCAATGTCTCAAATTGTCAGCAGTAAGACTCTTACCCTAAGCAACACAACAATTGAAGATGAGAACTCGGTCATGGGGCCACGCACTCTCTAGATATCAGTCCAACGTTATGTAATCAAGGGTCTCTTGGTGATGCCGGTGTAGAGACTTGACCATGAAGCTTCTGGAGTTTGTGAGATTCCAGAGAATAAAAAAATGACTATCGGCGGAAGGGTTGGGGAGGGGTGAATTGTCAAGAATACCCAAAAGTTCAACGTAGGAACCAATTTCCTCATTATGAAGTAGCGGCGTAAAGTTAAGGTTCCAACGTTGATTTCCATTCCCTTGAGTGGCATGAGATACAATAGGACACTTGTCCATACGTAGAAGTTATAGAAGTCATTATTACAATTATAATATTTTATATATTGTATAACAGAAAAATGGGGATTAGAAGTTTTAATGGTTAGTTAGGAGTCTTATTTTAGTAGGATTAGAACTAATTAGGGTTCAAAAGCTACATAAAGCAGTGAAATCTCTTATGAGAAATAGTTGATGATTAATGAAAATTAAGGTTGCATTTGTTCATCTTGTGAAAGATCGACTCTTTCGTAGAAAATTAGCGATGAGTTTTCGCCTTTGAGGAGTGATTCTTCAAAGCTATCGTTGGTGCAAAACCAACAAGCCTCTTTGGAGCAATTCCGAAGATCTTCTACCTCTTTTCTTCTTTTATTTTTGTTTTATTTGAAGATCAAGAACCCTAAATCCTATTGTGCGGGATTTTACATTATTTTAGGGTTAGCATCGTTTCCGTCCTGCATCAATGGCCCTCCTTTACTGATGCCATAAGGAGATCTTCCTTCAGAACTATATAAGCAAAGATATTGCTATCTCTTACAACTTGACTCCATCTATACAAATCTTCCCAAGGTAAATAATAATAATAAATAAATAAATAAATAGCCAAATCAAAGGCTAAAATCTCCAATATACTCGAGTAATGTTGAATTATGCCTAAATCAACCACTTGAAGATAATTTATCAAATATGGAAACAAGGGAACTTTAACAAATCAATGATTCAACAGATACAGAGATGAGCATAAAAGTTGTTGCTGAAGCAATCTGGAAGGAGCAACAGGACCACAACCAACATGAAAATACTAACTCAAAACACAACTCCACTCCTAACAAATCAATCCTATGTTTTCCTTCGCCTTCCACCCACACCAGAATGATGAGAAAACTTGGGGCTCTCTTTAAATAACCATCAGATCTCCTAGAGTTATCTTCTAATTAGAGAGTTGAACTGTATAGATGATAAAGTAACTTATTTTCTAGTCTTTGTGCCACTCACTCAACGCAGCTTATGGTAACTCCAGACTGCTTATTCCATACCCAACTCCAAAGGAAGTCACACACACAAGTCATATAAACACTCTTTCTATATATGCCGAATGAAAAATCCCTCTTTTCAATGACAAATACAATGGGAGAAAAAAATTTAACAAAACCCGAATTTGCAAGGGGAACGCTATAATTGTTTGTGCCGCCAAAGAATTTTATTTAAACATATAGTTACCACAATTAACATAGATTATGACTACTCTACCAACAAATAGCTTAAGAGGATGTAATTTTTCTATATGTTTCAATTTACCCAGATTCATATAAATATGACCTAGAATGTTGCCAGTACAAGAAGTTAACATAAAATGGGAGAATTATATATCATGATTCATTAAATCCATGCTATATTTAAACATACAAAGCAAGTTGGATGAATTTGAGATCGTACCCGACGCTTTCCAGCTTCAAGATGTTCTTTCTTACGCAAAGACGTTGCCGGATTGGGTGGAACCTGCACAGAAGTCATTCCAAAAAAACCAAAATCTCGTCGTATCCCCCGTTGATTCTTGCGCTATGAAACCCTAAACATTCCAGAATCCTCAGATCTCACCAAGTGCCACGAGGAAAAGCATCTCCAAATTCCTGAATGATCCAAATGAAACTTAATCTCATGACGAATCAACGATATCGAAAATGGCAATCGAAAGCGTTCCAAAAGAATTGCTCAGATAAAAACCTAATATTTCTAGGCCAGCACGGAGATTGGAAGCTCCGATCTGGCCCTATGAACGATTAGCTGACAGAAATTTTGTTGGCAGACCTGCCCCTTTCTATATTTGTTTTGATTTTACTGTTCACCTGTTTGTGTGAGGTTGCTGCGTTGTTTGTTGAATGGCGCCCAATTTCATCACAGGTAACTGGTCCATCGTATGAGACGTCCACCTTGAGATTACAATCATACGATCAGTTTTTTATTCAGCGTGGCACATGCTAAAAAGTGATCTAAAAATTGTGTTCAAGTATGGTGTGCCATGTGATATTTGAGTCACTTTTTTGAGATGTGTATAAGATGGAGTGAAATTTTGATTATCTGATGGTACGTCTATTCTCTCAAGCTCCATCCTATAAAAGATTCAAACAAAAAGGATTTCAAATCTGATCCCAACATATGCTTACGGTACGATGGACATCTCATACAATTGAGAGTGTATGAGACCAATGCAGCTATCTGATTCAAAGTAATCAATGGTCACTCTTAAATCTTAATCTTTACAGCGTGACAGACAATTTTAGGCTGTTCAATCAAAGATCATATCAAGTTTCACCATAGATCTGAAATAATGGAGATCCTACAATAGGTAATGGTAACAAATTGCCAATTTTTTTAACCTAATGGCTTTACCTTATTTTGTATTTGCGATAGAACGGAAGCATATTCCATATATAAGAAGGAATCAGTGAGTACCATTTTTGTACTCTTGCCAATTACTAGTGGCCTTGCACGTGTCGATTATTATCTGCTTTAAATTGATTAAAATTGTTGTGTCAATGGAAATCACATCAAACATTGTTTAATCATTTATTTGTTTTTCTAATACCGGCTTTGAGTTAGAATGAGAAAACTATTGCACCAGTAATTGGCAGCAAACATTGTTTGAACATGAGAAAATTCACTATTAAGCGTAAAAGATTAATCTTTTACACAAAGAAGCGCCAAACAGTTCTCTGTAAAAAGTAATAACCTTTAACTTAAAAAATAATAGCCTAAGTCCAGTTTTGGGGAAATGATCCTAGAAATTCTATTATTATTATTATTATTATTATTATTATTATTATTATTATTATTATTATAAGTCCAAGATGATCAAGTTCTCCAACTCCCAAAGCTCAGTTGGAGTCACCCCTTGAATGTCATTTTTGAAGGGTAGTTTGCACCAAGGTTAAAGGAAACATCCAATTAGAGATAAGAGACCATATCCATATCACAAAAATCTAAAATGCTTCACAACCCTTGAAATGTATACTTCAGGAAACACACAAGAAATTTAATGTTTTAAAGGAAAAAAAAAATTGATCTTACCTAACAATCCACACCAAAGATCCCCCCTCCTTTCTGGTTTTAGCCCTAAAATTGCAAATAACATATGGAAGTACGATATGTACAATGACGGTAGTATGGGGTGCTTGATACGCGGCAAACATCCAAATGTAGATCGACCTGTGGGTTCAAACATACCACTGATCAAGAGCTATTCGCTGATCATGGGGTCATTTCAACATTAATTACAATAGAAATTTGGAATGGCTAATGTATGCGTAGAAGGGTTTGCTAAAATGGGCATTAAACCCTCCAGTTTGTGGTGTTGCGATAGAACGGAAAGGAAATTCTAAGGAATCACTGTCGCTTTCTCTTTTTTTACAAGGTTATAGATATATAAATACTAGTAAACATGCACGTACTTTGCACGTGATGCTCTATAAAATCATAAAAATGATAAATTTATAAAACGGAAAAGGTCATATGCATTCTAATGTATGATTGAATCTTTGGATTCGAACCCAAGATCATGTATCACCATAGTCACAAAGTCGTGATTTGGCAGTAATTCGGCTAGGAGTCAGGTTGGCGCAATTCGGATAAATTCCGGGAAAAATCAGGGGTATTTTTTGGGGTTTTACGAACAATATTTGTACCAAGTTAATTTAACTTCACCATAGCATCATCAACATCACAAAAATAAGAAAAATTTTAAAATTTTAAAACTGCATGAAAAATAAAAATCGTACAATACAAATTTATAATGAAAAATTAAAAGGAAAAATGTAAATTCATCATCTATTAGTTTATTATAAACGCTAAATAAGGAAACCCCTAAATATAAACCCCTAAAAAATAATGAATAAAAAATAGAAAAAAAATACTAGATCATCGATGATAGATCTGAGCCTCTGAGACGGTTCATGAAGATGAGAGAAGATAGATAAAAATAAAATATAGAAAAAAATACTTACCGGATTGCCGGAGGAAGCTCCCCGGGGAAGTTCACCGGAAGTGGCCGCCGGACGGCTGGATCTATAGAAAGGGGTTAGACGAAGGTGTTCGCCGGGCCTGGTCTTAGGCTTCTATTCGAAACCCCCGATTCGTGTGAAGAAAAAATTAAAATAAAGGGAGCCAATACTTGCACCCCATTTGTAAACCAGTGCACCATTGTAATGGTTGCACCAGCCATATATGTGGTTGCACCTTTCTGTGCGTGCATCCGTGCCTTGGTAGTTGTAGGACACGTCTGCATGGAGGGCACCGTATTTGGGTCGGTTTAGACCAACCCTGTGGTTCGGGTCAAAAAAAATACTTAAGAGGCACATCTTGCAGCCACATCAGATGCATTTGGAAGACCCTTTGTTGCCTCAGTTGGTTGTTTGGGAGTTGGTTTATGCTAACCTAGCTTTGTTGCCTCAGTTGGTTGTTTGGGAGTTGGTTTATGCTAACCTAGCTGTAAGCACCTCATTTTTGACCTTTCTAGATTATAAGTGACGTCCTAACTGTTATATTTTAGGCTCTAAGTCTTGTTGACTGAGAGTTAAAGGTCGAGTCATAACTGTGATAATATATTCTCTATTTGAAAGTCAAGATGTAAACTTTTTTATCGGACTTTGAAATTTTAGCAATGCTTTGATATAATAAAATTTATGGGCTTTAAAGTTTCATAAAAAGACTTGTCATTTGAAAGTTAGAAATTTGATCAAATTACAAAAAAATGGATTTTGTTCTTAAACTGGAAAGTTGACTTTTTATTCTTTAAGAATTTCGATCCGGGATTATTTTTATTAGATTCAAATGAAGGGTATTTCGTTATTTACATATAATATATTAAGTAAGTGGAAGAAAAAGAGTAATGACATTTACTTAAATTGTCTATCCCTATTTATGCATATTTTATCCATGTCTATAACCTGCCTCAACCCCCCTATTTCGGTAATTATACGCATGCGATCGTGCATATAATTAAATTATATGCATGTACTCATGTATATAATTGTCCAATTATACGCATGTACTCATGCATATAATTGAATTATATGTTGAATTACCAGTGTATAATTCGCACCAACATAAAGCGTAATACAACTGAGTCAACAATTATACGCATAATTTCATGTGTATAATTGAATTATACGTTGGGTCCCTAGCGTATAATTTACCCAAGTCACTCAGGAAGCCGGCTTAGAATTGGACTAGGGTTATCTCACGAAGTCGAGCTCCTAGCCGACCTTCTAATTATATGCTTGAGTTCTAGCATATAATGCAATTATAGAGCCATTTACAGGCATATAATTCGAAATTATACGCTAGAGTTCTAGCATCTAATTAGTTCGATACTATAAATAGGTCCCTCCCCCCTTCATTCAACACACATTCATTTACTTATTCTCTTTGGAATTTTCGAGGTTAACTCCAAAATCCTGAATTTTAAAATGTTAAATTCTAAACGTTTGAGTCCAGAACTTCGACTTCTTCTAGGAATTTCGTTGAGTAGGAGTTTTAGTTAGGGTTGGCCTTTCTATTTCGCTTCTCACATTGTTCGAAGAGAAAAAAAGACTAACCCTAGAGCCTTTCCCTTAAGTCCATGCTACTCTTGTATATTTCAAAATATCATAGCTTTAAACTGATTTGCCCAAGGGAGCCAACGGAAGATACTCGGGAACGGGTTCGATCATCCCGCGCATAAAGGGCCAACACATCCCTTTTAGTTTAAAACTCTTTTTATTTTCAAATTAGTTAAAATTAGACAACCCTAGCTGCTAAAATCGGCTGACCGGTATTCAGTATAGGAGTCAAATCCATAGTCCCCCACCTAAACCTCGTGATCAGTGACATTCTACGACATCGATAAATATTCCTTGGTGGAGATCACATATTGGTTAGTAGGTCTGTTTTACACTAACACCCCCTCTTTTCTACAAAATACTTTATTTGTTAGTGAGTCTGTTTGTCTCTAATACATTGTTTAGTAGATCTGTTTGCTACTAACACCTCTCTTTTCTGCAGGATATTTTATTTGTTTGTGAGTCTGTTTGTCATTAATACATTGTTTTACACGTCTGTTTGTTGCTTAACTCTTTCAAATTTGTTAGTGAGTTTGTTTGTCACTAACATCTCTTTTGCAGGTTTGTTTGATATATTATTAATAACATTTTATCAAGTGAGTTTGTTTGTCACTGACATTAATTTTACAAGTTTGCGTGTTGTATAACCCTTTATTTTAACTTTAATAAGTTTGTTTGTTATTAATGTTCGATTTGACAAGTTTGTTTGTTATCTTACCCTTAAATTAAGCAAGTTCGTTTGTTGCTAGTTTAACTTTACTCCCTTACAAATCGAGTCCCAAGTTACCAATTTGGACCATTTTCTTGAATTCGAGAGAGTTCCCGAAAATCGAGTAACAACACTAGCGCGCTAGGCATTAGATCCTTGGGTCTAAGGCTGTTAACGAGCCGAGTCGGGTTTCCCACCCGGCCCCTTTTTTTTTAAAGATAAATTTTGGGCTTGGGCCCGGTCAAATAGCTAACCGCATCGGGCCGGGCCTAACCCAATTTTGAAATGTTGAGGCTCGGACCCAGCCCGATTAGTTATCAAGGCCGGACGGGGCCAGGTTCGGGCCTGGTTTCTAATAATTTTTTTAGATTTTTTTTTAAAAAAAACCTAATTTTTTCAAAGCGGGCCATGCCAAGCTTTACACTTTGCAGCCCGAACCCGGCCCGATTTCTTATTCGGGCTTAGCCTGGCCCATTTATTAAATGCATAAAAAATGGGTCCAAACCTAGCCCATCCGGGCCAGGCCCAGCCCGTTGACAGCCCTACTTGGGTCACATTACTTCACGAGTGACCCCGGGACAACTAAGACCATTTTCTCCCTCTAAAACCCTCTCTTGAAAGAATCTGTATTAGATATCCCACTAGACACAAAAGGCGGTAGTGGGCTAATCTCTCTCAAACTTTTTAGTCAAATTTGAGATTATAACATTTATGATTGTGTCAATTAGTGGAAGAATGATTTTGATATTACACTAATTAGACAGTAAGAAAAAAGTACTTGTGCCTATTCTGCGTAGATGGAGGTTTGCCGCTGCATCAGTCTTAGACTCTTAGTATAAAGGTATTGCACTTAATGCTATCTTTGGGGAAGCAGAGTGAGAAAGAAGAAGTTAAAACCTTGTCAACGCCATTTATCAAAAGGAATTTATATAAAGTATAAGGGCGGTGCCACAATTTCAGGGAAAGGTCATCAAATTTTGTACACATCACACGCACCTAGTTCTTCAATTGATATGTTCATGTAGAAATAAACATGTTTATGTGACTTTAAAAAAAATTACTTGGAAAGGTTTCTGACAATCCAATGAGGACATTTTTTTTGTGTTTTTCGATGTGGACTGGTTCATTTTTCTATTAGCCGCCCTTTTAAAATATCACTTAGGCTGTGTTTGGGTTAGCACTTATAGGAGTAGCAGCAGCCCTCTTCTTGCTCTCTTTCAAAGCATATAAAATCTGTTTTGGCAGAGAGTAGACAAAGAGCAATTTTATCACTTAAAATAATTCCCTGCAAGAGTAAATGAGGGAGAAACTGTATTATCAAACATGAAAACAGTTCTATGTCGGAGTCAAAGAGCAAAAGAGTTGCTCTTTGCCCTAAAAGAGCTAACCCAAATGCCTTAGGTTCTTGATCAAATGGTAGAAATCGATCAATAGCATACTCTATAGGTTGAGTCTAAGTCCCTGTTTGATAGCAAGGAAACTCCAAAAAGGATTGATTTCTTGGGAAATGATTTCCTCTATAAATGGATTTTCCATTATTTGATTAGTGTGTTTGATAAATGACTTTCATTGAAAATTGATTTCTCTTGTTTGATTAGTATGTTTGAAAAAGAATTTCAAAATGAGTTTTTAAGTTTGGATCATATATTTTTTACTTTTATGAAAATAGAAATTAGTTTGAGTAAATACATAGTGAGAAAAGAAGAACAAAGATTATTTAGAAAAATACATAATAACTTTTCACTTCGTGTTGCACTCAGTGTTACAAAAATCGATTGGGGCGACGCCCGAGCGGGTCCAAAATTGAATTGGGGCGGTTTCGGCGGCTATATATAACTATAATTTTTTTTTTTGTTTCATTGCAATAGAAAGGGGGTTTAGGGCTTAAGGGCGAGTGAGGCTTCTTCTTCTTCATCTCTTCCTCTCACTGGCTCATCCACTCACCGGCGACCACCGACGACCTCCGACGACTACCGGAGACCGTCCGGTGAGTCTGTTTTTTTTGTTCATTTCTTCCTCCTCCTTCTTCTTCTTCTATGCATTTTAAAAAAAAAAAATTATCCATCTTCTGTACTTCTTCTTTTTTGAAGCACAGGGATCTGGTGATCCGCACGCCGATGTGCATCAAGCCTTCGGCTCTGGTAGGGTTTTTTTTCTTTTTTCTTCTTCTTCTTCTTGTCAAGTTGTCCTCTATTTTATTTATTTATTTATTTATTTTGGCAGCCATTGTCTTTTCTGCTTCTTCTTCTTCAAAGTTTTAGCAAGGCGGCGTGGCAGCACCCCCGACAATCCTCCGAAAGTCTAGCAGGCAACAACAAGTATTTTTTGTTTGTTTTTTTTTTCTAGTTTTTCTTCTTGTTCTCCTTTTTTCTCGTATATTTTTTTGCATCAGTTTTTTTTTTCTTCTCCTTCTCATCTTTTTGGCTGCATTTTTTTTTTCTTTTTTCCTACAGTGCACAGTGACATATATATTAATATTATATATATATATATATATATATATATATATATATATATATATAATTATATATATGATTATATGTGACTATGTGAGACTGTGTGTGTGTCACAGGCCCACAGTGCCATTACTTGTACATGCTTTTAAAGTGATTGCACCGAATTTAAAGAATGACTTGGTATTTTAGAAACATGTGATACGTAAGAATGTAATATGGGTTGTCTAATTTATATATATATAGTGGTCGCTCAGATTTTGGGGCGCCCGTCCAGTGATTTCCGCCCGAATATCCCCCCGATCGCCCAAATTTTTTTTATAAAAGTCAAATATTAAACCAATAATTTTTTTAATGATATTCTATTACATTACAAATTAATACCATAGTAATCATTATTTATTATCAAGTTACATAAGTCAGAGTTTGAAAAGTCAAACTCAAATAAAAGTCAAACTTTGACTAAACTTAAAATTTTGAACAATAAAAATGTATAAAGCAAAATAACAAAGTTATAAATGCTAGTATATACTATAAGTTTACAAGTTGAAAAGAAATTAAATTTTAATAAAACTTAAACTTTGACCAAAATTTCAACTTTGACAAGAGAAAAATTTGTAATGTATCAACAAGTTACAAAAGTCTAACTGCAAATTAACATAACAATATTCATATACATCGTTAGATTACACTAGTCAAAATTTGATCAAATATCCACTTTTAATAAAAGTCAAATTTTGACCAAACGTAAAACTTTGATCAATAAATTTTTTTAAGTCTTAAGTACAAAGTTACATAATAAATGTTAGTATGTACGATAAGGTTACATATTAAAAGAAAATTCAAATTAAAAAAAAAAGTAAAACTTTGACTAAAATTTTATTTTTGACAAGTAGAAAATTTGACAATGTACCACTAAGCTACAAATTAACATAACAGTATTCATATCTATCGCTAGGTTACAGTAGTAAAAAAATTGTCTAAATATCAACTTTAAAAAAGTCAAACTTTGACAAAGTGTCAAAAACGAAAAAATAAAATTTCATAATGTACTACAAAGTAAAAATTCGGCAATGTACTACAAAGTAATAAACTAAAAAAATGATAACCACATTGGGGCTACAAAAGTTCGAAAAAATCAAATTGTGTTATAAAGTCAAAGTTTGACCAACTATCAAACTTTGACTGATAAAAATTTACATTACCAAAATACAAATAACACCAGTAATAATCACTATCTATTGTCAAGATACACTTCTCAAATTTTGACTAAAGTCAAAATTTGAATAAAAGTCAAACTTTGACTAAAGGTTCAACTTTAACTAATAAAAATTAGGCAATATATTTTAAAGTTATAAATTAAAATAATGATAGATATTTTCAATTATAATATTTCACTAATTAGCATTTATAATTTTTAATAGAAATCGAACTTTGATAAAAAGTCAAACTTTGACCAAGGAAAAATATGCACTGATACGATATAAATTTATGTGATGGTAGACTCTATTTATAAGAAGGTTTTGAGTTTGACTAAAAATAAATTTTGTGTAAAAGTTAAAGTTTGACCAAAAGTCAAACTATTTGACTAAAAGTCAAACTATTGACTAATAAAATTGAGAATCTAGTATATCATTATAGATCAACACATCAGTATCCTTTTTCGCAATCAAATTATAAGAGTCAAAGTTTAATAAAAAGTAAAATTTTAATTAAAAGTTAAAGTAAACCTTTAACCCCTAAAAATTTAGAAATATATTACTAACTTACAACTTATTATCAAGTTGCAGTAGTCTAACTTACAACTTATTTTCAAGTTGCAGTAGTCAAAGTTTGATTAAAAATTAAAACTTTAAATAGCTTATAAATCCTGTTAAAGTATGATTAAAATTCAAACTTTGACTAAAGTCAATTATTAGCTAAAAAGAGTATGATATAGATAACATGGTAGTCATAGTGATCATGCTGATATGATGGTCATAGAAATAGAAGTTAATTTTTAAAAGTCAAAAGATAATTTTTTATGCTTTTAAGTTTTTTACAAGTAATTTTATATTTGAAATGATAAAAAATTATTATTTTGTTAGTGGGAAACTCAATTTCAGTCACTTAAAAGATTGAAATGGTTTCCTCCTAAAATGACTTGGTGTATGAAAATTTAGTTTCCATGCGAGGCTCACTTAATTTCATTTCCATCTCCTTGCATAACTATCAAACAAAAATAATTGGAAACTAAATTTCATTTCCCCCCATGTAATTAGATTTCCATATTATCAAACAAGGCGTAAAAGAAAAATCATAACCACCTATATTACATGATAATAAAATAGCAAATAAGTGACTAGATATATAAGTGTGCAACCGTGGATCTCACCGATCCGTCGCGATGATGCGCTCAAAAATGGAGTCACCGCCTGAAGCTTTTGGCGCCCCGGGATATCTAAATCAATATCGTAGGCACCGAAGTGCTAGATTTGACTCCGATCCGGTCTACGCCAAAGCTTCTAGCCAAGGACTTCGGTTATCAATCGGGAAGGTGTTAGGCACCCGATTTACCCGCTCGTAAGCGGTCTCTCCTATGGCCAAATGTAAGAAAAAAACTAAAAATTAAATGACACTTTCTCTTGCTTGAAGGCACTTAAATTCTATTTAAGCCCCCTGCAATCACTGAAATTTTGGTGGCGTAATGACTCAAATTCTAGGATAGAGGAAAAACAAAAGAAGGTAAAAGAATAGTGAGGAGAGCCAGAGTTCTGAGGCCCTTGTAGTACCGCCGTGGATCTTCGCGTGGATGCAACGCTGGTGAGCTTTCGATAGCACAATGGGTTAGAGAAGGGTTCTAACTACTTAAGGCTTGGGAAGAGGATGGTTGGAAATGATGGTATGAGAGAGATTTACTAAGGCTTGGAGGGATTGATGATGGATTTGTAAGGGTTTATGAAGGATGGACCGAGGATTTCAAGGTTTGGAAAGTTTAAGAGTGGAGATGGGTGACTATTTTTCTAGAGTTTTTCCTTTGGGATTTGGAAAAGTGTCCTAAACAAGGAGGGGTGGAGAGGTAATTAGTGAGTAGTTAGGTCACTAATGGGTTTAGAAATTAGGTAATGAGGAATCTAGGGTTTTTAGGGTTTTTTAGAGCTTGGAGAAGAGATAAATGGGTTTAATGGTGGATGATGGGGTGATGACTTGAATGGCATAATGGTGATACCTAAGGTTTGGAAGGGCATTTGGGTCCTAAGGAAATAAGCCTCAAGCTTTGGGATGGTCTATAAGTCAAACCCCTAAATTAAAAATTAATCATTTTAAAAATAAATCGGTTTTTTCCATTTGAGAAGTTATGGCCCATGTTGGAGAAGAACCACCCTGTGTAAAATAATAATTTTTTTTAGTTTTGTTTTTACTCATGCCCAATGGATGCATTGGCTCGAGCTACCCCAAAATGATATATTATAATAGTCAATCGAAGTTTTCTATCAAAAGTTATGACCATCAGAAGTTCGAGGGCCCCACAACATCATGAGCTCGTGAAATGCAATCTTTTGGAGTCTCGAGCCTCCGTGGGACTGACTTGTGGGCCCAGGTTAGGTCTAGTATAGGCACAATGGATTCAGTTTCTAAGAGGTTCGGGTTAATTTCTAAGGGTTCGAGAAGTACTTTCGGAAGCTCAGAAGTACGCCGTTCTCGAAGTATGGGTTGATCGAGTCTTGGGTTAATTTTGGGTGTCCACAAATGCCTCTCTTTGATATCCGATCACTAATGATCGTATGTCAAAGAAAAAAACATCTGAAGAGGCCCAAGGCACCGCTATCGAGTCTACTGTATTCAAAGCGAACCTCAAACATCAAAAAGAAAAAAATATATAGAGTGGCGTAAGCCCATTACATTGGGAAAACATCCATCACTAGAAATTATTGGTCCCCAAGCACTTAGCAACATTATTGGGCATAATCGAGTGTTGATGTGATTGATGATGTATGATGTTTGAGTTTCATTTTAAACAAAACATCCTCGCGACCGGGGAGGGTAATCGACCCATACTTAAAGATTGGCGTAAAATAATAACGCAAAGATCTAACGGCTATGCCTAATTTCATAAGACATTGATTGCCTCACTTTGATCGACACAGGTACCCCTACGCAAGGTAGGGTTCAAGATTTTTGAATGAACTCATCGACTTCAAAGTTAATTTAGCACAACTACCCAAACGGAGCAAATATTGATATCACATCATTTTTTAGGAGTGTGTGCCACTTTTGAAGCTGATCTTACAAACATATCAACTATGTAAAAATAATGAACCCATTATGGGCAATAAATAACAAGAAGATGGAAGTCCTGACCCATGACTGGGTACAATTTACAAGAATAAACGACCATCTAACGGATATCCAGACGCATGGCGTACACTTTACAGGAATACTATACAGTTTTTAAGCCAACCACCGAGAATAATCACGGGATAAGATCCCTTCTGCATCCAAGTTTGAGCATTGTTGTTCAATATGTAATCTCATTTTTGTCAGGTTGGTCTTAACTAACGATCAATCCTCTTGATAATGAAGGTACTTGAACCTTAAACCCTGTAGGGCGCACGCCCGGGTGGCATAGACCAAGAGTCTACTCCTCTGAAACAACTCGTGACGAATCCGAAGTTAAGACGCTCAAGTTCATATGAATCCATAAAAAAGCTAGAGTGACTAAAGCAAAGAAATGACGGCTTGTGCCCAATCTCATGAGGCATTGAATGCCCCACTTTGGCTGGCACGAGTGTCCCTACGGGAGGTAGGGTTTGCAGTTTTTGAGCATACTCATCAATCCCGATCTTTAATTTAGCACAACTTCCCAGGCGGAGCGAATATTGATGTCGAACTGCCTTTTGGGAATATGTGACACTTATTTTCTATCATTATTTTTTTTTTGTATTTTATATTTTTGTTTTTTATTTTTTATTTTTACTTTTTGAATGAGAACCTTGAGAATAAATAAGAACGAGCTGCGACTTTGGAATGCGAGAGCCCTCGTTTAGCTACTTCTCGAAAGTTCTATGAAGGCTTTATCGGTCGATGGATGAGTGACCGCAATGCTCATGGAAACACGCTTCTCTATAGGATAAGTGCCTTGTTGACCTAACTTGTACATACTTCAAAAATAGATCAAACACAAAAGGAGAGGGACAAAAACCCTTAACAAATTATATTATTATTTTTTGGGTATGCTTTTTTTTTTTTAAAATTTCTTTTTCAAAAGTGTAAAGGCTGAAAGCATAGTGCCACAGATTATTTTTGTGATGTGATACAAGCAAAGTACAAAAATGAAATGAAAAGGGAACTCTTTTTTTGTTATATACATTTTTCTTTCCTATGCTTTTTTTGTTTGATGCCTTAAACGTGAAAGGATATAGCGGGTCCCATTTTGAGAATAGTCGAACTCATTCATGTGGTTAGGCCTGAGTGAGGTTCAGAACTGAGGTTGGAAGGCCCATCCCTTTGGATTGAGTTAATCTTTTATCCTTACCTCTAGTCATGCGATTGACGGTGCAGTATGAAAATGTACCTGATCAGGACCCGATTTGAGCTAAAATGAACAGCCCAATTAAATGTCAAATAGCTCGAAAATGTAACCAAAGGAGTAGCTGAATAATTTTTTTTTTCTCATTTTCTTTTCTTTTAAAATATTTTTACTCACAACGCCTAAGATGAGTTTTCTCTATGCCCGTTATCGCCTTCTTTTTTACTCGTAGCACCCTTTCGGGTTTTCACTGTGTCTATGGGTTTTTGCTATTTTTATCCCATGCGCCTTTTCAGGTTTTCACCTAGTACGCACAAGCTCGCTCTTTTTATCTGTGGCATCCTTGCAGGTTTCACCACATTCATTTTTGCATTGAACTAATATATATATATATATATATATATATTATTTTATTTATTTATTTATTTATTTTTCAAACGCCACCACATGGATGTTGATTCCGTAATAGCCGGCTGGATGAAATTCTTTTGTTATCTCTTAGCTTGACTCGTGCTGACTCAATGGATATCATGGCTGCTCGTAGACCTTAAAGGGGGCTTTCTTCAGGGATGTATCGTGGCCATGGGTTAGAAGGGATAGGTTAGGAACTTTGATAGTGTTCTTGGGTTTAATAGGTTTTTCTTGATTGGGTTCCAGCTGCCGTAATACACTTCTTCCTTGGGAGATTTTTACTGTACATGTCTCATGATATTTCTATCTCTTTTCTATTTTTTATTCTTTTTACTTTTTTCAGACATCCTCTTTCTGAGATTTTGCTTTTCTAATTTTTTTTTTAAAATTTATATATATATATATATATATATATATTTTTTGTATATCTACACACATTTTTTGTTGGAGGAGTTTATGAAAGAAATGTTATTGGCTCAAATTGGATAGCAAAGGGTATGAGCATTCAAGAACGCTTTTTGGCTACTTGGTTTTGAAATAATAGCCTCTTTTAAGGGGTCCTTAAACAGTCACGTATCCATTTTAATCAGTACTTACCTTGCCGCGGGAGACTATGAGTAGAATCGTCGTACGTACCCAGCATTGATTGGCTCATGAAAGTGATCTTCGTCAATGGTGGCGAGACAGAGTGCATATCTAGGGAGAACCTCTCTGATGACGTAGGGCCCCTCCCAGTTGGCCTTTAATTTCTCTCTTGGATCAGCGTGGAGAAAGGGAAAATTTTTCTTGAGTACCGTGTCGCCCACTTTCAAATCTCCAACACGGACACGCTTGTTGTGCGCACGTGCGATCCTCCTCTGGTAACCTGTGGATGAAACAAAGCTTGGAGCCTCTTCTCGTCGATTAGGTTCAGTTGTTCGAAGCGGGATCTCTTCATTTCGGCCTCCGATAGATCAGTTTTGATGAGGATATAGAGTGAGGGTACTTCAACCTCAACTGGAACCACGACCTCAATTCTATACATAAGGGAGAATAGTGTTGCCCATGTGCTGTACGGATCGACATTGATAGGCTCATAGTGCGAATGGTAACATTTCAGTCCAATCTAAATAGGTGACGACCATCTTTTCAAGGATACAGACAATTATTTTGTTGGCAACTTCGACGACTTCGTTGGTTTGCGACCGATGTGGTGATAAGCGGTGATGTTTGATCTTGTATTGCTTGCATAAAGTTATGATGCGCTTATTTGTAAAGTTGGTGTCATTATCTGTGATGATATCCTTAGGCATGCCGAATCGACAAACGATATTATTCTTTTCGACGTGACCAGGTGTGATGTTCGTATAGGATACTGCCTCTATCCATTTTATGAAGTACTCGACGGTGACGAGGATGAACTGATGCCCATTAGATGCTTTCGAATTGACTTTTTCAACGACGTCGAGACCCCATGTGGCAAATGGCCATGGAGTGGTTGTAACGATCCCCAGAATTGACACTACAGTGGTGAGTGTCTGGTCAGACCTCACTAGGATAGCCTTAGAATCTAAAACAAATATAACCTTCAGCAAAAGACATACAAGAATAGTAAAATAAAAAGGGTTAAACTAGCGTATTTCTCACAGGTATTAATAAACCAAAGAAAAAGGGAGGGTTTTTATTGCATTTTTAGTGTTAAAGTTTTCTTTGTTTTTGTTTTATATGAACTACCCTTACATAGCTATATGGGCTTAGCATAAAAGATTTCCCTTAGGTAGCTTATAAGCTACTTGCATGCTTTGTCGTTACCACAAGTAGCTGGTAAGCTACTTGCATGCTTTCAAATATACACGACTCCAATGTGTCATGCGATTTACGCATGCACGCAAGGTCAAGTATCTATACATAGACAGCACCAAAGAACCTGCGATTGCTGCCTTCAATTTTGAATGAAAGTATAGCTAGCAGATCCTGAAAACAAAAATCTGAGAATTTGCCCGACATATCAGAAAATTATGGGGGAGGCATGGCTGTTATGCGCTCGATATTTGGCTCTGATTTGTCGATTCAGCCGAACCAGTAGAAGCGAACAAGCACGAATCCAGTAGACATCATACACCAAAAGGTATGCTATCGAGTTAATTTACAATACATGATCATCATAACCGAGTACAGTTTGCTGCACTTCAAAACTGCATAGGAAGTTTATAGATATAAATATAAGAATGCAGATTCAGATTCAAAGATTCAGAGGTGTAAACTCTATAGGAATCGATATGTTCAAAGTCATAAAAATCTATAGAAGTGATATACATATATCTATATATATATATATCAAAGGGAGTATAGTTCACATGAATTGAAGTGCAGATTTCTGCACTTCAGATCTGTGTAAACAAATCTGTGGAGATAGATTTAAAATCTCCAATGAAATTATATAACTATATATATTATGAATATATAATATATAACATATAATATCTATAAGCCTAAGGAGAAAAATAAACAGAGAAACAACAGAGTAAAAAGCCAAGAAGAAGATATACCTGAAGCCGGCAAGACCCCATGCTTAGTTGCTTGCCGCGGCAACCACAAAGGGTTGCCGCGGCAAGCACCAAGTGTTGTCGCGGCAACCTCCCTCCAGCCGTGAGTTTGGGCTGTGCCTGTGCTGTGTTGTACTTTGGACCTTAGGTCCACATACGAATTGGATGCACTATGTGTGTTAGTGCACTGTTGATGCACTGTGCATCATCTATACATGATTAATTTCTGAAAATTAAATCTATTTTCTTAGATTTAGTGCCACATGGTGCACTTAACCATTGAAGAACTGAGCGTTGCATGGTGATCTCGGATGGTTGATTGAGCATCGACGTTAGTACGTGTAAAACACTTGACGCACACCGGTAGGGAATTTACGTTGGTATTTTATATTTGTATAAGTAACATCACTAGTTTTCATAGAAAAGTTGATGAATATTCATTATGGTACTGAAAAGTATAATAGGAGATAAAATTGAGTTTGAGGTAAGCTGATGGACTTGATTTGCTCTGAAATTTAAAAGTTTGAATTGCTCGCATTCTGATTTGAAAAGTGATATAATATAGATAGCTCTGCATTGAAAATAAATATAGCATCCGTAAGATCAAGATCATCTTGTACATTAGTTTAGCAAATTTAATGCTATTATAAAGCTGTGATAGTATTTAATACAATGCATTATAAGCCATACATGCAAATACATTCTCGGTCAATTTACGTGAGTCAGTACTCAGATCCTATTAAATTCTTGAATCAAGTGATCCTGTAACTCAGGAGGTTGAAATGCTCTAGTCCAAGTGATCCCGCTAACTCGGGAGCTTGACAAGTGATCCCGCTAACTTCAGC
The DNA here is from genome assembly GCA_021018995.1 of Chloranthus sessilifolius. Classification (NCBI taxonomy): domain Eukaryota; kingdom Viridiplantae; phylum Streptophyta; class Magnoliopsida; order Chloranthales; family Chloranthaceae; genus Chloranthus; species Chloranthus sessilifolius. The sequence continues at coordinate 9,211,863 of CM037595.1, read as the reverse complement.
TTGACCTGTTTTTTGACATGTATTTTCAGTTCAGTTTGTTTGCTTCGCACACTTGTATATCATGCCTATTCACAGCATATGTACCGCATGTCTACAGCATAATTACAGCATATCAGTATAATGAATGATTTTATCTTCTTGATGAAAACAAATGAAAAGCTGTCAATATAGAATACAATGCACTATTCTCTACTGAGCTGTGGATGATAGCTCATTCCTCGACTTAATTGTCTTAGCTGCAGAGCCCGATCCTGAACAGGTAGCTGATCCGACTTACGTGCCAGAGGAGGGGGAGGGAGACGAGGACGAAGAAGACGACGACAGCGGGGAAGATGACTTCCCAGAAGAGTTTTTCCCGTAGATAGGTTTGTTACTTGGGATTGGGATATGGGGCTTTGATAGATAGAGAGAGAGAGAGAAATAGGAAGGAAAAAGATATATTTGGGTCTGTATAAATGATATATTTATGGTGTTAGATTTCTGATGGGATTTTGGTTGAATGTATGGGTCTCTTTTCACTGTTTAGATGACGGACGTCCGTCATCGGTGAAAAGCCATACATCAGATACATTACTTCTGTTTATTGTATATATTGGTTTCTAGTTTCTACCTTTCAGTTATTTTGCCATCTTTGTTAATATCAGAGTTCAATTATATTGCTTCCGCATTTTTGTATCACTTTGATGTAAAATAAGGAACCCTTGATGAAAGGATCATATCAGGTGATCCGATGGCGCGACCTTTTCTAGTTGAGTAACTGGGAAACGTCGGGCTGTCACAGTGGTCATGTTGTGTAAATCTATGGCAGAAGCGGGTATCAGACTGGAATGTTCTTGACATTTATACCACTTCTAAACGTGCTTGCAATAGTCAATTTCCATGGTGGTCCAAAAATACCCTTACTATAGGATCTTTTTAGCAAGCATGTGTCTATTGACGTGTGCCCCACATACTCCTTCATGGATCCCTTTCACGACATTTTCTACTTCGCTTTCAGTCAGGAACCCGAGTAGGATATTATTATATGATCACTTGTAGAGACACTTGCCACAAATGACATAATTTGCTGCAAACGTTGGATGGTCCGCTTGTCCGTCTTGGATGTGCCCTCAGGAAATGCTCGAGTTTTGAGAAAATTCTTAATATCTGAGAACCATGGAGGCTCATCATCTGTCTTTGAGGATCCTTCAATTTGGAGGCAGACTCGTTTCTTTGTCTGATCATGATGGTCTTCATCTTGACGTCATATAGAATTTCGACCATTAATGTCAATATTGCTAGTGCATCGACAAAGCGATTTCTTGCTCGAGGGACATAGGAGAACGTAACATCATCGAAACACGCGATTAAATCTTCCAGGTGCTCAGGGTATGGGATCAACTTCTCGTCGTTTGTCTTCCAACCTCCGTTGGTCTATCATATAATCAACTATGAGTCGCCAATACTCTAAGGTGGGTTACACTCAGGTCGAGAATTGCTTGTAAGCCGACAATGCAAGCTTCATATTCTCCCATGTTGTTAGTGTAGGGGAAATTAAGCTTGATGGAGACTGATATGTGGGACCCTTTTGGCGAGATTATAACAACACCAACGCCTTGACCTTCAGCATTCGATGCCCCATCAAAGTGCATTACCCAGGACTCTTCTATCTCTTTTGTGTCATCCTTTGTCATGAATAAGATGTCCTCATTAGGAAACTCGATTCTCAGGGGTTCATAATCAGGTAAGGGATTCTCGACAAGATGATCATCGAGTGCTTGCCCCTTGATCAATTTTTGGGTGACATAGGTGATACCAAATTCCGATAAGAGAAGATGTCAGCTGTAGACACCCCAATTTTGCCCTCTCGGAACATACAAACCTGTTCGATCAACCTTTGACATTGCCCATGACTTCCGGAAAGGGGCTCACTCTTTCTAAAAGTCTTAAAACCATGATACTGGGACCATATACTGAAACAATAGTATATGATCGAAGCATGGGCTGAAACAATAGCTCTATTGTTCGAACCCGACTTAGCCTGGGGAAGATCCCGAATTCTGCGCTCTCACAGCAGCGCGCAATTCGATTGCACACATTGGCACATGTGCGCAATTGGTCCCCTTTGGACTAGATTTATCCTTCCCGCGGACCGCCTTAGGAGTTGATTACGCGTCGTATACAACACACACAATCAAATTGCACGCCACATCACTAGCGCGTAATTAGTCCAGCTGGGACCGAACCTCCATCTTCTGTAAACCGCCTTGAGACTTGTTTACGCGCTCTCACCAGCACGCATAATCGATTACGCGCTCTGACACCCACGCGTTATTGGTCCCCAGTTGGACCTGGACTCTAATTCTCATGACCATCCAAATTCCCCTATTAAGTAGCTGTAAACTAGCACTTAATTGGATTGCGTGGGCTGTACAAGATGCACAATTAGTTCCAATTGGACTAGAACTAGGATACTCTGTTGAGTAAGTTAACCGGCCACTCACTGAGTTAGTCACTGACTCAGAGTGATCAAGCACCCAGGGTAGGGTGCGTAATTCAATTATGCACACCAGACAGGGCGCGTAATTGGATTTGACCGACTAATTACTCACCTCCCATAGGGCACGTAATTACTCGTATACCTATAAATAGATCCCCCTACCTCGCCCAAAAATACATCAATTCACATTCAGGCCTCGAGTTCCTATATTCCAAGCTTAAGATTTCGAGACGCCCTTCTGCAGTACTCAGCTTCAGGTAATCTCTTTTAGTTTCTAATTTTTAGTTTTAGATCTTAGGTTTTAATTCTTAGTTTTAAATTCTTAGATCTTAATCTCTAAATTTTATATCTTAATACTTGTTTTTGGTTCTAGGTCTTAATTCCTAGAACCAATTCTTAATTTTAGTCAATCAATTCCAATTCTAGTTTTTAATTTCTAGTTTTAGATCTTAAGTTTAAGTTCTTAATCCCCAATTTATAGTTCTTAACGTTCTAGTTCTTAATTTTAAGTTCAAGTTCTAGGATTTTAGTTTTAATACTTAGTTTTTTTTTTTAATTCACAATTCTTAAAACTTACAATTTCGATCCTTAAATCATCAATTTTTAAACTAAAAATCAGTTTTTCAATCTATACTGTTTACAAAACAATCTTTAGCCAACTGATTTGCCCAAGGGATCTTACGGAGGGTACCCGGGAACGGGGCCGATCCTCCTTAGCATAACGGGCCACAATCCCTTTTTTATATTTAATTAATTAGGTTTCTAATAGAACTAGGATACTTAGATTAATTAGGTTCGTAGTAGAATTAGAAGACTAATACCAATTAGACTTCTAATAGAATTAAGATATTTAAATTAATTAGATACCTAGTAGCATCAGAAAACTAAATTAATTAGAGTTATTTTAGTATAAATTTGAGTTAGAGTACAATTAGGAAATCAGATTAATCAGACTCCCGGTAAGATTAGATAAACTAGAGCAATTAGACTTAGAATAGGATTAGGAAAACTATATAAACTAAACTCCCAGGTGACCCAGAGCTGCTGACATTGGCCGGCTGATGATTCAGTAAAGAGAACAACTCATATCTCTACCCACGTGATTAGTGACGTGTTGCAGCGTCGATAAACATCTACAGCTGGCAATCGCATCGAACTAGGTATTTTCCTCTTAGAATTTACCTTTTATTTAAACAATTTAATATTTTCCAATATATTATTCATCGCCTTTTCCATAGTCCACTTGGACCAAATTGGGCCACTCTTTTCGGGGACCGAAATGGACCCAGAAATAGCACGCACCAAAAAACTGACAATAGCGATGGGACTTCTTGTCGCTAAAGCCGACTTTGTTTAGTTTTCTTGTACTATATCTATATAGTTTCTTTTTTCGCTCTACTTTTTTACACCTACTCGTACTATCATAAATTTCCTGAGAGTACATAAACATCCACCGGAGACTCGAGATGTCCGGAATACAAAAGATAAAGTTCGATGACCCACCTTTATGGGGATACCGCAATCACCGCATATAAGATGAAGACCCATCTTACGAGTCAACTCGATATCATTCGAAAATCAATATGTCCAGTGGTGAGGAAATTCCCTTCACTCCTCCGAGCATGAGCAACAACAACGGAGTAGCATCGAGCAAAACTTCACAGCTCGACAACTTTTATAAAAAGGAGGCAACGATGCTTAAGAATTGCTTCGAGGCCTAGCGGTCACATACGAGACCATCAAAGAACGGCAGGACAGAGAAGAGCAAGAACGACAAGAGGAAGAGAAACTGCCGCCTACTCCAAGTACGATATGGCAGCACGTGTCACCTCCAAGGCACGCGCTTCGCACGCTCCTCACCAATAACCGACAAGGTAGGGGTCACTTCCAGGCTACCGAAAATGATGCCACTGTAAGAGTGGAGGACCTTCCTAAGTTGCTTGATGAATACATAACTAAAAGAGAGCGTCCCGGAAGTGCGTTCGAATTTGACAAATTCAGCCGGGATCTAGAATTCACATTACCTACAGGGTTCAAGCCACCCAAATTCAATAAATACAACACCACGGGGAACCCAAATCATCACCTAGCCCTCTTCTGCAATGACTGTCGACCAATATGTGACAACCAGGGTCTTCACATCCACTATTTTCAAAGGTCGTTAAAAGGAGAAGCCCTCGATTGGTTCGCCGGGCTGCCACTACAGAAGATTGACACTTTCGACGACTTAGCCAGTCAATTTCTCGATCAATACAAGCATTTGATCCAGGAGACGGTTAGTATCAGTGACCTGGTGGCAATGAAATAAGAACTTGACGAAGAGTTTGCTGACTTTATCGGACTATGGAGGAAACTCGCTACGGGGACTGGGACCTCGATGAAAGAGAAGGACTCCATCGACATCATTATCGACAACACGAGAGAATCCCTGAGGAGCGTGCTTATCATAAGCGACTGCCCAGAATTCACCGCTCTTCATCTCCGGCCTCCCGTCTGACACTATACATTAAGGGCGGAGACCTCGTTTTGTCCATAGTAGCATCACGAGGAGCCTCTTCCGGCGAGACCAAGGCGAAGAGCAGTAAGAAAGCTTCGGGATCTGAGTCAGTCAGCACTGTCACCAACCAAGGGCAGAATTTCACGAACGAAAACTTTCAACCGAGGAATCCCGGACAAAACCAAGGCCAGAACCAAGGTCAAAATCAGCAAAGATACCCAAACCAAACCCAGAACCAAGGTCAGTACCAGAACAGGAATCAGTACCCCAATACCCACCAAAACCAGAATCAAAATGTGGCATAGAACCAGACAGCCAACCCTCAAAACTTAACAACGTGCCCCCACCCCATAATTTCAACCAGCAAACCAGAGGCCCCTACCAGTCGAGGCGTGATCACTACGTCCCACTTCCCAACACCAATCCTAACATCTTTTGCCTCCTCAGTAATCAAAACCTCCTTCGATTCCCACCAGAGCAGCCTCCACCTTGGCCCGCAAACCTACACTATGGTAAATTCTATGTTTTCCACCGATTCATAGGTCATAACCTGAAAGATTGTTGGGTTCTCCAGGATATGATATACGACATGAATGATCAAAATCAGATCGACTGGGAGTCGCTCAGAAATTTCGAACCCAACAACAACCAACCTCCACAGAATTTGGGGATTGTCAACAACCCCATGCCTAACCATAACCAGAGAGCGGTAGCTCACATCACCACGATGGACCTCCCTAGTCAATTCCCCGTGCATCCTTCCTCCCTAATCACCCGCTGCAGCCCTTCTGGCCCCTTAGTAAATCTAGTTGAGCCTCCTAGACCCTTGGTTACTTAGCCACACCCCTCGACCTCAATTATTCGGATCGCACCTCTAAGTCCCCCTCCTTACCCAAACTTCACCAGGATCCGAGTCCAATCATTCAGGGCTCAAAGCCCAAACTTTCACGAACCTTTATCAGAACCCTCGACCCCTCTAAACACTAAGCCCACTCCATCACTGCCTCCTTCATTTGACTCCGAACCAGAGAATGAGGATAATGTTCTCCGAACTGCAGCCCAAATCGCGGCATGGGTAGAGGGACTCACCCAAAATCAAGAACACGACGCCAGAGTGAAAACAACAACTAGAAGAATCTGGCAAGCATGAAGCATTGATCTCCGCCGTCCTCGAAGAAGAAGACTACACACAGTACCTCCCACCTTGGGATGACATTGCTGCAGTATGTATTCCTTCTTCAAAATTCACCCCATTCATGACCAATGCTCCAGCAAGCTCATCAACTCAAGTCATGACATGGCTTAAAGATCGACAACCGGTGTGCCCAATCCTCAAATCAGGAACTACCTACCCGCCGCCACCGTTCTTGCGAGATAAAGAAGCTACTGGCACGCAATTGCCAGAGTGGATAACGAGAGAGAAGGAAGTCAACTTGGTTTCCCTGCCTCACGTCATTCACCCACCACCAATTTTGGTGCCTCAGCCGCTTCAGCCAGTTGCGAGTAAAGTGCATCGACCAGGAAAAGAACACACACTGGAATCAGGTCAGGAGTATGACCTCCTACGGCATCTCCAGAAGATCCCGATTTAAATATCGATACTCGAATTCATCAAGAAATCACCTTACCACCATCTGCTACTAATGAAGATGCTAGAAGAGACATAAATATATTAGGACACCACTTTGGACGAGCTGCACCAGATCACTTCCGTCATGGTGCAACTACCAGCCCTTACCTTCACAGATGCAGATATGCCGAAAGAATCCATGCGAGGGAGCTCAGCCGCCATATATCTAATGATTATAATCAGAGGGCTTTCGATCCCTCATGCGCTAGTTGACATAGGGGCAGGACTCAACATTTGCCCCGTAACGACGCTCAAGATTCTCGAGTACACGGAGCAAGACATAAGGCCCTCGTGGCTATCCCTGATCGCATATGATGGCTCCCAGCGCTTTGTCAAGGGAACCATTAAGCTACAAGTTTGCCTCAGGCCAGTAACAAAAGATGTCACCTTCCACGTCTCCGACTCGTCTAGTACTTATAATTTAATCTTAGGAAGAAAATGGTTGGAATCTATGAAAGCTATATCATCTACATACCATCAGTGTGTAAAATTCCCTCACGAGGAGGATATACATTGGTGCGCCTCTTCAGGAGATAGACACCGTCTACAGATCAAGTATTCCGACAACTCATGACTCCGTCCTATCCACTGGCCACATTAGAAAGGTGCGACCGCCTGACAACATGGCAGTGGCAGAAATCACTCATCCCAGTTCTTCTCTGCCATACCAGTCGAGATTAACAAGAAGAGAAGCCAGCCTTGACCTCGCCCGGCTCTCTGACATAAATTTAATTGTAACAAAAGGATGGGACCTCATGTATAAACTAGGATACGTCCCTCATACTGGGCTCGACAAGAATAAGCAAGGGCGCACAGGGCCTGTCGTCCCTAAGAAGGTTTGAAAACTTATAGGATATGGCTATCAATCAGATGACATCAGTCGATCTCCTGCTAACCTCGCCTAAATGGTCACTATATGACCATGTCATCTGCATAACCACAGAGAAGGCCGATGTGCTGAAGAAAAGAAGGGACTCCTTCCCTAAAACATAAGAGACGAAGATCGAGCAAATAACCAGAGCCTTCACTGACCTGACCAATTTAAATTAAGACGACGACATCGGTAAGCCGCTTGAGGGCGTCGGACAGCTGTTCGACACTGAGGGATCCTTAGAAGAAGGAAGGAAAGAACCTCCACAACCTGAACCGCAGGTAGAAGAGTGGGAGTTAACTGATGAAGAAGACTTTCACATCGCGTCTATAGGGGTTAAAACCGGACGGAAACCAGATACTCCCCAGCCTCAATCATCGACACAGGTAGTGGAGGACCCAAGATTTTTTTGATGGGGGATCCCTTATAGTCGTAAGATAGTAATAATTTTGTCACACTCGCTTTTATCAAACCGCAATCTAAAAAAAAAATAATAATAATAATAATTAAACAACTCTAAGAAAAAAGCAATTCTCACTAAAAAATAATAAATTAGGGCTTTTATTCTTTATTAAAATTAATAATTATAGCATACTTTGACTTCAACTAAAAATTGACGAAAATCAGAGATCTTTGCGTTGGCGATCAGAGAGTGAATGAGATGTCATAGAAAGAGATGGGTGCCTAAGATTTAAGAGAGAGAGAGAGAGGAGAGAGATAAGATAGAGAGACGTTGGGACTTGGGAGTGGGGAGAGAGAGAGACTCTTGAGAGAGAGAGATGGAGATTAGAGAGTGGCGTGTGACTTAAGAATTTAGAGAGTGAGAGAGAGAGAATTTTGGGAAGAGAGAGCGAAAGAGAGAATTTTGGGAGTCTATTTCTGTTAAAAAAAATTATGGATAAAAAAGTATGTTTTTAAAATATTTAAGAAGTTTTAGGATTTGGGGGATCCTTATTAAAAGATATTGCTCATAAAAAAGTAAGTTTTTAAAATATTGAACAACGTGGCTTCGCCACTGGGCACAAGACGATTTGCCGTCAATATTAAGTGAGTAGGAAGATTATTGGGCGAGCCTCTTCGCCATAGAACTTAAAGACTTCCTGAGAGCTGATCGCCTAGAATGGTTCGGAGAAGACAATCGCTCTCGAGAAAAGACTAAATCTCGACGACGATTTCGGTTATCAACATGTACTCGAAAATTGGTGATGCTCGCGCCAGTGCCCTTATCCGAAGCAACCTTACTATGGCCTGTGCAGGGCTATGATGCTACGATGTCAAAAAGCTATCATGGACGAAGTCTGGCAAACCGTTAGCATAGAAGATTCTCACATTACCTTTATAGAAGTCCAGGAAGAACTAGAGCTTAACGCTCCCCAATCTCTGGATGCACCACAACTTCAAATATTCTGGAACTCACTAGAAGAAAAATGGCAATCGCTTCCGAGTGATGATGAAGTCTACTGGATAGATCTGCCTACACTTGAATTAGCAGAACAGTTAGGCGAAGACTTCCAAGGGCAGCCAGAAGAAGAAGACGATCCCGACTTCAACGGCAGCGACCTCACGGTTGGTACACACTTTTTCTGGGTTCCTTTCAGTCCTCGAAATAAGTGGCCCAATACGGTCTGAGTGGACTCTGACAAATGCGATAGAGAAATAAACTATGAAATATGAAATTGCTGAAATTAAAAAGGTGAATATTAAATGAAGAATACCTGGGTTGATGCGATCGCTAGCTGCAGATATTTATCCACGCTGCAACACGTCATCGATCGCGCTTTAAGAAGAGTCAGGATTTGCAGGTGGAACTTCTTTACTGAACGTCGGCCGATCAACTTCAGCAGCTTTGCCTTTACTCTAACTAGTTTGGTTCTTACTTATGCTAGGATTCTAATTAACTTAGCTTCCTAGTCCTACTGGGAGTCTAATTTACCTAGTCTCCTAATCCTATCGGGAGTCTAATTACAAAAAGTGGTTATGGCCCGTTATGCTAAGGAGGATCGGCCTCGTTCCTGGGTACCCTCCGTAAGCTCCCTTGGGCAAATCGGGTGGCTGAGTTTAAAAATCAGAGAGGTTAAGGAACCTAATTGGTTTTAGGTCGAGTGCTTCCTCCTTTGATACTACTTCAAGAATCGAGACTAACGGGCTGATGCCACTAGCTTAACTACCTGGGGCTCTCGAGAAAGAGTCTGCAATTCTAGAAGTTAAGAAGACAGCTCGACCCTTTTTGAAAGCCCCAGAGAGAACCTCAAATTTTCTCAAAGGGAGATATTTCAGAGAGAGAAAAATAGTAAATTAGTTTTTATCGCTAAGAGTAATTTTAAAAAGACTGAGTTTGAATTGATTGAAAGCATAGAAAATTGAAGATCTGAAATTTTAGAGATTAGAGATTAGGAACTAAGGACTGAAATCTAGAACTTAAGAATTAAGAACTAGAATCAGGAACTAGAATAAAAATTAAGAATTAGAACCTAGAAGTTAAGAACTAGAAACTAGAATTAAGAACTAGAAACTAGGAATTAAGAACTAGAAACTAGAGCCTAAGAGATTACCTGAAGTCGGGCGTCAAAGAGAATCTCGAAATCCCAAAGCTTGGAAGAGAGGAACTCGAAAATTCGATAGCTGGATTATAGACACCCCCATTTTTTCCTCTCGGAATATACGAATTTGTTTGGTCAACCTTTGACCTTTTGATCCTCAAAGTGGGACCATGCACTGAAATAATAGTACATGGCTGAACACAGGCTGAAATAACAGCTCTATGGCTCGGATCCCAATGTAGGGAGACTATATACTGAAATAATAGTATATAGTCAGAATGCAGACTGAAACAATAGTTTGGCATTTCAAACTAGAGACCAGACTCGGATAGCCTTGAATTAAGCGCCTGAAACTCTGCGTAATTCGATTGCATGTCAGACCACAAACGCGCAATCAGTCCACCTTTCAGATCAAACTTCCTTTCCAAGACCATATTGACACTATATCACGCACCTGAAACTGAACGTGCAATCGGATTGCACGCCATAGAACCAATGCATAATTGGCCTATGTCCAACCTAGCCTCACTACCCTTGACCCGTTAAGTTTCCTTGATTGAGCGCTTCTGAGGAATCGCTTAATCAAATTACGCACATCTAAAATGGCGCGCAATTAGGACTAGGAAACTTGCTGAGCAAGTCAGCCGGTCGCTCACGAAGTCAGTGACTGACTCAAAGTGATTGAGCGCTGGTAAACCAGCATGTAATTCAATTAAATGCCCGAAAAATGGTGCGTAATTGAAGAAAAACCTACAAAAGATTTTTTTTCTTAATTTGCCCAACACAACATGAAGAGGTTGGTAATTTTCGAGAGAGAATGGATTTTTTTGGGATTTCGAAACCAGAGAACTTCGAGAATGAACACATAGCACCCCATAGTCATGATTTCGAGATTCAAGCACCGAATCCTCGAGATTTCTCTCCACAGCCCCGACCTTAGGTAAGGATTTAATTTTAATTCATAACCGTAACTTCTAATCTCTAGATATAGGAATTCTATTATTTTTAATTTTCAGTCTTAGACCGTAGCACCCTTTTCGGACTGATATTCTCTATATCTGGTTCTAGTTCTTTGTTTCTAGAACTAGTCCTTAATCTATCGGTCCGATACACCTATCTTAGACTCTAATTTAGTTCTAAAATCTTAATCTACAGTCCTATCATTAATTTCTGGTTCTAGTTCTCGGATTCTAGAACCAGTCCTTAATCATACGACCTGATTTTTTGATTTCAGACCCGAATTCAGTCATAAAACTTTAAATTATGGTTTTAATTCTCTATTTTAAATACATCCAAAAATCCCAAATATTAGTTTTAGTTTCTAAAACTTTAGTTTCTTAATTTAATCCATAATTACAGTTCGAAATCAATTCCAAAAATCCAAAGAATACTACTTTGCAGTATGAAATTCAATTTATTTTTAATCTCAGCCATCCGATTTGCCCAAGGGAGCTTGCGAAGGGTACTCGGGAACGAGTCCAATCCTCCTTAGCATAGTGGGCCCAAACCCCTTTTTTCTAATTAATTCAATTTCTAATTAAAATTAGAATATTTAAATTAATTGGACATTTAATAAGATTAGGAAACTTAATTAATTAGATTTCTAATATGATTAAGATATTTAAATTAATTAGACTCCTAGCAGAATCGGAAGAACTTTTTTAAATTAGACTCCTAGTAGAATTAGGAGACCTTTTCTTAATCAGACCCCCAGTAGGATTAGGAGACCAAGTTAAATAAAATCTCAGCAGGAATAGAAAAATCAAACCAGTTACACTAAAGGCAACCTACAGCTGCTGACGTTCGTCTGCGGACGATTCAGTAAAGGAGTTCAACCCGCAAGCCCCCGCTTCCTTTTAAAGCATGATCACTGACGTGTTGTAGCGTCGATAAATATCTGCAGCTGGCGATCGCATCTACTCATGTATTTTTTATTTAGAATTCACCTATTTAATTTCAGCAATTTAATATTCTCTAATTTATTACTCCATCATCACCATCGCTAGAGTCCACTCGTGACAGAATTGGGCCACTGATTTCGGGGACCGAAAGGAACCCAGAAAAAGCACGTACCAACATGGATGTGTGTTGTGATTTTTGGGTGAGGTAGGGGGGTCTATTTATAGGTTTCGAGACAATTACACTCCCTGTGGGAGGTGCACAATTGGTCAGTCAAATTTAATTACACGCCCTTTCCCAGGCGCTTAATCGAGTTTGAGTCGGTCACGGACTCAGGGAATGACCGGCTGACTGGTTCAGTCGATGTCCTAGTTCCAGTCTGGTTAGAACTAATTGCGCGCCCTGCGTAGCACGCGCAATCCAATTAAGCGTCCTCGTACATGTGCTTAATAGGGGAGTTTGGGTGGTTATGGGAATTAGAGATCAAGTCCAATTGGGAACCAATTGTGCGCTGGTTGTGGGGCACACAATCGATTATGTGCACTGGTTAGAGCGGGTAATCAGGTCTTAGGTCGGTCCACGAAAGGAAGGAACCTGGCCCTATACGGACCAATTACGTGCAGCTGACAGAGCATGTAATTAAGTACGCGCCTGGGTGAGAGAGCGCGAAATTGGAAGACCTTCCGATTTGGGTTGGTCTAGGTGCTGGGATTTCAGGATAGACAGACTAGCAGGGAGGTAAAGAAAGACAGGCATACATATTTACATATAATATCATTTAAGTAAATGTCATAACTCTCCATTTACTTAAGATATTATATGTAAATAACAAAATACCCCCCATTTGAATTCAATAAAAATAGTCTCGGATCAAAAATCTCAATGAATAAAAAGTCAACTTTCCAGTTCAAGAATAAAACCCGATTTTTTGCAATTTGGTCAATTTTCTATCTTTCAAATGGCAAGTCTTTTTGCGAAACTTTAAAGCCTACAAATTCTATCATATCAAAGTATTGCTAAAATACCATAGTCCAGTAAAAAAGTTCACATCTGGGCTTTCAAATAGAGAAGATATTGCCAGGGTTTTTGCTCGGCCTTTGAGCGCTCAAATTGGGAATCAAATAAAAGAAAGCGATGCGATAGAAATCATGATTAGCAATACCCGAGAGCCTCTTCAGAGCGTTCTCATCCTAAGCGACTATCACGACCTTTCTAGCCTTTATCAACGCACCTCACATATAGAACGTCTACTGAAGAATGGAAACCTCAGTCTTCCTACCTTCACATCCAACAGACCCTCCTCCGACAACCCCGAGACAAACACCCTAAATGAAGCCATAGACTTCGAACAAATCAATGCGAACCAAGAACAAAACCAAACCAAACCTCAACCATACCACCTATGTGACCAAGTTCAAGACCTCTACACAAACTTGTACCCTGACTATAACCGACCTCTATACCCTGACCAAGACCAACCACTATACACCAACTAATACATGAACCCGTACTATGACCAAAACCAATGCCCCAACGACATGCAAACTAACATCACCTATTACAACCCATTGTTTGATCAAACTCAACTCGCATATGAGACTGTATACTCATTCACCCCTGCCCCATTCCACCCAGCTAGCCTGATCCGAAGAATTGAACCTCCTTGAGAGCAAGACCATACTATTCACTTACAACCAACCAACCCTATCCCACGTACCTATAAATGTGAAGTTACCTTTCGCCCTGAACCGGTCACCGAGATCACTAAAATCTAAACTATTACAGAATCCACCCCTAAACTAACTCAACCCATCACCAAACTCATCGCCGAACTCAATGCGCTTATCTCTGAACCAACTCAACCTACCCTTGAATCCGATAACCTACCAACAAACGAATCAATCCCAACACCTGCTGAACAGACGCCCAAACCAATGACGCAAACTACCCCCGAACAAACTCACGTGCCGATTCTTGGAGTAGCTTTCGAACCAATCAATCAGTATTATACAATGTCATTCATACTTAAACCAATCACAAAACTACACTCTGAACCCAAACTCGTAATCCAATGTACCCCCAAAATCACTAGCCCTCTCGCTTCCAAATCAACTCCGAAATTAACCCCTAAAACCGAACTCATTGTCAAACACATTGCCCCACCAATCTAAAAACAAGTTCCTGAATCAATCCCTACACCTGATTTAAAACTTGAACTTAATAACAAACACATCACCCCACTAACCTCAGAATCAACTCTCGAATTAACTTCTACGCCCACTTCAAAACCTAAACTCACTATCACCTCACCAACCACGAAACTGAACCCCAAACTCAAACCTATTATAGGACCTAAACTTATCATCGAACCTAAACCTAAACTTAGCATCAAACCTAAACCTTCTATAAAAACTAAACCTATTATCGAATCTAAACCTATCCTTGAACATGAATCTATCCTCGAACCTAAACCCATGATCGAACTTGAACCTGTCATCGGACACGAAACCAAACCGATCATTGAACTTAAACCAATCGTCGAACCTAGACCCGAACCTATCGTTGACCCTACACCTATCCACAAGCTCAAACCCTCCATCAAAGGTGAACCCGCCATCAAATCCGAACCCATTGTCGAACCTGAACCTATCGTCAAACCTAAACCAATCACCGAACCCAAACTTGTCATCAAACCTCAAACTATCAACAAATCCAAGCCCATCATCAAACTAGAACCCATCATTGAACTCGAACCTGTTATCGAACACAAACCTGGTATTAAAACCGAACCTATTCCTACAACGCCAACTCCACTCACCTTTGAGCCCACCACAAAATCTATCAAGGAGTCAATCATCGCTCCCGCTTTTGAAATCAAACCAAACTCAAATCTTACGACCCCAATCACCATCCAAATCAACGTACCTCAAATCCCATCAAAACACAAAATCAACGTCACAACTAAAATCGCTTCTGATCATCAGATCCAAATCTTCGTGGACCTCATAATCAAACCCCTCATCGAACTCCAATCGGCGATAAAACTACTACGTCAAACTTCTGATACTCAACCTCCTCAAAAAATTATAAATAAAATTTTAAAATAACCTCACGATAAACCCAAAGTGTGAATCAAACCAAACAAGCATAATTAAATAAAACTGGACCGCCCCACATGTAGGAAAGGTCAACCTTGGACTATGCCCTCGTGTCTCCTCTTCCTACTCTAACTATGCCCTCGCGTCTCCTCTTCCTACTCTACCTTTGTCTTATCTTATCACTACCTTTGCAATGCCACCATCACTCTCAACGGTTTTCACTCCAACTTCACTCACAAACTGCTTTCCAACCACCCACAAATGACCCCGAAGAACTCTTTAACAACTCTATGCTTCATCTCTATGAGATGCCTCACTCCGTCCAAAAATAAAAGAAGGTCCCTCCCAATAAGGAGACCTCGGACACAAAAGACCTATCGAAGGAAGAAATCAAACGACACCACACTTATTTTGATAAACCCTATGCCATCCAAAATATAAACCTAAACATTACCTCACTCTCATCCCTCATCGATCAGATCGAAAGGGATCGAGGAACTCGAAACAATATTATCTAATCGAACGGTCACTTCGACCATCCAACATGTCCCACCAAGCGGACTTTCTGAGTCAGTCCCCCACCTAAGGAACTAATGCTGTACCATAAAACAATATTAATAAAAAAAAAAGTATAAAAAAATAAGAATATAAAAAAGTATAAAAAAAAATAAAAGTATAAATGCCCAAAATATAAATATTCAAAAACAAAAATACTTTTCTATGCCCCAAACCCTTCGAACTCATACTCAACCGAGAACTTGAAGTCGGGGAGCTAGTGCTAAGAAAAAAGTGCCTATACAACCACCTCACCTGGAGGAAATCAAAACTCATATGCGAAGTCCTTATATTATCTCGGCAACATATCTAGGAAACAGCCACAGGGGAAGGACTGTCTAACCCTTGGAATCATAACTCAATGACCATCATGTTTCGTAGCCTAAACAAATACAATTATATACCTATCATCCTCGCAGTCATCACAAGGCATTCGCCAGTCGTAGGTCATTATTTTTAAAACCATTTTGGATATCATCTGACTCATTGACTACCGTCCCACTCGGGCGAATTGATCGAAAGGGCTAGTGGATCATGAAACACTCTTTCTGAAATATAGAAAACTCTGAATTCTCATGCACCCTTCCAGCCATTAGAGTCGATGTTAGAGCAGAAAAAATGAAAATATAAGGTTTCATTAAACCTCATAATTCTTGCGTTAGCAGGTTGTTTGAAAAATATATATACGAAAAGAAACACAATCGAGCGAGAGCAATATGACGAATGAACAGTCAATAAATTCAGGGAAGCATAAGCAAATTGTGAGGACATTCCTGGTAATCTTATTAGGAAAGTATAAGCAAGCCGTGAGGGCATCCTTGAAATCTTCACACTACTAGATGTCGTCGTACGGTGGCGGGAGGAGGACAAAACTCCTGCTAACCATAGAATTTGAGACTTTGATGGTGCTGGACCATGACGAAGAGCTCAATTATGGCACTGCATTATCCACCCGAGAAGAAAGTAGTTGACTACTATTTCAAATTTTGGTTGAATAAGAAGCTACCCTAAGATCAATAAACCTTACCTCCTCTTCACCCTATATTTTCTTTTCAGACAAGGAGTCAAAGAATTTTCAAAATCTCTGCGGAATAAAACCGAAAACTCTCGAATGACAAGTGATGCAATCACTCATTATCTACCATACACCTCAATCTTATTGAAGACTACAATACATGATGATCAATACTTACAAAATCAAGCCTGCTATGTGGCCGAGATAATCGAACTACTTCCCAACATGGGATCATTACTAATACACTCTAGGATATCTGTGAGGTCGATGAAAGTCCCACTGTCACTTGACACTGGGACATTTTTTTTAAGAGCGCTAGTACCTTGGTGGCGATACTTAGGTCACAAGACCGATACCCCAATCAGGGCTTTTTTTTTAAATTAATTTTTTTCAATTTAATTCTTGCTTCCCCACCTTGGACACCCCAAACTGGGGCATTTTTTAATTTTCTTTTTTAGTTCTTACTTTTTTGCCATGGGATCCCGAAACGAACACTTGAAACAGATAAACAGAGATACACTCGAAAAATAAACACCATACTCTAATACTACCCATTCCTCCTCTAACGTAACATACAACGACAAACATAAATAAACATAAATGAAACAAACACAATAAGAGAAAAATATCGCTCATTCTCAGCAATAAAGAAAAAAAATAAAATTACAAACCTCTTAGGATTTAATACCTGCGATGTAAAATAAAAAGGAAGAAAAGATATTAGAAACTAAAAATGTCTCAAACTTTTGAAATCCTAAGTTTAGAAATAAAATTCAAAACAAAACCAAGCCCCTTAGCCTCTATTGATAACATACACCTCCTAAATCACAAAACAACAAGTGTCACCCTTACAAATATCTTTCATCTAATTAAATCTATGGCAAACATAGATGAGCCAATGATCATACAACACTTAAACCCCTAAGAGACACCAATCCACTCAAAAATAGATGAACCAATATGATTAAAACATCTAACACTCATCTAGAATATTAAAAAAATTAAATCCAAATTTACACCTATCTAACAAGTGTTATCCTAAATCCAAACATAAGAATAAAACAAACAAGCCTTAATCCTAAACACAGGACTCATTTCCTCATCATGACAATAAAAGTTGATCGATCACAAAATTAAAAGAATAAAGCACACATAATAACCTTTCATTTAATAAACTTTTTTTTACATAATATCACAGGAGGCATACGTCCTGAATATACAACCCAAAACGAAAACCAAAAACTTCAACCTACAGCCCAAAACGAAGATTGGGTTCAAAATTGAGACAAAGCGAGGAGCAGATTCTGTCCGGAGCGCCTAATCGAAGGCTTCAAGAAGGATTGGTTGGGGAACACATCTCTCCACTTTTAACTCCTCTTCCGCCATCTTTACCTCCTCCGCCACCGCCTCCTCAACGCTGCCTTCACTGCTCCCTAAAAAGGATCGATGTGAAGACAAGCGCCCTCATTCCCAATATCGCCCACTCCCAGAATAATATCGTCCATGAGCATCACCTCCGGACGAAGATCATGCAAAATAACACCAATAGGAAGAAACGACATCCCAATCCAATGGTTAGATCGTCCGATATAACTAAAACACGAATTCTAGAACACAAGACACATAGGAAAGGTCAAACTCGAGACTAAACTAGGGAATGAAAAACAATTGAACTCCCCCTCGCTTATATAGAGTACAGACCTAATCACGCGCCTCGAAACGTGCTCTTAATTTGATCACGCACTAGGCACGTGGCGCATAAACCAGAACACGCGTTACTACCCACGCGCATAATGAAACCATCACCCGCTCCAACAGCACGACGCTCCGATCACGCGCATACAATGAACTGTGCAAATAGATCAAACGACCTACTGCCACCATGTAATTCGAAAGGTCGCCTGAACTCTGACTTGGTGACGCCTTGATCACGCGCAGAGCCTGTACCACGTAATACAATCCCACGCCCCATAACAAACGCGTAAATAGCCTCCTAGACTCGCGATCGCACGCTTGGAAATAGGCGCGTAATCGGATTGAGTGATTTAAAGCAGGCACGTAATACTTGACTTTGGACCAAATCTAAACTCTCATACCCCTTTGTCCCATTGCGGTCATGATTCTTTTATCACATTGCAGTTATACCCTTTTGTCCTGTCGTGTAGTCCTATAAGCTATTCTAGCAAAAAAGGAAAACCTATTCACCCGTCCTATCGCTTACCCTTGCCCCATAGGAAACGCTGATTACCCCTAGTCCCATCGCGGCAAGATATATACCCTTCACCATAATACCCTCATAATATCTACCAGTGAAAAAGGATCCCGTCATGATAACGTGCACACGTGCAATATCACCTCAACATTGTGTCTCATCGCAATAAATTAGCCATACCCTCATGTCCCATCGCGAGAAGCCAAAAGCGAATCCCCCAAAGCTGTGGGCACACGACCTAAAGGCGAGCCAACCACGATGCAACCACAACATGATTTTCTTACATAACTTAAGATCTGCCAAAGAAAGAAACCAACGTCTCATCGCGAAAATATCCCACCAGCGCCCCATCGCTAACTACGTTCAACCAATATAACGACGCAAACATCACGACCTGAAAAGCTCAAACAAAACCTGTCACGCCACATGAAAAGAGGGAAAGCTCGATCATGTCCCATCACTGAAGTAAAGAGCTCTCTCTCTCCCTAATTGATCACCGCGTCCCATCAGGACTCACCTCCGCATCCAACCGATACCAAAGTCCCATCACGACATCACCTCCCCAGGATATCACATCACAACCACCATGCCCTGCCACAGTAGGCCCGAAGAGAAGAAATCTCTAAAGTCCCATCGCGACACTACAAATCCCGCCACAGACCATACAAGCCACGCACAATTCAAGTAAGTACTATCCACTTTCTTTCAATTACTCGATATTTCTTATAAAATATAGTTAGCTATGATTAAGTCAAATATTTTCAAAACCCGTCTTTCTCGACTCGCGAATCTCTATAGTCCTCCCATAAGAGACAATCATCAGTATTCATCGGAAAGATTAGATGGAGTGTCCGACATGCCAAGCGTCGTCTTGACAACCATAATAACGGTCGGGTCTACAAATCCCGTACCGGTGGATCTGCTCAGCAACATCTCGAAAGCCACATTTTCTACCGTTTTACCACTAAATTGATCTTAAGTTAAAATCCTGAGAATTTCAAAATTTTAATTTCCCAAAAATCTCAAAAATCCCCTTATTTAAAAAAAACCAAAAAAAAAAGCAAAGAGAAGCAAGAAAAAAAGCAATGAAGCAACAAAAAATAAATAGACCTGACTCACTTGCCTTTAAATACTGCTTAGCCCTAACCTTTAACTCCTAATGACTGCCTGAACTTGCAATCAAGTGCATATTCCACTGCGCAGAATTGGATCGAGCGCATACGCCACTGTGCAAAATCATTTGTTCAGACACATTAGGACTAAAATACCCAACTTAGAATACCCAATCTACAGACCAACTCCTGAACTCGCAATCAAGCGCATACTCTACTGCGCAGAATCATTTGTTCAGACATATTAGGATTAGAATCCCCAACTTAGAAGCTAACTCCAATTGAATCAAGCGCACCTGCCACTTTGCAGAATTCAATCAAGCACACCTCACAAGACCCACTGAAATATTACTCCAACTACCAATCCAAATCAACCATTCCCCTGGGAAACCAAACAATGAGTATTCAATCTAAGAACTTACAAATGCCTATTGGAAAAGGAACGCCTGACGCGCATTGGTGTGAGCAATGACGCGCCTGGTCTGACATGACTTGCAAAAGCTTTTGATATTATATAATACTTCATCTTTTGATTATCGGTCCCTGGACCTTATTTTGGACATTTGATTGACGCCTCGATACCTTAATTATGTAAAATCCCTCTGTTAGCTCGCGCCATGCGATGGGATGCGCCATGCACCCACAGATCCGGAATGTGTCCTTCGACAGCTACCATTTGCCATTCAAATGCTCCATTTTAACTTGTGCTAATAGATAAGAAAGCCAAGCTTGCCATATCAGCATTACCAATTCACATTTGTGAGTTCCTAAGAAACTAGAAAGCACCTCAAATGAGGGATGTCTACTTCTTCGACGCGTTCTTACTTCACAAGAGCGCGCCGAAAAGGGGCATCTGTAGACACCCCCATTTTGCCCTCTTAGAATATACAAATTCATTTGGTCAACCTTTGACCTTTTGACCCTTAATGTAGGACCATGCACTGAAACAATAGTAAATAGCTAAACACCGGCTGAAATAATAACTTTATGGCTCAGATCCCAATGTAGGGAGACTATATACTGAAACAATAGTATATAGTCGGAATGTAGACTGAAATAATAGTCTTGTATTTCAGACTAGAGACCAGACCCCAACAGCCCCGAATTAAGTACCTGAAACCCCGCGCGTAATTCGATTGCATGCCATGCCACAAACGCGTAATCAGTCCACCTTTCAGACCAACCTTCCTTTCCCATACCATGCCGAGACTCGATCACGCGCCTGAAACTGGACGTGTGATCGGATTGCACACTACAGAACCAGTGCGTAATTGGCCTATGCCCAACCTAGCCTCACTACCCCTGACCCTTAAGTTTCCTTGATTGATCGCTTTTAAGGAGTCGCTTAATTAGATTATGCACATCTAAAATGGCGCGCAATTAGGACTAGGAAACTCGCTGAGTAAGTCAGTCGGGCGCTCACTGAGTCGGTGACTGACTCAAAGTGATTAAGCGTCGGTAAACTAGCACGTAATTTAATTGAATGTCTGAAAAATGGTGCGTATTTGAAGAAAAACCTATAAAAGATTTTTTTCTTAATTCACCCAACACAACACAAAGAGGCTGGCAATTTTCGAGAGAGAACGGATTTTTTTGGGATTCCGAAACCAGAGAACGAACACATAGCACCCCCTAGTCATGATTTCGAGATTCAAGCACCGAATCCTCGAGATTTCTCTCCACAGCCCCGACCCTAGGTAAGGATTTAATTTTAATTCGTAACCGTAACTTCTAATCTCTAGATTTAGGAATTCTATTATTTTTAATTTTTAGTCTTAGATCGTAGCACCCTTTTAAGACCAAAATTCTCTATATTTGGTTCTAGTTCTCTGTTTTTAGAACCAGTCCTTAATTTATCGATCTGATACACCGATCTTAGACTCTAATTCAATTCTAAAATCTTAATCTACAGTTCTATAATTAATTTCTGGTTCTAGTCCTCGGATTCTAGAACCAGTCCTTAATCATACGGCCTGATTTTCTGATTTCAGACCCGAATTCAGTCTTAAAATTTTAAATTATGATTTTAATTCTTTATTTTATTGCATCCAAAAATCCCAAATATTAGTTTTAGTTTCTAAAACTTTAGTTTCTTAATTTAATCCATAATTACAGTTCAAAATGAATTTCAAAAATCTAAAAAATACTAGTTTACAGTCCGAAATTTAATTTATTTTTAAACTCAGCCATCCGATTTGCCCAAGGGAGCTTACGGAGGGTACTCGGGAACGAGGCCAATCCTCCTTAGCATAGCGGGCCTAAACCCCTTTTTCCTAATTAATTTAATTTCTAATTAAAATTAAAATATTTAAATTAATTAGACTTTTAATAAGATTAAGAGACTTAATTAATTAGATTTCTAATAGGATTAAGATATTTAAATTAATTAGACTCCTAATAGAATCGGAAGACCTTTTTAAACTAGACTCCTAGTAGAATTAGGAGACCCTTTCTTAATCAGACTCCTAGTAGGATTAGGAGACCAAGTTAAATAAAATCCCTGCAGGAATAGGAAAACCAAACCAGTTACACTAAAGGCAACCCACAACTGCTGACATTCGCCGACGGACGATTCAGTAAAGGAGTTCAACCCGTAAGCCCCCGCTTCCCTTTAAAGCGTGATCACTGATGTGTTGCAACGTCGGTAAATATCTGCAGCTGGAGATCGCATCTTCTCAGGTATTTTTTATTTAGAATTCGCCTCTTTAATTTTAGCAATTTAATATTCTCTAATTTATTACTCCATCATCAGCATCACCAGAGTCCACTCGGGACAGAATTGGGCCACTAATTTCGGGGACCGAAAGGAACCCAAAAAAAGCGCGTACCAACATGGATGTGTGTTGTGATTTTTGGGTGAGGTAGGGGGTCTATTTATAGGTATCGGGGCAATTACACGCCCTATGGGAGGTATGCAATTGGTCAGTCAAATTTAATTACACGCCCTGTACAATGCATTTAATTTGATTACACGCCCTTTCCCAGGCGCTTAATCGAGTTTGAGTCGGTCACAGACTCAGGGAATGATCGGCTGACTGGCTCAGTCGATGTCCTAGTTCCAGTCTGGTTGGAACTAGTTGCGCGCCCTGTGTAGCACGCGCAATCCAATTAAGCTCCCTCGTACATGTGCTTAATAGGGGAGTTTGGGTGGTCATGAGAATTAGAGATCAAGTCCAATTGGGAATCACTTGTGCGCTGTTTGTGGGGCACACAATCGATTATGTGCACTGGTTAGAGCGCGTAATCTGGTCTTTGGTCGGTCCACGAAAGGAAGGAACCTGGCCCTATACGGACCAATTACGTGCAGCTGACAGAGCGCATAATTAAGTACGCTCCTGGGTGAGAGAGCGCGAAATTGGAAGACCTTCTGGTTTGGGTTGGTCTAGGTGCTGGGATTTCAGGATAGACAGACTAGCAGGGAGGTAAAGAAAGACAGGCATACATATTTACATATAATATCATTTAAGTAAATGTCATAACTCTCCATTTACTTAAGATATTATATGTAAATAACGAAATACCCCCCATTTGAATTCAATAAAAATAGTCTCGGATCAAAAATCTCAATGAATAAAAAGTCAACTTTCCAGTTCAAGAATAAAACCCGATTTTTTGCAATTTGGTCAATTTTCTATCTTTCAAATGGCAAGTCTTTTTGCGAAACTTTAAAGCCTACAAATTCTACCATATCAAAGTATTGCTAAAATACCATAGTCCGGTAAAAAAGTTCACATCTGGGCTTTCAAATAGAGAAGATATTGCCAGGGTTTTTGCTCGACCTTTGACCTTCGATCGACAGGGCTTGGGGCTTAGCTATATACCATTATTATGGTGCATAATTTATGGATTATGGGATTTTCAGAGTTTCAGAACTTTAGAGAGGATTGGTCCCTTTCCAAAAGTCATGGGCAAGGTCAAGGGTCGACCGAACAGGTTTGTATACTCCAAGAGGGAAAAAATGGGGTGTCTACAGATGCCCATCTTCGGCTCGTTCTTGCTGAGTAAGAATGCGTCGAAGTAGACACCCCTCTTCCGAGGTACCTTCTCATTTCTTTGGAAAATCACAAGTGTGAACTAGGGTGTTGACATAAAGTGTTTGACTTTCTTATCTATCAGCACAAGTTAAGGAGGAGCATTTGGGGGCCTAGTGGTAACTGTCGAGAGGTGTATCCCCAACTACGGGTGCAAGTAGCATCCCATCGCATGTCGTGACATGCTGCAAGTGGCAATCAAACAGGGAGAAATTGATGCAATCAAGAGGCATATCCTCATCTGTGGGTGCAAGTGGCACCCGTCGCATGTCGTGACCTGCTGTAAGTGGCAGTCAAACGGGAAGAAAATGGTGCTAACGTGGTAGCGGGGGGCGTCATACGAATGTCCCGAGACAAGGTCAAGTGACTGGATAATAAGATGTAATTTAGTATAATGGCGAAGGCTTTCGCAAGTCATGTGAGGCCAAGCACGTCATTGCTGACACCTATGACGCGTCGGGCGTCCCTTTCCAGTGGACTTTTGTGATTTCTTTGAGTTGAGCATGCTCAGTGTTCTGTTTCAGAGGGGAGAGAACAGATTGGGGTGATGAGAGAATTTTGATAGATAGATGGTTAATTTATTATTATTTTTTGAAAGTTTTTTATTTTTGACGATTTGGGGATTTGAACTTAAGATCAACTCGGTGGCAAAATGGCGAAAAACGTGGCTTCCGAGACATCGCTAAGCAGATCCACCGGAGTGGGATTTGTGGACTCGATCGTTTGCGTGGTTGTGAAGACGACACTTGAAATGCCAAATACTCTGTTCGACCTTCTCATGAATACTGATGATTATCTCTTATGGGAGTACTACAGTAATTCACTAGTTGAGAGAGACGGGTTTTTTAAATATTTGACTTAATATTATCTAACTATATTTTACAAGGAATATCGAGTAGATAAAGAGGGTAATACTTACCTGATTTGTCTTGCGATGGGGCTGGCCGGCTGTTGCCCCCGTTGTTGTATTGCGATGGGACATCAGAGAGTTTTCTCTCCTCTTTCATTTCTGCTGTAGCGGGCCTAATGGTTGTCAGTGTGGTGGGATGTCTAGATCACCCGATGAGATGTTTACAATGGGACTTGATAGTTAGGGCGTGTGATGAGAGGCTCGCGATGGGGCTTGATATTTGTTGGGTGCCATGGGACGTTTGAGAAATTCTTCTCTTCTGTCGATGAGTGTATGTTTCTGTTGTGGTGGAGTTTGGTGACCGTCGTGTGATAGGACATTTAGTAGTCGTCGCGATGGGATGTGTTGATTACTGTGGTAAGATGTTTGGAGGGAGGTTCAGCTCTTTGCAATGGGACATTGGTTGAGCCTCCCTTCTGGTTGTGTGCTGTAGTAGGTTGCGACGGAATTTCGGGGTAGTTTAATCGGTGGTGGGACATTGGTGGTTATGCGATGGGAAACTATATTTATTTCTTTTTTTGGCAGATCCTAGGTTATATGACGAGATCAAATTATAGTTGTATCGCGACGGGACATGTTTATGAGTGAACGATGGAGTGTCGGTCAGATGAATCCTTACCTGTTTTGCGATGTAGTGATGGGACAATGATGGTGTCTTTCTTTGGCAGGTGATGTCTTAAGATCGTGACTGGACTTGCCTTTGGCCTTGGTGATATGGCGGGGTTTTAGCATCACGATGGGACATGAGGGGCGTGTGATGAGGTACTAGCGGCTCTTTCTCTCTAGTCGGCGTGTAAGATTACGCGATGAGACAAGGGAGAGTGACTCTGATCATGATGGGATGAGTAGCGCAATTGGCTACTTCGTTGTCATTAATTTTCGTTTTATCTTGCGATGGGACTTTGTATTTAGCGATGGGGCTGTGAGCGATGATTTTATTTTATGTTGTTTTATTTTGTCGATGGATGTTGGGGAGTGGTCACTTGTACTTGTGAGTACGCGATGAGACTCTGGGGAATAATTTTAATCGCGGTGGGAAGTAATTCGCAGTAAGTCGTCAGGGGGTGACTTAGCTGCAATGGGACTACGGGAGGGGGCAGTGTTTCCCTTTTGTGTTTTGTATTTCTTGTGATTTTTATTTGATTTTATTTGATTTTTTATCTTTCATTTGATTTTTGGATTTTATTCGAATTTGTTTGATTTTATTTAATTTTATTTGGGGTTTATTGGGTGATTTTCGCTCATTTTTGTGGTCCAGATGTGTTAGGATTCTATTATATTATTATTAATGGAGTATTAAGGAAATTTTTAGGCATTTGTTTTGTTTAAGGTTTTTGTTGAAGGCATATGTTTATTTCGTCCGAAGTACGTGTCGTGTTTTAGGAGTGTGTTATGGCTGGCGCTGTAGTCTGAACACTTAATTCAATTGCGCGCCTGGGAGGGAGCGTGTGATCGAGAGGTTCAAGGGGTCAATTACGCGTCAGAGTGTGTGTGTGGAATCCAATTATGCATTTTGATCAGTGCGCGTGATTGAAGCATCACTAGGTCACTGTGTGGGTGACCTTTGGAATTCCGCGCGTCAATGTTAGCATGTTATTCAATTACGCGCGGGGTCTTCAGCGCGGGATCGGTTCGTCTGGATTTTTACAGTGACGAAAGATGAATCACGTGCTTATAGTGTGGCATTTAATTCGGAATACGCGCAGTCGTGCCTGCGCTTAATTGGATTGCGCATCGTATGTCGGGCGCTTAATTCGTCGAGCGTCTATATATGCCCGAGTTTTCTTCATATTTCTTCATTCTTTTCTGTTTTTTTCTATTTTCTGATCGACTTGAGTTCGAAGTATCTTGATTTCCATGTTTTAGTGATATTACGTGATCCGACCGTCCGATTGTGATGTTGTTTCTCTCGATGTTAGTTGTTTCGTGCATTCTTTATCTTGAAGTAGTCCCGGATGGTGGTGTAATTAGAGTTGTCGTTGTGGCTTGGGGGTGTTGCGATTGTGGTGCGATGTACATCCTTCATTATTGTTAGGAGGTGAATATGGCGGGAGGGAAGTCCTCCAAATGGATGGAAAGGGTGTTACCTAACCAATCCTCCCCTTGCTTTTCGGTTGCTTCTGGTTGGACGTTCCGTGCATCGTGTTTTGGGTTTGTTTCCATTTTGGGCTGTAGGTTAGGTTCTAGGTCTTCGTTTTGGGTTGTGTGTTCAGGAGGTATGCCTCTGGTGATACCTGCAAAATTTTTGTCATAAATGAAGCAGTATCTTGTTTATTGTGTTCGTTTTATTTACATTTGTTCATGTTTATTATCGTATGTTTCTTGATTGTCTTGTTTTAGATGTTTTTGGTCCCATGACAGAAAAGTAAGGAACAACCTGAAAATAAAATAAAATGCCCCAGTTTGGGGTGTTGGTCTTGGAACCTGAGTATCGCTATCAAAGTGCTAGCGCTCTAAAAATAAATGCCCCAGTATCAAGTGATAGTAGGGACTTTTATCGGTCTCACAGATGTCCTGGAGTGTATTTATATTGGTCTCATGTTGGGAAGCAGTTTGATTATTTTGGCCACATGTCGGGCTTGATTGTGTAAGTATTGAATGATCGTCGTGTATCGTAGCTTCTAGCCGGATTGTGGTGAATGGTAGGTAACGGGTGATTGCATTACTTGCCATTCGAGAGTTTTCGGTTTTATTCCGAAGAGATTTTGGAAATCATTTTGACTCATTGTCCGAAAGAGAAATAAAGGGGTGAAGAAGAGATAAGGTTTATTGATCTGGGGATAGCTTCTTATTCAACCAATTTTTGAAATAATAGTCAACTGCCTTCTTCTCGGGTGTGTAAATTACGAAATACCCCCATTTGAATTTAATAAAAATAGTCTCGGATAAAAAATAACAATGAATAAAAAGTAAACTTTCCAATTTAAGAACAAAACCCGATTTTTTGCAATTTGCTCAATTTTTTAACTTTCAAATGACAAACATTTTTGCGAAACTTTAAAGCCTACAAATTCTACCATATCAAAGTATTGCTAAAATACCAAACTCCGATAAAAAAAGTTCACATCTGGGCTTTCAAATGGGAAATATATTGCCAGGGTTCTGGCTCGACCTTTGACCTTCGGTCAATAGGGCCTGGGGCTTAGCTATATACCATTGTTATGGTGCATAATTCATGGATTATGGAGTTTTCAGGGTTTTAAGACTTTTAGAGAGGATTAGTCCCTTTTCAAAAGTCATAGGCAAGGTCAAGGGTCGATCGAACAGGTTTATATACTCCGAGAGGAAAAAAAATGGGGTGTCTACACTCACCCCCATTGACGAAGGATGGGAATGCCTTTGGGGACTTCCCTGCCTCGTTGTCGGGAATGCATATTCATCATAGCATATTACGAGGTACAAAGAAGAGAGCTCACAAGTTTAGAAGAACGTCAGTCAGGCTCACCCTAGGAACAACCTCAGTAGCAAGAATATCTCTAGCCCGATTTTGAGGACGAAAGCTCAGATAGCCACTACCTCCAAACTCTCTTCAAAGAGGAAGCGGTTTACATAGTAGAAGAAGAAGGCTCGCTGGCTAGACAATCACCTTCATCTTTCATCAAGAGGATCACACTAAGTGAAGATCATAAAAAAAATGCCAAATTCAGAATGGGCCCACCTCGCCCAAACACTCGCACGAACGGCTCCAGCAGCCGTTACACTTCCCCAACTAGAGGAACAACTCTGTCGGTTCCTCTTCAGGCAACCAACCTTGTACCATATCTCTTATAAAAAAATAAATAAATAGGAAAACCCTAAAACCCTAATTTTTTTTAAAATATCGAAAAAGAGAGGGAACCTTTCATCCAAGACCCATTCAATGACCAATACGGAAACTCTTCTCCTAGGGCTACGAGTAGTGGTCACGCCAACGAAATCGAGGAAGAAATAACCGACATGATCACACACGGTCGTCATCCTACTCCCAACATCAAGGGGCCCTACTTCGACTTTGTTCAAAATAGTCCTACCACATCTCTCTCACGAAGGCACGGAGCATCCCGACGAAGTAGCGAGCCCGTAATCATACCTGACGAGATACTCCATTACTTCGAGAGGAGAATGAATAACCTCGACCTACACCTCACTAGGGATGTCGCGATCATAAATTGCACTAATGAAGGGTTACCTCCCGCAAAACTAACCCCCAGTGTAGCCATATTGCAATATATGACCTTACAGATGATGAAGGAGCACCAACCGATGAGGAACACAGGACTTCTAACAAGTCATCAAACGCTTCGACGAGCAAACTCAAGCTACCGCGAAACCTACCGAAGAAATCAATTTCGACACTGAGGAGAAGCCTAAGAAGCTGCTAATTAGCGAAACACTCAGCCCCAAGGAATGACAACAGCTCATCCAAGTCCTTCAAGATCACCTCAGCTCTTTCGCATGGTCCTACGAAGATATGCCCGGTCTGGACCCGAGCCTAGTGGAACATCGTTTGGTCTTAGAACCCGATGCAAAGCCCTACAAGCAGAAGCTTAGAAGAATGCACCCCCAAACTACACTACAAGTTAAGAAAGAAGTCGACAAACTACACAAAGACAAGTTCGTACGAGTTGTCCTCTACCCCAAGTGGGTTGCAAGCATAGTACCTGTCACCAAGAAGGATGGCAGAGTATGGGTATGCATGGACTTCCGATATCTCAACCAGGCATGCCCAAAAGATGACTTTCCACTCCCACACATTGACACTCTGGTCAATAATACCGTCGGACATGAGATGTTATCTTTTATGGATGGCTTCTCTGGATACAACCAGATTAAGCTAGCGGAATTCAACCAAGAGAAGACTTCGTTCACCACACCATGGGGAACTTATTACTATGTCGTCATGCCTTTGGACTCAAGAATGCAAGAGCCACGTATCAACGCGCCATGATAGCTATCTTCCACGACATAATTCACAAGTGTGTTGAAGTCTACGTCGATGATATACTAGTGAAGTATCAAACACAAGCAGGACATGCTGAAGTACTGCGACTGGTATTACAAAGATCCGAAAAGTATCAGCTAAAGATGAATCCAAATAAATGCGTGTTCAGAGTGACCTCCAAAAAACTCCTAGGATTCATAGTTAGTAAGCGAGGAATCAAGGTCGACCAAATAAAGGTCAAAGCCATTCTCAAGATGCCACTTCTCAGCGACATCAAAGAACTACGAGGTCTGATAGAAAGATTTCAATTCATTAGAAGATTTATCTCCCAACACTTAGACATAAGTAACCCTTTCTACAGACTACATAAAGGAGGAGTCGAGTACATATGGGATGACCAGTGTCAGCAAGCCTTCGACAATATTAAGAAGTACCTCCTCAACCTGCCAATATTATCGTCACCAGTTTCTGACAGACCCCTGATCCTCTATGTGTCAGCAAATAGCAAGGCTATGGGATTAATTCTTAGACAACATGATGAAGATGACAAGAGAGAGAAGGATATCTATTACCTTAGCAAAATGATGTTCGAGTACGAACAAAAATACACGCTAATAGAGAAAACATGCCTCACACTAGTGTGGGCCTCGACGAAACTACGACACTACTTCAGAGTGCACAAGATACTAGTATTAGCACATATGAATCCTTTGAAGTATATATTTGAGAAGCCCGCTACATCCGGAAAGATCGCCCGTTGGCATATGCTCCTACAAGAGTTTAACATCACTTATGTCACGCAGAAGTCCATCAAAGGATAGGTGATTGCCGATTACCTCGCTAACCTCCCACTCCCAGGCAACGAGCCCATACGCGTAGACTTTCCCGATGAAGACCTATTCATGATTCATAATTAAAAGCCTGACAAGACTTCATGGACCCTCTACTTTGACGATGTTCTCAATCACAAAGGGAAAGCCATCGGGATAGTCCTACTAAGCCCAGAAGGAGTTGTCATACCAAAAGCCTTCCAACTCGACTTCCCAGTCACTAATAATGTTGCAGAATATTAGGCCTTCATTGTCGGACTACGAGCAACGCTACAGCTAGGTGTCATGCAGTTGCAGACAATCAACGACTCCAAACTTGTGATATCACAAGTCATCAGGGAGTGGAAGACCAAAGAAAAAAGACTGATGGCATACTTAGAAACAACTCAATTTTTTATAAAGAAATTTGAGATAATCTCTTTCACACACATCCTTAGATTGGAGAATGAGCTCGCAGATTCTCTCGCCACACTAGCCTCTTTCATATAAATACCAGTCGGACAAACCAAAAAGTCCTTCATCAAGAAATTAACAACGCCAGCACACGAAGTAGCCTGGCAAGTGAAACTGGAACTGCCAACTAGACTAAAAGCCATCACGAATGAAGGGCAACCTATCCCAGGCAGTTCTACAAAGAAAGAAGCCGACGTCGTGACCTTCAGATTCGAGAAATCACCAATCGATGGCGGACAGCCATGGTACTTCGACATATGAAACTTCCTGAAGTATCGCCATGTCCCTCCTTACACTACGAAGATCGAACGAAAGACAATCAGGAACTGATGCGCGAGGTTCTGCATCCTGGGCGAGATACTATACAAAGAAGCCTTCACTAAAGGAATACTACTACGAAGTGTCATGACAGCCGAAGGACAATATATCATTTGAAAAGCACACTCCAGTACTTGTGGCACCCACGTTGGCATACAAATACTCACAAATCAGATCATACGACAAGGCTACTACTGGCCGATGATGATAAGGGATTACCACCTCTATGTCCAATACTGCAAACAATGTCAAGAACATGCCACGTTTATCAAAGCCCCATCAGTTGCATTGAATCCCATAACCTCACCATGGTCATTCTCGATGTGGGCCTTCGATATCATTAGAACCTTCATGGGCATAATCAGGAATACTCACAAGCAACCATTCATACTCACCACGATCAAATACTACACTAAATGGGAAAAAGTCGAGCCATATGTCGGAAACACAATTTCGACGCTCATGAAGTTTATTATTCGGAACATCATCACCAGGTTTGGAGTACCCAGGATGTTCGTCACCGACAATGGGCCACAATTCATCACAGAGAAAATAAAGAGATTATGCAAGAAATTTGGCATCGACCTACGCCACTCGTCGCCATTCTACCACCAGGGAAATGGACAAGCAGAGGCTACAAACAAAACACTAATCCGGATTCTGAAACGAACATTGGAGATGAGAAATGGAGTCGGCTGGCCGAAACGACTACCAGAAGTGCTCTAGGCCTATAAAACTTCTATTTGCATGACCACTGGCCACACTCCTTACCTCCTCACATATGGGATGGAAGCAGTCCTACCCTAGGAGATACAGGTACCATCCCTATGAATCCAACTCGATGATGAGCTATCCTTAGATAAAAGGAGAATTGCTCTACTCGTTGAGCTAGAATAACTCGATGAGACGCATCTAAGGGCATTCGATCATGCTCAAGTATACCAGAGGAGAGTGGCCAGGGCCTACGATAAGAAAGTTCTAGAGCGAACTTTTGAAATTGGAGATTTAGTTTTAAAGGAAATCATGCCTTCCAAACATTCCCATCCAAAAGGAAAACTGAAACCGAATTGAAAATGCCCATACGTTATGTCAGCCGCATACCCAGGGAACGCATACAAGCTGGTGAACTAGCACGGGGAAGAACTCCCTAGCCCTTGGAACGCCATGTACCTGAGGAAATACTACCCCTAACACCGTGATCGTCATATCCCATAGTCAAATACTTATATCTACCACCCTCATAGTCATCATGACTCATTCATTGGTCATACGCTGTCATTTCCTAGGATATCCTTAAAGGTTTTCGACCCACTGCCTACCTTCTCATTCGAGCAATTTGATTAAAATGACTAGTGGAATACCTGACCTCTTCCAAAAAGCATAAGTAGCACCCGATTCTCACTCATTTCTCCCGCCATTGGAGGAGATGGTAGATCACAGAAAATGAAGATGTTAGGCTCAATCAAAACTTACTATTCTTGTGTTAGCAGACTGCTTTCAAATATATATATATATGCTTTTAAGTGAGAGATCAAAATAGAGATTTAACAGAAGCATACTTGAGCAAGAGCAATATGACGGGTGAACAAGTCAAAGAGCCCAGGGAAGCATAAGCAAACTGCGAGGGCATCCTTAGTGTCCCGATACTACTAGATATCATCATAAGGTGGTAGGAGGAGGACAAAATCCTGCTAACCATAGAATATGAGACTTTGATGGTATGAAAGTATCACGAAGAGCTCAATCATGGCACTGCATACCACCTGAGAAAAAGATTGTTACCTATCCCTTTTAGAAATTGTCAGATAGAAACTATTCCCTCACGTCATTGAGCCTTAACCCCTCTTTCACCCTTAATTTTGTTTTCAAAAAATGAGTCAGAACCCTCCTAAGATATCCCCAAAAATGAAATCAAAACCTCGTGAATGATGACTGATGCGATCACTTACTATCTACCGCACACCCCCTGCTAACGACTACAGGATAGGATAATCATTGCCGAAGGTAGAACCCCAATATATGGCCGATATGACTAGACGACCTTCCCCGATTCGATAACAGTATCAAGGAACTTTTCTTGACACTAACTCATCAAACGCACATGGTTCTTCTTAGGCCCAAATGCTCACAAAAATTAGAAAAGCTCCATGGTGCCTCAACACTGGGGCAATTTTATTTTGGAAAAGGAGTCACATTAAGACCCCTGCTTGTTCATAGATGGATGTAGGATAGCGAAGTCATCACCTCAAAAAGACTGCCAAAGATACTGCACTGCCTATTCTATCACGCTCCTACTCTAGGGCATTTTTTTTAGTTTTAGAATTTTCTTTCAATTAATTGCTTTGTCTGTTGCATTATTTCCTTTCCTTGTAATGAAAAGTACACAAACAAAAAGAAAAGAAAAGAAAAAAGTAAAAAATCAAAAAAATTAAAAGCAAAAAAAATAAAAAATAAAATATATATGTACAATGATCCATCCTTTATTATTACACCCCGGTCTGAGACACCTCCCCCCTTGACAATCAGCAAGGGGAAAAATAAAATTACTAATAACTTTATCTTCATGCGTAGGTACAGAACAACCTTCAACTATTATTGGGCCAACTCAAGGAGCATCCAAGTCCCAATAATAGGTGATGGCACCAAAGACAACCAGCTAAAGTATGGAAGGTAACACAAAAGGAAAAGCAATGCTAGGTACATCTTAACCAAATATATATATATATATATATATATATATATATCAAATTTTCTTCTTTTACATCTGTCACCGGGGCATACCCTCTGTATATTCAATGAACTAAAAAAGAATACAAAAATGTGTATACACCTACCCCTACTCCCTCCGCTGCCTCTGCGAGGGATGCTCATCACCCTCTCCAGCATCATCAACCCGAGGACCAGGAACCTGGTCCACTGAGGCCTCAGCAGAAGCCTGGGGCATGGATGGAAGCCTCATAGAAGAGGAAGGTCTAGCAACAGAACCTCTCTCACTCGCCTGGCTCGAGGCACGTCGAGACCGTGAGCGCAAAGGGTCAAAGGCAAATAAGGCGTAAGGGCAGAGTCTGCCTAAGCATAAGCCCTCATACGCTCACGAGTCCCTCGATGGATCTCGGCCAGTGAGCCAGTAATCCTCAATCCTGACCCAGGAAGGTGATCGAGCATCCCTCGCACTCTCCCCCCCAACTCTCACCAACTCGTGCTGCAGAAGCTCAATCGTCGCCTACATCTCAACACGAGTTATGGCTCGAGCACTCTCTAACTCTGCTGTCCGAGTCCTCCGCTCGACCAGCAAGTCTATCGTCACCTCCTGAAGATGAAGATCGGTGAGATCAGATGGAATCTCATGGACCTCCTTACGATCAAGGGCACGTTGCATCTCCAAACACGACCGCTCCATCTCATGCACCTACACACAAGCACAAATCCGAGAGAAGAAAAGAAGTATACATGATAGAGTCAAGATCAAGAAAAAATAAGACATACCAGCTCAGCACGCTCTCGAAGAAGGTGCTCGGCCGTCGTGGCAGTCAACAGATGTAGATGGCTATAACACAAATAAACAAGCACATCAGATGATGCTATGACTAAAAAATTAGAAATAAAAATATAACTACACAAACTAAAATACTTGAGTAGGAATAGGAGTAGACTTCTGAGGAGGAACCTCGGGAGCAGAGTTAGGAACAGACTACACAAGAAAAGAACAAACGAACACGAAACACGTAAGAGAAAACCAATCAACAAAAAAAAAGAACCAACATACGCATAAACTGAAACATGCTATACCTGGCTCTCAGGGCGCAGAGAGGCAGCTGCCGCCTCCGTCGTCTGCAGGTCCTCAGCAACCTAACACTGGAAATACCCCACACAATATTAGGAAACCACTAGATAAGTCAAATAAAACAACTCAGAAGATCAAAGAAACTCACCCAGTGCTCTAGCTTAGCCTGAAGCTGGGCTATCACAGGATCCTCCCGACTGGACGACGTAGCTGAAGACTGATCAAATGCTGGAGCAGACACCCCAACAGTAGATAACTCTGCCCTCTGCAGGCAAGACACATAACAAACACATCAGAGACAACATAGAGTCGTAGTCCTAGAACCAAATGCAAAACACACACCAGTCTGTCAATCTCCGAGCGAAGGCTGGCCTCCCCTCCCGACCATCCTACTGCTGACCTCTGAGTAGCTCGATCAGCGCTGCCTGACTGGCGACCTCGCCCTCCCTCGCGGTTTGACAAACAAAATAGAACGAAATAGAATGATCATATTAAATCGACTAAAAGCGAAATGAATAAACTTACAACTAAAACAAATAGACCAACTCACTAGAGATCATCGAGTCTCTGCCAGTTGGGCTCTCAACTCATCATCTTCTCCCCTAGCCTGGAAGATAGAGGCTATTAAGGAGTACAGCATCTCCTCATCGGACTGAGGAGCACATCCCATCTGCTCTAGCACCCTGTGAAGGGTGTTCATCGCTCTGCGAACATTGAAACCAAGATGGCCCTGCTCTAATGTGGCCAACCTCTCCCTCAATGCCGAGGCATACTCAGGACCGCCAACCGCGAAAGAGTTGCTCCCATGGAAAGGACGCGTGAAGAGCCGGCCACCGTCGAGCTCCTGGAACCATCTCGCAAACTCTCGAGTGTCTACCTTATCACGCGCCCCTGTCACCCTGGTCTCCCCGCCTCTAAAATCATCAATATGAGCCCTCATCCTCAATGTGAAGTCCCGATCAGGGGGACCAATCATCCTCTTGGCCACCTGGTGGCAAATCTCCGATGGGACTCCCTTAGGGAGCCCCAACTGTCGTGATACCCGAGACAAGTGGATACACTCCACCTTCTCAAAGCAGTGGACCCATATGTCCACATCAAAGAAGGGTCAGCTAGACTGAATCACTAGCTCCTCAGCATCCTCCCCGGCCGCATACGGCCTCCAAATGACTTGTAATAAAAAATAAACAATACAACCCATCAGTAAAGCCTAAAATCTAAAGCCTAAACACCTTAACAACATGAACAACATGTATCTGCCCCGCATGCATGTCCTCAAAGAGACCTCACACAGTCAGCAGATCCGAAGACTGGCCACGATGCCCCAAAGCCCTCTACCACACATGCATCCACGAAAAAGTAAAAGTAATCTCCGCCGGGACCTGCGAACGTAAGAATGTAAAGTGGTCATACGCCCAAAACTAAACATGCAACATCAAAACAATCACTAAGAAGAAGCACAAAGACGACTAAGACATGACAAAAGATAACAACCAACCAAAACTCGCTTGGAGGAAGGGGAGGAAGCCCCCGATAGTTGCAACACCTCTCCCCCTCTGGTAGAGCTGCTAAGAAAGGTGGGCTAGCGCCACCGCACCCCATGCTTAAGTAGGGACCCGATCCAAATCCCCCAAAAGCATTAGAAACAACTTGGTGACACATCCCCTACTCAAGGATGAAAAGAGCATTGCACCAAGAAAGTGCATCAAAAACGCCTGGAGCACTCGATCCGCCGCTACTCCTGGCTCCGTCACAGGCTCTCAGAGTGACATCGCCGCACAGCGTGCCTGGAATACCGCTCTCTTCTCCGAGTGACGTCTCAGAGGAACAAATCCGCTGGCGAAAGTGTCAAAAAACCATGTAACTCAGACCACCCGTGGTCCAGATCCGCTGGATCGATATGCTGCCCCAAGTATCTCCTCACATATCGCCAGATAATCCCTCGCCATCTGCCCTGTCAATGGCTCCCCCTAGAATCTAAAACCAGTAATGTGGACCCATTCCTCTGGGGTTGGCAGTAACATCCCTACTGGGAAGAGCAATGCTTGTTGCTCCTCCCTCCAGTACTCTAAAATAGCTCCAATCAAGCCTCGATCGACCGAGAAGGGCTCAAGCTCTAGGATTGGCCCGAAGTCGAAAGTCACCAACTGCTCCTGCTGAAACTCAGGCAGGGCACGGTACAATGCATGGGACTTTGACCACGTAGTGCTGATGGCCAGCAATGGAGGCTCTTAATGAGTAAATAAAAGGACAACATAATGCTAAAACCTATAACTACGAAAAGACTAATGACAATTACGGACGACGATTAGACTTAATATTAGTGAAAAAATACTAATAAAAATAATAGCGTGAAAATAATAATCGCAAAACACAATGATAATCTATGATAAACACACAAAACATGATAAAAGTAAGACAAAACCATAAAATAAACGTGACCTAGAGCTAGATACAAGCATGATGCATGAATGCGCACGCAAATCAAGGATAAATACAGGTTCAACATAAAGTAAGAGGGTTTCTAGATCCAAAGAATCTATGTCATAACCTAAATGCCTAGGAAATAAAAGAAGGAACTCTTGCTTGAGGGCACCTACCTGATCCTCGCAAGGAACTCCAATGGAATGCTCATTGGAGGTGGAGCTCGATGCAGAGCAGTGTCGTCCTCGTCACCCTCAAGTGCATCCTCCCCGACGACTATCTCAACATCGCCCTCCACTACGGCATTAGCGCCGATACGAACCTCAAAAGTTTCACCTCCCTCCTCCACCATCCGCTCCAACTCTAAAGCAGTCAAGAAGAGTCGGTCACTGCCCTTAGACTCCATCTCAGAACGAAGAATGTGAAAAACTAAGAAGAATGCGACAGACGATGCTCGAAATAGACGAGCAGATTGCAAGATATTGCAGAGACACAGAAATCATGTCACTAGGAAATAGGGAAGAGCAAGAATCATAGAAGAAACCAGAAAGCGTGACAGAATGAAGGCTATTTTCGGCTTATATAGGGCGCGAGTTAATTGTGCTCCTAGCCATAGGCGCATAATTGAATCATGCCCCCACTCGTCCATGCGTAATCAGAATCACGAGCGCCTCCTAGGGCGCGCGATTAAATCTCTGCCCGCCCAAAAGGCGCGACTGACCAATCACGCGCGTTGACTAGCGCGCATAATTCAATCTCGCGCTCTCCACTGTGTGTGTAATTCCAAAAGTCACCCGCACAATGAACTGGTGATGCTCCAATCACGTGCTTTGTTCAGGGCACGTGATTGAATTACACGCGAACAAACTGACGCATAATCACTCCCCTGACTCCTCAATCACGCGGACTTAAACAGGCACTCAATTTAATTAAATGCCTCGTCCCCTGCGCATGATTTCCCAGCTCTAACACAAAAAAAATGTGTCATGTTGCATCAGCCAGAAATTAAGCCACAAACTTAGGCACTCATACCGAACAGTAAATGCAGCACAGAATGCACACATGCACTTTGACTTAGGCATACACACCCTGAAAAATCAAAACTCTCACCTATACACGCACACCCCAACATAGCTACTTAAACTCATAAACGCTCAATCAAATTAGAGCCCGTCAAAATCAAATCGACATAACACCAACACAAACCAAACCAAAACTTCGCCCAGGACCAAATCGGGATTAACTAAACCACACCGAAGACTAAACTAAAATCAAACCAGAATTCAAACTAAGGCAATAAAAATAATAAACAAACCCATCTCTTATAAATTACAAATTACACTGGGGGCATACCCCCTGAATACATCATTTGAAACGAAAAACGAATTTGAATTTAGGACAAACACCCAAAGGCACCCGAGTCTGCAAACACTCAGGGGAGGGAGCCCAAATAAAAATACATAAAAAAGGGAAAGACGATGGAGAGATCCAGAGAGGAAGCACACGCTGAACGAATTCTAACAAAAATCTTATCTTCGCCTCCTTTTTCCCTTGAGATGCCGCTTATGATGAAATCTTCCAATTTATACAATAAAACGTCGGCATCGCAAAGCCCCTAGTTGGCAGAGAAGAAAGAGTGGCTCACTGAAAGCCACCTAAGACCTGAGGCATACAACTATGGAAGACCGATCTTGGAAACTCCCAAGGGAAAGCTAACCAAAGGACAATACGCAGAGCCTACCAAAGAGCAACTGGTGTCGATCACGTGAATTCTGACACAACTCTTATCCTTAGTCTTCTTTCCTTCACCTTTAACTCTTCCCCAATAGGGTGGCATTTTGGGTCAAAATAACATCATCAACCCTAGCACCACTCCACATTCAGAATACCGCTCATTCCCAATAAAAAAATAAAGTTTACATACCTCTTTTGGATTTAATACCCGGGATACAAAATAAAAAGGGAGAAAAGACATTAAAATGTATGAAAATTCTAAATGTAAAAATTATTACAAGTTCAAAAATTATTATAAAAATAAAAACCAAAATTTAAAATAAAACCCAAGCCCCCTTCATCACAATGTGACAAGTGCCACATTTTCGAGTACCCTCCATCTAATTAGATCCAAACCAGACACATGCCATCAAAAAAGAAACAAATCCATGACAAACTCAGATAAACCAATAAACATACAACACTTACCCTTCAAGAAACACAAATCCATCATAAGTTAGATAAACCAATAGGATTATAGCATCTAACACCCATCTAAACTCTAGAAATTAAATTCATACACCTTTGACAAGTGTCACTCCAAACTAAACATAAGACCAAACCAAACAAAACTCATACA
The DNA here is from genome assembly GCA_021018995.1 of Chloranthus sessilifolius. Lineage (NCBI taxonomy): Eukaryota > Viridiplantae > Streptophyta > Magnoliopsida > Chloranthales > Chloranthaceae > Chloranthus > Chloranthus sessilifolius. The sequence goes on along the minus strand of CM037595.1, from coordinate 9,171,931 downwards.
TTAAACAAAACAAATGCCTAAAAATTTCCTTAAAACTCTGTTAATAGTAATAGAATACGATCCTAATGCATCTAGACCACAAAAATGAGCGAAAATCACCCAATAAAACCCAAATTAAACAAAATCAAACAAAGTCAAATAAAATTCTCCAAAACCCAAATAAAATCAAACAATGTCAAATAAAATTCCCCAAAATTCAAATAAAATCAAACAAAATCCCAAATAAAAATATAAAAATCTAAAAACCCAAAAAAAAAATAAAAAATCAAATAAAATCAAATGAAATCATAAGAAATACAAAACACAGGAGGGAAACACTGCGCCCTCTTGTAGTCCCATCGCAACCAAGTCACCCCCTGATGACCTACTACAAATTCACATCCCACTGCGATCAAAATTATTCCCCAAAGTCTCATTGTGTACTCACAAGTACACATGACCACTCCCCAACATCCGCTGCACAAAATAAGCCGACAAAAAAAATAAAAATATCACTCACAGCCCCATCGCTAAATACAAAGCCCCCTCGTGACACAAAGCAAAAATTCACGATGACGAAGTAGCCAATCACGTTACTCATCCCGTCACGATCCGAATCACTCTCCCTTGTCCCATCGCGTGATCTTACACGCTGACCAGAGAAAGAGAGCCGCTAATACCTCATCACACTCCCCCCATGTCCCATCGTTACGTTAAAACCCCGCCTCGTCACCAAGGCCAAAGGGCAAGTCCTGTCGCAACCTCAAGATGCCATCATTATCCCATCATGTCACAAAACAATAAAGGAGTCATCAGACCAACACTCTATCGTACAATCATAAACATGTCTTGTCGCGATGCAACTACAACTTGATCTCGTCATATAACCTAAGATCTACCACAGAAAGAAACGAGCATAGTTTGCCCATCATATAACCACCAATGTCCCATAACCAATTACACTTTCCCGAAATCCTGTCGCAACTTGCCATGACACACAACCAGAAAGGGGAGGCTCAACCAATATCCCATCGCGAAAAGCAAAGAGCCGAACTCCCCAAATATCCCATCGCACAACAATCACTCAATTCTAACGCAAAAGGAGAAAGGAACCCCTCCAACACTCCATCGCACCCAACAAATATTAAGTCCCATCGAGAACATCTCATTTGGTGATCCGGACGCCCCATTACGCCGGCCACCATCAGGCCCCGCTATAGCAGAAATAAAAAAGGAGAGGAAACTCTCTAATGTCCCATCATGACACCACCACAACAGCTGGCCAGTCCCATCACAAGCAAAAGCCTCCCGCCGGTAATAAGTCAGGTAAGCAAGCACCCCTTTCTACTCGATATTCCTTGTAAAATATAATTACCTAATATTAAGTCAAATGATTTCAAAACCAATCACTCTCGACTCGTGAAACATTGTAGTCCTCTCATAAGAGACAATCATCAGTATTCACGAGAAGATTAGACGGAGTATCCGGCATACCAATTGTCGCCTTGACAACTACACAAACGGTCGGGTTCACAAATCCCCTTTTGGGTGGATTTGCTCAGCGACTCCTCGGAAGCCACATTTTCCGCCGTTTTACCACTGAATTGATCTTAAGTTAAAACCCCCAAATTTTTTAAAAAAAACCTCTGTCTATCAAAATTCACTTCTCACTATTGTAATATGTTCTTTCCTCTAGTAAATTGAACACTAAGTATTCTCAACTTTGAGAAATCACAAATGTCCACTGAAAAGGGATGCTTGATGCGCCATTGGTGTGGGCAATGAGGCGCCCGGTCTAACATGACTTGCTAAAGTTTTTGCCATTACATGATATTACATCTTATTATTTGGCCACTTGACCTTGTCTCGAGACAGTCGTATGACACCCCCCCGCTACCACATTAGCACCATTTTCCTCCCGTTTGACTGCCACTTGTAGCAGGTCGTGACATGCGATAGGATGCCACTTGCACCTGCGAATCAAAATTTGACCACTTTTCCTCTGTCTAACTGCCCCTTGCTGCAGGTCGTGACATGCGACGGGATACCACTTGCACTTGCAGATGAGGATATATCTCTCGATTGAGTCAATTTCCCCCCATTTGATTGCCACTTGCAGCAGGTCGCGACACGGGATGCCACTTATACCCGCGGTTGGGGATACACCTCTCGAAAGTTACCACTCGGCCCTAAATGCTCCCCTTTAGCTTATGCCGATAGATAAAAATGCCAAGCATTTCATGTCAGCACCCCAGTTCACACTTTTGATTTTCTAGAGAAATGAGAAGGCACCTCGGAAGAGGGGTGTCTACTTCTTCGACGCACTCTTATTCCACAAGAACGCGTTGAAGAGGGGCAGCTGTAGACACCCCAATTCGGAGCATGCAAACCTGTTCGGTCAACTTTTGACCTTGCCCATGACTTTCGAAAAGGGGCTCACTCTTTCTGAAAGCCTTAAAATAATGATACGGGGACCATATATTGAAACAATAGTATATGGTTAAAGCACGGGTTGAAACAATAGCTCTATGGTTCAGACCCGACTTAGCTAGGAGAAGATCTCGAATTATGCATCCTCACAGAAGCGCGCAATTTGATTGCACACATGGACACATGCGCACAATTGGTCCCCTTTGGACCATATTTATCCTTCCCACGGACCGCCTTAGGAGTTAATTATGCGCCCTATACAGTGCGCGCAATCAGATTGCACGCCACATCACTGGGGCGCAATTAGTCCAGCCTAAATCAAAACTCTACCTTTTATAGACCACCTTGAGACTTGATTACACGCTCTGACACCCACATGTAATTGGTCCCCAGTTGGGCCTGGCCTTTAATTCTCATGACCTCCCAAATTCCTCTATTAAGCACCTATAAACTGGTGCTTAATTGGATTATGCGCGTTATATAAGATGCACAATTAGCTCCAATTAGACTGGAACTAAGATACCCGACTGAGTCAGTCAGCCGGTCACTCACTAAGTTGGTCACTGCCTTACAGTGATTAAGCGCCCAAGATAGGGCGCGTAATTCAATTAAGTGCACCTGACAGGGCGCATTTTTAGATTTAACCGGCTAATTACGCACCTCCCACAAGGTGCATAATTACCCGTAGGACTAGAGAAACTAGAGCAATTAAACTTAGAATAGGATTAGAAAAACTATATAAACTAAACTCCCAGGCGACCCAAAGTTGTTGACGTTGATCAGTCGACGATTCAGTAAAGAGAACAACCCATATCTCCACCCGCATGATCAGTGATGTGTTGCAGCATAGATAAACATATGCAGCTGGCGATCGCATCGAACCAGGTATTTTTCTCTTAAAATTTACCTTTTATTTCAATAATTTAATATTTTCTAATTTATTATTCATCGCCTTTGCCAAAGTCCACTTGGACCGAATTGGGCCACTCTTTTCATGGATCGAAAGGGGCCTAGAAAAAACACGCACCAGCATCAGCATGCATTCTACCCAGTGAGAGCCAACTTTTCAAACAAGTATTTTAAGGGATCCATTCGAGCCAGAAGGAGTACCTCTTGGGAGAGCAGGCAGTGGCAAAGTCTCTTTGTAGCCCATACGAGAGCCAGACATGTTTTCTCTAGATGAGAATAACGTGTCTCGTAATCAGTGAATTTCTTACTCAGGTAGTAAATGGCATACTCTTTTCTTTCGGTTTTATCATGCTGCCCCAGGACACATCTCATCAAAAATTGCATCGTGGAAAGATACATTCAGAGTGGTCTCCTAGGTACTGGTGGTACCAGGACTGGAGGATTGAGGAGATAACTCTTGATCCTATCGAATACTGCTTGGCAATTATCATTCCATTCGATGGGCGAGTCTTTCCTTAGCAACTTGAAAATCAACGTGCAGATAGGAGTTAATTTTGCAATGAACCGACTAATGTATTGTATTCTGCCCAAGAATCGTCAGACTTCCTTCTCGGAAGATGATGGCGGCATTTCTACGATGGCTTTTACTTTCATGGGATCAACCTCGATGCCCCTTCTGCTGACAATAAAACCAAGTAGCTTTCACGACATAGCGCCAAATGCGCATTTATGAGGGTTCAGACGCAATCTGTATTTTCTCAGCCTTTCAAATAGTTTCTAGAGGTTCACTAGGCGATCACCTCTTTCCTGTGACTTAGTGATCATGTCGTCAACTTATATCTCAATTTTTCTGTGCATCATGTCGTGAAACAATGTTGTCATTGCCCTCTGATATGTTGGCCCAATATTTTTTAATCCAAATGATATAACTCGGTAGCAGAAAGTTTCCCATGGAGTGATGAACACTGTCTTTTCTTAGTCTACCTCAGTCATTTTGATTTGGTTGAAACCAGAAAACCCGTCCATGAACGAGAGCATCCTGTGCTTGACAGTATTATTGAATAAGATGTCGATGTGTGGCAAAGGGAAGTCATCTTTCGGGCTCGCCTTGTTGAGGTTCCTGAATTCGATGCACATGCGAATATTTTCGTCTTTCTTTGGTACTGGGATGATGTTAGCCAACCACTGTGAGTATTTGGAGACTATAAGAAAATTAGCATTGTACTGCTTGATGACCTCATCCTTTACTTTCAACATCCACTCTGACTGGAGACGCCTCAACTTCTGCTTGACCGATTTTATATTGGAATATAGCGATAACTCATACTCGACCAAATCGGTGTCCAAACCAGGCATATCCTCATATGACTATACGAAAACTTCTCAATACGACCAAAGGAAATCAATCATGCCTCATCTATCCTCGGGAGATAGTGACGTTCCAATCTTAGTGATTTTAGGATCTTCCTCAGTGCCTAGATTGATCTCCTCGGTCTCTTCAATAATAGAGGTAGGGCCATTCTCAAAATTGGCGTGCTGTTCAAGGAGCTCATTGGGAAGCTCCTCAATTAGGACCTCCTCATCCATATCCGTGACTCCTACCTCTCATTGTATTTCTACAGGAAAGAGTTCGATTTCACATCGGATAGGTTATTCTTTTAAGGCATCATTTTTCTTTTTCTCGAAAATCTTAAAAGATAATATTTTTAGATTTTATATTTTTTCTATTTTTTTAAGGTTTTCTTTTTCTATTTTTTTGGTCTTTTCTTTTTATGCAAAGGCGAGCTATTGGCAAGAAGGGTTTTTGAACATGCACGACAACGCTTGCTAAGGGCTATCTTCCTTTCTCACAGGTTATTTTTTTTGGGAAGTTGATGCCAATTTTCAGGCCACCTGATGCTTCCAAAGTCATGGGAACAAACGCCCATTTTCTCACCTGTGGTGTGGAACCATTACATGACTCTGTGGAGGAAGGGGAATGACACGGCTCTCCAGGGTCTACGTCCATCATATTTACCATAGGTTCATCTTGAGCCTGGTCCTCAAATGTTAGAACGATCTTGGGGTGGGCTAAGACAAGTGGTAGTATTGACAAGGTTATCTCTTCCTCAACGAGTGACAGGGAGGCAAGGTTTATTTCAATCTCAGGGGGAATGATTCAGGCATTGGTTTCACGGATAGCGTCTTTTTGTGCGGGGTTAGCTGAGTTGCTCCGTTCTGGTCAATCTTTATGATGCCTGCACTCACGAAGGTGCTTTTGATGTGCAGCCATAGACATGGTTCTCCTTCCAAGTCCATCCCTCTGGATTTGGCCGCGGCAACGGTTCGAGCCTTTTCCTTAGCCTCTTGGACTTCTTCTTCGGTAGGCTTGTAGCTTAAATCAAATTTGATTTGTTATCCACCTTTTGCTCAGATGGGGTCTCTCCTGCCTTGAAAGTGAGGGTCCAAACCCATTCCTTTCTGAGAGCCCCATTTTTGGAGCATAGCAACTGTCGCAATCATTACTCACCCTATTTTCATGGTGACCTTTCCCAGGGGTTTGAGTGCCATTGTTGATTCATCATATTAGAAATTGTAGAGATTTATATCTTCAGTTGTGTGTGGCACGTCCAACACTTTGAGATTTTCTATGTTGTGTGTAGCCCATTCTCCTTCTTGTCGCCCCTCACCCAGGATAGCTATCACTTTCTCCTCAGATGAATTTGAGCTTCTGATGCAGGGTTGAGGGCACTGCCCTTATTTCATGCAGCCATGGGCGCCCTAACATTAGATTAAATATGAATTTGATATCGATGACTTTAAAGGGATAGAGAAGGTCATTGGCCCGATGGTGAGCTCAAGATCAACTTCTCCTATTACCTCTCTTGTGTTATCGAAACCATGGGCTCCTGTCTTGGTTGGCCTAAACATTGATGGGTCCACTCCGATCGTGGTTGCAGTTATCAAAGGGCACACATTTAACGTTGAACCTTTGTCTACCAGTGCCAGTGGTATCACCAAATTTCTCATTTCTGCCATGATGTTGAGAGACCTGGAATGGTTACCCCCTTCAATTGGAAGATCGGTGTCAGAGAATGAGATGGCGTTAGGAGCCAACACTTGTCCAATCATCTACCCTACCTCATCTGGGGACACTTTATCGGAGACATGAGTATTTTTTAGGGCCGCCATTAAATCTTTGAAGTGTGGTGGAGACGTCATTAACAAGTCCCAGATGGTGATGTGGGCCGGAGTTCTCCTTAATTGTGTTTCTAACGCATACTGCTAATTCTTTCCATGGGATGTACTACTGCAGGTTTCCTTCTTTCTTCCTATTGAGAGGCTACCAACACCTATGGCTGTTTAGAGATCCTACCAGACCGCGTGATAAACTCGACTACCCCTTCTTTGCTACCACCAACATTGGCATCCGTCTGGTTGTAGTTGAGTGGGACCTAATGGGAATCATAGGTTGGTCTGAGAATTTGGAATGGGGGGATAAAGGTATTGGAGATGATTGGGCTGGCGGTGTGGCGACGTTGGGCCAGATATAGTTGACTGGTGATGGAGGTAGGTGTACTGGTAGTAGTGCGACAGCACTGAGCCAGCTGTAGTTGATCAATGCTGGAGGTGGGTAAAATTGGGCATCGTGTAATTGACAGGGGTTGGTGCTGGAAATGGCTGGTATAGTGATGGTGAGGCAAAACTGGGCTGAATATGGTTAACGGGAGCTGGTGTTGAAAAGTATAGCCTCAGATCTAGGGGTGCCGCTTGGGGTGCGGGATTAGGGAAATAGTTGGCTAAATTCAGAGGCTCGACTACTCCTATGATTGCATTCCCCTGGCTCCCTTGCCTTGGCAACTCTACGCTTCCTCCCGTGTTGATGTATTTAGCGGGGTCAAATTCTTCCATGTCTTCCTCTAACATGTTAATTGTGGCCTTGGGGCCCATCCCCCCTTGCAGGTGTGGCGACAATGGTGCTTGATGGATATTGGTGTGCTGATTTACTTTAGGAGGTGTCAGAAGAATAATCTTTCCTGCCTCAATCAAGTCTTGCATCGCATGCTTTAATGGAAAGCATCGATCGGTTGGGTGTCCCGACTCTTGATGGAAATTACAGTGCGTGCTTGGATCGTAGTTCCTCGGGAGCGAATTCGGTGGAGGTCACGGCTGAAATGGAGTAGCCAATCCTTTTCCAATGAGTAGGGGAAGCAACACATTCAAAGATTGTCCCAACGGTGTGAATACTCGATTAAGGTGGGCCCTTCTTTGTTCAAGGGTCTGTTGTGCCCATGGGATGTTGCCCTGTCTCTGCACCTGATTTGCTTATACTGAGTCTTGCTGTACTGCCCCAGATTGAAATGGTGCCATACTAGTGCTGGGCTGTGAGGTCATTATTGCTTGAACCTTGGCTCCTATCCTTTTCTTATTTCTCTGCTAAGTGAATTTGCGGGCTCCACTGGCTACAGTTTTATTCAAGCGCCCCTCTCTTACAGCGTCCTCATAGGGGTTGGCATTTCTTACTAAATTTATAAAATTGGCTTGTTGCTGGTACACAAGAAAATCTGATATGACTGGTAGCACAGTTTTCAAAATCATTTCTATCTGCTCATCATCTGGGATGCGATTCCTCACCTAGGCGGCTTGGGCCCTCCACCTTCCGAGATATGCATTAAACGTTTCATCGGTGCTTCAACCAAGCCAAATCAAATTTACGGGGCTCAATATCAATGTTGTACACATACTGTTCTTAAAACAGGTGGGTGAGGTCTCTCCATATTTTTATCATGAATGATTCAATAGAGGTGAACCATCGTAAAGTCGGGCTTGTGAGAATTTTTTGGAGCACTTTGATGAGAAGTCATTCATCTCCGCCATACTAGCACATGTCCCCACAGTATGATTTCAGGTGGGAAATAGGATTGTTGGTGCCATTGTATTTATCAAATGACAACACTTTAAATTTGGACGACAATGGTACTTCGGCAAACAGACATAAATCATAGAAATCGGTAGCGTAAATTTCGGCTCCCCCAACTTCATCAACTATTTTTAGATCTTAGCTAGTTGTTCTTTCAACAGTTCCGATTCCCTAGACTATAGAACCGGGGCTGCTCCCCCACTAGGCTGCCCCCATTCATTCCCGGGTGGCTGCTGGTTGGTGAAGATGGGATGTGGGGAGTTGGAACTGGTGAAAGCCCCTATGTAGGTCCCACTATTGGGCCTCATCCTCCTCATATTGATGACCTGCATCAACAAATGGTGAAGGAAGGGTGGGGTTATTCATTTGATTCTGAATGGGTTGGACAAGTGCTTGGTGAGACCATTGTAAGTGTGGGAAGCTTTGATGATTGGTTTGTGGAGTAAGGTGATGGGTGAATTGAGAATTTTGGGGGGTTGAGCAGGTGTTTGGTGAAACCATTGTACTTGATAGAGATTTTGATGATTTGGTTGGGGTGTGAGAGGATGTGTAAATTGGGGATGGTTGATGATGTGAGATGGATTCCCAGGTTAGATTGGGTATGCTGGATGTGGATGGGTATGGCTCATATCGGGTTGGGGAGTTGAGTGAAATGGGTTTGTTATTTGGAGGGCAATGGGGTGTGCTTGTTGGGGGTATTGGGGAAATTGTGGAAGGTTTGTAAATGTGGCACTTGAGTTTGAGTGGGCATGGCGGTGGATTTGTGACCTTTGTGGTCCACTCGGGTGGCTCCATGGTTGCTGGTGGGAGCCTTGGGGTGGTGTGGATTATGGGAGCTCAGTTGGGATTGAGGTTCTAGGTGAATGAGGAGTGGAGGTTTTGGAGAGTTGGTTGGGGGTTTAGTGGTGTTTAGGATGGATTGGGAAGGCTTTGGGAAGCCTTCCAAACTGAGTAGACCATCATCATGTCCTCCATCATGGCCACGGGGTCAAATATGGGGTTGGATGTGGATGACCCATTGGATGTAGGGGCTGGTGGAAATGCTTGGGTTGATGTGGTAGGGAAAGTGGGTGCATTTTGGGCGGATGGAAAAATGAGTGTATTTTGAGTGGAGGGAAAAGAGGGTGTGTTTATAGTGAATGTGGAGGGGAAAGTAGGTATATTTGGATGGTTGTGGAGGGAAAATCAGGTGAAAAATTGGGTGTATATTGGGTTGATGTAAGGGTAAAGTTGGGTGGATAATTGGTTGTATGTTGGGTGGACGGAAATGAGGGTGTATTTTGGGTGAATGTGGAGGGGAAAGTGGATGCATTTTGGTTTGATGTGGAGAAAAAAATGGGTGCACCGAATGGTCCGGTGACGTTAAATGGGGATTGGGTGGAGGGATTGGAGATGGGAATCTCCTCTATGTGGGAATGTGGTGGGATGAGTCCGGATCGACAAAGGTCGGATTGACCACCCAAGACATGGTTTGTTGGCGGGTGGGTTATGAATCCCTTGGGTGAGGACCAAAGATTTTTCTTCTTCTTCCCCAACGAGATGGTGGCAGGTTCAGTGATGTCGTGGTTACGACACCACAAGCTATCTTTTTGTCTTTTTGACTTTTTTGACATTTTTGTTGGTGATTCTTGAATGATGATGATGAGAACTCCCTTTTTGGATGGATTTTAGCACTCTCAAAACTTCCTACGACAGGACCCGAATGCCCGTTTAAGAATCAAAGAGAAAAAATCTCTTGATCTTTAAGGGCACGAATTTCCATACGATAATCCGATCTCTCGAAAGATCCAATAAGAGGGTAACCTCTCTTGACCGGCGAGAGCGTTTGGACACTTTAGAGTGTAGGAAATAATGGAAATCCCAAATCCAACGTATGGAGGGTCGGGGCAATGCCCCTTGAGACTTTTTCTTCACTTTTCGGATCCCTTCTTTTCGTGCTTAGAGGATATAAGGCTTTTTTGATTCCACTAGCGCTCTCCCCAATGTTTTAAGGCTTTGTAACAAGTTCGATTACCCACCCGATATACCTCCGGCACAAGCAGCTTCTCAGGTACTAGATAGGGTGGTCCTTTTTGAGATCATCACCACTAGGGATGCCGCTCTGCTTGGGACCAGGTTGGGTGTATCGTTGTCTAATTTTTTCGTCCCTTTTTAAAAAAAGCTACTCTTGCAAACATAATTATTATGCCCCTTAGTTCATTTTTAATTTCAATTTTTCGGGGAAGTTAGGATTAAGTTCAAAATGGGGCTTGCCACTATCCACAAAACTGGGCTATGGGAGTCCTGTGCCACCACTACGGGCTGGGGTACAATGGTGAAATTTGGTAAGTAATAAGAAAAAAGACAGGGCCAATCAAGCGACTAGGCAGAAATGTAAATAACGAAAAATTAAATCTAATTATCAAGTAACCCGTAAAAAGGCTAAGGTGGTAAATGACGAAATCGCAGGAGTAAGTAAAAAAAATGCGAAATCATAAGGGTAAGTAAAAAAATGCGGAATCGTAAGAGTAAATAGAAAAAATACAAATAGAGACAAAAGTGAGCAATGAGAAAAAACACATGCAATAGGGCCAACTTCAAGTAGAAGTTCTAAAAATTATCCCAAAAGAGTCGCCATTTGTGCAACCGTGGATATCACCGATCCGTTGTGATGATGCGCTCAAAAATGGAGTCGCCACCGTAGCTTTTGGTGTCCCGAAATTCCTAAATCAATATCATAGGCACCGAAGTACTAAATTTGACTCCGATCCAGTCTACGCTAAAGCCTCTAGGCAAGGACTTCGGTTATCAATTGGGAGATGTTAGACACCCGATTGACCCGCTCGTAAGTGGTCTCTACTATGGACAAATGTAAGAAAAAAATAAAAATTGAACGACACTTCCTCTTGCCCGAAGGCACTTCGATCCTATTTGAGCCCCCCGCTATAGACACCCCAATTTTGCCCTCTCGGAATATACAAACCTGTTCGATCAGCCTTTGACCTTGCCTACGATATCCAGAGAAGGACTGACCTTCTCCGAAGACCTTAAAACCTAAAATATGGGGACCACATACTAAAATAATAGTATATGATTCAGACTCAGGCTGAAATAATAGCTCTATGGCTCGAACTCGACCCGACCCGAGAAGACCCTGAATTTTGTACCCTCACAGAGGTGCACAATTCGATTGCATGCAGCGATACATGCGCGCAATTGGTCCCACTTGAACCAGGTTCATTCTTCCGATGGATCGCCTTTGGACCTGATTACGTGCCTTACATAAGCCGCGCAATCCGATTACATGCCCAACCATTGGCACGCAATGGGTCCCACTTGGACCTGACTTCCATCTCCCACTGACCGCCACAAGACCCGATTACACGCCTCACACAGGGTGCGCAATTGATTGCACGCTCCACCACCAGCACGCAATTGGTCCCCAGTTGGACCTGGTCTCTAAATCCTTAGACCGCTTAAACTCCCCAATCAAGCGCACACGAGCAGGCGCTTAATTAGATTGTACATTCCGAATTGGACGCGCAATTAGTTCCAAGTGACTTGGAACTAGGATACCCAACTGAGTCAGTCAGTCGATCACTCACTGAGTCTGCAACCGACTCAAACTAGATTAAGCGCCCCGGACAGGGTGCGTAATCCAATTACATGCGCTGGACAGGGCGCGCAATTGAATCTGACCGACTAATTGTGCACCTACCGAAGGGCGCAGAATTACTCCGATACTTATAAAAGGACCACCTTACCTCGGTCAACAACACCAATTTTGATAGTAATCTCTCTCCTTTCGAGCTTAGGCCTTCCTAGGAGTTTCAAAGTTCTCTCTATAGTAGGGAGGACGAAACGCTCGACTTCAAGTAATCTTTTAGGTTCTAGACTCTAGCTTTTAATTTTTAGTTTCTAGTTCTTAATTTTTAGGTTCTAGTTCTTAGCTTCTAGGTTCTAATTTGTAATTCTGATTCTAGTTCTTAATTTTCATCCTAGTCCCTAATATTTATTCTAGTTCTTACTTCCGATTCTAGTTCTTAGTTCTAGTTCTTAATTCTCAAGTTCTAGATCTCAGTTCTTAGTTCCTGATCCCTAATCCTTAAAATATCGAATTCTCAGTTTTTAATCCTTAGGCCTTTAATCATCAATCCAAACTCAGTCCTTTCAAAATTTTCCTTAGCCATAAAAATAATTTACTATTCTATTCTTCTTTCCCTTAAGCTTCTCCCTTTGAGAAAATTCAAGGTTCTCTCTTGGGCTTCCCAAAAGGGATCGAGGTGCCTTCTAGATTTGTAGAATCACAGGCTCTTCTCTGGGAGCCGCAAGTAGCCAAGCTAGCGGCACTAACCCATTAGTCTTGGCTCTCAAAGTAGTATTAAAGGAGGAAGCCCCTAGCTTAGAGCCAAATAGGTCTCCCCAACATTTCCCAATTGCTAATCCCGTTACTTTTATATTTGACCTATTTTGAAATATCAAACAAAATTAGATTGATGTGAAATTAGTCACATTTAAAAGCTTATCGAAGTAGCTTTCTAACGAATCAAAAAATACGCAATTCCGACAAGTATTGAAGAAGTTATGATCAATTTTTGGAAGCTGCACAAAAAGTAACGAATTTCAAGACTCCTAATCGAATTAGGATTAGTCTCTTTTATTATTTCATAGGATTTATTTATTTTATTAGAAATAAGATTAGTTTTCTTATTTCTTTATGACTTTATTAGGAATTAGAGTTACACTATGATCAAGAATTATGATATTTCATTTATTTGAATTAGGAATTAGAGTTACACTAAGATTTCTAGTAAAAGCCTATAAATAGACCCCTACCCCCTAGCCACTCTACACAATCCTCATTCTCAAGCTTCTTCCTCATGGAGATTTCGAGGTTCTCTTTCTCTACAATGCCATAGTATTTAGGTAATCGCTTAAGTTCTAGTTCTTAACTTCAAGTTCTAGATCTTAATCTCTAGTTCTAGTTCTTAGATTCTATTTCTTAATTTTCTTTCTAGTTCTTACTGCTAGTTCGAATTCTTTGTTCTAGTTCTAAATTCTTAATTCTCGATCTCAGTTTTTGATTCCTACTTCTTAGTTTGTAATTCAAATTCAGTTTTCAATTCCCTATATTTCTAATATAAACCTTAGCCACCCGATTTGCCCAAAGAATCTTACGGAGGGTACTCGGAAACGGGGCCGATCCTCCTTAGCATAACGGGCCACAACCCCTTTTTTTAATTAGGATTAGGAGACTAGGTTAATTAGACTCCTAGTAAGATTAGGAAATGAGGTTAATTAGACTCCCGATGGGATTAGGAGACTAGGTTAATTAGACTCCAGGTAGGATTAGGAGATTAAATCAATTAGACTCCAACTCGGATCAGGAGACCATGTCAATTAGACTTCCAGTAGGATTAAGAGATTAGATTTAGAATCCTAACAGAAGTAAGAAGGCCACACTAGTTAGATTAAAAGCAACCCAAAGCTGTTGAAGTTGGTCGGCCGACATTCAGTAAAGGAGTTTAACTTGCAAGTCCTCACTCTTCTTAAAGCGTGATCAGTGATGTGTTGCAACGTTGATAAACATTTACAGTTGGCGATCGCATCAACCCAAGTATTCTTCATTTAATATTCGCCTCTTTATTTTAGCATTTAATATTTCCTAATTTATTATTTCACTGCCTTAGCCAAAATCCACTCGGACCGATTAGGCCACTTATTTCAGGATCCGAAAGGGACCTAGAAAAAGTGTGTACCAACAAACTAGAGATCTCGGTGGGACTCCTTTCGCTAGGGTTGCCCCAATTTAATTAATTTGGTTTTCATTTTTTCTCTTTATTTAATTCAGTTTTTATTTTCGCTTTATTCTATCACTTTTTACACACTCATACCTAACTTTTCGAAAACAAAAAAATATAATAAAATAATAAATAAAACTATTTTAAAATGTCTAACTTTAATAATATCTACCCATCCTCATGGGGCTCTCATAGCGACCCCGAGTATAACGTTAGGCCATCATGCCTGGGTAAATATGGTTAGTGAGAGTGAAAAATACCCCTTCGCTCCACAAAACATGAATCACAGCGACAGCAGTGGAGAAAGTGGTACTGAGCAAAGCTACCTGGCTAGCGAAGTTATAGACGACTCTGCCAGTGTACTCCTAAAAGGAGGAAAAGATGTCGACGCCCTGCTCCGGACTTTGACTGACTTATACAAAGCTCCCTGAGGTAGACAGAGAAGAAGGACGCTAACTCCTTTGCGTACTTCGACTCCTCCAACACATAACACATACACACCTCGCACCCTATAACGACAACCGCCAAAGACAACTCTCTCCCGAAACATCTAGAAACGATACCACGATCAACATGGACGATCTCCCTTGACTCCTAGACGACTACACGGCTAAGAGAGAGTGTCCTAAACGATCTTTAGGATTTGACAAATTCTACCAAGACCTCGACTTCACTGTACCCGCTGGCTTTAAACCTCCAAAATTCAACAAATACAATGGTATAGGTAATCCGAAGCACCACTTGACCATGTTCTATAATGACTGCATACCAATTCGTACCAATCATGGGCTCTTGATCCACTACTTTCAAAGATCACTGAAAGGAGAAGCCCTTGACTGGTTCGCCACCTTGCCTCTAACAGAAATTGAAATCCTCGAAGACTTAGCCGATAGATTCTTAGAACAATACCAATACCAACACCAACACCTCACTCACGAAGAGATCAGTCTTGTTGACTTGATACACACAAGACAAGAAGATGACGAAGACTTCGCGACGTTCACTAACCGATGGAGGAGGCTCGCTTCCCGAACAGGGAATCAAATAAAAGGAAATGATGCGATAGAGATTGTGATCATGAATACCAGAGAACCCCTTCGAAGCACTCTCATCTTAAATGTCCATCACGACTTCACAAGCCTTTATCAACGCACTTTACGCATAGAACACTGCCTGAAGAATGGGTACCTTAATCTCTCAATACTAACATCCAACGAATCCTCCTCCAATGACCCTGAGACAAACACCCTAAACGAAACTCTAAGCCCCGAACAAATCAACACAAACTAAGGACAAAACCAAACAAACCCTCTACCATACCACCCATATGACCATGCTCAAGATCTATAAACAAACCTATACCCTAGCCATAACCAATCTCTATACCCTGACTAGGATCAAAACCAATACCCCAATGCCACACAAGCTAACATTACTTTTTACGACCCGCTATTTGACCAAACTCAATCAAGCCCTCAACTCGCATATGACACCGTACACTCATTCACTCCCACCCCATTCCATCCGGTTAGCCTGATCCGAAGGATTGAACCTCCCTCGGAACACGTCCATGTCGTTCACTCACAACCAACTAACCTTATCCCACACACCAATAAGCGTGAATCACCTTCCGCCCTGAACCGATCACCAAGATCACTAAAATCCAACATATCACCGAATTCACCCCTAAACTCACTCAACCCATCACCAAACTTATCACCAAGCTCAATGCACTAATCCAACCTACCGCCGAAGTCACCAAATATATTCTCGAAACGCCCCGACCTATCACTAAAATCGTCAAACGCGATCCCAAAGCAACCCCAGTCGACCCTTAATATCAGCCAATTATCCCCTAAACAAACTCAACCTATCTTAATATCAACCATGCTCTCTGAGTTCACGCCAAAACTGACTTCACAATCAATACCCAAACCAACTCACGACCACTCCCTAAACAAAATCCCTCACCTATCCCTGAAGCAATTCCCAAATTAAACTATCCATATACTACGACACCATTCATACTTAAACCAATTACAAAGATAAACATCGAACATGAACCCGCAATCTAATCAAAAACCCTAATCGAACCAACTCCAAAACTAACCCTCAAAATCAAACACATTGTCAAACACATTGCCCCACCAATCTCAAAACTAGTCCCTGAATCAACTCCTACACCTACTTTAAAACTTAAACTCAACAACAAACACTTCACCCCACCAACCATGGAACCAACTCTCGAACCAAAACCCATTTCAAAACCTAAACTCACTACCGAACTTGTCACCTCACCAACTTCAAAACGAAACCCTGAATCCGACATTGTCGCCAAACGGACCTTCGAACCACCCACTCCAAAATCACTCGTTGGGCCAATTTCAGAACCAATTCTTGAATCAACCCCAACAGAACTCGCCACTGAACTTATCATCCCCTCAACTCCGAAACAAGGACCCACTATCGAACTTACCATTCCACTGAATACAAAACTGAACCTCAAACCCAATCCTACCATCAAACCTAGATCAGTCATTAAACCTAAATATATCGTCAAACCAAAACCTATCATCAAAGCTAAACCTACCATCAAGCCTAAACCAATCTTCGAACGCAAACTTGTCATCAAACCTCAAACTATTGTCGAGTCTAAACATATCATCGAACATGAACTCATTACTGAAACTGAACCTGTCATCAAACTTGAAACCCTCATCAAACACAAACCCATTATCAAGACTAAAACTATCATTGAATTTGAACTAATCGCCAAACATGAACTTACTAGCAAATCCGCACCAGCCTCTACGACATCGATGGTACCCGACCCTAAGCCAACCACTGGACCTGTCGATACACTAACCCACAAAACCATCATTCCTCCCACTTCCGAAACCAAATCAAACTTGAAGCTTACGACTCTGATCAACATCCAAATCAGCATATCGCCATATTCTCAAACCTCACAACATAAAATTGACATCACAACTGAAATTACATCCGAACCCCAAATCAAAATCTCTATAGACTTCGTGATCAAAACCTTCACAGAACCCCAACCAACAATAATGCTGCCACGTCAAACCTTTGATACTAAACCTCCTTAAAAAATTATAAACAAAACTTTAAAACAATCTCATGATAAACCCAAAGTGTGAATCAAACAAAACAAGCATAATCAAATAAAATCATACCGCCTCACACAGAGGAAAGGTCTACCTTGGCCTACGCCCTCGCATCTCCTCCTCCTACTCTACCTCTACCTTATCTTATCATTATCTCTACAACACCAACAGATTCCACTCCAACTTCACCGACAAATAACTTTCCAACAACTCGAAAAACACCCTAACAATTGTAAGTTCCAACTCTACGAGATGCCTCACCCTATCAAAAAATTAAAAAAGATCCCTCCCGATAAGGAGGCTCCAACCATAAAAGATTTATCAAAAGAAGAAGTTAAAAGACACCACATCTATTTCGAAAAATCTCACATCATCCAAACCACAAACTTGAACATGACATCTCTCTCATCCTTGATCAATCAGATCAAAAGGGATCGAGGATCCCAAAACAATATTATCTAATCGAACGATCACTTCAACCATCCAATATGTCCCACCAAGCAAACTTCCTGAGTCAGTCCCCTGCTTAAGTTACTGATGTTGTACCATAACATGATAATAATAACAAAAATAATATAAAAATATATAAAATAAAAATATATATATACATATATCATTTGCCCAATAATATCTCCAACTAATAACTCTTACTCGACCGAGAACTAGAAATCGAGGAGCTAGTGCTAAGAAAATAATGCCTACAAAACCGCCTGTCCTAGACGAAAGCAAAACCCCACATGGGCAGTTCTTTCACTATTTTGGCAACATACCCAAAAAATAACTACAGGGGAAAGACTTCCTAACCCTTGGAATCATGACTCAATGATCATCATGTCTCGTAGTCTAAACAGACGTAACTATATATTTATCATCCTCGTAGTCATCGCAAGGCATTCGCCAGTTGTAGGTTATTATTTTCGAAACTATTTTGGGAATCATCTGACTCATTGTTCACCTTCCTATTCAGCGAGTTGATCGAAAGGACTAGTGGATCATGAACCTCGCTAAAAATCTACGATACATGATGATTGTTCAGCACTTACAAAATCGAGCCTGACATGTGGCCGAAATAGTCAAACTATTTCCCGACATGAGATCATTACTAACGCACTCCAGGATATCTGAGATGCTGATAAGAGTCTCACCATCACTTGACGTGGGGAATTTTTTTTAAGTGCGCTAACATTTTGATAGCGTTACTCCTGTCACTAGACCGACACCCCAAACTGGGGCATTTTTTTATCTTTTCAATTTGTTTCTTACTTTTCTGCCATGGGATTGAAAACATCCAAAACAAAACAAACAAGATACACACAACATGCGGAAGAAAAAATGCATACCCCAACACTATCCATTCACCCTTCGACGCAACCCCAGAAACATACAACAATAATCATGAACAAATATAAATGAAACGAACACAATAAAAAAAACACCGCTTTATTTATGATAAAAAATTTACAGGTATCACCAGAGGCATACCTCCGGAACATACAACCCAAAACGAAGACCTAAAACATGAACATACAACTGAAAACAAACACAAAATCCAAAACGGACACAAATCCAAAACACGATGTGCGAAACGTCCAATAAGAAGCAATAGAAAAGCGAGGGGAGGATTGGTTAGGTAACACCCTTTCCATCCATTTGTAATACTTCCCTCCCACCGTGTTCACCTCCTAATAATAATGATGGATGTATGCTACACCTCAATCCCAACACCCCCCAATTCATAGCTACACCTTCGCCAGAAGCCACTTCGGGACGTAAAAAGCACGAAAACAACGAAGATCGAAAGAAACTACATCGAAATCGGACAGTCATATCACACAATATTGCCAAGATACGAAAATAGCGACACTCTAAATGCGAGCTCGATCAGGTAAAGAGAGAGAACAAAAAAAAATGAAGGAAGCTCAGATATATATAGGCGCTCGCCTAATTAAGCGCCAAAAACACAGCACATGATCCAATTCAACGTTGGCACAACCGCGTGCATTCCAGATTAAGCGCCACACATAATGCGCACAAATCACTTTCCGCCAACATGAACAACTGAAAAAACAAAAATGCGTTGCAATATGCATCGCGCACTCAAACCACCATGCGGGATCCGAAGAGTCGCCCGAACACCTCCGACTTACAAACTCGTCGACGCATCGACTGCGCGGACTTCACCCCGCGTGTAATTGGATTATATGCCACTGTATACGAGCACATTCGACACACCGATCCTTCAAACATGCGCACCCTCTCGCACGCATAATTGATTTAAGTGCCTAGAATAGCGCACACAATTCGCCAACCATAATGCACTCTTCAAACACGACATGTACTTCGGATGAAACAAACATGCGCCCTCAACGAAAACCTTAATCAAAACAAACATGTATAAAATTGAAATGTCCTATCCCCACAACAATGAAACACGAGAAACTATAACACAATCCACCACGTGATTACTTTCGCCTCGAGGATTATACCAGAAGGAGAAATCATCCCCCATAGTCCCATCACAACCAAATCACCCCCTGATGTGCTACCACAAATAATGTCCTACCATGATCAGAATCACTCCCTCGTCCCATCATACACTAATAGCAGGTCCCATCGCGACTCGACACGACTCAAAGTTTCAAAAATCACCCACCTTACAGTCCCATCGCGACACTACCCCACTACGTCCCCTAGCAATCACCCACCAAGCACCCATAAGCGCACCATCAGTGAAATTCAGCCGCACCATAATGCTAAAAAAATAAGTCCCATTGCGTCGCAATTACAACCCGATCTGATCATCTGCCAAAGAAAAAAATAAATATAGCCATCCCATCGCATAACCACCAATTCCCACCATGTGACCTCGCATATCGAACAAGAAGGAAGGCTCCAACAATGTCCCATCGCCAAAAGCAAAGAGTCGAACCTCTGAAATGTCCCATCACGACGATCGACGTCATCCCATCTCGCAACAGTCACCAAACTCCATCGCAATAGAAACATACACTCACCGACAGAAGAGAAAGGGAAACCCTCCGACGTCCCATCGGATCCAACAAATACCAAGTCCCGTCGTGAGCCTCTCATCACGCGCCCTGATACCCCACCACGTGACCCCCATGAAACAACACCAATGCCCCATCGCAAGGAAAACAGGTAAGTATCACCCCTCCTTTATTCGATATTTGTAAAATATAAGTAGCTAATATTAAGTCAAATTGTTTCAAAACCGGTCTCTCTTAACTCGTGAATCACTGTAGTCCTCTCATAAGAGACAATCATCAGTATTCACAGGGAAGTTTAGACGGAGTATTCGGCATACCAAGTGTTGCCTTGACAACCACACAAACGATCGGGTCCACAAATCCTACTCTAGTGGATCTCTTCAGCGACGTCTCGGAAGCCACATTTTCCGTTGTTTTACCGTCGAATTGATCTTAAGTTAAAACCCCCAAAATTTTAAAAAAACCTATGTCTATTAAAATTCACTTCTCTCCATTCTAATCTATTCTTTTCCCTGGAAAATCGAACACCAAGTATACTCAACTATGAGAAATCATGAATGTCCACTGGAAAGGGACACCTGACGCGCTATTGGTGTGAGCAATGATGCGCCTAGTTTGACATGATCTGCTAATGCCTTCAACATCAAATTACTTCACATTATCTGGTCACTTGACCTCATCTCTGGACATTCGTATGACGCCCCCCGGTACCTCGATTGTGTCAATTCTCCTCTGTCAGACTACCCCTTATAGCAGGTCGCGACATGCGACGGGATGCCACTTGCACCCGCGAATCAGGATATGCCAATTTCCCCCGTTTGACTGCCACTTGCAGCAGGTTGCGACATGTGATGAGATGCCACTTGCACCCGTGGTTGAGGATACACCTCTCGATAGCTACCACTGAGCACCCGAATACTCTCTTTTAGCTTGCGCTGATAGATAAGAAAGCCAAATACTTCATTTCAGAGAAACGAGAAGGCACCTCAGAAGAGGGGTGTCTACTTCTTCGACACATTCTTATTCCATAAGAACGCGCCGAAGAGGGGCATCTGTAGACACTCCAATTTTGCCCTCTTGAAGTATAAAAACATGTTTGATCAATCTTTGACCTTATCTATGATCTCCAGAGAAGGATTAACCTTCTCCGAAGACCTTAAAACCCTAAATATGGGGACCACATACTGAAATAATAGTATATGGCTAAGACCCAGGCTGAAATAATAGCAATGTGGCTTGAACCCGACCCGACCCTAGAAGACCCCGAATTTCGTGCCCTCACAAAGGCACGCAATTGGTCCCACTTGGACCAGGTTCATTTTTCCTATGGACCGCCTTTGGACCTGATTACGCACCCTACATAAGCTGCACAATCTGATTGCACGCCCAACCATTGACGCGCAATGGGTCCCACTTGGACCCGACTTCCACCTCCCACAGACTGCCACAAGACTTGATTACACGCTTCACATAGGGCACACAATTAATTGCACGCTCCACTACCAGCGTGCAATTGGTCCCCAGTTGGACCTGGTCTCTAAATTCTTAGACTGCCCAAACTCCCCAATCAAGCGAACACGAGCAGACACTTAATTGGATTGCACGTTCTGAACTATATGCGTAATTAGTTTTAAGTGAGTTGGAATTAGGATACCCGGCTGAGCCAATCAGCTAGTCACTCACTGAGTCCGCGACCGACTCAAACTGGATTAAGTGCCCCGAATAGGGCATGCAATCCAATTACATGCACTGGATAGGGCACGCAATTGAATCTGACCAACCAATTGCGCACCTGTCCAAGGGCACAGAATTACCCCGATACCTATAAAAGGACCCCCTCGATCAATAACACCAATTTTGATAGATCTCTCTCCTTTCGAGCTTAGGCCTTCCTAGGAGTTTCGAAGTTCTCAGTTTCAAGTAATATTTTAGGTTCTAGTCTCTAGCTTTTAATTTCTAGTTTCTAGTTCTTAAGTTTTAGGTTCTAGTTCTTAGCTTCTAGGTTCTAATTCTTAATTTTGATTCTAGTTCTTAATTTTTGTCCTAGTCCCTAATTTTTATTCTAGTTCTTACTTTTAATTCTAGTTTGTAGTTCTGGTTCTTAATTCTCAAGTTCTAGATTTCAGTTCTTAGTTCATGATCCCTAATCCTTAAAATCTCAAATTCTCAGTTTTGAATTCTTAGGCCTTTAATCATCAATCCAAACTTAGTCCTTTCAAAATTTTCCTTAGCCATAAAAATAATTTACTATTCTATTCTTCTTTCCCTTAAGCTTCTCTCTTTGAGAAAATTTGAGGTTCTCTCTGGGGCTTCCCAAAAGGGATCGAGGTGCCTTCTAGATTTATAGAATCACAGGCTCTTCTCAGGGAGCCCCAAGTAGTCAAGCTAGCGGCACTAGCCGATTAGTCTTGACTATAGAAGTAGTATTAAAGGAGGAAGCGCCTAGCTTAGAGCCAAATAGGTCTCCCCAACCTTTTCCAATTGTCAATCTCGTCCCTTTTATATTTGGACTATTTTAAAATATCAAATGAATTTGGATTGATGTGAAATTGGTCATATTTAAAAGCTTATCGAAGTAGCTTTCCAACAAACCAAAAAATGCGCAGTTCCGACAAGTAGTGAAGAAGTTATGATCAAAATTTGAAAGTTGCACAAAAAGTAACGAATTTCAAGACTCCTAATCGAATTAGGATTAGTCACTTTTATTATTTCATAGGATTTATTTCTTTTATTAGAAATAGGATTGGTTTCCTTATTTCTTTAGGACTTTATTAGGAATTAGAGTTACACTAGGATTAGGAGTTATGATATTTCCTTTATTTGAATTAGAAATTAGAGTTACACTAGTATTTCTAGTAAAAGCCTATAAATAGACCCCTACCCCCTAGCCACTCTACACAATCCTCATTCTCAAGCTTCTTCCTCATGGAGATTTCGAGGTTCTCTCTCTCTGCAATGCCAAAAGCGAGGGAGGAAGTAATAGTCTTCAGGTAATCTCTTCAGTTCTAGTTCTTAACTTATAGTTCTAGATCTTAATCTCTAGCTCTAGTTATTAATTTTCTTTCTATTTCTTAATTCTCCTTCTAGTTCTTAATGCTAGTTCGAATTCTTCGTTCTAGTTCTAAATTCTTAATTCTCGATCTCAGTTTTTTATTTCTACTTCTTAGTTCGTAATTTAAATTCAGTTTTCAATTCCCTAGCCACCCGATTTGTCCAAGGGAGCTTACGGAGAGTAAATGAGAACGAGGCTAATCATCCTTAGCATAGCGGGTCACAACCCTTTTTTTTTAATTAAACTCCTAGTAGGATTCGAAGACTAGGTTAATTAGACTCCTGATAGGATTAAGAGACTAGGCTAATTAGACTTCAGGTAGGGTTAGGAGACTAGATCTTTAAACTCCGACTAGGATCAGGAGACCAGGTCAATTAGACTTCCAGTAGGATTAGGAGATTAGATTCATTAGAATCCTAGCAAAAGTATGAAGGCCAAACTAGTTAGATTAAAGGCAACTCAAAGCTACTGAAGTTGGTCGACCGACGTTCAGTAAAGGAGTTCAACTTGCAAGCCTCCGCTCTTATTAAAGCGTGATCAGTGACGTGTTGCAATGCCGATAAACATTTGCAGTTGACGATCGCATCGACCCAGGTATTCTTCATTTAATATTCGCCTCTTCAATTCAGCATTTAATATTTCCTAATTTATTATTTCACCGCCTTAGCCAGAGTCCACTCAGACCGAATTGGGCCACTTTTTCCAAGACCCAAAAGGGACCTAAAAAAAGTGCGTACCAACACCTACAATCCCCAAAATTTTGGTGGCGTAATGGCTCAATTTCTAGGATAAAGGAAAAAAAAAGAAGGTAGAGGACTAGAGGGGAGAGCCGGAACTCTCGGACCCTTCTAGCATCGCCATGAATCTTCGAGTGGATGCAACGCCGGTGAGCTTCCGATAGCACAATGAGTTAGAGAAGGATTCCAACTAGCTAAGGCTTTGGAAGAGGATGGTTGGAAATAATGGTATGAGAGAGAGATTTGCTAAGGCTTGGAGGGATTGATAATGAATTTGTAAGGGTACCTAGGATTTCAAGGTTTGAAAGGCTTGAGAGTGGAGATGAGTGACTATTTTTCTAGAGTTTTTCTTTTTAGGATTTAGAAAAGTATCCTAAACAAGGAGGGGTGGGTCTCTATCTATAGATGGAGAGGTAATTAGTGAGTGATTAGGTCACTAATGGTTTAAGAAATTTGGTAATAGGGAATTTAAGGTTTTTGGGGTTTTTAATAACTTAGGGAAGAGAGAAATGAGTTTAATGATGGATGATGGGGTGATGACTTCAATGACATAAGGGTGATATCTAAGGTTGGAAAAGGCATTTGGGTCCTAAAGAAATAAACCCCAAGCTTTGGGATGGTCTACAAGTCAAACCCCCAAATTAAAAATCAACCATTTTTTAAGAAAATGGTTTTTTTCAATTTGAGAAGTTTGGGCCCATTGTAGATACCCCCATTTTGCCCTCTCGGAATATATAAACTCGTTCGATCAACCTTTGACCTTGCCCGTGACTTTTCGGGAAGGACTTACCTTCTCTGAAAGTTTCACAACCCTAATGTGAGAATCATATGCTGAAACAATAGTATATAACTGAACACAGGCTGAAATAATAGCTCTGTGGCTCAGATCCCTTAACCCTAATGTGGGAACCATATGCTGAAATAATAGTATATGGGTGAACATAAGCTGAAACAATCGCTCTGTGGCTCAGATCCCTTAACCCTAACATGAGAACCATACGCTGAAACAATAGTACATGACTGAAAATAGGCTAAAACAATGGCTCCGTGGCTCAGATCCCAAAGTAGGGAGACTATATACTGAAACAATAGTATATAGTCGAAATGCCGACTAAAAAAATAGTCTTGCATTTCAGACCCAGACCCAGACAACCTCGAATTACGCACCTAAAACCACATGCGTAATTCGATTGCACGCCAACTCACAAACATGCAATCGGTCCCTTTTCAGACCAAACCTCCTTTCTTCAGACCGCCTCGAGACTCGATTAGGCGCTCCACACGGAACGCGTGATCTAATTGAGCGCCATATCACAAGCGCACAATTGGTCTATGCCCGGCCTAGTCTCACAGTCCTTGACCGCCAAAATTCTACGATTAAGCACTTTGAATGAAGCGTTTAATCAGATTGCGCACTCCAAAGTAAGCACGCAATTAATCCTAACATGATTAGAACTAGGAAACCCGACTGAGCCAGTCAGTCGGTCGCTCATTGAGTCGATGACCGACCCAAAGCGAATAAACTCCAGTTAACCGACATGCAATTCAATTAAACGCTTGAAACAGGGCGTGTGATTGAAAATTAAGCGCACCCCACAGGGCGCGTAATTAGAAAAAAACTTATAAAAAGACTTTTTTACCTCAACCCAATAGAGAGAGACACACACACAACAACGACTTCGAGATTCGAGTTTTTGAGCTCCTCGCCTCAGGCTTCAGATTTCGAGATTCCTCTCTGCAGCCGCGACCTTAGGTAAAATTTTCCTTTTAGCTTTTAGTTTTCAATCCTAGTTTTTAATCCCGATTTAGATTTTTCAGCTTTAACTATTAGCATTAAATTTTTAGTCTTAGACCATAGCACCCTTTTTTTAGACGGTAAATTTTAATATCTTCTTCCAGTTCTCAGAATATGGGACCAGTCCTTAATCAGGCTGCCTAATCCCGGACCCTAAACCTTTATTTTATTCCAAAATCTCAATCTCCAGTCCTATTATTAATCTCTGGTTCTAGTTCTTAGTTTCTAGAACCAGTCCTTAATCATACGATCTGATTTTCTGATTTTGGTTCCGAATTCAGTCCTTAGATTTTAAATTTTAGTCTTAATTTCTCAATTTGAGATTTTTAAAATCCTGATTTATAGTTCAATTCTTGATTTCAGGTTTCAAATTTTAATTCAAAATTATTGACTTTAAAAATCCAAAAAAATACTATCTTATAATTCAAAATTCAATTTGCTTTAGTCTCAGCTACCCGATTTGCCCAAGGGAGCTTACGGAGGGTACTCGGGAATGAGGCCAATCCTCCTTAGCATAACGAGCCACCCATCCCTTTTTTTCTTTCATTTATTTCGTTTAATTTTATTTTAATAAAACTAGTATGCTTATTTAAATTAAAGTCTCTATAGAATTGGCATATTTAATTTAGTTAGAAATTTATTCAAATTAGTATAGTTCTAATCAGTCTTAGTAGAATTAGAATAGTCTCATTCCTAGTACGATTAGGAGACTAATATTAATTAAACTTCTAGTAAGATTAGGAAACTCAATTAATTATATTTCTAATAAGATTAAAACATTTAATTTAATTAGACTCCTAGTAGGATTAGGAAACTTAATTAATTAGACTTCTAATAAGATTAAAACATATAAATTAATTAGACTTCTAGTAAGGTTATGATATTTAATTAGAGTTCTAATAAGACTAAGATATTCAGATCAATTAGACTCCTAGTAGAAGTAGGAGACCCTTTTCCTAATTAGACTCCTAGTAGGATTAGGATTCTAAATCAATTAGACTTCTAATAGCATTAGGAGACCTTTTAAAATCACAGTAGAATTAATACACCTAATCACAGTAGAATTCTAATAAAGGTAGGCCGCTCAAAAGTAATTAAATTCCTAACTAGTCAGATTTCTGATAGTATTAGAATATTTAAACCAAATAGACTTACACTAGGATTAGGATACTAGAATATTAGATTAATCCGCCACAACAGGTTCATGTAGTTAGACTCATAGAAGAAATAGGAAACTTAAGCCAATTAGAATTAGAGCAATAATAAGAAAGCTAAACTATCTAAACTTCAAGAAGAGCCAGTGCTGTTGATGTTGGCAGGCCGGTGATTCAGTAAAGAAGTAACCCACACCTGCTCCAAAGAGTGATCACTGACATATTGCAGCGTCGTTAAACATCTACAGCTGTGCGATCGCAACAAATTAGAGACCTTCCTAGAAATTCCCTTTCGTTTTCAACATTCAAAACACCGCATTGCCAGAGTCCACTTAGGACAGAATTGGGCCACTGATTCCCGGGGATCGAAAGGAACCCATAAAAAGTGTGCACCAACAGACTAACGATTGCGATGGGATTTTTTCTTACCAAACTCTTCCTTCTTTAGATAGTTAGTTCTTATTTTCTTTCTTTTTCTTTCCATCGCATCATATCAAATTCCCTTGAATATATGAGTCTTCGCTAAAGGATTGAGATATTCGGTATATGAAGATTGAGTTTAGGAAACCCGCCATTGTGAGGATATCACAACAATCCCGTATACGAGGAAGAATCACCTTACGATTCCAGCTTATGACAACTTGAGATTAACATGGCTGGCGATCAAAAAAATCCTTTTTCCCCGCACGTCGATAATAACCATAACGGGAGAAATAGTAACACCTGATAAAACCTCACTGCTCAACAAATTGTAAAACTCAGTATTTAGAGAATACAAAGAAGAGATGCTGACACCGAGGAACTGCTTCGAGGATTGGCTACCGCATACAAGACCGTTAGGGCACGACAAGATTCAGAAGAACAAGAACGGCAGGAGAGACCGCCACCTACCCCGAGCACAGTGTCAGCCTGCGCCTCACCATTGAGACAACCTGCTCATACATTCTTCAACGATAATTTTTTAGACAAGGTTTGCTCACGGATTGCTTCAAAAGACAGCACCGTCAAGATCGAAGATCTCCTCAAGATGCTCGATGAATACATGGCCAAGAGGGAGTGCCTTGGTCACTCATTCGAATTCGACAAGTTTTTTTGGGATGTTGAATTTAACTTACCGACAGGATTCAAACCGCCAAAATTTACCAACTACAACAACACAGGAAATCTAAACTATCACCTCGCCCTCTTTTATAACGATCGTTGACCTATACGTGATAATTAAGGACTTCTCATCCACTATTTCCAATGATCCTTGACAGGAGAAACTCTAGATTGGTTTGCAGGACTCCCGCTGTATAAGATAGATACATTCGACGATTTAGTCAGTTAATTTCTGGACCCATACAATCACATGATCTAAGAAACAATTAGTCTCAACGATCTAATGGTGACAAAGCAAGGACCTGATGAAGAGTTTGCTGACTTCGTCGCCAGATGGAGAAAACTCGCCGTTAGGACCGACACTCCGATGAAAGAGAAAGACTCATTCGACATTATCATTGATAACACTAGAGAACTATTAAATAACGCGCTCATCATAAGCGACTGTCCCGACTTCACTGCACTCCACTCCCGGACATCCCGACTAGCGCGACACATCAAAGGCGGAGACCTCGCCCTATCCATAGTCATGTCGAGAGTGGGCTCTTCCGGTGAATCAAAGTAAAAGAATAGCAAGAAAGCCTTAGGAACCGAGTAGGTCAACACCGTTGTCAATCAAGGACAGAACTTCGGGAACAGAAACTTCCAGTCGAGAAATTTCAGGCATAATCAAAATCAGCAACGGTATGCGAACCAAAATTAAGGTGTGAATCAACAAAGATATGAGAACCAGAACCAAGGCGAGAACCAGAATCAAGGCCAATACCAGAATAAAAGCCAATATCCTAATGCTTACCAAAACCAGAATACAACACAAAATCGGTCGACTCACACGTAGAGCTACAATAATGTACCCCCACCATAAAATTTCAAGCAAACTAGAGGCCCCTATCAGTCAAGACGGGAATACTATTTCCCTTTACCTGATACAATCTCCAGCATCTTTCATCTCCTTAACACTCAGAATCTCCTCCGATTCTCGTAGGAAGGACCCTGACCATGGCCGACAAATCTATATTATAGCAAGTTCTACGCATTTCATCGATATGCGGGACATAATCTGGAAGGCTGCTGGGTCCTCTGGGATATAATCTATGGCATGAATGGCCGGAACCAAATTGACTGAGAAGCGCTCAAGAATCCTAACCCTAACAATAGTCAACCCTAACAGAACTTAGGAATCATTAATAATAACATGCCCAACCACAACCAATGAACACCAGTCCAAGTCACCACCATGGATCTCCCCGGTCAATCCTCTTTCCAGCGCTCCACCTTAATCACTCACCTCCAACCTTCCAACACTTTTTTCACCCCTGTGGGAGCTCCTTTACCCCCACACTCCTCGGCCTTGATCACCCGAATTGCCCCGCCAAGCCCACCTCCTTACCCAAAATTCACTTAGATACGAGTCCACTCCTTTAGGGCTCGAAGACCATTCCTCCATAGTCACCCAACAGAACATTCGACCCCTCCAAATCCTGAACCAACACCATTGCCGCTTCCCTCGTCTGATTCAAAACTTGAGTATGAAGATCATGTTCTTCAAACTACAGCCCAAATCATCGCATGGGTAGACAGTGTCACCCGAAAGACCCTAAGCCAAGAAGACGAGATAAGAACTGATGTTTGCTAAATGCAGAAGAGGGAGAACAAGAAGAACATCTTGACACTGGTCTCTGCTTTCTTAGAAGAAGAAGAATACACAGTACCTCCCACCTTAGAGTGGCACAGTGCAAGTATGCGCTCCGTCCTCGAATTTCACTCACTTCACTGATACATCAATATCAAGCAACACCGGGCTCGGATAACAACCAACTTGTCTGATCCTTAAGCCAGGAACCAATTATCCACCTCCGCCTTTTTCTCGAAATAAGGAGTCCATGAATGCACAACTACCAGAGGGAAACGTGAGAGAAAAAGAAGTTAACTTGCCTCCCCCACCTCACATTATCCCTTCACCAATCCCCGCACCTCAACCACCCGCACCCAAGGCACATCGGTCAGGCAAAGAAATTGCACTCGAGCTAGGATAAGAATACGATCTCTTGTGGCATCTCCAAAAGATCCTGGCCCAAATACCAATATTAAAACTCATCAAGAAATCACCTGAACATCACTGACTGCTGATAAGGATGCTTGAAGACACACAAGTAGACGAGGACACAATATTAGATAAGCAACATCAAATCACCACGGTCATGGTGCAACCTCTAACACTCACTTTCACGGACGCAGACATGCCTAAAGAGTCACTCCGGGGAAGTTTAGCTCCCATATACCTTACAGTCATAATTAGAGGATTCTCCGTACTCCATGTGTTGGTCGATATAGGAGCAGGACTCAATATTTGCCCTATCACAATGTTAAAGACGCTCGAGTACACGGAGTAGGATGTCAGACCCTCAACACTATCTCTTATAGCTTATGACGGCTCGTGTCATTTCGTCAAAGGAACTATCAAACTCCAGGTTCACCTCAAACCTGTAACAAAAGACGTCACTTTTCATGTTTCTGATTCCTCCAATACTTATAATCTTATCTTAGGAAGAAAATGGTTAGAGTCAATGAAGGCCGTTGCATCCACATACCACCAATGTATCAAATTCCCGTACGAGGACTCCATTATCCGTATATACGTTGATGTACCCCTCCAGGAGATGGACACTGATTATGCGGCGAGTATTCCGACAACCCATGATTCCGTGTTGAACACGGGCCACATTTAGAAGACCCAAATTCTCGATGAGGCAACCGTTACAGAAGTTCGTCCCCCTACCCCTCCTAGTTCTCCCCCAACGCGTTAACAAAAATTAACGAAAAGAGAGGTTGGCCCAGACCTCACAAAACTCTTCGACATCAACCCAACCGCGACAAAAGGTTGAGACCTTATGTATCAGCTCGGGTATATCCCTCACACCAGACTTGGTAAAAACAAGTAAGGTCGTATAGGGCCTATCGTCCCAAGGAAAATGCGTAAACACATAGGGTTAGGTTACCAATCGGACGGCCCACAAGCCGACTTGTTCCCTACCTCACCGAAATGGTCTCTATATGACCACTTCATCTATGGGACCACTGAGAAAGCAGATATACCAAGGCAGAAGGAAGTGTCCTTCACTAAATCCTAAGAAGTGGAGATCGAACGAATGGCTAAAGCATTTAATGATTTAACGAATCTAAATGACAATTTCGACAAACCACTCGAGGGAGTCAGGACATTATTCAATACTGAGAAATCCCCGATAAGAGGACTTCCATATCGCAACCTTAGAAGATGAAGAGCAGCGGGAGTCAACAGAGGATGACTAGCTCTCGATGTCAAGCGAAGAAGAAGACTATTGGAGGAACCTCACCAACATAGAACTAGAAGACCTCCAATGGGCAGAACATCTAAAATTGCTTGAAGAAGTTAATCTCTCCCAGAACACCAATCCAGATTCTGACGGTGAATTCAATTAGCAACTTATACTCCATCACTGGCAGTGCCCTCGCTGGTGCCCTTATCCAGAAATGTCGTACTGTAACTTGTGCGCATCTATCTTGATACGATGCAAAAGGGCTCTCTTGCGAGAAATTCGGCGAACCACCACCATGGAGAATGATCGCATCGCTCTTATTAAGTTTGAGAAAGAACTCAAACTAGATATACCTCCATCCCCTGACGTGCCACAACTCTAAATATTCTGGAAATTTCTCAAGGAAGAGTGGCAACCCCCTCCAAGTAATGACGAGGACTAATGGATAGACCTCCATGCACTCAAGTTAGCAGAGCAGGCCAACAAAGGACTTCAGGCATTGTCAGATCAAGAAGACAAGTTCGATACCAACCCTGACTCCGGCTTAGAAGGATGGGAATGCCCTTGGGAATCTCCCTGCATTTCTCACCATTACCAGTCTCGCTACCAAACATGCGTATTCATCCTAACATACTATAAAGTTCAAGGGAGAGAGTTCACTACCCCTGAGGATCCCCAAGGAGGTCACCCTCGGCAAGGAGAGTAATTACATTATAACTCAGTAGATGATAGTTTGACCGATTACGATCTCCAGAGCTTCTTCGATGACGAGACAATCAATGTGATAGAAGAAATCCGAACGTAAGTGCCACTGTCAGCAGCGTTGCCTATTCAAAAGATTCCATCAGAAGAGGACTCTAAAAAAATGCCAAATTCAGAACGAGTCCGCATTACCCGAAGAATTGCCCGAACAACTCTAGCGGCTGTCTCGCTCCCTCAGTTAGAGGAAGCAACTCTCCTAGTGCCTCTTCAAGCGACTGACTTTGTACCATATCTACTATCGAAAATTTAAAAAATAGAAAAAGCAGAAAGCCCTAAAATTTAGAAATACAAAATCTAAAAAAATTAAAAAATCTCAGAAAAGAAAGGGAACCCTTCATCCCTAATCAATAGAAAAAGTAGAAAGCCCTAAGACTTCTATCCCCTTTCCCGCACGAAGACGCAAGGCATCTAGGCAAAACAACAAGCCAATGATCATACCAAATGAGATACTTCGCAACTTTGAGAAAAGAATCAGTAGCCTTGACCTTCACCTTACCAAGAATCTCTCAGTCATAAATTATGTCGATGACGAGTTACCTTTCACAAAATCAAATCCCTAGTGTAGCAATTTTGCAGTGTATGAGCTTACCGATGATGAAGAAGGAACACCAGTCACCGAGGAGGTGCAGGACTTTCAACGGGTCATCAAGCTCTTCGACGAGCAAACCCAAGCTGTCGCGGAACCTACAGAATAAATCAACTTTGGCACTGAAGAGAAACCCAAGAAGCTACTAATTAGCGCAATGCTCAACTCTAAGAAACGTTAACAAATTGAACAAGTTCTGTAAAAACACCTTGACTCCTTTGCATGGTCCTATAAATATATGTCTGGTCTAGACCCAAGTTTAATAGAATATCGCCTTATCTTGGAACCCGATGCAAAGCCTATTAAGCAGAAACTCTGAAGGATGCACCCACAAACTGCCCTCTAAGTTAAAGAGGAAGTTGACAAGTTACACAAAGCCAAATTCATCTGAAAGTGGGTCGCCAATATAGTACCCATCGTTAAGAAAGATGCCAGAATATGGGTTTACATTGACTTCCAAAAACTCAACCATGCATGCCCAAAAGATAACTTCCCACTTTCGCACATTGACACTCTAATCGATAACACCGCTAGACATGAGATGCTATCCTTTATGGACGAATTCTCAGGGTATAATCAAATCAAATTAGTAGATTCCGACCAAGAGAAGACTTCTTTCACCACACCATATGAAACTTACTGCTATGCTATTATGCCTTTTGTGCTTAAGAACGCAAGAGCCATGTATTAACGGGCCATGATGGCTATTTTTCACGACATGATACCCAAATGTGTAGAAATCTATGTTGATGACATATTAGTAAAGTCCCAAAGATGAGTAGGATATGTTGAAGCACGTCGACTAGTGCTATAAAGAGTTGAGAA
Organism: Chloranthus sessilifolius; assembly: GCA_021018995.1. Classification (NCBI taxonomy): domain Eukaryota; kingdom Viridiplantae; phylum Streptophyta; class Magnoliopsida; order Chloranthales; family Chloranthaceae; genus Chloranthus; species Chloranthus sessilifolius. Next base: position 9,138,486 of record CM037595.1, on the reverse strand, counting down.
GTATCAGCTAAAAATGAATCCAAAGAAATGTGTCTTCAAAGTCACCTCCGAAAAATTACTCGATTTAATAGTCAGCAAGTGAGGGATCGAAGTCGACCCTGCAAAAGTCAGAGCCATCTTTGAGATGCCACCTCTCAGTAATATCAAAGAATTACGAGGCCTAATAGGAAGGTTGTAATTCGTTAGGAGATTTATCTCCCAGTATTCAGACAGATGCGATCCTTTCTACAGACTACTTAAAGGAGGAACTAAGTACAAATGGGATGACCAATGTCAGCAAGCCTTCGACAACATCTAGAAGTGCCTCCTTAACTCGCCAATATTATTGCCATCAATCCCTGAAAGACCCCTAATCCTCTACCTCTCAGCAAACGACCAAGTAATGAGAGTAATTCTGGGACAATATAAAGAAGATGGCAAGAGAGAGAAGGCTATCTACTACCTTAGTAGGATGATGGTTGAGTATGAATGAAAATACACTTCAATGGAGAAGACCTGCCTCACATTGGTGTGGGCCTCAACCAAATTACGGCACTACTTCAGAGCACATAGGATACTAGTACTAGCCCGAATGGACCCTCTGAAGTACGTATTCAAAAAGCCTACGACATCAGGAAAGATCGCTCGCTGGCATATGCTATTGCAAGAATTCGACATCACTTACGTCACGCAAAAGTTGATCAAAGGACAAGCAATCACCGATTACCTTGCAGATCTCTCACTCTCGAGCAATGAGCCCATATAAATGGATTTCCTCGACGAAGACCTACTCATAATTCACAGCAAAGAGCCTGATAAGACGTCATGAACCCTTTATTTCGATGGTGCTCTAACACAAAAGAAAAGGCATCGAGATAGTCTTGCTAACCCCGGAAGGAGTTGTCATACCTAAGGTTTTTAAACCAGACTTACCTATCACTAATAACGTCACGGAATACGAGGCTTTCATAGCTGGACTACGAGCAACACTATAATTAGGCGTTAAATAGTTGAAAACCATCGGTGATTCCAAGCTTGTAATCTGACAAGTTATAAGAGAATAAAAGATCAAGGAAATAAGACTGATGGCATATCTAGAAACCACTCATTATTTGGTAAAAAAATTTGAAAGAATCTCTTTCACTCACATCCCTAGATTAGAAAACGAGCTCGCGAACTCCCTTGCCATATTAGCCTTGGTACTCCAAATACCCATCAGACAAAGTACTAAGACCTTCTTCATCGAAAAGCTGACGGTACCCGCCCACGAGGTAGCATGAACCGTTAAGAGAGAATTACTAGTCCTCCCCACAAGCATGGGACCAAATGAAGCAATCGCTCCGAAAAATCACGTCAAGGCAGAAACCGCAGTCGCTATGTTCAGGTTTGAAAAATTACCAACCGATGATGGACAACCATGATATTTCGATATTTGGAACTTCCTGAAGCATCAACATATTCCTCCATATGCTACGAAGATCGAACGAAAGACTATAAGGAACCGATGAGCCCAATTTTACATACTCGGCTAAATATTATACAAAAAAGACTTTACTAAACGAGCACTGCTACGATGCATCACAACCGTCGAAGGACAATACATCATCTGAGAAGCACATGCCAGTGCCTACGGCGCCCACACTAGTAGAGAGAGACTCGCCGATCAAATCATACGACAAGGCTACTTCTGACCGACAATGATAAGAGACTGCTAGCCACCTCTATGTCCAAAGCTGTAAACAATGTTAAGAACATGCCGCACTCATCAAAGCTCCATCAGTTGCATTAAACACTATGACCTCGTCATGGACGTTTTCGATGTGGGCTTTCAATGTCATCGGACCTTTCACAGACACAGTTGGGAACACTCACAAGCACTCTTTCATACTTACGGCAACCGAATACTACACTAAGTGGGTAGAAGCTGAATCCTATATCAGAATCACCGCCTCAACACTCGTAAGGTTTATCATTCGGAATATCATCACCAGGTTTGGAGTACTCGGGATGTTTATCACCGACAACGGACCACAGTTCATCATAGAAAAGATAAAGAAGTTATGCAAGAAGTTCGGCATTGATCTATGCCACTCATCACCTTTCTACCCTCAAGGAAATGGATAAGCATAAGCTATAAACAAAATATTGATTTGAATTCTCAAACGCACAGTAAAGATGAGCAATGGAGCCGACTGGCCTGAACGACTACCAAAATCACTCTGGGTCTATAGGACCTCTATTCGTATGGCCACTGGCCAAACTCCCTATCTCCTTACCTACGAGATGGAGGCAGTCCTACCATATGAGATACAAGTACCATCCTTACGGATTCAACTTGATGATGAGCTATCCTTAGACGAGAGGAGAATTGCCCTACTCGCGTAGCTAGAGCAACTTGATGAAACACGTCTAAGGTAGTTGATCATGCTCAGGTAGATCAAAGGAGAGTGGCCAGATCTTATGATAAGAAAGTCCTCGAACGAATCTTTAATAATGGAGAACTAGTCTTGAAGAAAATCATGCCTTCCAAGCATGCCCATCCAAAAGGAAAACTGAAATCGAACTAGGAAGGCCCTTATCTTATAACAGCCGCATACCCTGAGAATACATACAAACTGGTGAACCAAGATGGGGAAGAACTCCCTAGTCCTTGGAACGCCATGTACCTTAGAAAATATTACCCTTAGCCCTGTGATCATCACATCCTGTTATTAAATACTTATACTTACCACCCTCATAGTTGTAACGACCCATTCGTTGGTCGTACATCTTCAATCCCCGATGTATCCTTAAGACGTCTAACTTACTGCCCACCTTTTTCATTCGGACAATCTGATCAAAGGACTAGTGACATACCTAACCTCTTTCAAAAATTCAAGTAACACCCAATTTTTACTAGAAATATATAAGTAAGCTGCGAGGACATCCCTGATATCTCATATTACTAGATTTCGTCGTAAGGTGGCAGGAGGAGGACAGACTCCTGCTAAGCATAGAATGTGAGATTTTGATGATACCGAAATATGACGAAGAGCTCGATCATGGCGCCCCGTATCCCCTTTGAGAAAAAGATTATTACTCATCCCTTTTGGAAAGCGTTAGGTACAAACTACTCCCCACATTACTGAGCCTTACCCCTCTTCCACTTTTTATTTTTTTGGACGATAAATCGGAGGCCTTCCAGGATACTCCTAGGAATGAAACCGAAAATCAGTGAATGACGACTGATGCAATCACTTACCATATCTACCACCACCTAAAGGTAGACCCCGGTATACAACTGACATAACCAAAATGACATCCCCTAGTTCGATGACAATATTGATGAACTTTTCTTCAAAACTAACTCACTAAATACCCATGGCCTCTTATAGACCCAAAGTGCTCATATAAAAAAATCAGAAAAAAGCTCCAATACATCTAGACACTGGGGCATTTTTTCAGAAGGAGAATCACCTTAGAAGTGCCGGCTTGCCTATAAAGAAGATGCGAAATAACGAAGTCACCATTCGGAGAGTTCTACCGAAGATACTACATTGCCGATCCTACCACGCTCCTACACTAGGACATTTTTTTTGTTTATTATTTTAGTTATTTGCTTTCCCTGTTACATTATTTTTATTTCCTAAAAAAATAAAATTAAAATTTAAAATAAAATAAAAAAAGAGAAAAAAAAGGAAAAAAAGAAAGAAAAGAGAGCATATATCCATCTTTTACTACCAGACCCCGGTCTGAGACACTCGCCCCCCTTGACAACTAGCAAGGGAGAGAATAAAAACTATTGATAGCCTTGCCTTTACATGTCCAGATACAAAGCAATCTTCAATCACCACCGAGCTAACTCAAGAAGCATCCAAGTCCCGATGACAACTGACGGCACCAAAAGCGAAAGGCAAATGCAAGGGGTAACTAAAAGAAAAGGAGCCAACACAGGAACATCTGAACTGAAAAATTGTTTAAAATATGTATATCAAAATTTTCTTTTACATTCGTCACCGGGGGCATACCCCATTCATATACAGTGAGCACGGCATAAAAAATGATAATAATACAAAAGAAAAGCAAACTATACACCCCTACTCCCTACGCTGTCGTTGGGATGGCCGATCATCGCTGTGTCCGGTATCATCAACCGGGAAGGTCGTAGACTGATCTTCTGAAAATATAATCCTGGCACTCGGAGTCAGTCGAACCTGTAGAGGAATCGAAGGCCCCACTACTGAACCCCCCTCACTCGCCTGACTAGCGAACCGCCTTGATCGAGAATGAGGAGGATACCCAGCAAGAAATTCCTGAATAATAGAATCCTCACGAACATAATCCCTGACACAATCACGTGTCGTACGACAAGGCTTCCCGGCCAAGGAATCCGTAGCCCTCGACTCCGATCCAGCAAGCTGATCAACCATCCCGCACACACCACACTCACTCCTCGTAAGACGATACTGTAGCTGATCTATGATCGCCTGCATCTCCGCCCGCGTCGTCCGACGCGCCGCTTCCAATGCCTCAACCTGAGTCTCCCGTGCAACCATCATCTCGACAAGCAGGTCCTCGCAGATCTACGTGTCCCCAAGGATCCGTCTTGCCTCAGGAGTGGCACGTGCTCGTGTTGCCTCTAGGTGCACCTCCTCAAACTGACGAACCTGCATTACCACACCAAGTCAACGAAACCAATATATATATATATACGAACATTTGTGAGGAAAAACTTTGAAAAGAAGAGAATCATACCAGATCCACCCTCTCTCCAAGAAGGTGCTCAACCGTTGCAGCGGTCACTGAATCAACAGGCAGCACGGAAGGAACAAAAAATGTGGGCAGCTGCAATGCAAACAAGCAGATACATCAGAAAATATTATAAATATGATGATCATAACTACAATAACTAAGACATACCTGAGTAGGAACAGGAGTAGACGCCTAAGGAGGAGCCTCAGGAGCAAAGTCAGGAACGACCTGCATAAAGATAGCATTGATATATACAAAACTTGTCAGACATAGATACAAACGAATGAAATAAAACACCAACAAACTATAAATCATACCTGACTCTCCGGATGTAGAGAAGCAGCAGTCGCCTCTCTCATCTGGAGATCCTCGGCAAGACGACGCTGAGAATACATGAGGAATGATATCAACAAACCGTAAACTACGTAAGAATCTATAACTTAAGAGTCTAGAAAACGTACCCAATGCTCTAGCTCAGCTCAGAGCTGAACCATCGTCGGATCCTCCCGACTCGAAGAAGCAACTGAAGACGGATCGAATGCCGGAGCAGAACCTCCAGCAACAGCCAGCTCCGCTCTCTGCAAGTACCAAGCAACACATCAGATCTAACAAACAAAAAAAATCTGCCACTAAAATAAACACATTACTAATACTCACCAATCGATCAATCTCAAAACGTAGGCTAGCCACCGCCTCTCGGTCAGCTAGCTGCTAACTACGGTAGGTCTAGAGCAATGCTGTCTGACAAGCACCCTCTCTCTATCAGTCTAGCAAAAAAAAAACAAACAAACAAGCAAACAAAACTATCCTATAAGAACCACTAGAAATAAAAATGGACAAAACTCGTAGATAAACACACCCACCAAAGACCACCGAGTCTCCGCCAACTGAACTCTCAGCTCATCCTCTGCTGCTCTAGCCTGAGCAACCGAGGTACCTAGGGAATGCAACATCTCCTCGTCAGGACGAGGAGCGCACCCCGTCCGCTCCATCGCCCTATGAAGGGCATCCAACGCTCCGCAAATGCCCGCAGTGAGATGGCCCTGCTCTAACGCAACCATTCTCTCCCTCAATGCCGACGCTGACTCAGGACCGTCGAATGCGAAAGAACCACTCCCATGAAAAGGTCGCGTAAATAAGCGCCCGCCGCCCAGCATCCGGAACCATCTTGCAAACTCTCGGGCATCCGCCTTATCGCATGCCTTGGTCACCATAGTCCCCCCAAACCTAAAATCCTCCATTTGAATAGCCATCTTCTTCACAAAGTTTCAGCCAGGGGGACCGGTCATCCTCTTCTCCACTCTATGGCGAATCTCCAGAGGGACTCCCTGAGCGAGTCCCAGCTACCGTACCACTCGAGATAGGTGGATCCTCTCCACCTTCTCAAAACAATGAACCCATATGTCCACATCAAAGAAAGCCTAGCCAGACTGAATCACTCGCACATCAGCATCCTCCCTAGCTGCATAGGGCCTCCAAATCACCTGTAAACTAAAAAGCAAACTTGTAAATAAACGTTGAAACCCAAGAAACAAAAGCACCAAACCGAGAAAATGTAACGACAATATAGACAACACCTACCTGCCCAACGGGCATATCCTCAAAAAGACCTCACGCGGTATGAAGATCCGAAGACCAACAACGACGACCCAGCGCCATCCTCCACACATGCATCCGCGGAAATGTGAATGTAATCTCCGTCGGGACCCATGGGTGAAGTAAGGTAAAGTGATCATACGCCCAAAACTAGAGAGCAGAAAAAAAAATGTTGAATAGCTGTTATAACCAAAAGAGCAAAAAGCAAAAAAAGGGAAAACAGAAGACATTATGACACCAATTAACTAAAACTCACTTGGAGGAAGGGAAGGAAACCTTCAATCATCGCGACACCTCGCCCCAACAACCCAATGATGCATCTCGAGTCGAAGAAGAGAAGAGTACCGTACCAAAGAAATGCATCAAGAATGCTTGAAGCACCCTATCTGCAGCCAACCCCGGCTCAACCACGGGCTCCTGACCCGTTATCACCACGCAACATGCCTCGAAAGAGCCCTCGTCTCTGAATGACGCCTCAAAGGGACGAAGCCACTAGCAAATGTGTCAAAGAACCAAGTGACTCAAACTACCCCTGGCCCTGATCCACTAGATCTATACGGGACACCTAAAATCTCCTCGCACACCCCCACATAATCTCCCGTCATCTGCCCTGTAATCGGCTCACCCTCGATACGAAGACCAGTGATGCAGACCCAGTCCTCTGGATTCGGCAACAACATACCAATCGGAAAGAGAAGCGCCCGATGCTCCTCCCTCCACCTCTCCAGAGACACCCCGATTAGACCACGGTCGACCTTAAAAGGCTCAAACTTCAAGATCGGCCCAGAGCAGAAAGACACCAATCGTGCCCGCTGAAACTCCGGTAAGGCATGATACCAAGTGTGAGACTCAGTCCATGCCAAGATGATAGCCAGCTGCGGAGGTTCCTACCGAACAAAAAAAATAAGCACAAAATATAATAAGACTAACGCACATACCTACAACGAGAGAGACAGGAAGATCTACTGAAAACAATAAAGTATATGAAAACACACAGTAACAGTCCTTAACAAGCACACAAAACATGATAAGAACGACAAAAACAGAGATGTGACCTATCATTAAATGCAGTCATGATGCGTGAGTGAGCACATAATCAATAATCGATGCAGGTTCGATATAAATTAAAAGGGTTTCCAGATCCTAATAAGTCTATGTCACAACTTAAATGCCTAGAAAAGTGAAGGAATACCTACCTGGCCTCGAGCGAAGAATTCCTCCAGCGGGAAGTGTGTGCGAGCCTGACGCTCCTCTCCCTGACGCTCCTCATCCTCAGCTCTCTCAGCCTCATCCTCAGCACCCTCATCCTCAACTGCACCCTAATCAATCTCGGGTACCACCTCCCTAACCACCACCTGGTCACCCTCTGGTACCTCCTCTCTAACCATCGCCCTGACATCTTCCTCCAAGGCGTCGACACCAGCCCGAGCCTCGAAAGCCTCACCTATCTCCCCAATCATCAACCCCTCCAAACTAAGAGGCAGTAAATTCATGTCTACCATTACCCTCAGACTCCATCCTAGAAGAAAGAACTCGAAATACTAGAAAGAACGGAAGAAAAAGTGCCTGAAACAGACGGATCGCAAGATATCACAAAAACACGAAACTCTGAGCGCAAGAAGACAAGGAAACAGAGAATCGAAGAACAAAACGGATAGTTGGGAAGAATGAAAGAATTTTTAAGTACATAAAGAGCGTGGTTCAGTCGCGCGCCTTGATTAGGGTGCATAATGAAATTACGCACCATATTGTTGGCACGCACTTTTTCTGGGTTCCTCTCGGCTCCCGTTGAATCAGTGGCTCCAATTTTGTCCAGGTGGACTCTAGCGATGCGGTGTTTGGAATGATTAAAAAAAAAAAAAAAGGGAATTTTCTATGAATGTTCCTAGTTTGTTTGCGATCGCCATCTACATATATTTAACGACGCTGCAACATGTCAATGATCACGCTGTAAAGCGGGTGTAGGTTACCACTTCTATACTGAATCGTCCGCCTGCGAACGTCAGCAGCAGTGCTTCCCCTTAGTTTAGTTAGTTTAATTCTCCTCTTATTTCCCTTTGTAATTATAATTCCAGTTAGTTTAGATTTCCCAATTTTATTATTATTATGCTCTGGTTGTGAGATCTTATTAAGGTGAGTTATATTAGTATTCTGATACTGTCAAGAGTCCGATGAGCATCAAGGTTCTAGTATTAGTAAAAGTCCAATCAATTTCAGTCTCCTATTGGTACTAAGAGTGTATATGTATCAGTTTCAATAATATTTTAATTAAAATTAAGTATGCTAATTATACTGGGATTCTAATTAAAGAAATTGTAGTAATTCGACTGTAATTCTAGCTAAAAATACTCATAATAATTCTATTATAATTCCAGTTGAAATAAAAAGATTGATTTTCGCTACGGGCCTAATTAAAGCAATAAATTTAATTTTCTTATTCAAATATCAACAAAAATAAAATAAATAAATAAAAATTTCTACGACCCTAATTATTAACGGATTAATGATAGCAAAATATAACTAATCATGAATAAACTAAATTTCCTAAAATTTACATTTAGAATAATCAATCAACAAAAATAATGAAAAGGAAATTCTGACTTAACATTCTAATAATTATATCAAAGCCTAATTAATGCGAATAATCAATTATGTCTAGATATAAACTAATTAAAGCAATTTATTAATTCTAAAAAAAACTCTAAAAAAAAGGGGTTTGGGCCTGCTATGCTAAGAAGGATTGACCTCGTTCCCGAGTACCCTCCGTAAGCTCCCTCGAGCAAATCGGGTGGCTGAGATTAAAGAGAAAAAAAGTTGAATTTTGGATGGTAAAGTAATATTTCTGGGCTTTTCAGAACTGATTTCAGAATAATAGGGGCAAATTGAATTGTAAACTATAATTGTAAGACTAGAATTAATATTTAGAATTTTTGAAGGTATTGAAATAAGAAACTAAAATTAAAGTTAAATTTTTAAGACTGAATTCACGAAATCGAAATCAAATAAAGTATGATTAAGGATTAGAACCAGAAAATAATGATAGGACTATAAGTCGTGATTTTAGAATTGAATTAAAGTCTAAGATCGGTATATCAGACCGATGGATTGATGATTGGTTCTAGAAATAGTGAACTAGAACCAGATATAAAGAAGATTCGGTCCAAAAAGGGGTGCTACGGTCTAAGATTAAAAATAAAGTTAAAAATTAATAGATCTAGGGATTATGAGCTACGGTCAAAAACTAAATTATTAAATCCTTACCTAAGGGGATCGGGGCTGCAGAGAGAAATCTCGAAGTTTAGAAGTTTGAATCTCGAAATCATGATTAAGTTCTCTGGGTTGTGCTCGGAGTTCTCTGGTTTCAAAACTCATTCTCTCTTGAAAATTTTAACCTTTTTTCGTCCAACCTGCTCTCTCTCTCAAAAGAAAAAACTTTTATAGGTTTTCCTTCAATTACGAGCCTGTTTACGGACGTTTAATTGAATTGCGCGCATGAATTCCAGTGCTTAATCACTTTGAGTCGGTCACCGACTCAGTGAGCGACCGACTGCCTTGCTTAGCGAGTCTCCTAGTCCTAACAAATTAGGACTAATTGCGAGAATGTTATCATGCGCTCAATCTGATTAAGCATTTAACCTAAAACATTTAATCAAGAAAATGTAGGGGTCAAGGGTAGTAAGACTAGGTTGGTCGTAGGCCAATTGCGCGCTAGTGGATAATCGCTCAATCCGATCACGCGTCCTATTTCAGTCTCGAATCGGTCAGGGAAAGGAAGTTTGGTCTGAAAGGTGGACTGGTCACGCACTTGTAGTTCTGCGCATGATCAAATTGCGCGCAGGGTTTCTAGAGCGTAATTCAGGGTTGTCCCAGTATGGTCACTAGAATGAAATGCAAGACTATTCTTTCAGTCTGCATTCCGGCTATATATTGTTACTTAGCATATAGCCTACCCACGCCAGGATCTGAACCATAAAGCTATTGTTTCAGCCTGTGTTCAGCTATGTACTATTGCTTCAGTGCACGGTTCCCATATCGAGGTTTAAAAGGGTCAAAGGTTGACCGAACAAGTTTGTATACTCTGAGAAGGCAAAATGGGGGTGTCTACACATACTCCCCGTGCGTAATCTGAATTACACGCTCTTTTGAGTGCATAATCCCATCATCGCCCGCTCAAACTAACTCGACACCCCGGTTATGTGCTTCGTATCATACGCGCAATTACATCACGCATCGTCAATATGGTGCATAAATCCCGAAGATCACCCGCACAGTGACTAGGCGCTGCCCTAATCCCGCGTCCCATACAACGCGTTTAATTCAGTTAAACGACATAGCAGTGATGCGTAATGACCCTCCGAACCCGTCAAATGCGCACGCTCAGGCTAACGCTTAATTTAGTTATGCGCCCTAGGTAAAGCGCGTAATTCCCGAGTTGAAACACCAAATTATATTCCCAAAGCAATAAACCCAAGGCTTAAAATTAGGAGATTTCAAACAATAATTACCAACCCAAACCACGCCCTTGCTAAGGCAAATCCGAAAACATTCCAAACTTAGAAAATACACACTCCAAAAACCAAAAGTACCCCCCAACTTCTCGAAAGCAGATAACTTACACACCTAAATTAAGCCAAACTGAACCAAACAAAAAAAAAACATCACACTCAAAATAAGTAAAGTAAGCCACAAAGTAAACCAAACAAAAAATTCACCAAATATAAGTAATCACAAATGAAATTAAAAATATGATCGCTTCATAAATAAAAGATATAATTATAAATCACACCGAGGGCATACCCTCTGAATATATAACTTAAAACAAGAAATTTAAAATTAACACGATCAGGCAATGCCCGAATCTGGATTTATTCGAGAAATAAGAGATCTCGGAAAGTCCGGAGAGAGAGTACACCCTGAACGAATTCTGACAATGACAACCTTTCCTCCCCCTTTTCTTCCAGAGATGTTCCTTGCCACATAATTCTTCTAACCACATGAAGAAGCAACACCATCTCAAAGCCCCGAGCCGGTAGAAAGAAAGAGTGGCTCACAGAAAGCCACCCAGGACCTACGGGATCCACCTATGGAAGCTCTCCTTGGAAAGCATAACAAGGAGGAGCAACAACACTGAATCCGCAGAGCCTACCGAGGAAAGATAAGCATCGGTCACAAGAACTCTGACCTGCCTTATCCTTGAGTTTCCTTTCTACCGCCTTCTTTTCCTCCATCTCTTCCCTTAGCATGGTAGAAATTCGACTGCTACCTTGAATTTTCCAATCCCGTCCATTCCCAATAATTCACTTAATAATCATAATTCTTCGGTTTCAATACCCGGGATACAAAATAGAAAAGAAAAAAAAGAAGACATTAATGAACAAAAAAATGCCCTAGATCTCAAACAAAAAAAAAATACCATAAACTCTTAATCCTAGGCTTGAAATAAATTTCAAAATAAAACCCAAAGCCTTTGGCTTGTATTTATAAAACTATACCTCCTAAACCACAAAGTGACAAGTGTCACATTTTTAAACCCTTTCAATCTAATTATATCTAAACCAAACACATACCGCCTAGAAAAGAACCATAATCCACAATAAGCTTAGATCAACCAACCAAAGCACAACACTTACCCCTCCAAAATATAAATCCTCCTAAAATAGATGGACCAATAAGATTAAAACACCTAACCCCATCTAAAATGTCCACAAATTAAACTCAAACTCACACATTTCTAACCAGATGACATCAAACATTAGACTAAGACAAACAAACCTTAAAATCCTAAACTTGGAACTCATGCTCTTACCATGACAAAATCAAAATTCCTCAAAATTACATAACAAAACTTAAATAAATGCCCAATCAAACCAAATTCCCAAACATATACCAAACACCTTTTATTAATTTAATAAATTTTTACACAATAGTACCGGAGGCATACCTCCTGAATATACAACCCAAAATAAAAACCTAAAACTCTAATTTACAACCCAAAACGAAAATTGGAGACCCAAAATGGACACAAAGCGAGGAGCAGAGCGTCCAATCGGAGGCTTCAAAAGGAGAGGTGGTGCATTAGTTGGGGAATATATCCCTCCACTCGTAACACCTTCTCTTCCGCCATCTTCACCTCCTCCGCCGCCACCTCCTCAATGCTGCCTTCATTGCTCCCTAAAAGGGATCGATGTGAAGGCTAGCCTCCTCTTTCCCAATACCGCCCATTTTCAGAATAATGTCATCCCCAAGCATCACATCAAGATAAAGATCACGCGAAATTATAAATATCGGAAGAAACGACATCGTAATCAGACAATCGGAGCACCCAATATCACAGAAACATGAATACCCAAGTATAAAGGATTCAGAAAAGGTAAAACTCGAGACTAAACCGAGAGATGCAAAAGAAATGAAGACTTTGTTGCTAATATAGAGTATGGCCTCAATCACGCGCCAGGACATGGGCGCGCAACTCAGTCACGCGCAGAGGAAATCACGCACAAATTAAATCACGCGCCCTAAACGGAGCGCGTAATAAAACCATCGCCCCCACAGACGGCACGACGCTCTGATCACGTGCCTAATATAAATCGCCCAATCCTATTACACGTCCCACTTACACTGCGCAATACGAAAGGTCGCCCACACAGTGACCTGGTGACGTCTGAATTACACAATTAGGACAAAGCATGTAATCCAATCACACGCACATGTCCAAAAACGTAAATAATCCCTTCAAACTTTCAATCGCACGCCCGAAAATAAGCGCGCAATTAGATTGAGCGACCAATACCAGGAATGCAATACCCAAATTCATACATTCTCATACCGTTTACCCAACTTGGTCGAGATCAAAACCCTTTCTCCCATCACATATCCCCACATGAAGAAGGAAGCATTAACTACACCCTCTGTCCCGCCCTATAGAACACACCACCACGACGCAACAAAAGCAAAAAGCAAGCCTCCCAAAAACCTGGGCACACAACCAAAGTCAAAGACGAATCCAGTCACAACGCAACCACAACGTGATCTCATATAACCCAAGATTAGCCAAAGAAAGAAATATGACGCATCTATCGCGCAAATATCCCATCAACGTCCCATCTCAAACATCACTATCCGAAACATCCAGACAAAGCCCCGCCACACATTCATGAATATGTCCCCTCGCGATGCAACTACGACTCGATCTCATCACGAACATGTCCCATCGCGACATAGCAACTTCATCTTGTCTTACAGCCCTGACACCAATCACATCTCCCCGAAATCCTCATCATGAAACCTTACATAGAGTTAATCTTCTAAAATTTCCATCGCTAACTATGCTCAACCAATGTCCCATCACGGAAGCAGAGAACCTACCCCCCCAAATCCCTAGCTACGCAGCAGTCGCTAGACTCCACATACAGACTCCAACAGAAGAAGAGGGACTCCTCCCACGTCCCATCGCATCTCAAACACAAAAAAAAAAAAAAAAAAAAAATCCCACCAGGATCCAAATGCCCCTATCAGACCTACGACCAGTGATCCCCCAGCCTAAGTAGACCCCCAATGTCCCATCACGTCTATGATCCGCTATGACAAGAAGGAAGAGAAAAGACTTTCTCGCATCTCATCTCAGCCTATAACCATCGGGTCTCACCCCAGCATGCAACCGTAACGGGAAAGACCACCATGTCCCATCGCGACATCACTACAAGATCACGATAACCGATCTGTCCCATCTCGGGCTACACAGGTAAGCATCACCACTTCTGGTAAGTATCACCCTCTCTTTTACTTGATATTGCTTCTGATATATATAATTAGTTATAATTAAGTCAAATATTTTTAAAACTCATCTCTCTCCACTCGCGAATCGCTGTAGTCCTCCCATAAGAGACAATCATCAGTATTCATCGAAAAGGTTAGACAGAGTATCCGACATGCCAAGTGTCGTCTTGACAACCACATAAACAGTTGGGTCTACAATCTCGTACAGGTGGATCTGCTCAGCAATGTCTCGGAAGCCATGTTTTTCAAAGATTTACTACCGAATTGATCTTAAGTTAAAGTTCTCGAATTTTCAAAACCCCTTGCTTCAAAACCAACAAAAAAAAATAAAATAAAAAGAAAAAAAAAAACTAAAATAATAATAAACAAAGAGACCTCTTACCTACCAAAATTTATCTCATTTACCACTTACCCAAACCAGCCATTCTCCTTGGGAAATCGAGCAACGAGTATATTTAATCTAAGAACTTATAAAAGCCTATTGGAAAAGGAATGCCTGACGCATATTGGTGTGAGCAATGACGCGTCCGGTTTGACATGACTTACGAAAACCTTCGACATTACATGATATTGTATCTTATTATCGGTCTCTGGACCTTATTTATAGACATTTATATAACGCCCTCGAGTTCCTTGATTGCGTCATATCCCTCAGTTTGACTGCCCTTTACAGCAGGTCGCGACATACAACGGGATGGCCCTTGCACTCATAGATTAGGATATGATGATTCTCCTTTTCGTTTGACTGTCACTCGCAGCAGGTCGCACTATGCGACGGGATGTCCCTTGCACCTACGGATTAGGATACACAGACTTCCCCCATCGACTGTCTATGACAACAGGTCACGATATGCAACGGGATCACTTGCATCTACGGCATGGAATACGCCTTTCGAAAACTACCACTGAGCCCCCAAATGCTCCATTTTAACTTGTGCTGATAGATAAGAAAGTCAACCATGTCATGTTAGCATCCCTAGTTCACATTTGTGAATTCCCAAGAGAAACGAGAAGACACCTCGAATGAGGGGTGTCAACTTCTTTGACGCGTTCTTACTTCGCAAGAGTGCGCCGAAGAGGCGCATCTGTAGACACCCCAATTTTGCCCTCACAAAATATATAAACTCGTTCGGTCAACCATTGACCTTGCCCGTGACTTTTTAGAAAGGACTTACCTTCTCTGAAAGTTTCACAACCCTAATGTGGGAACCATATGCTGAAACAATAGTATAAGGCTGAACACAAGCTGAAACAATAGCTCTGTGGCTCATATCCCTTAACCCTAATGTGGGAACCATATACTGAAACAATAGTATATGACTGAACACAGGCTGAAATAATAGCTCTGTGGCTTAGATCCATTAACCCTAATGTGGGAACCATATGCCGAAACAATAGTACATGACTAAACACGGGCTGAAATAATAGCTTTGTGGCTCATATCCCAACATAGGGAGACTATATACTGAAATAATAGTATATAGTCGAAATGCTGACTGAAACAATAGTCTTGCATTTCAGACCCGGACCCGGACAATCCCGAATTACATGCCTAAAATCACGTGCGCAATTCGATTGCACGCTAACTCACAAACGTGCAATCAATTCCTTTTCAGACCGAACCTCCTTTCTTCAAACCGCCTCGAGACTCGATTACGCACTCCACATGGCACACGTGATCGGATTGAGCGCCATATCACAAGCGCGCAATTGGTCTATGCCCGACCTAATCTCACAGTCCTTGACCACCAAAATTCTATGATTAAGCACTTTCAATGAAGCGTTTAATCGAATTGCGCACTCCAAAGTAAGTGCGCAATTAGTCCTAGCGTAAATAGAACAAGGAAGTCTAGCTGAGCCAGTCAGTCAGTCGCTCACTGAGTCGGTGACCGACTCAAAGCGAATAAGCGCCAGTTAACCAACATGCAATTCAATTAAACGCCTGAAACAGTATGCAGATTGAAAAAATTAAAACACTTTTTACCTCGACCCAACACAGAGAGAGAGGGACACAACAACGACTTCGAGATTCGAGTTTTTAAGCTCCTCGCCCTCAAGCTTCGGATTTCGACATTCCTCTCTGCAGCCCCGACCTTAGGTAAAATTTTCCTTTTAGCTTTTAATTTTCGATCCTAGTTTTTAATCCTTAGATTTAAATTTTTCAATTTTAACTATTAGTTTTTGATTTTTTGCTTTTAGTTCAATAACTAGGATCGAAAACTAAAAGTTAGAAATCGAAAATCATTTCAGTCTTAGACCGTAGCACCCTTTTTTTACACCATAAATTTTAATATCAGGTTACAGTTCTCAGAATCTGGGACCAGTCCTTAATCAAACTACCTAATCCCCGACCCTAAACCTTAATTTTTTTCTGAAATCTCAATCTCCAGTCCTATTATTAATCTCTGGTTCTAATTTTTAGTTTCTAGAACTAGCCCTTAATCATACGGTCTGATTTCTAATTTCGGTCCCGAATTCAATCCTTAGATTTTAAATTTTAGTCTTAATTTCTCAATTTGAGATTTTTTAAAAACCCGATTTATAGTTCAATTCTTGATTTTTAGTTTCAAAATTTAATTCATAATTATAATCTAAAATTATTGACTTTAAAATTCAAAAAAAATACTATCGTATAATTCAAAATTCAATTTACTTTAGTCTCAACCACCCGATTTGCCCAAGGGAGCTTACGGAGGGTACTCGGGAACAAGGCCAATCCTCCTTAGCATAACAGGCCACCCATCCCTTTTTTTCTTTCATTTATTTTGTTTAATTTTATTTTAATAAAACTAGTATGCTTATTTAAATTAGAGTCTATAGAATTGACACATTTAATTTAGTTAGAAATTTATTCAAATTAGTATAGTTCTGATTAGTCTTAGTGGGATTAGAATAGTCGCATTCCTAGTACGATTGTGTAATATCTCGAATTATTCCGCATTAAATAGTGACCTCGAGATTCGTGCCCAACTAGTCATAGGTTTGAGCATGTAAGAGTTCATAAGTTGACGTAGGATAAGATGAACGGATGAGATGTGAGAATTTAAGTAAATGTGTGGAATGTGACAAAATCTGGAGTCACATACACCTACTTCTGGTGTATGAGCTCAACACACGGGTTGAATGGGAGATAAAAGGGTTTAATAGCCCTAGTTCTTTTTGTTTTGTTGTTGAGAGAGAGTAAAGAAGAGAGAGAGATAGAGGGAGAGCATAGTTAATGCAAGGAGTAATTGTGGGTGTTTGGAAGGGGGATTCAAGCACTTAGAAGGCCGATTCGACACGAAGGATCCGTTCAAGCCAAAGATGGAAACCTAGCCTTTCCAACCCCCTTGACCTAATCAATTTGAGATTGATTGAAGGTAAAATTTTGTAAATTAAATGCATAGGTTATAGAGATTTAAATTCAGTCAAGAATGTTTAAAAATAATAGATTAAGTACTTAGAAAAATGAAGGAAAAAGAGTAGGAAAAGATTTGAAAGAACAACCCCAAGGGGGGCTGAATCTGGCCAAATCGATTAATCGAAATCAGGTTTCGATTAATCGATTTTCGCCAAGAAGTTGAAAAGTCAAAGAACCCTAACTCGATTAATCGAACTGAGTTTCAATTAATCGACTTTGGATTTCGATTAATCGATTTTGGTGTCGATTAATCGACTGGGAACCTCCTGTGGCTGGAGGAAAGTGACCTAGGGAAATCGACTAGTCGAAATGGAATTTCGATTAATCGATTTGGGATCGATTAATCGATTTTGGGAATTCGATTACTCGAATTGAGAATCGAATTGATAGATTAGAGAATTTCGATTAATCGATGTGGGATTCGATTAATCGATTTTGGGAATCGATTAATCGATTTTGATCAAATGGGGATCTCGATTAATCGAATCAGTTTCGATTAATCGACTTTGGAGTTCGATTAATCGACTAACTTAAAATTTGTTGACTTTTTTATTTGACTTCAAGATTCTCGGAAGGTCTTGGACCTTCTTTATTGCATCTTTAATAATGTGTTGCATGTGTTATGTTGTACCATAGGTGGTACGTATGATCATGGGCACAAGGAGCTACGTGGGACCTTGATGCGTGATTTATCAGAGATTTGAGGTAGGGAACACCTTGAACATGTACTTTAATTTGCAGAGCACGTATGTAGTGATATAGAATCAAATTGAAAAACTATTTTATTGCTTAAAGTTTTACGAAAAGTGTGTGTGAGTGACATCAAGAAGAGCATCTAATAATGAGCCATCCCCAGGGGATGAGGAAGTGAAGTAATAAGAGCATCAGGTGTGATGCAAGTGAATAGATACATCCCAGGGATGTATCTAGGATTGAATAATGTCTGATAGGGCCTAACTGATATAAGATACCACACTTACACGGTGAATAACTATATGTAAAGCTCCTGATATTTTTGTTATTTGAGGTTTGATAGGATACCCCACCGACGTGGCGGGATACCCACGATTGACGCAGCAAGATATCTGTGACCGGTACGGCGGTGAAAATCGTAAGCCAGTACGGAGGCATATCCGTACACAGTAAGCACACCCCAGGGGTGTTGAATTGAGATAAGTTGAAACCCCGCCACCGATCCCCAAGGGAAAGGGGCTTGGGTACTATTTGTATTCCCAGGGAATACGTTTTAAACTGTCTATATAGATGACGATGAAGGGTATCTCATCGGGGCTCGATGCTATATTGCTCGGGGATTACTTAAGTTGAAAGGTTAAGTTTTGCTTTAGCCCTAGTCAGTATCATTCATGAGTAATTAAAAGACGTGTAAACTACCAGTAAAATGTGATTCTTTTCAACTGTTTTCTCAGTAACTGCATAGATACATCATGCATGGCATATCATGAAATATATGAGTTTTAATTTATATGTTCACTGTGTTTTGTTCCCTATTGAGCTAGGATGTAGCTCACCCTTTAGACTATACATCGCAGGTCCACTATTAGCAGTTGCTGAGGCTTCAGGGGACGTTGACCCTGATGAGTCGGACCTTGCGCCTGGTGATGAGTTGGAGCCGCCTCTGGAGGACTTCTTCTAGAGGACTCCGTTGTGCATCTTTGAGAGTTTTTGTGAGCTTATTTGGTACGGCTTGATATGTCAAGCCCTGTTTTCGATTAAACAATGTAATAAAATGTTGGGATTATTCTTTTGGGCGAACCATCCTTGATGATCAGCTATCGTCGATGGTTCGGGCCGGTTCTCCATTCATGCAGAGGCATGAAGGTAGAAACTGTCTTTTGAGTAATATTTAAATGGTGATTTATTTCGTAGTTTTATTTATTGTCCTTTTCATTAATGTTGCTTGATATACCAGTGTTCCGTGCGTAGTCAAGGGGCACGGTCAAGATGATCGTGCTGATGGCACGGGTTTCGGGGTGTCAAAATCCCAACTGTCACAGATTAGGAGACTAATATTAATTAGACTTCTAATAGGATTAGAAAACTCAATTAATTAGATCTCTAATAAGATTAAAACATTTGAATTAATTAGACTCCTACTAGGATTGGGAGACTTAATTAATTAGACTCCTAGTAGGATTAGGAAACTTAATTAATTAGCCTTCTAATAAGATTAAGACATGTAAATTAATTAGACTTCTAGTAAGGTTATGAGATTTAATTAGAGTTCTAATAAGACGAAGATATTTAGATCAATTAGACTCCTAGTAGAAGTAGGAGACCCTTTTCCTAATTAGACTCCTAGTAGGATTAGGATACTAAATCAATTACACTTCTAATAGCATTAGGAGCCCTTTTAAAATCACAGTAAAATTAAGACACCTAATCACAATAGAATTCTAATAAAGGTAGGCCGCTCAAAAGTAATTAAACTCCTAACTAGTCGGTTTTCTGATAGTATTAGAATATTTAAACCAAGTAGACTTACACTAAGATTAGGATACTAGAATACTAGAATATTAGATTAATCCGCCACAACAGGTTCATGTAGTTAGACTCATAGTAGAACTAGGAAACTTAAGCCAATTAGAATTAGAACAATAATAAGAAAGCTAAACAATCTAAACTTCAAGAAGAGCCAATGGTGCTGACGTTGGTAGGCTGACGATTCAGTAAGAAGTAACCCACACCCACTCCAAAGCGTGATCACTGACGTGCTGCAGCGTCGTTAAACATCTACAGCTAGCAATCGCAATAAACTAGGGACCTTCCTAAAAATCTCCCTTCATTTTCAACATTCAAAACACCGCATTGTCAGAGTCCGCTTAGGACAAAATTGGGCCACTGATAAAAAAAACACGCACCAACACCCGTGTTGGAGAAGAACCACTTTGTGTAATTTTTTGTTTGTTTTTACTCATGCCCAATGGATCCATTAGCTCGAGCTACCCCAAAACGATATATTATTATAGTCAATCGAATTTTCTATCAAAAGTTATAGCCATCGGAAGTTCGAGGGCCACCCAACATCATGAGTCCGTGAAATGCAATCTTTTGAGGTCTCGGGATGACTTGTGGGCCTGGGATAGGTCCTGTATGGGCCCAATGGGTTCAATTTGGGTTCTATTGGTCTGGTTGGGGTTTCTAATAGGTTCGGGTTAATTTCTAAGGGTTCGAAAAGTGCTTTCGAAAGCTCGGAAATACGCCATTCTCCAAGTATAGGCCGATCGAGTCTTGGGCCAATTTTGGGTGTTTACAATAAGATAATGACATGTGCATCACATGTCATTTATAGATACATGTGGTATAGGCTATGCACTTAATACATACTAACTCAAAAGATTGTTTAAAAGACAAAAGGAGGCAAACCGTAGGCTAGATTTAAGCTAGATTTAGAAGCAAGATCAAAATTTCGGGTTTCATTTCGGTTTCAGAGGAGACCGAAATAGAAATTTCGGCCGAAAATTTGAATTCGGCAGAAAATTTCAACCCCATATAAAAATAACCGAAATTTTGGACCTATGTTATCGTTTCAGTGGGAACCGAAACAGATAATTTCGGCTGAAATTTCGGTCATTTCGGCCAACATTTTCATCCTTGTTTAGAAGATATAAAAACGATGGGTTTATTGCTTTCTCTTTTACTTTTTGTCCTCTCTTTTGAGAAGTTTTTCTCTCATGAGTTCGTATTAGATGCGCCACCTGTGTACGAAAGCTTAAGCAAGGGTCAGTCTTATGGTCAAAACCTTCACTGATTGGGTTCTGCACCGTTTTAAGATTTTACCAATTTGAGGGAAATTGACTCGTGCCCTATCCATGGTGTATAGGTATTAGTTGGACACTTAGGCCTTGTTTGATAACATGGAAATGTAATGCCATTGTGGAAATGAAACTTAGTTTTGTTTGATAGCTATTTAAGGAGATGAAAATGAAATTAAGTCGCCCTGCATGGAAATTGAATTTCCATACACCAAATCATTTTAGGAGGAAATCATTTCAACCCTTCAAGTGGCTGAAATTGAGTTTCCTACTACCAAAATAATAATGTTTTGTTATTGGAAATCTAAAGTTACTTGTAAAAAACCTAAAAGTAAAAAAAAAAAAAAAAAATTGACTATTAAAAAGTAACTTCAATTTCTATGGCCATCATACCAGTACGATCACTATGACCACTACATTATCTAGATCATACTCTTTTCAGTTAATATTTGACTTTGGTCAAAGTTTGAATTTTAATCAAACTTTAATATGATTTATAAGCTATATAAAGTTTTGACTTTTGATGAAATTTTAACTACTGAAACATGATAAGAAGTTATAAGTTAGTAATATATTATCGAATTTTTAAGGGTCAAAGGTTGACTTAAGGTCAAACTTTGACTTTTAATTAAAATTTATTTTTTATTAAACTTAGACTCTAATAATTTGATGACGAAAAAAGGATACTGTCGTATTGATGTATTATTTGATACTAGATTCTCAATTGTATTAGTCAATAGTTTGACCTTTAGTCAAACTTTGACTTTTACACAAATTTTATTTTAGTCAAACTTGAAACCTACTTATAGATAGAGTCTACTACTACATAAATTTATATCGTATCAGTACAATTTTTTTTGGGTCAAAGTTGGGTTTTTCATAAAATGTTATAAATTTTTATTAGTGAAATATTATAATTAAAAATATCTATCATTATTTTTATTTATAATTTGAAAATACATTGCCTCATTTTTATTGGTCAAAGTTTGACTTTTAGTCAAAATTTGACTTTTATTCAAATATTGACTTTAATCAAAAGTTGAGAAGTGTATCTTGATAGTAGATAGTGATTATTATTATTATTATTTATATTTTGCTAATATAAATTTTAATCAGTCAGAGTTTGATATTTGGTCAAACTTTGACTTTTTAACACAATTTGATTTTTTTGAACTTATGTATCCCCCATGAGATTATCATTTTTTAATTTATTACTTTCTAGTACATTACCAAATTTGATTTTACTTTTTTTTATATTTGGTCAAAGTTTAACTTTTTTAAAAGTTGTTATTTAGTCAAAAATTTTACTAGTGTAACCTAGCAATGGATACGAATACTATTATGTTAATTTACAAGTTTGCGCTAGATAGTCGGATTTTTTATTGGTCAAAGTTAAAAAATTTAGTCAAAGTTTGACTTTTTAAAAAAATTAAATTTTCTTTCAAATTTAAAATTTTAATTTTGTTTCAATATATAATACATACTAGCATTTACTATATAACTTTGTACTTTAGTCTTAAAAAATTTTATTAATCAAAATTTTACGTTTAGTCAAAGTTTGACTTTTATTAAAAGTGAATATTTGATCAAATTTTGACTAGTGTAACCTAAAGATATATGTATGAATATTGTTATATTAATTTACAATTGGAATTTTATAACTTGTTGGTACATTGCAAAATTTTCTTTTGGTCAAAGTTTGACTTTTATAGAAATTTAATTTCATTTCAACATATAAACTTACAGTAGATGCTAGAATTTACAGCTTTGCTATTTAGCTTTACTTTTTTTTTTATCAAAATTTTAAGTTTGGTCAAATTTTGACTTTTTATTTGAGTTTAACTTTTCAAACTCTAACTTATGTAACTTAGTAATAAATAGTGATTACGATGGTATTAATTTGTAATATAATAGAATATCATTAAAAACATTATTGGTTAATATTTGACTTTAATAATAAATGATCAAAATTTAAAAATTCATTTTCAAAGATACTAATCAAACAAGAGAAATCAATTTCCAATGAAATTCATTTCTCAAACACACTAATCAAACAGTGAAAAATCCATTTCTAAAGGAAATCATTTCCTAGGAAATCAATTAAGAAATTGATTTCATTTCCTCTTTAGAGTTTCATTGCTATCAAACAGGGCCTTAATGTCAACTCGTTCTCCAAAAGGTGCTTCATTATATTTAGCGAATCCTAATGAGACATATCTAAAAAGATAATTTTAATTAGCTTTGAGACAAATTCAATGAAACCCGAATTTGCAAGGGAAACGCTATAATTGTTTGTCGCCATTGAATTTTATTTAAACATAGTTATCACAATCAACATTAATTATGATTACTCTACCAACAAATAACTTAAGTGGATGTAATTTTTCTACATGTTTGCATTTACATTGATTCATATAAATATGGCCTAAAACGTTGCGAATACAATAAGCTAAGATAAACTCAAGGAATTATATTTCATGGTTAATGAATTCCATGCTATATTTAAATATAAAAGCAAGTTGGATGAATTTGAGATCGTACCTGTTGGTACGCATTTTTCGGGAACCCTCTCGGATTCGAGAAAAATGGCCTAATTATGATCACATGAGACATTGTTTGCGAAAAGGGTGTGGAGAGAGAGTTTAGAAATAAAATAAGGTATTTATATATATGCACCTGAAGGGAAATACTATTAGTTGCAACCGAATTTAAATATTGTACCTGATTCATGACCGTCATCTACAGATGTTTATCGTTACTGTAGAACGTCATCATTGATTGCGAGGATGGAGTGAGGGGTTTGTGAATGGACTCCTATATTAAATATCGGCCTGCCGGCTTTAGCATCTAGGGTTGCCTAAGGTTTTAGCTAATTTGAGTTTTTTCTAATCCTAGTAAATGGTCTATCTAAAGGGGTGTGTTGGCCCGTTATGCGCAGGAGGATCAAACCCGTTCCTGAGTACCCTCCATTGGCTCTCTTGGGCAAATCAGTTTAGATGACTGTGATGATTTTGAAAATATGAGAGAAGGAGCACGACCCTAATATGAGAGAAGGGGCACGCCCAACGTACATGCATTAACAGGGTTCATATAGTAGAAGGTCACCTCATATGGGCCATTACTAGACCACAAGTCTGTTAAGCAAAAATAACAGCCAAAACAGCAGCCAAACATAGGTTGCCGCGGCAAGCTTATAAGGTTGCCGCGGCAAGCAGCCAGTTTGAGGACCTTGCCGCGGCAACCTTGTGAGGTTGTTGCGGCAAGCCTGATATCCTGGCTTGCCGTGGTGTCTGTTGAGGTTCTTCCTTTTATCTTTGCATCTACCTAGTCTGTTGGCCAATTTGTCAGATATATATATATATATATATATATATAT
Organism: Chloranthus sessilifolius; assembly: GCA_021018995.1. Classification (NCBI taxonomy): domain Eukaryota; kingdom Viridiplantae; phylum Streptophyta; class Magnoliopsida; order Chloranthales; family Chloranthaceae; genus Chloranthus; species Chloranthus sessilifolius. The sequence goes on along the minus strand of CM037595.1, from coordinate 9,113,855 downwards.
ATATAGTGAGATAGCTCGAGATAGGTTAGATAGTTTCGGCGTTAATTTTGATCTTTGGTAGTAAAAATTGGACTGCACACGTTGAGCTATTCTATGCTGCCGATTTGATTAAAACAAGTTCAGATAAGTTGATTAAAACAAGTTCTTTGCGTGATGACATACCTTATGGTTATGATGACTCCGGATGAGTGTCAATGTGGAGCTTGCGATGTTCACGTAAGAATGAAACTCCAAGACCAATAATCAAGGTTTGAAATAGATTAATCGGAAGTAAGTTTCCACTAGTTTCCAGATTTCTGCTGTGAAGGTGTATTGTTTTCAAGATCAGATTGCTAGGATCGCCTTCAATACTTGAAGTAGGAAGATGAACGCTCCTTGGCGGGCTTTATAGTGGTTTAAATCCACTTTGCGTGCATGAAGGCGCATAATGACTCACACAGTCGTATAGTCAAAATGGAAGACAAAGCAGCTTATCAGCTTTTATAGTTATTAGTTCATGCAAGATAGCACTTGGTGATTAAGTGTATAGACAGGTAAGACAAACAAGGTTTGTCCTTATAGCTAAGCCTCATATACGGTTTCATGCAAGACTCATATGGGTTGTTTAGTGTATAGCCAGATATAAAGGATAAGTAATTTAGGCTTATCTATTATACTAAGCTCATATCGTCGGGATAGCTGGGGTCTAACTTCGAGTGTGAGGCATGTACACTTGTTCTGCTATTTTCTTCTTTATATTTGTTAGATACAAAATATCAAGTGTATCCCTTATCTTATCATTTAGATTAAAATTTGTGTCTATGATTTAACTCCATGCATGATCTAAGTTTGCTAACATTGACGGAACCACCAAATCTTAGTGTTTTATCAGATTTGACCACACACTACCTGTTCGAACCGTATCTATCAAACTCGCAACTATTACATTCTACCCTACTTAAGGAATTTTCGTCCTCGAAAATAAACACAGACAAGGAAATAAAAATAGGGTATAGTGACGATTTGTAAGAAGCAAAATAGATAATAGATAGTGTGATAAAAAATCAACCATTCCGTTATTACTAAATAGGAAACCAAATCATGCTACAAAATACAAAGATACATCAATTGAATATCACCGAAGATACACATACATGTGAGTTAGATACGACAATACTAAATATAAGTAAAATTGATAGAAACGTGAGTTATATACTCATCGGGCTGTGCACTAGGCTGTTGCTGACCAGCTGATGAAGGTCCAGCATCCTACTGCTGAAACTCTTGTTGAAATTATGGTATGAGAAAAGCTGTGTTTCGAGTGTACGTCGAAACATAGTTGCGTGCCCGTCCAATATAAGGACTTGCAGCTGTCTGAAAAGTATGCTCCATCATGATATTTATGGCTTTTTCGATATAATCCACTCGCTGATGGAGCATGTAGTGATTGCGATATAAATTATCAAACTGTTGAAGAGTCTGCTCATGGTTTCCACGCATAAGCCGTGCAAGATCTGAAACAGTGTAGGCCTCCTCATTGGAAGGGGGAACTGGATCAGCTTGGGGTTGAGAGGGGACATCTTGTGTAGGGGCTGAGGGTGTAGCCTGTGATGGTGGTGGGGGAGGAGCACGTATCTGTTGTGCTTGGCGGTTTCGTACCGCTTGGTGTGATCTTTGATATACATTTTTCATATAGCAAGGTTAAAGACTCGCATATCATCGGCGCAGACTTCTTCACCCTGAGGGATTCCGTAAGGAATTTCATTTACCTTGTCGTGGTGACCTTCTAAGAGACGGGTGATCAGTCGGGGACATGCTGGCATGAGATTAGAAACATTACTTTGTAAATGAATATTGGCATATTGTATGCCTTCCCATACCACTGTTGGGGCATTCACCCATTTGTTTTCATGAACATCAAATAATGCTTGTAAGAGAGCATCATAACGCTCTCTTTCATTCTGCATTGGGTATAAATTACAATGAAAAATACAATCAAGAAATTACATTTTCTATGGTAACTAGTTGCGGCGGACTGAAAGGCCTTGGGCAGAAGAGGTTTGCCCATCAGTCATTTTTGTGGTGATGTGATGGAATTTCACATCCCTTAAACGTGAATTTCTTAATCCAAGACTCGCATCATAAGTTGCGCTACAGTCCATAGCCTGAGCTATGTCTTATAAGTTAAAATAGAATTTGCGATTATCAATTTTCATTTCCAATTTGCCAACGACTGGTGGAACTTCTAGATTTTGATAAAAAAGACGGACGAGGTGTGGACAGAAATGAGTATGTACAGGTTTATATAAGGCATCTAAATGCGCCTGTTTCATATACCGAATTGACCATACAGTCAAGTCATTTGGTGTAAGCAGTGAATCATCAATACTCCACTCAGGTTCCATAACTCTTACGTCTCACCATGGGACGGGCTGTTCACGATCCATGGGTGGATTGATTTGTTCATGAGAGGTTGAAGGGCCTTTGCCCTTAGCTTTGGCTGAAGCTTTTGGGGGTTTTAATACTACTATCTTCCTAGGAGGCATGATGCTAGAAATATGAAAGAACTATTTGCAAGGATTAAATCAGAGCAGAAATGAGAGGATTTTACCTCCCAAAGACACCAAAAATGGAAGAACTAGCTGGATTAGCAGATGATGGAATCGACTAACGTGAAATTTCTAACATGCAACAATTATTTGGCGCGAATCCGAGTCGATTTTTGTTGCAAATAGTAGTTGGAAAGCACTAGGGAGAGAAAGCATACGAAACCTCACCAAAACAGAGCACTAGATGAAGTGTGGGGGGTTGCGGACCCACTAAAGCTTGAGTTGGTTGCCGTGGCAAACCACATAGCTTGCCGCGGCCAGGTGGTCAGATGCAGATTGGCGCAGATTTTTAGGCCAAATGGGCTTTGGTGCAAAGGCAATTGGTATTTATGTGTACCTAGAATACAAGTGGTCTGCATAAAAATATTTGCCGAACTTTTTGAAGTGTGTATATATGCTAAAATATTTATACTGCTTGTAACTCAGTCACTATGAATCCTGCTACCTTTTAGAGAAGTTACTTTATCAGACTAAACGACTCCTATTAAGACATATTTAAAATGACAATTTTAATTCGCCTTAAGATAATTTTAGCAAAACCTAAATTTGCAAGGAGAATGCTATAATTGTTTATGCCGCCAATGAATTTTATATAAACATATAGTTACCACAATTAACATTGTTTATGACTACTCGACTAATAAAGAGCTTAAAAGGATGTAATTTGTTTATATGTTTGAATTTACCATTATTCATAAAAATATGGCCTAGAATGTTGCCAATACAACAAGCTAATATAAAATGGGGAATTATATGTCATGATTCATGAATTTCATGCCAAATTTAAACATACAAAGCAAGTTGGATGAATTTGAGATCATACCCAACGCATTCCAGCTTCAAGATGTTCTTCCTTGCTCAACGGCGCTACCGGATTCTAAAAAGAGTACTTTTAAATATTATTCTAAAAGGAGTATTTTTAAATCCACCCACAAAATCTTTGAGTTAACCCATGCTGAAACACATCAACTACATTGAATCAGGAGATAGAGATTGTTTATCGTCCCAATATGTCATGAGATCGATCTTTAGATCATGGGTGTATCATCATACGATCGATTTTTTTATTTTATGTGGTACACACTCATAAAAGTGACCTTAAACTCAATTTTAAGTGTGCATGTGATGTTAAAGTCACTTTTCTTAGATGTGTGACATGTGAAATAAAAAATCGATCGTTTGAGGATACACCCATGATCTAAAGATCGATCTCCTGAAAGATTAATGATCTCCATCGTTCGATTCAATTCAATCAACGTGTTTCAGCATGAGTGGACTCAAAGAATCGATGGGTGGATTTAAAGGTACTCTTCTAAAAGGCCCTTCATTCACCCATCAGATTCAAGACCCATCAGATGGGTGATTCCCCCATTAAAACATGTCAACATTTGGACGAATACTCAACCAATGGAAGATTTGTGAAAAACTATGCAATTATTCTTGTAAAGAAAACCTTCAATCTACATGTTCTTAGATCAATAACCAAATTTTGAAATAATTTTTAATTTTGGGTATCTAAAAGTTTTGGTAGGTTTTTATTATTATTTTAGGATGATTTTTAATTTTGGGTATCTAAAATTTTGGTGATTTTTTATATTGGGTATATGAGTAATATTGTTGGGAATTAAAAAATAAACAATTCAGCGGTTGAGTGGAACTTGGAAGTAAATGAGTCAGCATTTTCAACCCAACCTAATGGGTTGGGATTTGGAAATCTGAACCCAAGCCCAAACCTATGG